>JASMQC010000014.1:0-600000 GCA_031305395.1 Phytophthora citrophthora
GTGACGAGGTCCGCCGAGTCCCTTGGTCAAGATGTCGGCCAGCATGGTCGTAGTCTCGCAGTACTCGACGATCACTTCACCGCGCTTGACTTCATCACGGATGTGGTGGTACTTGATGTCGATGTGCTTCGCGCGGCCATGGTTCACAGGGTTCTTCGTCATCTTGATGCACGACTGATTGTCTTCGAAAATTTTCAGATCCGGGATGTCTTCGCCTGCAGCATCGAGGATCTCACACAGAAGCTTGTGCACCCACTTGCCTTCTTGGATTGCCAGACTGAGCGCAATGTACTCGGCTTCACTCGTGGAAAGAGACACACTCGATTGCTTCTTGGATCCCCACGACACAGGTCCGCCAAGAACTTGAAACAGGTAGCCCGAAGTCGACTTGCGGTCACTGTGGTCACCAGCCCAGTCTGCATCCGAATAGCCACGAAAGTCGATTCCCTTGGCCGGCGAAAAACGGAGTCCGTGCGACTTGGTGCCCTGAAGGTAACGGAAGATGCGCTTGACTGCAATCCAGTGCTCGACTTGAGGGTTCTCCATGAAGCGCGAAACGTAACCAACTGCAAAAGCAATGTCCGGGCGAGTCGACGTCATCAAGTGCATGAGAGCACCGACAGCTTCACGGAACGGCGCATCCAACTTGGTCGAGACGTCACTGGCAACGAGCTTCATGCTGAGGTCGACTGGACTGGCAGCAGGTTTGCAGTTCTGCATGCCAAAGCGCTCCAGGATGTCGTTGATGTAGCGAGCTTGGGACAACGTGACGCTGCCATCTGCGTTGTCGACCACTTCGATGCCCAGAATGAAGGAACACTTGCCGCTGTCGGTCATCTCGAATCGTGCCTTGAGCTGTTTCTTGACTTCAGCAATGATCGTCGAAGAGCTTCCGGTCACCAAAACATCGTCGACGTACACCAGCATCAGAACGCAGTCATCGTCGACAACCTTGATGTAGAGGCACGGATCGTAGCTCGAAACGCGAAATCCGATGGAGCGCACATACTCGTCGAAGGTCTCATTCCACACTCGAGAAGCTTGCTTGAGACCGTAGATCGCCTTGAGCAGTTCCACGCAGTCGTAGCCATCATCAAGTTCCACACCTTCTGGAACACTGCAGAACACCTTCTCCTTCATCAAGCCGTACAGGAACGCCGTGACGACATCAAGTTGGTCGAGAGGCCAATTGAAGAACTTGGCCACAGCGATGATCGTTCGCAGCGTGACGTACTTGACCACCGGCGAAAACGTCTCGGTGTAGTCGATCCCATACTTCTGCACAAATCCTTTCGCGACGAGTCGAGCCTTGTACTTTTCGATGGATCCGTCGGCTTTACGCTTGATCTTGAACACCCACTTGGTTCCGACTGCGCGTTGGTTGTTCGGTAATTTAGCGCCACGAAACACTCCACGAAGTCGCATCGACTTGAGTTCTGCTCGGATCGCCTTGCGCCAGTGGACTTGGTCTTCGCCGCTCACAGCATCTTGGAACGTCTTCGGCTCGGCGCTGTCACTCGTCTCCACGTGAGTGGCATTCGCACTCGCACGCCAGTACATCGGCTGAGTCGAGTCATCATCATCATTGTCTTCAGATTTGGCTTCTTGATGGTCGGAGTCCGGAGCGCTTGCTTCTTCTAATCCAGCACTGCGACGCGGTCGACGAACATGTTCACGATCCTCGGCGTTAGGACGAGCCTTGCGTTTCCCCGCCTGCTTGAATTCACGCGTTCCATGGTCGTTCGAAATCTCGAGGTCTTCAAGGATATCCGCAGCATCTTCGACATCTTCATCATCATCAACAACATTGGCGTCGTCGAAGGTCGATTCGTCGAAAGTGACATCGCGAGAAATCACTACCTGGCCCGCCTCGATGTCATAAACGCGATACGCCTTCGAACGCTCTTCATAGCCCATGAAAATTCCTTAAATTCCTTCACGAGCCTTGGGGTCCCACTTGAGTCGCTTCTCCTTCGGCGTCAGGACGTAGGCCTTGCACCCGAAAACGCGCATGTGCTTCACGTCTTCCTCTTGTACACAATCTCAAATGGCGTCTTCCCTGGGACCTTGGGTGACGGCAGTCGATTCTTGATGTAAATTTCCTTAAACGTCTTGTCCAAACGTGCGAAGTGAAGCATGCTGCGCCCGATAGTCACAATCGTCCGGTTGGCGCGTTCCGCAGTAGCATTCGTCTGATGCGCATATCGAACCGTCGGCTGGACTTCAATGCCATGATTATCGTAAAAGGCCTTGAGCGAGTTGGTCGCGAACTCCTTGGCACCGTCATGACGCACGAACTTGACCCTGTAAATTGCCGTCATCGCCGCTTCCGCCCAAAACGTCTTGTCGAATTGCGAAGTGAAGCATGCTGCGCCCGATAGTCACAATCGTCCGGTTGGCGCGTTCCGCAGAAGCATTCGCTGATGCGCATATCGAACCGTCGGCTGGACTTCAATGCCATGATTATCTTGGCCTTGAGCGAGTTGGTCGCGAACTCCTTGGCCCGCACGAACTTGACCCTGGCATGCATTGGCGCTCCACTTTAGCGAGGTGAACTTGCGCAGACAGTCTTCACTCTCCGACTTGGCGCGCAAACAGAATGGCGCGCCCGTCATGCAGCCGCTGGCTTCGTCAGTGATCAGCAGTAGATACTTGCTGCCACCAAGCGACTCTTTCTCCATGGGTCCACAAATGTCGAAGTGCAGGAACTCGAATGGCTTGTACTTGGGCTTGTCCGGGTTACTCGGAAAGGGTTTTTGGACCATCTTCCCTTGCTGACACCCGCGGCATCCGCTTGAGTTCTTTGACGAGGTCGGCATTTTCGCGCCCGTCACCATGCCGCTCGAAACCATCTTCCGTAGCACGTCGTTCGGAGCATGACCCATCCGCGCATGAAGATCGACACTGTTGATCGAGACCGTAGTCGTCGAATTGGCAGAACCCTTGGGTACTCGTAGCCAGTAGAGTCCGTCGATCAGGTCCGCGGAAGCAACGATCTTCCTCGACGACTTGCGCGCAATGTGCATCTCGGAGCCGTCAAACACCACCTTGAAGTCTCCACCTCGGTTGATCTGAGGCACAGACAACAGGTTCTTGTTCATACTCGGCACGTAGACCTTGAGTCTCCATCTTCGAGGTTCTTGTTCATACTCGGACGTAGAGAGCACGCACACTCCGGTTGGGCAGAATCACTTGTTGCACAACGGTACCAACTCCCAAAATCTTGGCCGTTTGACCGTTGGCGACTGTGAGTTCGCCTTCGTCGCGCAAGTTGATGTCGATGAACTTGGACTTGTCGTTGCAGATGTGGTGGGTTGCACCACTGTCGATCGCCCATGAGTCTTGAAATTTCTTGCCCGACGACACTCCACACGCTGTCGACATGGAGACCGCAAACGCGATGTAGTCGTCATCGTCGTCGCGCCACTCAACGTTGCTGGCACCGCGACCACCTCGGCCGCGTCGTGCTCCTCGATTTTCTTCTTTCTGCTTGGTCCAGCACTTGTCGATCAGATGCCCCAATTTTCCGCAGTAGTCACACCGGCGAGTTTGACGCTCGGCGTGAAGGCCTTCGCTGAAGGCTTCGCTGCTTCCTGTTGATTTTCACCGCCGCAGTCTTCTCGCCTTGCGCTTGATATGCTCATTCGTGAGTACCTTCACCACATCTTGCGTCCGCAGCTCTGCATTGCTCAACTCCATGTTGAGCACGACGTTCTCGTAGCTCTTGGGCAGACTACGCAGCAAGCAGATCGCCACATCCTCGTCCTCCATCTTGGCGCCGATACTGCTAAGCTTCGCGCTGATGTTGAGGACTTCGTTGCAATGATGCAACACATTGCCGCCTTCTGCCATTTCCATGCTGAAGAGTTGGCGCTTCAGGTAGATGCGTCCAGCCTTCTGTGATCCACCGTACAGCGTCTTCAGGCGCGTCCACGCGACCCAGGCTTCCTCGTAGTCGTCGACCACATGATGGTAATCCGCGTCCATGTGGAGGAGCATCAGACCGAAAGCGACGTTGCTCGACTTGACGTAGTCGTCCTTGAACTTGGAGTGGACGACATGGTACGGAAGCTTTGGCGAGGTGGCCGAGACGAGGGAAGTCTCGCGGTTCTGCTCGACTTGACGTAGTCGTCCTTGGCCCTGAAGAGTCCGTGAAGCTTGGCGTCGTCTCGCCACACCACATTCCACACCGACTTGGTCAGGAACACGCCACGCATGTAACGGTTCCACGTGGCGTAATCAACCGTTGAACTTGTCGATGGAGATCTTGGTATCTTGGACAGATGACATGGTACTTGGGCTCATAACCTGAAGAAGGTCGTAGTAGAGGCTGTCTTGCGAGGGGAGGACTGCCGAAGCTTGGGGCGAGGTGGCCGAGACGAGGGAAGTCACTTGAGGGGTAGAATGGAAATTCAGAAGTGATTGAATTGTTGGAGCTTACATCCTAGACTACTGCTATAGACACGCGACCCTGCGTCCTATCACCTAGTGCGTCTAATCAACCATCACTCACCAGTGCACGTCCAATCATCCTACTCGTCTAATCATCGGTGGCGTAAACATCCTACCGTAATCATCGCGGGATCGTATTGGATCACCTGCAACACATATCAAGCGGCAAGGCGAGAAGACGGCGACGGTGAAGACGGAGAACGCGGCCAAGGCGTTCAACACCGAATCACTCACCAGTGCACGTCCAATCGAAGTCGACGACATACGCGGAAAATTGGGTATCATCAAGTGCTGGATCGCAGAAGGACGAGAATCACATATCAAGACGCGGCAATGGCAACGGCCGTGGACGCGGGGCCGACAACGGGCAACGAAACCACAGCGACGACTACGCCTACGTTCGCCAATACGATCGAGTGGCGTTCGCGGTTTCCATGGAATGTGGCATTTCGACGGGCTAGAATGGTTCGGGATGTGGGCGGTCGACAGCGGCGCAACGCAATGGCACGAGCGTAACGACAAGGCCAAGTTCGCCTGTGATCGAGCGGAACGAAGGCGAACTTTCGGTGGCCGACGGCAACAAGGCGGCCATCAAGTGGTGTGGGGACCCGTGGAATGTGGTTCTGCCCAACAGGACGAGCGCGAGTGTTCGGGATGCGCGCTGTACGTGGCCGAGCATGAGCAAGCAACCTGCTCTCGGTGCCGCAGATCAACAAGAGTGGCAAGTTCCAAGTGGTGTTCGCCGACGGCACCGAAATGCACGTTTCGCGCAAACAGACTCGAAGCTAGTGGTGTACAACCGATCTCATGAGCCTCTACTGGCTTCGGCCTCAGCGATCGGTGAATGCAGCAACGAGTGGCAGGACTGTCGACCTGTGCGCGCATGGGTCACGCTCCAGCGAGGTGCTTCGCAAGATGGTCGACACCAAGATGATCAAGGACGCGAAGGCACCTTCCAAGTCGAGTGGACCAAGTCTGTGTCGCGGATGTCAGCAAGGGAAGATGGTCCAAAAGCCATTCCCCAGCAACCGTGACAAGTGTCACTATGACACCTTCGAGTTGCTCCACTTCGACATCTGCGGACCCATGGAGGAAAACTCGCTTGGTGGCAGCAAGTATCTGCTGTTGATCGTGGACGAAGCCAGCGGATGCATGAAGGGTTTCTGTCTGCGTGCCAAGTCGGAGAGCGAAGACTACATCAAGACGTACGTCATGAAGGTGCAGAAGCAGTTCGGCAAGAGTTGCTCCGTCAGCAAGTTTGTGCGGCATGACGGAGCTCGTGAGTTTGCGACCAACTCGCTCAAGGCCTTCTACGAAGACGAAGGCATCGAGCAGCAAACCACGGTTCCGTACGCACACGAAACCAATGGCACGGCAGAACGAGCCATCCGGACCATCCACGATCGGCCGCAGCATGCTGCATCACGCCAAGTTGGACAAGTGTTTCTGGGCTGAAGCGGCCATGACGGCCATCTACGTGAAGAACCGCCTGCCGTCACCCAAGATCGAGCACAAGACTCCGTTCGAGATCGTGTACAAGTCCAAGCCGAGTGTGAAGCACATGCGTGTGTTCGGCTGTCGGACGTACATTCTGACTCCGAAGGAGAAGCGGCTGAAGTGGGACCCCAAGGCTCGCGCCGGGATATTCCTGGGCTACGAAGAAGTGTCCAAGGCGTATCAAGTGTTTCTGGGTGTATGCCGCGACACTCCTTCGAGATGAGGCCTCGACGTGAAGAACCGGGCAGTCAGTCGCGATGTCAACTTCGATGAGTCAGCCTTTGGACTCGCCGCAGATTTCCGATCGATGATCTTCGACTCGCTCGACATCGACGATGCCGGTCCTCGCCAGACGGAGTACAAGCAAGCGGGGAAGCGCAAGAGTCACCCAAGTGACGAAGATGAAGGTACCAGAAGACCACGCACTGTGCGTCATCGGCCTGGATTGGAAGAAGCGAGTGCACCGGACTCCTCTTCGCACCGAGTGGACCCCGACGAAGGAGAAAAGTCTGGGGACCAAGATAAAGACGATGATTCGACTCCGCCGGTGTTTTGGCGTGCCAGTGCGAATGCCGTCGAAGCAGCAGATCTATCGGTCCTCGCAAGACGCGATCAACAGCCCTGATCAAGTGCACTGGCGCAAGGCGATTCGCGCGGAACTCACGCATGCGTCTTCTGTGCGTCATCGGCCTGGAGTGGAAGAAGCGAGTGCACCGGACTCCTCTTGCACCGAGTGGACCCCGACGAAGAGAAAAGTCTGGGGATAAAGAAAGTCGACTCCGCAAGATAAAGACGATGGACTCCGCCGGTGTTTTGGCGTGCCAGTGCGAATTCGAAGCAGCAGATCTATCGGAGCCGACGACGTTTCAAGAGGCGATCAACAGCCCTGTACTTCTGGTTGGCGATTCGCGCGGAACTCAAGTCGATGCGTGTGTTTCGTGCTGCCAAGTTGCCCAACGGACAGCGCGCCATCGGCACCAAGTGGGTGTTCAAGATCAAGCGCAAAGCGGACGGATCGATCGGTTTACAAGGCGCGCCTCGTGGCCAAGGGTTTCAAGCAGAAGTACGGCATCGACTACACGGAGACGTTTTCGTGCGTGGTCAACGTACGTGACGGAAGTTGCGCATGGCTCATCGCCATTGCCAAGTACTTCGGACCTTGGCCGCCTCGACCAACTCGACGTGGTGACTGTTTCCTATATGGGATCATGAAGGGCAGGTGTTCTGCGTGGACTGATGGCGTTGAGGTCGATGGTGATTTCGACTGCCTGGATGAGCTGATCTGAAGGCTTCGATCTGGATGAGTGCAAGGCTGTGGTGAGTCCGTTCGACTCGGTCTCAAAGTTCTCGCGTGTGGAACGAGAGTTCGACGAGTTCGTGTGCAAGGTGAACGCTCCAGTTTCGGCCTTCGATGGGTGCCTGTACATCAAGGTTGAGGATGGCCACTGTGTGCTCGTGCTGGTCTACGTGGACGATGTGCTTGGTGACCGGAAGTTCACCCGAGCTGATCGCACGCCAAGACGGAACTCTCGAGATGACCGACAGCGGCAATCTGTGCGTTCGCAAGGCTTGGGATCGAGTTGTGGACGGCTCGGACGGCAGTGTGACCATGTGCCGCGGCGTTATGTGGATGATATCCTGAAGCGGACGGTATGGATGAGTGCGGCCGCAAGTCGACTTCCGTCGCTGACTCTCGACTAGTTCCAAGCGACGCTGCGGAAGCAAGGTGAACGCTCCATTTCGCGTCTACTGTGCGGTGCCTTAATGCATCTGATGACTGCCACGCGCCCGGACATCGCGTACGCTGTGGGCTATGTGTCGCGCTTCATGGAGAATCCCCAAGAGCACTGGGTTGCGGTCAAGCGTATCTTTCGCTACCTGCAAGGCACCAAGACGCGTGGGATCTGCTACAAGCCGGGTGACAACATCCACTTTCGTGGATACTCGGACGCGGACTGGGCCGGTGACCTCGCGGACCGCAAGTCGACTTCTGGCTACACGTTCATGCTGATGAGTGCGCCTGTGAGCTGGGGAAGCAAGAAGCAGTCAAGCGTATCGCTGTCTACGAGCGAAGCGGAGTACATCGCGCTCAGTCTGGCTATCCAAGAGGGCAAGTGGATCCACCGCCTGATGTGCGAGATTCTGGCAGCTACCAACGAGACGTGACCTGAGCTCATGATCCGCGAAGACAACCAGTCGTGCATCAAGATGACGAAAAACCCGGTGAATCACGGCCGCGCCAAGCACATCGACATCAAGTATCACCACATCCGCGACGAAGTGAAGCGCGGTGAAGTGAAGCTCCAGTATTGCGAGACTTCTGTGATGCTGGCGGACATCATGACGAAGGCACTCGCGGGACCACGCCACACGGACCTGACGGCAGCTCTCGGCATCCACGCATGTTCGCATTGAGGAGGCGTATTGAGGGTTGCTGGTCTTGGGTACTGTGTACCAACTGTACCCATTAACCAGTCAAACCGAGCCGGTCCAATACGATCCTGCGATGATTACGGTACGTTGTTTACGCCACCAATGATTAGACGAGTAGGATGATTGGACGAGTACAGAGTGTTGGTGATTAGATGCACCAAATGATTGGATGCAGACTAGGTAGTGAAGACAGTATAAGCTCCGATCAATCAATCACTTTCGAATCTTCCTTCTTCAGCTCAAGTGGTCTTCACTCCGGTCTTCACACCAAGTGCAGAACTCCCTCCGCTCAGCCCAAGCCTCGCTTCCAAGAATTCAACACCTTTATCAGAAGTTGCCACGGATCAACAAACATCGTCCGGACCGGAAGAGGATGGTGAAGATGAAGCTGCGCGAGACGAAGACTTCGAACCCGGCAGCAAACGACACCAGCAGACACGGTCGTTGGAGGAAGCGGTGGAGATCCCAAGGTCCAAGCGGCACAGTCGACAACAAACGCTAGACGAGATGTCAGCCATCGCAAGAGAAGAAGACTTCGACGCGGCCTTCGTTGTGGATTCAGTGGGAGAAATGCCGACTACGTTCGTATCGGCGATGGAATCCAGCAACTCGGTCAAGTGGAAGGAAGCGTGCGACTCGGAGATCAACTCTCTTCGCAAGAACGAGACGTGGGTGTTAGTGCCATTGCCGAAGGGACGCAAGGCGACCGGCTGCAAATGGGTGTTTCGGATCAAGGAGAACCAGGCTGGAGACATCGAGCGGTTCAAGGCGCGTCTAGTGGCGAAGGGATTTTTGCAGAAGTTCGGCATCGACTACGAAGAGACGTTCGATCAGGCCGGTGGCCAAGTTCACGTCGATCAGGATCTTGCTCAGTCTGGCGGATGTGGAACCAGACCATCGACAAGTTCATGCTGGAGCTGGGGTTCGACCAAGGATCTGTACTGGACGCATCTGGCAAGCAACAATGACGACAAGGCCAAGTACAACCTCACGGTGCACCAAATGGATGTGAAGACGGCGTTCCTGAACGGCTGGCTGGACGAAGACATCTACATGGTGCAGCCGGACGGCTACGTTGACGAGGCGCATCCGGACTTCGTGTGCAAGCTCAAGCGTTCACTCTACGGTCTCAAGCAGTCGCCGCGGATGTGGAACCAGACCATCGACAAGTTCATGCTGGAGCTGGGGTTCAAGAAGTGTGAGGCGGATCACTGCATCTACGTCAAGCGCAATGACCAAGACATGATTTTCGTGGCGCTGTACGTGGACGACTTGATCCTGGCAAGCAACAACGACGAGCTGCTCAAGTCGACCAAGGAGGCGCTCAGCGTGCGGTTCGAGATGACGGACATGGGTCAGCTCAAGTACTTCCTCGGCATGGAAATCGACCAAGATCCCAAGACCGGAAATGTGTCGGTGCGGCAGACCAAGTTTGCGAAGGACATCCTGGAGAAGCGACCGGACCTCGCAGCGCAAGCTCAGAGTTCGCCGCGGATCCACTGGCAAGCGCATTCAGCATGGAGAAGAGCAACCCTGTCAAGACACCACAAGACCCGGGACTCAAGTTGACCAAGGCCATGTGTGAAGGAGGATGCAAGCACGAAGCGACCATGGCGAAGGTGCCGTACAGGAATGCCGTCGGGTGTTTGATGTACCTGATGGTGGGAACCCGACCGGACCTCGCAGCGGCAGTGGGAGTTCTCAGCCAGTTCGCCGCGGATCCGTGTCCGACACACTGGCAAGCGCTCAAGAGGGTGTTCCGCTACATTCAAGGCACGAAGACACATGGCATCGAGTTTCAAGCTGGCAGCGAGGACGGACTCCAAGGCTATTCGGATGCGGACTGGGCCGGCGACATCGAGTCAAGACGGAGTACAAGCGGCTACGCGTTCATGATGAACGGCGGATGCATCAGCTGGAGAAGCAAGAAACAGCGGACAGTGGCGTTATCATCGACGGAGGCCGAGTACATGGCATTGACGGAGGCTACGCAAGAGGCTATTTGGCTCAAGGCATGGCCAAGAACCCGCAGTTCCACAAGCGCACCAAGCACATCGGCGTGAGAAGGTAGAGTGGTGTTGGAGACTGTGCGAGCTCGGCGAGATGGCAAGCGATGAAGCGATCAAGATCTACGAGGACAACCAAGGCTCCATCGCATTGGCCAAGAACCCGCAGTTCCACAAGCGCACCAAGCACATCGATATTCGCTACCACTTCGTGCGTGAGAAGGTAGAAGACGGCCAAGTGGTGTTGGAGTACTGTTCGACCAAGAACATGCTGGCGGACTTGATGACGAAGGCGATCACCGCTGCGCAGTTCGACTTCCTACGGAGCAAGCTCGGAGTTCAAGGCGCAACTACGGCCGAGTCGAGTGGGAGTGTTGTCAAGAAGGCGCCTCGACCAGCTGCGGTATACCAGTAGGATACCGGTATAACCTTCACTCAGTGGAACCGCAATCATTCCTGTGTTTACGGGACACTGATGATGGGACACTGATGATGGGACGCTGTTTACGCTACGGGGGTTATGGGACACGTGGGTACAAGATTGTGGGTACAAGATGGGCATCGACGTGGCGCTCTCTGATTGGCTGAAGCAACTCAGTAGTTCGTCCTTGGCCCGCGCATATCAGTAAAGAATCCAGTAGAGTGTATCCAGTAGAGAATGCAGTAGGCTTAGAGGTAGCAAGGAGTTTTGCGAACTAAGGACCTAAATCAATCACTTTGCATTTCGACATCTAGTGCTCAAACGACCTTGACTTTTCAACCCAGGCTTCCTCGCAGTCGTCGACCACATGATGGTAGTCCGCGTCCATGTGGAGGAACATCAGTCCGAACGCAATGTTGCTCGACTTGACGTAGTCGTCCTTGGCCCGCGAGTCCGTGAAGCTTGGCGTCGTCTCGCGGTTCACGACATGCCACACCGACTTGGTCAGGAACACGCCACGCATGTAGCGGTTCCACGTCGCGTAGTTGTCTCCGTTGAACTTGTCGATGGAGACCTTAGTCGAGGCGTCGTGGGCAGAGGACATGGTGCTTGGGCTCATAACCTGATAAAGGTGTTGAATTCTTGGAAGCGAGGCTTGGGCTGAGCGGAGGGAGTTCTGCACTTGGTGTGAAGACCGGAGTGAAGACCACTTGAGCTGAAGAAGGAAGATTCGAAAGTGATTGATTGATCGGAGCTTACACTGTCTTCACTACCTAGTCTGCATCCAATCATTTGGTGCATCTAATCACCAACACTCTGTACTCGTCCAATCATCCTACTCGTCTAATCATTGGTGGCGTAAACAACGTACCGTAATCATCGCAGGATCGTATTGGACCGGTTCAGGTTGACCGGTTAATGGGTACAGCTGGTACACAGTACCCAAGACCAGCAATCCTCAATAACTTCATCTCGAAGTTCCACGATCGCTTCTTCTTGATCTAACTTGCGTCTCTCACCGTCGAAGACGTCTTCCATGAACTGTGCGTCGCGGCTCACCAACACGCGACCGCTCTTCATCTCTTCAAACCGATATGCTTTCTCATGCTCCGAGTACCCGAGAAACCGACAACGCACTGACCGAGCGTCAAACTTGGTACGTTTCTCCTTCGGGACCGTCACATACGCATGGCAACCGAACACCTTGAGGTTCGCCAGCAGCGGCTTCTTCCCCGTCCAGACTTGGTGTGGCGACTTGTCGTGGGTGGTGGAGCGTGTCGGACACCGGTTGCGAAGGAACATCGCTGTCACCACCGCTTCACCCCAATATGACTTCGACAGTCCGGCATGTTCCAACATGCAGCGCGCACACTCCACTAACGTCCGGTTCATGCGCTCGGCCACTCCGTTCAGTTGAGGCGTATACGGCGGAGTGAACTTCTGAACGATCCCGCGGTTGCTGCAGAACTTGGCCATCGCACCGGAAGTGTACTCGCCACCGTTGTCGCTCCGGAGTGTCTTCACGCGCTTGCCGGTCTGAGTTTCAGCAAACGCTACAAACTCCGCGAACTTGGCAGTCACTTCCGACTTGTTCCGCAGCAAGTATACCACACAAAAGTGCGAGTACTCGTCGATGAACGTGACGAAGTATCGCTTGCCGCTGAACGTGGGTGTCTGCATGGGACCGCAGACATCACTGTGGATGACTTCCAACAGCTTCTTGGCGCGGTGTTCGGTGACTTGGGCATATAACTCACTCGCGTTTGCTTGCCGAGTGCACACCCATCACACAGCTCCCACTGCTTCATCGACGTCATGTTCTGTTGCAGGTGATCCAATACGATCCCGCGATGATTACGGTAGGATGTTTACGCCACCGATGATTAGACGAGTAGGATGATTGGACGTGCACTGGTGAGTGATGGTTGATTAGACGCACTAGGTGATAGGACGCAGGGTCGCGTGTCTATAGCAGTAGTCTAGGATGTAAGCTCCAACAATTCAATCACTTCTGAATTTCCATTCTACCCCTCAAGTGACTTCCCTCGTCTCGGCCACCTCGCCCCAAGCTTCGGCAGTCCTCCCCTCGCAAGACAGCCTCTACTACGACCTTCTTCAGGTTATGAGCCCAAGTACCATGTCATCTGTCCAAGATACCAAGATCTCCATCGACAAGTTCAACGGGGACAACTACGCCACGTGGAACCGTTACATGCGTGGCGTGTTCCTGACCAAGTCGGTGTGGAATGTGGTGAACCGCGAGACGACGCCAAGCTTCACGGACTCGCGCCAAGGACGACTACGTCAAGTCGAGCAACGTCGCTTTCGGTCTGATGCTCCTCCACATGGACGCGGATTACCATCATGTGGTCGACGACTACGAGGAAGCCTGGGTCGCGTGGACGCGCCTGAAGACGCTGTACGGTGGATCACAGAAGGCTGGACGCATCTACCTGAAGCGCCAACTCTTCAGCATGGAAATGGCAGAAGGCGGCAATGTGTTGCATCATTGCAACGAAGTCCTCAACATCAGCGCGAAGCTTAGCAGTATCGGCGCCAAGATGGAGGACGAGGATGTGGCGATCTGCTTGCTGCGTAGTCTGCCCAAGAGCTACGAGAACGTCGTGCTCAACATGGAGTTGAGCAATGCAGAGCTGCGGACGCGAAGAAGATGTGGTGAAGGTACCGTTGTGCTCAGTGATTCTGCCCAACCGGAGTGTGCGTGCATATCAAGCGACAAGGCGAGAAGACTGCGTGCCTCAACGTTGATGGCGCGACGACGAGGTGGAGACGTGTTTGACGGCTGAGTGTCGTCGAGGAAGCAGCGAAGACCTTCGACGCCGACGTCAAACTCGCAACGGTGTACCACTAGGGTTCTGCAACGAAAATTGGGGTCTGATCGACAGTGCTGGACCAAGCGACGAAGAAGAAAATCGCCAACGGAGCACGACAAGCGGCCGAGGTGGTACGCGGTGCCAACAACGTTGAGTGGCGGACGACGATGACGTCCGAATCGAAGATGTTTGCGGTCTCCATGTCGAACGTGTGGAGTGTCGTGCCTCAGATCAAGAAATTTCAAGACTCATGGGCGATCGACAGTTGTGCAACCCACCACATCTGCAACGACAAGTCCAAGTTCATCGGAAGACATCAACTTGCGGATCAGGCTGACAGTCGCCAAGCGGTCAAACGGCCAATGATTTTGGGAGTTGGTACCGTTGTGCAACAAGTGATTCTGCCCAACCGGAGTCGCGGACGTCCGAATCGAAGATGCTCTCTACGTGCCTGAACGCAAGGTGCTAAGAAAGACGGCTCCGAGATGCACATTGCGCGCAAGTCGGAGTCTGTGCCTCAGATCAACCGAGGTGGAGAAGTCAAGTTCGTGGTGTTTGACGGCTTGCACATTGCGCGACCAAGTCGTCGAGGAAGAGTTGCTTCCGCGGACCTGATCGACGGATCTACTGGCTACGAAGCCAGGGTGCTGACGACGACTACGGTCTCGATCAACAGTGTCGATCTTCATGCGCGGATGGGTCATGCTAAAGTGGAACGACGTGCCTACGGAAGATGGTTTCGAGCGGCATGGTGACGGGCGCGAAAATGCCGACCTCGTCAAAGAACTCAAGCGGATGCCGCGGGTGTCAGCAAGGGAAGATGGTCCAAAAACCCTTTCCGAGTAACCCGGACAAGCCCAAGTACAAGCCATTCGAGTTCCTGCACTTCGACATTTGTGGACCCATGGAGAAAGAGTCGCAATTTGGTGCTGCAGCAAGTATCTACTGCTGCAATCACTGACGAAGCCAAGCGGCTGCACCCCAAGGACTCGAGGAATTTAAGGAATTTTCATGGGCTATGAAGAGCGTTCGAAGGCGTATCGCGTTTATGACATGTTTGCGCGCCAAGTCGGAGAGTGAAGACTGGCGCAAGTTCATCGCTAAAGTGGAGCATTCGATGCCAGGGTCAAGTTCGTGCGTCATGACGGTGCCAAGGAGTTCGCGACCAACTCGCTCAAGGCCTTTTACGATAATCATGGCATTGAAGTCCAGCCGACGGTTCGATATGCGCATCAGACGTATGCTACTGCGGAACGCGCCAACCGGACGATTGTGACTATCGGGCGCAGCATGCTTCACTTCGCACGTTTGGACAAGACGTTTTGATTTCTCGCGATGTCACTTTCGACGAATCGACCTTCGACGACGCCAATATTGTTGATGATGATGAAGATGTCGAAGATGCTGCGGATATCCAAGACCTCGAGATTTCGAACGACCATGGAACGCGTGAATTCAAGCAGGCGGGGAAACGCAAGGCTCGTCCTAACGCCGAGGATCGTGAACATGTTCGTCGACCGCGTCGCAGTGCTGGATTAGAAGAAGCAAGCGCTCCGGACTCCGACCATCAAGAAGCCAAATCTGAAGACAATGATGATGATGACTCGACTCAGCCGATGTACTGGCGTGAGTGCGATGCAGTGGAGACGAGTGACAGCGCCGAGCCGAAGACGTTCCAAGATGCTGTGAGCGGCGAAGACCAACGCGTGTCCACTGGCGCAAGGCGATCCGAGCAGAACTCAAGTCGTATCGCGAGTGCGAATGCAGTGGAGACGAGTGACAGCGCCGAGCCGAGACGTTCCAAGATGCTGTGAGCGGGAAGACCAAGTCCACTGTAGTGAACTCAAGTCGATCGCGATGGCGCTAAATTACCGAACAACCAACGCGCAGTCGGAACCAAGTGGGTGTTCAAGATCAAGCGTAAAGCCGACGGATCCATCGAAAAGTACAAGGCTCGACTCGTCGCGAAAGGATTTGTGCAGAAGTATGGGATCGACTACACCGAGACGTTTTCGCCGGTGGTCAAGTACGTCACGCTGCGAACGATCATCGCTGTGGCCAAGTTCTTCAATTGGCCCCTCGACCAACTTGATGTCGTCACGGCGTTCCTGTACGGCTTGATGAAGGAGAAGGTGTTCTGCAGTGTTCCAGAAGGTGTGGAACTTGATGATGGCTACGACTGCGTGGAACTGCTCAAGGCGATCTACGGTCTCAAGCAAGCTTCTCGAGTGTGGAATGAGACCTTCGACGAGTATGTGCGCTCCATCGGATTTCGCGTTTCGAGCTACAAGCGTCCATCGAAAAGTACAAGGCTCGACTCGTCGCGAAAGGATTTGTGCAGAAGTATGGGATCTCTACATCAAGGCTGTCGACGATGACTGCGTTCTGATGCTGGTGTACGTCGACGATGTTTTGGTGACCGGAAGCTCTTCGACGATCATTGCTGAAGTCAAGAAACAGCTCAAGGCACGATTCGAGATGACCGACAGCGGCAAGTGTTCCTTCAAGCTTCTTGGGCATCGAAGTGGTCGACAACGCAGATGGCAGCGTCACGTTGTCCCAAGCTCGCTACATCAACGACATCCTGGAGCGCTTTGGCATGCAGAACTGCAAACCTGCTGCCAGTCCAGTCGACCTCAGCATGAAGCTCGTTGCCAGTGACGTCTCGACCAAGTTGAATGCGCCGTTCCGTGAAGCTATCGGTGCTCTCATGCACTTGATGACGTCGACTCGCCCGGACATTGCTTTTGCAGTTGGTTACGTTTCGCGCTTCATGGAGAACCCTCAAGTCGAGCACTGGATTGCAGTCAAGCGCATCTTCCGTTACCTTCAGGGCACCAAGTCGCACGGACTCCGTTTTTCGCCGGCCAAGGGAATCGACTTTCGTGGCTATTCGGAAGTCGCACGGACTCCGTTTTTCGCCGGCCAAGGGAATCGACTTTCGTGGCTATTCGGATGCAGACTGGGCTGGTGACCACAGTGACCGCAAGTCGACTTCGGGCTACCTGTTTCAAGTTCTTGGCGGACCTGTGTCGTGGGGATCCAAGAAGCAATCGAGTGTGTCTCTTTCCACGAGTGAAGCCGAGTACATTGCGCTCAGTCTGGCAATCCAAGAAGGCAAGTGGGTGCACAAGCTTCTGTGTGAGATCCTCGATGCTGCAGGCGAAGACATCCCGGATCTGAAAATTTTCGAAGACAATCAGTCGTGCATCAAGATGACGAAGAACCCTGTGAACCATGGCCGCGCGAAGCACATCGACATCAAGTACCACCACATCCGTGATGAAGTCAAGCGCGGTGAAGTGATCGTCGAGTACTGCGAGACTACGACCATGCTGGCCGACATCTTGACCAAGGGACTCGGCGGACCTCGTCACAAGGACTTAACGACGGCTCTTGGCGTCCAAGCGTGTTCGCATTGAGAGGGGCTGTTGCAGGTGATCCAATACGATCCCGCGATGATTACGGTCGATGATTAGACGAGTAGGATGATTGGACGTGCACTGGTGAGTGATGGTTGATTAGACGCACTAGGTGATAGGACGCAGGGTCGCGTGTCTATAGCAGTAGTCTAGGATGTAAGCTCCAACAATTCAATCACTTCTGAATTTCCATTCTACCCCTCAAGTGACTTCCCTCGTCTCGGTCACCTCGCCCCAAGCTTCGGCACTCCTCCCCTCGCAAGACAAGGCCTCTACTACGATCTTCGTTCAACTGGCGAATTGAAAGTGGCTGTTGCCATGCGTATGTGACGGTCCCGAAGGAGAAACGTACCAAGTTTGACCGCTAGACGAGTCAGTGCGTTGTCGGTTTCTCGGGTACTCGGAGCATGAGAAAGCATATCGGTGAAGAGATGAAGAGCGGTCGCGTGTTGGTGAGAAGCGACGCACAGTTCATGGAAGTTCTGACCCCTCGACGGTGAGACGCAAATTCGGTTTCGATCGTGGAACTTCGAGATGAAGTTGCCACGGATCAAGAAGCAGTGCATCGTCCGGATGCCGGAAGAGGAGATGAAGAGCGGTCGCGTGTTGGTGAGCCGCGACGCACAGTTCATGGAAGACGTCTTCGACGGTGGGAGACGCAAATTAGATCAAGAAGAACCGATCGTGGAACTTCGAGATGAAGTTGCCACGGATCAAGAAGCATCGTCCGGACCGGAAGAGGATGGTGAAGATGAAGCTGCGCGAGACGAAGACTTCGAACCCGGCAGCAAACGACACCAGCGGACGCGGTCGTTGGAAGAAGCGGTGGAGATCCCAAGGTCCAAGCGGCACAGTCGACAACAAACGCTAGACGAGATGTCAGCCATCGCAAGAGAAGAAGGCTTCGACGCGGCCTTCGTTGTGGATTCAGTGGGAGAAATGCCGACTACGTTCGTATCGGCGATGGAATCCAGCAACTCGGTCAAGTGGAAGGAAGCGTGCGACTCGGAGATCAACTCTCTTCGCAAGAACGAGACGTGGGTGTTAGTGCCATTGCCGAAGGGACGCAAGGCGATCGGTTCAAGGCGCGTCTAGTGCATCGCAAATGGGTGTTTCGGATCAAGGAGAACCAGGCTGGAGACATCGAGCGGTTCAAGGCGCGTCTAGTGGCGAAGGGATTTTTGCAGAAGTTCGGCATCGACTACGAAGAGACGTTCGTGCCGGTGGCCAAGTTCACGTCGATCAGGATCTTGCTCAGTCTGGCGGCCAAGTACAACCTCACGGTGCACCAAATGGATGTGAAGACGGCGTTCCTGAACGGCTGGCTGGACGAAGACATCTACATGGTGCAGCCGGACGGCTACGTTGACGAGGCGCATCCGGACTTCGTGTGCAAGCTCAAGCGTTCACTCTACGGTCTCAAGCAGTCGCCGCGGATGTGGAACCAGACCATCGACAAGTTCATGCTGGAGCTGGGGTTCAAGAAGTGTGAGGCGGATCACTGCATCTACGTCAAGCGCAATGACCAAGACATGATCTTCGTGGCGCTGTACGTGGACGACTTGATCCTGGCAAGCAACAACGACGAGCTGCTCACCAAGTCGACCAAGGAGCGCTCAGCGTGCGGTTCGAGATGACGGACATGGGTCAGCTCAAGTACTTCCTCGGCATGGAAATCGACCAAGATCCCAAGACCGGAAATGTGTCGGTGCGGCAGACCAAGTTTGCGAAGGACATCCTGGAGAAGTTCAGCATGGAGAAGAGCAACCCTGTCAAGACACCACAAGACCCGGGACTCAAGTTGACCAAGGCCATGTGTGAAGGAGGATGCAAGCACGAAGCGACCATGGCGAAGGTGCCGTACAGGAATGCCGTCGGGTGTTTGATGTACCTGATGGTGGGAACCCGACCGGACCTCGCAGCGGCAGTGGGAGTTCTCAGCCAGTTCGCCGCGGATCCGTGTCCGACACACTGGCAAGCGCTCAAGAGGGTGTTCCGCTACATTCAAGGCACGAAGACACATGGCATCGAGTTTCAAGCTGGCAGCGAGGACGGACTCCAAGGCTATTCGGATGCGGACTGGGCCGGCGACATCGAGTCAAGACGGAGTACAAGCGGCTACGCGTTCATGATGAACGGCGGATGCATCAGCTGGAGAAGCAAGAAACAGCGGACGGTGGCGCTATCATCGACGGAGGCCGAGTACATGGCGTTGACGGAGGCTACGCAAGAGGCTATTTGGCTCAAGGCATTTCTGTGCGAGCTCGGCGAGATGGCAAGCGATGAAGCGATCAAGATCTACGAGGACAACCAAGGCTCCATCGCGTTGGCCAAGAACCCGGAGTTCCACAAGCGCACCAAGCACATCGACATTCGCTACCGCTTCGTGCGTGAGAAGGTAGAAGACGGCCAAGTGGTGTTGGAGTACTGTTCGACCAAGAACATGCTGGCGGACTTGATGACGAAGGCGATCACCGCTGTGCAGTTCGACTTCCTACGGAGCAAGCTCGGAGTTCAAGGCGCAACTACGGCCGAGTCGAGTGGGAGTGTTGTCAAGAAGGCGCCTCGACCAGCTGCGGTATACCAGTAGGATGCGGTATACCAGTAGGATACCGGTATAACCTTCACTCAGTGGGACCGCAATCATTCCTGTGTTTACGGGACACTGATGATGGGACGCTGTTTACGCTACGGAGACTACGGGACACGTGGGTACAAGATTGTGGGTACAAGATGGGCATCGACGTGGCGCTCTCCGATTGGCTGAAGCAACTCAGTATCCAGTAAAGAATCCAGTAGAGTGTATCCAGTAGAGAATCCAGTAGAGAATCCAGTAGGCTTAGAGGTAGCAAGGAGTTTTGCGAACTAAGGACCTAAATCAATCACTTTGCATTTCGACATCTAGTGCTCAAACGACCTTGACTTTTATTGGTAGAAAGTAACGGATTTTTACAAATCAATGCCCTTCACGGAAGCAGAGATTCTGCCAACCACACGTTGGCAGATCCTTTAGAAATAGATTAAACAGTTTTAGGAGGTTCCATAATGGCTTTGTGCCAATTCAATAACAGTTCTCATTTTACAGAATTTTGCAGTTTTAATTGTTTAAATTTGATTTAATTAAACTTATTTGAATAATTATATTTAAATTAAGTCTATCTTAATTGCACGCTTCCTCATACACGTAAGCGCACGTGTACGCCACCTAGTGGGTCTAAGTAGACCCATTACACCTGGTAGCACTTTGTAGTCCGTCCTACGACCGACTGCTGTTCGTTCGTATGGAGTCATACGAACGCGGGGTAGAGATCTCCCCAATGGATGAGGGATCCACTGGGACCCCACACATGTCCGTCACGTGCACGGACTGTGCCCACCTGTCAGATCCAGAGTGGGAGGCTCTCCAATGACTCTCACGAGTCATTGTAGAGGCGGCGGTAGCGACGATGCTTCGTACGCTATCGCCGACAGAGCAACATGGTGTTGCTCTGGGGTACATTGTTAAGGAGCAACGAGATGTTGCTGCCTCGGTGGCTTCCCCAAAGCCACGCATGGAGTCGTTGAAACTCCACGTGAGTACCTACGCGGGGAAGGAGGACGAGACCCTCCTTCGTTGGCTTGTCGAACTCGACACAGCCGTTGCGGGTCGACGTATCGTCGATCCGATGTCGAAGGTCGCGTTCGCCATGTCATGTCATGTCTTGGCGGACGTGTGAGGAGTTGGGCCTATGGGCGCCGACTCTCGGATCCTACGTGCTTCAGCACGTACGAAGTGTTCAAGGAGGAACTCAAACTCGCGTTTGAGCCTCCGAAGAACGAGTTCAGATCGAAAGCGGAGTTTCTCGATCTGCAGCAGGGCAAGGATGATGTTCGCACCTTTGCCCAGCGTGCTCGATACTTGGTATCGAACATAGTGGCCAACCCGATCGACGAGGCGACCAAGGTCGTCACGTTCATGAAGGGACTGAGAGATGGTCCCGTCAAGACGTACCTCTTCCGAGAGAATCCGAATACTCTCGAGGAGGCGATCAGCCTTGCGATGCAAGAGGAGTTTAGCCGGCGTCAAGCTAAACTCCATGCGAACGCGCCGAGGCCGGCGCGTTCTGTTGCGAAGACGGGAGGTCCGGAGCCTATGGACCTCTCGAGTGCTACGACTGCTGGTCAACAGCAGCGTAGGTACGGCAAGGTACGATGTTACAAGTGTAGTAACATCGGTCACTATGCACGCGAGTGCATGGCGGGCGGGCGTTCAAAAAACGCCAAGGACCAGTAGGCGCGGGGCATCCTACTGGTGATGCAGTCTCGCGTGTCGAACTCGGACACGCGACGTTGAGGACTGCTTCCCCCAGCGAGAAGGTTTCTCGCTGCGAGATGCAAGATGACAAGCCAAACCTTGTCATCCTGAACGTGATGTCGAAGAGAGTTAGCTCTCTTCGTGCCCTAGTGGACTCGGGCGCGTCGAACAACTTTGTTCGACAGGGAAGTCTTCGAAGCCTTGACTTCGAAGAGGCCAACACGCCGCGAGGCGTGTTGGAGGTGCGGTTGGCAACAGGTGCCACCGTGAGGACTGAGAAGCGCGTAGTCCGTGTGCGCTTCTCTTACAAACGAAGGACGTTTGTGGAAGACCTGATCGTCTTGGATCTAGACGATAAGTTCGACTTGGTATTAGGCATGCCGTGGCTTGCACGGCATGACCCGGTGATCAACTGGGAGAAGCGTACGCTCGTACGCTTCAACAACATACGCGCGACAGAGATCGATGGCCCTGTCAGTGTCACACATGCACCGGACGGTGCATGTGACTCCCCAGTTGAGGCAGCAGCGGCCACCGGTGCCTCCGATCACCGCCGGCGACCATCAACGACTCCGGGAGTCGTTGAGAGAAAATGTGTGTCGACTCAGAAATCTGAGCCGAAGAGTCGCGATCACGTGAACAGGTGTCACGTGAATGAAGGTCAGGTGAATGAGATTCACCTGAGTGACAGTAACATACCGGTATTACCGGTATCCTTGGAGGTACTTCAAGCTCCCAAGGGTCGCGCCGACGACGTCGCGTCAACTGTGGGAGTTGACGAAGCCAATAGAATTTGGGAAACAGATAGACGTACGTCAGCTCCAGGAGCTGATGCTGCGTGTACAAGCGAACACTCGCTAGCGCTAAGAGCTAGCGAGAGCACGTCGACTCCGGGAGTCGACGATGCGGTTGCATCATCAGCCCCGGGAGCTGATGGAGGCGCAGCGGTTCTGGGAACCGACTGCGCGGCAGGAGGTGCTGGCGGTTGCAAACGTCCAGCACCCGAACAACCTGCGTGCTCACGTGCAGCAGCGCTGCACGCGATGAGCGGCACTCAAGCCGGGCTTGAATGTGCGAGTCAGCGGATTCCTTCCGCTGACGACTATAGCGATAACGTCCCGTCCAAGGTGAGATGCCTTGGACGTGGAGCACCTGGAGCCGGGCTCCAAGGTAGACCTTCGCGGCGCAAGCTCAGGGAGCTGCGCGAGTCTCAGTCCGGGACTGAGACGGGTGTATCTGCAGTGCAGACACCGAGTGTCGAGACGTTGAACGTCTTGACACGTACTGGTTTACAGTACCAGAGGATGCGGTTGGAGAATCCGCCGACGAGTACGTCGGCGTTGACCGCACTTCCAACGATGAGTTGGAAGCGCTTCACGCGGAACTTGTACGATGGACGCATCGAACAAATTTGCATTCTCTCGGATGTCGAGAGAGTGGATCATGAGGCCGAAGAGCTGAAGCAGCTCGTCGTCGATGGCATCACTGAGGGCGATGACCCCCTCAGTGCGAAGACCAAGAAGCAGCGCTTCGAGGAGCAGAGTTGGGACTCGTTGAGGTCGAGTCCCTATTACGAGATTCTGCGGGAGTACAAGGATGTACTCCCGGACGAGATTCCTTCGGAGCTTCCGAAGGATAAGGGCGTACAGCACGAGATTGATCTCGTGCCGGGCACGAAGTACTGTGTTACACGGCAGTGGCCACTGCCGCGTGAACAAGTGCAAGCGATCGACGACTTCTTTGAAAGTCGTCGTCTTGCAGGTCAAGTGCGGGAATCGAAGTCCCCGCACAGTGCCCCAACGTTCTGTGTTAAGAAACCACAGGGCGGCTGGCGCATCGTTCATGCGTACAACAAGTTGAACGATGCGACGATACCGGCGCAGACGCCGATACCGCGAAAAGATGTTATCATCGATTCGATGGCCTTGAGCACTATCTTCAGTGCTCTAGATCTGCGTGATGGATTCTATCAAATCCTCATGCGTGAGAGGGACATCCCTCTCACAGCGGTAAGCACTCCAAGCGGAATGCTTTGGGAGTGGCTCGTCATGCCACAAGGGGTTAAGAATCCCCCTGCGACGTTCAATAGATGCGTGACACATCTATTGCGCTCGGTGCGCGACTTCGCACCGAGCTACTTCGACGACGTGTTCGTCCACAGCCGGGCTGTGAACGGAAAGACGGACATTGAGATGCACAAGGTGCATCTCCGGAAGCTGCTAGAGCTTATGAGGAAACATAAGCTCTTTGCGAACCTGAAGAAGTGTATCTTCGGGGCGAGCGAGATACCCGTGCTGGGGTGTCTCGTGGGGAAAGACGGCGTGCGCCCTGACCCAGAGAAGGTCAGAGTGATCAATGAGTGGCCCACGCCATCCAATGTGAAGGAACTGAGGCAGTTCCTTGGGCTTGCCACGTACTTGTGCAAGTACGTGGAGAACTATGCGGACAAAATTCGCCCGTTGTCACAGCTTCTTAAGAAAGAAAAAGCTGAGTGGATTTGGACGACCGAGTGCGAGGAGGCATTCGGTGCAGTCAAGCAGGGCTTGACTGAAGCGCCGATCTTGGCCGTAGCGGACCAAGATCGTCCATTCCACGTAGTGTGCGATGCATCCGATTTTGCAATCGGATGTGCATTGATGCAGCACGATCACGAAGGGCGTGATCGTGTGGTCTACTATCAATCGCGTCAGCTGAAGCCGGCTGAGCGTAACTACCCCGTACATGACAAGGAGCTCCTTGCCATGAAGTATGCACTCGCAAAATTCCGAGTGTATCTACTTGGGAGTAGACCGTTCGTGGTCTATACAGACCACGCATCATTGCGGACGGCAATTAAGTCGCCGCACATCTCGCAACGTATGGCGAGATGGTTGTCCTTCTTCGTGGAGTACAACTTCCGGGTGGAGTACAAACCCGGAAGACTCAACGTAGTGGCCGACGCGTTATCGCGTCGACCTGACTATGCGGAGACGGTCGACTCCAACACAGTTGGCGTCGTGAGGACAAGTGTGCCGTCGTCAACGCTGGTTGACGACGTGAAGAACGCGTATGCAAGGGATGCAGACGCGAAGGGGCTGCTGGAGTTCCTCGCAGCACCTTCCGACGTGGCACGTCGGAAGCTAACCCCTCATCTTCGAGCTCGTGTACACCGCTATCGTGTACACGAAGGCCTACTGCTGTACAGTGCAGTAGACGACAATGCGGATCGCATTGTCGTTCCGAATGATCATGACCTCCGGTTGAGGATCATGTTCGAGTATCACGATGCCCCTACGGCAGGGCATCCGGGTCGTGAGAAGACGTACCCTCTTCTCGCGCGTGACTTCTACTGGCACCACCAGTACAAGTGGGTGCGCAAGTACGTACGTGCTTGCGAGGTTTGTCAACGCGTGAAGCCTGCGCGGTTCTCGCAGGCTCTTCGTCAATCACTTCCGACTCCGTCGGAGTGTTAGCAGTCCATGTCCATGGACTTTGTCTTCGGTCTTCCGCTGACAGCAAGCGGAGGACGGGTATCGTTGTCTTTGTGGACCGATTCAGCAAGATGGTCCATCTTGCTGCCGTCCCGGCTACTGTTACAGCCGCGCAGACTGCGCTACTGTTTGTTGACATGGTGTTCAAACACCATGGCATGCCGCTCGACATTGTCGGACGGTGATCCACGCTTCACAGCGCGGTTCTGGCAAGAAGTGTTTGCACTTCTTGGTTCACAGTTGTCAATGTTGACTGCGGATCATCCGCAGACGAATGGACAGACCGAACGCGTCAACCGTGTATTGGGTGACGCGCTGAAGAGCTACGCTCACTCGTTCCCGCATTGGAGCGAGTGCTTGCCGATGGCAGAGTTTGCCATCAACAACTCGGTGCATGCCTCGACTGGGCATACACCGTTCTACGTGAATTCCATGCGGCATCCACGCTTGCCGAGCATGCTCGGTGGAGTAGCTTCCTCCTTAAGTGGGGGAGGATCTACGGTTGCGTCCGAACAACCGCAGAATACAACTGATAGCAGCACACTATCAGCTGCGGTGACGCGTGCGACGTCTCGTTCGAGCAGGAACGAGCGCGCGATGTCTGTGCCGGGCACAGACATAAGAGATGATAGCGAGCAGGCAGGGCCTGCTGCTGACAAAGGCGACAAGCTGAAAGGATTCAGCTCGGGTGCGCTAGACTTTGTCCAGCGAAGACAAGCCGTAATACGGTTTGTTCAAGATGCTATCGCAGCTTGTCGATCGACAGAAGCTGAACGCTGATACTGTTGGTAGGGGCAACATAAATGAATTCAAAAAGGGTTCATTAGTTTTGTTAGCTACACAAAACCTACCTAGACATGCAGTGTCTGACTTTGGAGCAAGCTTGCTTGCTCCAAGATTCATTGGGCCGTTCAAGGTACTTGAACGGCATGGTAACGCGTACCGACTGGACATACCGTCCAGCATGAGGCTCCATCTGACATTCTACGTCGGGCGGTTGAAGCCGTACGTGGAGCACGGGTTACCTAGGGTTGGCAATCCGAGAGAGGAGTGCGAGAAGCCTGGAAGGCCTTCTCGAGACCGTCAACACGGTCGATCAGCCGGTTCACTCTCGTCCCGAGACCGGACAAGAAGTTCGAGGCAGTCTGAGCTGCCTGGCCAACCTCAGCACGGAGGACACGGACCTCCAGCTTCAGAGCTGCTATCTCAGCGCTCTGTGACTGCTCCAACGCAGCAACTTGATCGTGCAGGGCACGATCGTCATGGTCATAGCGTTGACCATACGGAGGGAGTGTTTCCGCCCCCTCCGCCGCCGTTGCGCGACGCGCGTGGAGCGATCCGCTGGATTGTGGAGCGGATCGTGGCTCATAAGAGAACGAACTCTCAAGAGGTTCGTTTTCGTATTCGTTGGAGAGGATTTCCTCCCCAGCGAGATACATGGGAGCCGCGGAACGTCCTGATGGAGGACCTTCCGGAAATGGTGAGGGCGTACGAAGTCTACCATAACTTGCAGGATTAAGTCCTGCACGGAGAGTGCTGCGGTCAGCGACAGCACTCGGAGCTTCGCGTGGCTCAAGTCGAACACGGAGCTCCTTGATGTGATCGGATACACGGACAAGCGTGTACCCCAGGAGATCACTATCGGAGAGGCGTACTGCACCTGGTGGACAGTACGGACAGGATGTGCCAAAAGGAACGGCACATGGGATCCCCGCTTTCATGGATTTATCATGGAGGCGTTCACACTTACCACGGCTGGTGTAAGTGTAGAAGCGATCGCGAGTCGCAACAACGCGCTCGGGGTAAGCTTTCGGGTCTTTGTTGAAGTTATCAACAAAGGCGTTCCACGACTGACAAAGTGCCTGCCACTCTGGCACTTTGCTTTTGCGCGAAGTCTTCTTCGCTGCAAAATATAGGAGCTCATGGAAGAGTCCGATATAGTAGTCGCATCTTTGAGTCTCAGACTCAAAGTCAACTTCCTTGGCGACATCGTCGTCGTTGGTACTGTTGCATGAGTACAACAGTATTGGGTTCGGTGGAGAACTAGCACCGAACCGGTCATGGATCTGTGTCTCTGTAGGCATCCATGGTGCGCGGACGCTTCGAGCTAGAAGCGTCCGGGACCTCATTACGAGGTCGTCGAGACCCCAAGCGTGAGTCATGTGTGTCTTCGGACGAAGACACGGGAGCAGGAGTTTTCTCTTTGATCTCTCCCTCTTCGGACTCATCGTAATCGATGAGTTCTTCCTCATCTCCGAAGAGATCTTGGAGAGGAACAGCAGGGTGTTTGATCACTGCTAGAGAAGATGATTTCTTCCTCGCATGTTTCTCCTTGAGGAGAGCATGGTATTTGGTGACAGAGAGCTTCTCTGTCGAACCGCTGGAAACAGCAGTACTAGTGAGCACTGCTGAGGTTGTTGTTCCTGCTGCAGAGGCAGCAGATGAGGCTTGCGCGTCCGCAAGAGCGGACGGAGACGTGGGCGTTGGCGAGTTCATCGTAAAATTAACTCGAGTTCTCTCGGGGACTTGACGGTCTTGTCAAGTTTTGTTGATTGGCGTATCAGGACCGATACGTCGAATCTTAACGGGGGGATGGTGTAACGGGGTTACACGTACAAGTGGCTACACCACTTGTAACTCTAACAGTTATCCTAACTGTTAGAGGTTGGAAATGGACCTCAGACCTTGGTGTGCTGTACACACCAATGGCTACATGGGCGAGCCACATCATTGTGTGGTTCGCGTGCATTTGTGCATGTTATTGGTAGAAAGTAACGGATTTCTACCAATCAATGCTCTACATGGAAGCAGATATTCTGTCAACCACACGTTGGCTGATCCTTTAGAAATAGATTAAACAATTTTAGGAGGTTCCATAATTGGCTTCGTGCCGAATTCAATAACAGTTCTCATTTTACGGTATTTTGCAGTTTAAATTAGTTATATTTGATTTAATTTTACTTATTGGAATAAGTATATTTAAATTAAGTCTATCTTAATTGCACGCTTCCTCATACACGTAAGCGCACGTGTACGCCACCTAGTGGGTCTAAGTAGACCCATTTTACGTTTGCCAAACATGTCCCGGAGAGATGCCCGGAAATGAAACTCGCATCATTGCAACTTGCCGACTGAACTATATGGACTGACTAAGTCGGCTAGCCGTGGAAGCTGTAATGGTACAGCCGAAGGATGCTGCTTAAGGTTCGTGGAAGCTGGTTGCAGCAAAAGACACTATGGGTAATCTGAAAGAGGCGGAAAAGATTCACAAGCAGAGCCAGAAGCACTTACCGAAGGCCCAGAAAACACCATTTGTTTCAGTATTTGGCGACGCCTAACAACCCACAAGCAACCTAGTCGAGGCAGCGTCGTGAGACTTCAAGTCCTGCTAAGATAACTCGTGCCATGCTCGGTTTGGTATTAACCGGACTGCACAAGAAGTTGTGTCAGACAATCTTCTCCACCGCCAACAGCAATCCATGGTTACGCATCCTAGGCGAGCCTCACTACGTCTTCAACAAGCACTTCAACGCCCATAAGCAAGAACTTCCAGGATAAGCACTACATGAAAGGTAAAGTGTCCTAGAGCAAGGCCCTAGGAGAAAAACGAGAAACAAGGAGGGCAGCAAAAACTAACAACAGAAAAATAAACCATTCCACATTTTGCCCTCAAGAGCACACTTCGAGAACAACAACTACTTCCGAACTACCTCACTTCCAACACCTCGTACAAACCGAACTCCGTCGACATATCCGAAGGTCGACAGTTTGTCCCTCCCCGTCAACGATCACCACACGCTGCTTATATCCTGTTCCGGGATTAAAAAGAGTAGTCATATTTTACTCAAATGACTTGGCTGCTACCCCGTCAACTGACCGTTTAGATGGGAGTTCGGAGGAGGCACTAAGTTGCTGTCATGGTATGGGTATTGTTCAGGGTGGGTGGGTACTGAGTCTTTCATCGCACAAACATCCACGCCGCTGTTACTGCGGGTGCGTACAACACCTTCATGAATGCGGTGGACCGCTTCGACCAACTGATAAGTACTGATCCTAATCGGCGGCGTGAACGACGTCTTCACATGATCATCTTTACATGGCTTCTTGACGTTGCTGTGCGCAACGCGTTTGCTCTGTACAGCGTTGTAACTAGAGGTGGTGGATCCGTGAAAACGGTACGAGTAGCGAAGGAAGATATCGTGCATAAGCTGGTCTCTACACAGCGTGCGATGTTGGTGTCTCTACGCCAGCACGAAACTCACCGCGAAAACATTGCCGATATCATTGGGAATGTTACTTCTACTCAAATGCTGACGCGAAGTCGTGGGAAGCTAATATGTATGCTTTGTGGTATTCGAGGAGGAAACAAAATCGCGTGAAGTACGCGTGTACGCGGTGCCGACGTGGATTTCACGTTGAGTGCTTCATGGCAGTGCACTATGGACACATGATGACTGAAAACACAGCGGTGATGGAACTCTTCAAAGCGTCATTCCCACGGCTAGTTTATCTGTTGCTGTAATGGGTCTACTTAGACCCACTAGGTGGCGTACACGTGCGCTTACGTGTATGAGGAAGCGTGCAATTAAGATAGACTTAATTTAAATATACTTATTCCAATAAGTATAGTTAAATCAAATATAAACAATCAAAACTGCAAAATACCGTAAAATGAGAACTGTTGTTGAATTCGGCACGAAGCCAATTATGGAACCTCCTAAAATTGTTTAATCTATTTCTAAAGGATCAGCCAACGTGTGGTTGGCAGAATCTCTGCTTCCGTGTAGAGCATTGATTGGTAGAAATCCGTTACTTTCTACCAATAACATGCACAAATGCACGCGAACCACCCAATGATGTGGTTCGCCCATGTAGCCATTGGTGTGTACAGCACACCAAGGTCTGAGGTCCATTTCCAACCTCTAACAGTTAGGATAACTGTTAGAGTTACAAGTGGTGTAGCCACTTGTACGTGTAACCCCGTTACACTCAAGACCCCGCTAAAGGAAGCGGCAAGCAACGCAAAGGAAGGGGCAAGATCCCCGATATTATACTACTACAAGACCTGGATCAAGGACCTGGCACCCGGATCAAGGATCCAGAACTCGCCTACGACACGGATCAACTACCCGAAGTGAAGTAAAGAACTTCCACGATACCTCAAACCCCTGCGTCACACAAGATCCTTTTCTCGACCTACAAGACCCCTTCAGAACTTACCTGGAAGAGTGTAGCCCGCCTGTTGACGGGTATACAAGGTAAAATACTACGTTGCACGCGGGACCCAGATGCTGACGAGGAGAAGGGAGAGACTCACCCCTCGCCGTACTAACAGAGCGCTGTGGCAACACTACTACTATACAAAACATGGTTGTATCAGCAAGACGCCACGAGCACATTTTCCGCTGTGCGTGGCCAAGGAGATTGATTGGCTCAACGATGTAGTCAGACACTTGGCTTCTGAAGTTCTTTTTCGGTTGCCGGATCCGTTGTCCCATGTAGAGTAGTCGTACAAGCTTCCCCACCCTGCAGCCACATAAATGCGCACGTCATACTTGTCGGGCGTAGACAGCAAGAATGTCTTCACTGAAGAGCGCGCTTTTGTCCGCACTTTATTCTCGTCTAGGCTGATCGCTCCCACTGATGCTGCGATCGTGGCAAACTTCTCCTGGATCTGGGGGCATCTGGTACCTGTTGAGCTACAACGGGTCCAGCTCACGGCTCTCAACTGAGGCGCTACCAGGTGCATGAACCTGGAATCGGGCTCGAATAGATTCAAATCGATTCATTGCCACAGTTGATGTAAAGCCCTCTTGGTCCATGAAAAGCTCCTGTGACCAGAGATTTTGGCGAGATTGAAGCTCATTCCTATCTCTAAGCCGATGTAGGCATCAATCTCGTACTCGGTAGTCTCTTGCCACCTTTTCTCCTTCAACATCCTGTTGTCCAAGACTGCAATGGCGCGCTGAATCCGTGGTCGAAGAAAAGCGAAAAGAGGCCAAGCTCACTGCGTTCTTTGTAAGTCGCGGTGACCTCTCTGCTGCGGGTTATATGGAGGCCGCTCGACTTAATAAAGTTGTCCATATATCCGTTGCATGTTAGACGCTGAATTAGCGGAGACTTGGCAGCTAACGGCACGGTCTCGCTCGCTAATCAGCGGCATCATCTTCCTCCTTGTTTTGTTTTTCCTCCATTTCTGATGTCTCGAACTCCCAGTCCGCGTCGTCGTCAACTTGGTTCAGCAGGTCGGCGATTTCCATTGTTGATGATCTGGTGCTGGTCCAGGAAGATTGCAAGTGTAAGGGAAGAAGTCTGATGAGGAGGAGCAGCTTGTTATTGTGGCCTTCGCGGATCGAGAGGACCGCTGCGGTCCTATTGCCACCATGCGAGTGACAGGAAGTACAGACTTTTAGCCTATCAAAATTCTGGTGGTGAAAGGGTCAACCCTTTTAACCCAAGTTTTAAAGATATTTTACATTACACGTATACAGGTGAATGAATATGCGCCGCCAACTCCTGGAGCACTTCCTGCTTGGTGCGTGTACGAGCCAATTAGCTCTCGAGTTAGTCTCCACCGCTGGCGGTGGCCTTACATCCATCTCTGGCTGGTGCGTTGTCGCTCTGTTGCTGGTTCTGCACTCTCCTCGAGGGGAACTCGCTCCTCTCTACGTGTTTCTCGGTCTGTGCGCCATCCGACCCGCGCTGATACCGTCTGTCGAACCTATTGTCTCCTTCTGGTCACTACACTCGGTTCTTAACGCTTTCACCGTCATTTGTGTGACTTTGGCGTGGTCCTCGTCGCTGTTCTTCCCTTGGCCGGACTTCTCTTCACTTCATGGTCCCTACCAGACCATCGGCTGCTGCTCTACGCGTATCGGAGGCGTTGAGTGCCGCATCTTCTACCCCTCCACGAACGAGACCAAGGAGAAGAACACTAACGGAGGTGCAGTGCCATATCTTCATCATGGCAGGCACCTCATGAAGGGCCTGGGAGTCTTCGCTAAGATGCCGGCGTGGCTCTTCCACAACATGAGCAACGCGCACCTCGCAGCTTTTCAAGACGCTCCAGTAGCACCAGCCCCAAACTCTTCTCAGGGGTGGCCACTGGTGATCTTCAGCCACGGGTTGGCTGGATCTCTAGAGCTCTACTCGTACGTGAACCAGGAACTCGCAAGCCACGGATTCGTTGTTGTAGTGCCCAACCACTGTGACGGCTCGGCGTGTGTCTGCAGTCCGGAGTCTGGACGCATCGAGTACTATCAGCAGATCACGCCAGAAGTATGCGACGACATCGACGGAGCTGGGTTTCGCTTCCGCAATGGACAACTGCAGCAACGAGTTAGCGAAGTTCGGGCGGTTCTGGATGCAATCAAACAGGATGGAGCGACCGATAGCGTCTTTAGCCGCTCGGATCTCACCAATGTGAGTGTTGCAGGTCATTCGTTTGGAGCAGCTACAGCACTAAGTGCTGCACACCAAGACTCGCGTTTCAAGAGGATGGTGCTGTTGGACGCGTGGATGGAGCCGCTGGACGCCGACGTACGTGACGGCTTGGGATCGCGCGTCCCTGCGCTGCATTTGTTGTCCGAGCACTTCGTCAACTGGCGTCCGAATGCCGAGAGCGCCGAGCGCCATGCGCGTGGGTGTACACACGCCCAGTCTCGCCTCACGTGGTTGCGTGGCACGCGGCACAACAATTTCTCGGATATCCCTGTGTTTTCGCCGACGATCAACCGCTTGTTGAAGTCCGCTGGTGAGATCGATCACCTCTACGCTCTGCAAGCCATCGGCCAGTTGTCGGCAGCATTCTTGACTGGGGACTTTGATACCCGCGCCTCGGACTTCCCTGAACTGGTCAGCATCTAATGGCAGAACTAGACCAAGAGCGGCTGTGCGAACGCCCAACGCTGCTCTTTTGCTGCCAGCACCATGAGGTACGCAGCACAAAGATTCATGTACTCATAACATGTTAAAACTCTCACTTGGCCCACAGGTTGTTGGTGAAAACGATAGGGTCTTGCCCATTTATTTACTTAACGACTTGTACTACGAAGTAGTCACACTTATGCTTCTCTATTGCTCCCTGGCTTGGTACCCTCATATGCACGACGGGATCGACTTGGGCACGGGAGACACGAATGCAAGTGGCTTGGGCTGCTTGCCACCTTAGTCGACGCGGGTCACAGGTGCTGAAGGAAGTTCATTCTTCTGTGATCCCCGGCGCAGGAAGAAGTTCCGGACGTCGGTGATGGTACTGAGCAGCACAGGCAGCAACAGCATTCCGTTGAGGACACCACAGAGCACCACCATCATGTACATGCGGAAGTAGTACTTCTTGAACACACGCGAGTCGGCCAGCGTCAAGACACTGAGACCGATGATCTTGGTGATGGTAATACCGAAGATCACGGACGTGAACACCTGGCGAAGGGCATCGCGAGCGCGCTCGTCTCCTGAACCCTGAGCCTTGGCGAAGAATCGGATGTAGTGACCGCAGAACTCCACCGCGATACCGGCCGCAATGATGAGGTTGACGATCGATAGACCGTTGAGCATAATGTCCAGAGGCTGCATCAGCCCCAGCACGAGCACCACGAGGTTCGTGGCCATCAGCGCAATCAGAAGCGCGTAGAAGACGTTGCCCAAGTACAGCGTTGTGATCACGAAGATGGCGGCCAGCGCAAGACCAATGAGTCTGTAGGCGTCATCGATCACAGTCAGGTACTGCTCGAAGTAGACGTACGTGAGCGAGTAGACCCAGATATCCACACCAGTTTTCTCACTGATCCATTCGGCCGCTGCGAGATTCTGCTTGTACGAGTCAATGTAGCGCTGCTGCGTGGGGTTCGACGTGCCCGTCACCATGTACGACCAGGCCGTGATTTCATCTCCGTAGCCGCTGCTGTTGATCTTCACCACGGGAGTCGACGCGTTCACAGTCGGAATTGGCTCGTCGTCGATGCTGAACTGACCACGGTAGATGGAGCCACCACCGTAGGCGCAGGAGGTACCAGCACTGGCCGTTGCGAACATACTGAAGAGCGACATGTACTGAGTCTCCGGTACTGGCGGCACAGTCACCGACGTCGCCAAACACGTGGCACCCTCCGAACGCAAAGTGGTGTACGTCTCGTTGCCAGTCTCGATCGGAACGTACGCTCCTTCGGAATCCACACGGCAACATTCGCTGTCCGGGTTCACAAAGCCCCAGAAGTCGTCCATCCATGAGTACGTCGTACCGGGACTGATGTGAGTGATCTCCTTGTCTCCGCGGTTCGCCAGCGCGTTCATGATGTTAGGGACGGAGTAAGTGCTGCAGATATCCTTGGACTTACAGAAGATGGTCTCCACACTCTCCTGGTTGAGGGACCAAGTGTCCGGGTTACGTCCGTAGCCAGTCTCGACAATGAAGTACACGGGAACACCAGTGGCCAGGTAAACGTCCAGGGCGTCAAAGTATTCAATCATGTACGAGTCCGAGGGCATCGCCTCCTTCTGCGGCAGTCCCTGGTCCAGCGACTCCATCGAGTAGATCGACCACAACGTCCAGAACAGGAAGGCCAGTAGCACCACCAACTTCACCAGTTTGTAGGTCAGAATGGACGCGTAGACATCCACGCAGTAGTCCAGGACATCAGTCAGCGTACGGTTCTCGGGCGTCACAGAACGACGAGCATCTTCCGGTGCAGGCGTCTTGGGCTCCAGAGACACAAGAGGTTCAGCAGTCTGTTGGGTCTGCAGGGGCTGTGACGGAGCTTGGGCCTGTATGTAGGACGCGCGCTTGAAGATGATGTCGTACTTGCCACTGAGCTCACGACGCTTGTCCAGCGTCAGGACAGACAGGAAGATGGTCATCTGAAGGCAGAAGTTGATGGCTACAGCACAACACGCCATCGCTGCGAACCACAGCACCACAGGCATTGCAGAGATAGAACCAAAGGCAAACGCCACCGACTCAGCAGCGGAGGCCATGAAGATACTGGGGCCAATGTACGCCAGACTCTCAGACACGATCGTCGAAGTAATCTCCTCGATCGCCTTGGGGTTGTGCTCGAGACCGACAAAGAGACTCGGCTGTTCTCGACGCATCTGGTCCTCCTTCTCCGTCATAGCGTGGATCAGCAAGAAGATGTTGTCGACACCAATAGCCAGCGACAGGAAAGGAACCACTTCCATGATAATGAGCTGGAGCTTCACACCGAACCACATGTACAAACCGATGGTGGACGCCACACCGCACACGATGCTCATAACTCCACAGAAACCAGCCACGATCTTAGACGAGATGAAGAACTCGCGACTAAACTTCATGCGGTTGATGCCCAGCGAAATGTAAATGATCATCAGGCAGTAACTCAAGGCCACGGGACCCATACCGTTGCTGGATTCAGCGTCGACTTCGTCCTGCACCGAGATTTCAGCATAGAAGTACACGCTGAAGATCGAGTTGGACTCGGCCTCCTTTTTCATCGTCTTGATGTACTCACGTTCCCACTTGATCGCAGGCTCATTCTTGTCGCTGTCGGCGTAGTTATAGTTCAGGTAGGAGGAAACGAAGGCAATTGAGTCCAGGAACAGCGTGTAGTTGCTCTCAGCACCTTCCGGGAAACCACCCAAGTACGTGTTGTACAAGTTCATGGGCGATCCAAAAGCTGACAAACACGGACAGTCGCTCATGCTCGACGGCAGTGAATCGCCATCCTTCAACGCGTTCTTGAGTTCCGTACACAGTGCCACATCCGACGTCGTGGGGGAGTACAAGCAGTTGCTGAAGTGCTCCATTTCCAGTCCGTACTTCTCGTAGAACTCAAAGTGCTCCATGTTGTTCTGGAAGTACTGCGTGATAGAGTTGATGGTGCAGCCAGTGCCCGTTGCCTTCCAGCAAATATCGTCCAGAGCGATGATCTCATCGTCCGAAGTGTACACAACATCAGCAGCAACGTTCTGGATGCGGATCGCCTCCTTCAGGATGGACGAGCGGTAGATGTTGCCACCATCCTTCGGCACCATAATGACCTGCTCCGAACGGTAGAACGGGTTGAACAGCTCGCCGTAGTGCTGACGCTCCTGGTAGGACGTACTGGACGTGGACACCCACAGTTTGATCGGGTCCGTCTCAATCTCAATGTTGTAGAGGCCGACAACGCACACAGCAACAAAGCATAGCGCCATCGGGATGATCTTCTTGGGGTTGTTGCCGGTCGAGACATACACCGCCCACGCGCGCAGCTTGTTGGTCATCAGCTCGTCCAGGTAACTCAGTCGACCGGTGTTCGTCTCCATCGCGTGGGCGACGCCGTGTGCATCAGGCGTGTACGGGCCGACGTTGGGTGTTCCAGTGTTCATGTATGGGGCACGCGTTCTCCTCTCGCGGCAGCCAGCGAAGATGAAGCCCACAATGAGCAGCAGGGCGACGACACCACCAAAGATTACGAGGAAATAGTTGAGTGGCGTCCAGTCCGTCACGGGGATGTTCTTGGCCAGGTACGCGTTCAATTCAGCCCATGTGGAGTCATCGCTCGAGCCAGCGCTTGCACTTCCAGACGCTGATGTAGCCACAGCAGTCACAGCGCCGTAGCAGGACTCAGTATATGTACGGGCATCGGTAGAGCTCACAGCACACAGAGAACCACAGACGCCTACACAGGACGTCATCCGGTTGTTCATTGGAAGGATGCAATTGGTCGCGTTCACATTGTCACAGTGACAGAACTCGGTCATCTGCGAGAGTTCATCCACCTTGTCCATGGTTGTCACGTTAATCTGAAGCGGAGAGCCGATACTGTCGAACGCGTACTTGCCCATGTACTCCATGAGGCCGTAGCCATCATGACAGTCCTGGTTGGGGTTACACAGTAGCGAGAAGGAGCTGTCATCCTCGCAGAAATCGTAGATGTCTCGGATCCAGTCGTTGCCCACGTAGTACGTGAGCTCCTCCACAGCGGGGAAAACGGCATCTGGGTGCTCGTCATCACCTCCCATGATGCGGACCTCCTGGACGTCCAGGAAGAGACTGTTGTTGGGGCTGCAGGTCATTTGACAGAAGATGTTACGCAGGTTCTCCTTGCAGGCTGAGCACAGACCCGGGATCATTCGGACCTGCGTGGACAAACCCGTGTACTGAGACTCTGTGCAGCAGAGCATGTCGTCGCCCTGGCCGATGGTCTGGTTGTACAGTAGGGGGCAGTCCACCTCGAACTGCTCTCGATTGGAGTCCGACCATTCGGAAAACTTGTTGGAAAAACCTGCGTCGTACGCGTCCTCGACGGATGTCGGGTAGTACCGATTGGGGATGGCGACGCTGGGGGACGAAACGTTGACGTAGGACGAGTCAAAGGCGACGCAGTGGCCGGGGGCACGCACAAGCGCTCCGAGTTCGTGTACGAGTGCTGGGTCGTGGATGCACTCTTCCACTTTGGAGTACGTGCACATTGTGAGCTGCGACCTGATGTCGGCCAGCTGAGTCGCGTTGTCTGCGAGCGTCCATGGCACGTGACTGGAGACGGACGACGTGCCTGAAGAGGTTGTTGTGGCAGTCGTAGCAGCGGTTGTCGTAGCTGTCGTGGATGTGGTCGTTGTGGTCTGAGCGATGGCTGAGCCCACAGGCAGCAGCAGCGCAACTAGGGACGAGACGCGCATGTTATGTGTAGAAGGGAGAACAACCGGTGGAGAGCAGCAAACCCTAATCGGCCGAACGCTCGCGCTTTGCTTTGCCCGATTGCCGGTAGATTTCCAAATGAGCGGAGACTTGCACACTCCAAAGTCGGACAGCAAGAGAGAGGAGAAGAAGAAGGCCGTGAATCCTCACCCATCCACGCAGATTAAGTGTCCGAGATCAGAAGTGCAACGAGAACGAGGATACATGCAACGAGCTCATGCAGAATCTGCGCCTGCGACGTCGCCTGGGCGCGGCTATGTCTGGATCCCATGCCACGCCGAGTGTCTTGAGGTGATCGTCTGCTCTGATCGAGTCGCGTTTTGGTGGCGAGCGGCTGGTCTCGCGTCCGGTTACTCACGACACAAGATGGCAGACCAACTCAACACGAAGCGACCGAATCAGGGCGACGTACGCGAAAACGAGGGTGGACGCTGGTCGGAATGGATCCCTCAATGCCCGGCTCTCCTAGCAAAATGTACTCGAGACTGCACCGAAGACCGAGCCTTGCGCCGACCTGGTGGTGGCCTGCGCGCTGGTCGGAGCGAATCCCTAGCAGCGGCTGCTGTCATCGAACCCGTGAGCGAGTTGCTGAGCAACCGCTAGGACATCTTACGCTTTGCAGTGTTGATGCTTGGTGCTTGCCAAGCACTGCTTGGTACAGTAGTGACTCGAGGCTCGAGCAGTGGGGCAAGCGGTGCTGCATTCGCGTCGAAGATCGGCGCCGCACATGGATTAAGACGATGATTGCCGTGGAACGCCAAGATTAACAGGCGACATTGAGCAGGCCAACCTCAGTCAGGCAGTCGCTAACAAGAGACAAAAGTGTGGCGTAGGCTGCTGCCAGCCTGGCAGAGCTCCTTGCAGCCAGGAGCTCCAAACATTCGCCGTTGCAGTTACCTGTAACAGCAGATGAGCCAGTGTATCCTTTCAGCAGTGACGCTTTCTGAACCGATTCTGAACTTGTCTGGCGTTGCATAATAGCAATTATCTAATAAAAAATTACGCAGAATAGCCCCAACCAAATCTGTCCAAACATACCTAAATGGAGCTCTCGGGCGATGATCCCGCGACGTCGACGCGGGTGATTATCCACCTCGACCTCGACTGCTTCTACGCGCAAGTGGAGCAGCGCCGCCTCAATATCCCAGACGGACAGCCAGTGGCCGTGCAGCAGTGGGGGAGTCTTCTGGCCGTCAATTATGACGCGCGCAAGTTCGGCGTGGAACGAGGTGCGCTCTGCTGTTGACAGGAGTTTTTGCCGATGCCATACCGGAACATTGTGACTCAATTCACGGCTGTGCCCAGGGGAATTTGTGGACGACGCGAAGAAGAAATGCCCGCAGATTCACTTGGTACGCGAGCAGTTTCCGAGCCCCTCGCTTACATGTAGCACAGATGAAGCGGAGGTTTAGCAAACGCTGATTAATTCTAGTAGGATGAAGCTGACAGTTGTCTCTATAGCCGCATGTAGATACGCTAGGTGAGAATCGCACGGGTCGCCTCTTCGATCGGACGCACCAGAAGGCCATTCTGCGGAGGTATCGCGTAGCGAGTCGAGAGATCTTCGCCATTCTGGGCTCAATGGTGTTGGTCATCGAAAAGGCGAGCATCGATGAAGCATTTATGGACGTCACCGACATAGCCAAGGAGAGGCTTGCCAACACGGTATGTGATGATAGTTATTAGTTAACGATCAGGGAACGGAAGGCTCATCTTGCTTCTGTGCTGATGAAGACTGTGTCTTCCTCAGATTTCTGCCAGGATCCGGCCAACAGCGACACGACAGTATTTGGCATTGCTCGGAAAAACGAAGACAGCAAAACGGAGAAGGACGACAGCTTGCAACCGTTCCCACTCACGCACGCTGAGCGACTACTTTGCATCGGTGCCGCGATCTCTCGGGAGATTCGACAGGCGATCTACAACAAGCTTGGCTATACTTGCTCAACGGGCATCGCGAGCAATAAGCTGCTGGCCAAATTGGCGTCTCCACTCAACAAACCGAACGGACAAGTCGTGGTAGCTCCTCGTTTTGTTGCGGACTTTATGAAGAGTTTACCCATGCGGAAGATTCGAGGACTCGGTGGTAAACTCGGCAAGCAGTTGGAGAGTATCTATACAAGTCTCGACCCAGTTGGAGTTGGAGCTGTAGATAAACCAGACGAAGGTGCCGAGGATAAACTCAAGAAGCTGACTGCACATACCTTCGTGCAGCGCTGCGGTCTGACCGAGTTGACAAGGAACATTGGACAAGAAACTGCCTCGTACGTCCATCGGATCTGTCAGGGCGACGACGGAGATGAACCAGTAGAAGAGAAGAAAGTTCAGGTGAAGATGCTCAGCTGTGTGAAGCAGTTTGACCAGCGCTCGGGGTCAGCGCTTGTTCGCGTGCAGCAGCTCGAGTACTGGGTGCATCTGCTCTGTGAAGAGATGATCATGCGCTGCGAGGATGAACGTATCGAGAACAAGCGCTTCCCGTCGCAGCTGACGATCCAATTCACTCGTGCTAAGCCTGACGAGAAGCCACGCACGCGTAAGCTGGGCATTGCGCAGGACACGACGGTGGAAAAGCTGTACGCGGCTGCGATGAACGTGATGCGTCTCCATTTGGACAGTATCTTCCCCATGGCAGTACTGAGTATGCACGCCAAGAACTTCCGCGATCTCGAGTCGCAGTCTGTGACGAGCATCTCGAGCTTCTTCACACGGAATCCACAACAGGTGGCGTCTGCGGATCTGACTGCGCAGCGGATGGAGGAGGAAGTCAAGCAGCTCGCAGCGAAACGAGGCAGAGACGGTTCACCTGCGCGGAAGAGCAGTAAGCAGAAGATATCGACGTTCTTCGCGCTGTCAAGCAGCAACAGCAGTGGTGGTGATGATAATGGAGATGATGTCGAGCCTGGAACAGCAGACGTCACTGCAACTTCAACGTCGAATCACTTTTGCGAGGAGTGCAAACGCGTCGTGTCCGAGCCTATAGTTGAGCATCAGGACTTCCACTTCGCTCTGAAACTCAGCCAGACGCAGCGTAGTGAAGCTATGACGAGTGCACCAGCAGCCAAGAAGGTGAGGAAGCAGGGCCCGTTAGACGCATTTCTAGGTCGTAAATGTGGATAAATTCATATATTATCTTCAATTATACTATTATATTTGTATTAATACTATCTTCAAAGTAATAATCGTTACAGTCAGCATTTGGTATTGAAGCCGGCGCAAATCCGATAGTAATATGGGGAGCGAAGAGGTTCCTCCGCTCTTCGCGATGGCTGTGCGCTACCGCGTGGGGGATGACGTCAAAACTCCGTACGGGCCTGGACGCGTACGCAGCTGCAGCGACCGCAAGACCCACGTGGAAGTGGAACTCCAAGGAGGCGCAGTGTTATACGCGAGGGTAACCATATGACCATCACTCTCGCACATGTGTATTTATCTGATTTTTTTGTGTCTTTAGAGAGGTTGCTTGGTGCCAGAGCTGCATATGCTGCAGTGTGGAGAGATCCCACGACACACGAAAGTGATGGTCTTGCCACAAGATGGAGGAGAAGTGCAACAGGGGGTCGTTCTCAACTACATGTGAGATTTTTTAAAGATATTGAAACATTATACTGCTATGACTCTGAACTATTGCTATTACAGTGTGCCAGATCAGAAGTACCAGGTTTTGGTAAATGAAGAAGCTACTGAACATGAAGAGCAGGCAACTGCAGACCAACGCACAAAGCTGCTGACGGTGTGTGACTGTCTAGGATTTTATTAAACTTTATTTATATTTGACTTTTTGATTGTGTTATCTGACAGAAAGAGGAGCTTCGACTGGCCAAGGAGACCAGCGTGAGAACAATTTTTGGGTTAGGAACTGTTGAGGATTACAGGAATTTCAATGATTCGTACGCGGTGCAGTTGGACTGCGGCAGTGTCGGCTTTTTCCAGGTCAAGGACGTGTCCTGTGTCGACCTGCGGCTGCTTGAAAAGGTCCCCAAACCTCTTTCTGCAGAGAGGATTTATGAAGAGTTCCAGGGGCGAATCACGCGTGACGATGCTCAAGTGCTGAGTCTCAGGGCGAAGCAGACGTATCAGCAGCTCCAGAATTTCTGTGAGCAGCACGCTGAGGCCATTTCTTTCATCTCAACGAATGCCGCTTACGGGGACGAGTATACTCGAGCGTTGAGCTCGTTAATTGACCCTAGCTTTTCAGATGCAACGAAGCGCTTGAAGGATGCAAGCGGGAAGGAGCTGAAACGGTTGAAGGAGATGGCAGTCTCAGCTAAGTCGATGTTGGAAAGTGACCTGCTTGAAGGAAAGGACTCGGCTGCCTTTTTCGCGAAGGCAGCTAGTGTTCTGAGCCAGTTGAAGAACAGCGAAGAAGTCCAGATTCTTCAGTCAAGTCTTCGTGAGAAGGCAAACGCAGAGTTCTCGTCTGCCCGACAAAGACTCCTTTCACGGGATAATAATTCAGCAGTGTTGACATCATCACAAGAGGAGAAGAAGCTGGTCCTCTCCGAGGTCCTTCAAGTTTTAGAAAGCAAGATGAACGCTGAAAAGCCTCGTTTGAAGGCTCTGCAAGCATCTCTAGACCAGCAGACGTTGCAGTCGGAGGTGCTGGCGAAAATGCAGCAACATGAAGGTGATTTGCTAAAGGCTCAAGAAACTATTGCTCGCCTGGAGCAAATGGCCAGCAAGAAATTGGGAGTGAATTCGATGACAGATTTGGACCCTAGTGCTTTAGCTCAAAAAGCCGAGGAACTGCTTCCTAAGCTGTCGTCAAAGGCGGAAGTTTTGGTACTTGCATCTGAGAAATATTGGCTTCAGATGCAGCAAACAACCCACGGACAGACCTTGATGAAGAAGGCAAAGGCATTAGTTCAATCAGTTGAAAACCCTGATGAGTTCTGCAATAATGTCACGAAGGCTATCGGCGAAGTTCAGCTGGATAAACTGGCGGAATGGGGAAGCACGATGTCAAAGAACCGCGAGAAACGACAAGAATTCGTCAACCGGATGAAAGACCATTGTTTGGATTTTTTCACGTCCGTGTTGCCTACCTTAAAAATCGACACCATTTCAGGCGTGGAAGACGACGTTGGCTACTCAATTTCAAAGCTGGACTTATCGAATTTTCGCGTGAAAAAGGAGAAGGTCAAAGTGCGTATGGGAACAGTGGTCGACGAGGAGTTGTTCACTGTTAGAGCGACGCACCTAACGGCACTGCTTAAGGGATTTGAGTGGACGTTCGAGCAGAAATATTTCCCTTATCTGCATGGTGGTGGAGTAGCAGATGCTGTGCTCAGCGGTGGTGTTATCTCTTTGGGTTTTAAAGCCGAAAAAAAGGTTGTGAATCAGGAGACAGGCGAATTTAAGCCGGTATTGGTGTTGAACTCGATGACGATTGAGATCCGCCAAGAGCTTAAACTGTCAGTGCAAGGCAGTTGGTTCAGTGCAGTTTACAACATGCTTACGTCTCTATTTGCCGAATTGATTCGTGAGTATCTTGCCAAGACGATGGAAACAAAGCTGCTGAAGCACATGATTAAACTTCTTGGTACGCTGAATAAGCAAATGGATGAGTACTGGCCACTGATTTTCCAGCTATTGGATATTCGCATGGAAGATTTACCATCCGCAAGCCCTTGGCGCGGAGCGAAAGAGGTTGAGATTCAGCCGCAGGAACTTGAGTGCACGTTTTCTGAGCGGAACACCGTGCCTTTCACCTTTGCAAAGGGTGTGCTCAACAAGTATGTGGTCGTTTCACGTATTCTTGACGTCGACACCTCAACTACCAACAAGAACTCTGATGACAATCACGACTTCCATTTGACAAGTGACCTAAAGCGCGTACCTGTGGGCGGCAGCGTCTTAGCAATCAATGGACTATGTTGTAGTAAATTGACGGTGGAGGAGCTGAGAGGGTTACTGGAAACACTCCCACTGCCGTTTACCATGCGATTTTCCTTGCTCCCTGAAGACCCTGCCAAGAACCGACGCCAGCAGATAAGACCACAGCCTGAATTTACAACGTTTACATTCCGCCAAGAAGGGCCTTTTGGCTTACGACTGCGAGCTCGTCCACTTGCCTCTTGCGGCGTGATCGTTGTGGGTTTCACTGCCTTAAAAGATGGTAAAAAGTGCCCAGCGGAGCTCAGCGGTAACATTCGAGTTGGACAACTCCTGACGAAGGTCAACAATGAAGATCTGCGCTTCAAGACACTGTCCGAAGTGTTGACTGTTCTTCGTGATCTAAAGAGCCGACCAGTGACGATGCAGTTTGCCAATAGTCCCGATGCCATCATAAAGCTACGCGATTGGCCGCCAATGATCGAAATGGAGGACGCGTCGTCGTTTGCGTGCGATAACGAAGACGATCCACCTTCTAGCGGCAGGAAATATGTGGTGCTGTCAGCCTTTGCGCGAATCCCGTCCTTCGCGCAGCGAACTCATTTAGTGGAGAAGGGTGATGTTCTCTTGAGTGTGAATGACGTTCCGTTTACGGGCTCAAACTGCTCCAGCTTTGCAGATATCATGGAGACTCTGCGCGACATCGCCAACAAGAAGGAGCCAATGCGAGCCGTGTTTGTGAGCCGGGAACACTACATTGGGATACGCAAGCAGCTCCAGCAACGACGTGCCTCAAGTGGCAACAATGATAGAGATTCTAATAAGGAGGTTGCGAATGAGAAAGTGGAAGCTGAGCCGAGTAAGGCAGAAAGCGACAACGTTGAGGGAGCCAGTGGTGAGATCACAAGTGATACCAGAGATGGCCTCGCGGAGAACATCGTGTCCGTGTCTTCGACCAAGGAGATTGTTTTCCCGAAGGCTCCACTGGGTATACTGTTCGGTAACTGGAAGGACGAGGCGATCTACATCCGAGCGTTCATCTCGAGTCCGGGGCCAGCAGAGAAAACAGGTCTGCTTCGTCCGGGGCACGCAGTACTTCAAGTGTGTGGACATGCTGTTCCACGAGAGGCAACCCCTGGTATGATTGAGGAAATGATCATGAAAGTGACAATGGAAACGAAGGGGCAGGGTGACAGTAGCTCCGATGAGAGTGCTGCACCAAAAAGGGACAAGAAGCCGAAGTACACACTGACAGTCCGAGATCTCGAGTTGGAGCAAGAGTTGATGAAGTAGAATGACACATATGACACAAATGGGAACAAAAGTTGAACTCCGATCGATGCCTCTACGCTTTTGACGAAGGTACACTGATGTTGGCTTTTTGCAGTGCTTGCCTCAACAACAGCGCCGTATCGCCCTGGAAATCGTCCGCAATGAGATCTCGATCTGCTGTTTCCTCCTTGGTGGATTCAAGAACTCTCCGTGGTGCTCGTCTCAACTTTGTCTTGGCCTCTGCAGCCCACGTGGATAGTCTCGAGAGAGTTTGGAACGACACATTCTCTTGGACTCGCTCAGTCGCAGTCTTCTCGATCTCGTCCAGGAATTTGTCATCTTCGTCGTCATCTTCCATCGACTCCGTTGACATCGATACGGACGCCATGGCAGCAGTCAATGAATCGAAAGACCCTTCCTCTCGCTCTGATCCTGTCGACGTAGACGAACCCAAGGGTAACAGCGTGTTCTTGCGCTGTTCAATGCTCATGATGATCTTCTTGTTGGAAACTCCACCGTAGAACTCCTCGAGGATGACTCCACGTTGGTGAGCCAGCATGACCTGTACAAATTCGTCCTTGTCGATAACGTTGTCCTCTCCAGCTGCGCGGTTGTAAAGTGCCAACGCGTCTCGACGATCCATGGTGGGTTCCAGAGCTGCCACCAGCTCGCAGAACTCCTGAAAGTCCAAAGTGCCGTCCCCGTTGGTATCAACAATTGCGAACATACTGTGAATGTCCAGGATCTGGTGCTCATACAAGACAAACCAGTAGTTCATGACTTTCTCCAGTACCATGTCGATGTCCAGTCCGCCACCATTTGCCGAGCATTTCTGTCGAATTTCATCTTTCAGTTGACTGAGAGGTCCTCCAGGCTCGCTCCTTGTGAACGAAAAGGCCAAGTCAATTGCCTGGGACACGAGCTCGTGCTTGACCGTCACAGACTTTGGACTGACGAAAATGCCATCCCCAAACGAGGTCTTGAGATTCTGTGCAATGGTAACAGCTTGCTTCCTTCCCTTCTTGTACACACCAGCTGAACAACAACTGTGTTAGATGATCGACCTAACTGGATTCCAGACAATCTCAACAAAGCGTACCGTTGAAGATGATCACGACAACCAAGAGGAAGAAGTCAACGCCTTGGACCGAGCAGGCATGCGATTCAGGGTCCAGGGATCCAGTGAGAAGTCCAAACGTACGCACACGAGCGCTTTCCTACATCAAAAAGTATCAGCTTCAACTCACAGAAAGCCAAGCCTCAAACGTCACCTACACGAGCGTTTTTCCGAATTGCGGCGTCCAAGAAAACGAGTTGACTGATCGCAAGATCCTTGAGACCGTAGTGAAGGACGTACATTTCCATGATGAACTGGGCCAGATTTGTTCGTGGTTTGCCAGAGGAATCGTCCTGTACATCTTGGAACATTTTGGCCTGGTAGTAGCCGACAATGATGCTGTGGAGCTCGTTGAGGGTGAGCGGCTTTCGCTTCAGCAGAATCTTTCGCACTTTCGACGGTGCGATCTTCGCTTGGTCGATGATGTTCGCTATGCCATAGCCGAACTTGTTCTTGGCGCGGTTCTTCAAAATGAGATCATCGTCACTGTCGGCAGAACTCAAGTGCCGTCGTCGCTTACTACCACTCTCGTTATGTCTTCGGAGCTCCCCGAAGTCTTCGTCTGTCTGGACAGCCTTGTCATCCATCAAGTTCTGTGCATCTGCCAGCTGATCCCTCAAATCTTGGAGCTCCATTTCGTGCTGCCTCGTGTTTTCCTCGGCTTCATTGATCAAGGTGTTGTTCTTCCATCGCAATTCATTCACCAGTTTTTCAGCCTCTTCCAGCTTCTGCTCGAAGTCCACCGAGCTTTTCTTCTGGCGCTCCAATTCGTCCACCACATCCCCAATACTTTCCAGAACTTTGCGGTCGTGGTCGCACAAATAGTCGTCTGCTTCCGTGCTCGAGTTTTCCTTTTTGGTTTCTCCACTGTTGGGGTTCTTGATGGCCTCTAAGATCAATGTCTGGAAGCGGGTGATACGTGCAGCTGACCTCTCGAGGATCATATCCTGCTGTGCATTCGACTTGACAAGAACTTGCGCCTCAATCTGCCTGAAAATCCGTATTAGTTTGCGTTTTCCAAGAACAACAGCCCAATTAACGTACCGTGTGACGTCCTTCATCTCGTCTTTCAATAGGCTTTTCATGAGTTTGTCCTTCTCGGCTGGGTCCATCTGCTCTGCAATTGCAACCACCGCCGTCGCTGACACTTGCGCATTCAGCGCCTCGATAGCTCCCAAAACGACTTTTTCCTTCTCGTCTTCACTGACATGTTGAAAGTTTTGGAGAACACCTTGTAGCTTAGTGTTCAACTCTTTTGACTGCGTTTTCTTAGTGCTGATTTGGTCGAGTTTATTCACTTGGAGTTGCTGCTGCAAGTGCTTTAGCTGGTCATTTCGGGCGCGTTCTTCGCGGAGGCGTATCTGATGTGCAGTTTGTTGTCTTAACATCTCTGCAACTCCATGACCTCGTCAGAATTTCGTTTGTGTTAGGCAATTACCCATCACTAACCTTGCTGAAGATCTTGCTTCTGCTGATGGAAAACGGCGTGTTGTTCGTAGTACGTGGTGAGGCGAGTGAAGAACTCGAGTGCTTCTATCTCCCCGTTGTAGATCAGCGAAGGATTGTGGTTCATGTATATCGCCGCCCCTACATCACTGCAAAACTCAACGTTGAAGATAAGTTTTCGCACATATTTTACCAGAAAACAAAAATGCCAAACGTACTTGCAAATACGGAGCAGAGTCTCCTCGTGTCTTGCAAAAACACTTGTAGCCTTGCATAGACAATGGAAGGCTATGGCCGTCTGCAGTCGGTTGGGAGTGGGTTTACCCTGTGTCAATACTTGACTTTCTCGGAACAGCATATCACAGTAAAGAGCGTAAGACGAGAAGTTGGAGGTCTCTTGTGAGAGCGACTGCAGCCACTTAGTGATCTTCTGGACGTCGGATTGGCCGAGAATCGCTCGTCTGGGTGACAGAATAGTTACGACTGAATCTGTAGGCAGTTCTCCAACTGGCGATGGAGCTCGTGGGAGGAGGTTCAATGGATTCATTTTATTCACACGTGGAGAAGCAACAACGTGTCTCCTTCTAGTGAATGGACTTAGGTTATCAAAGAGTGAGGGACTTGCAGGTGCTGAGCGGGGTGCAAATGCTGGTGTGCGTGGAATGCTACAATGTTTCTTGGGTCCTGGGGACGAAACACCAAGAAGTTCTGCTACTCGAAGTACAGATTGGTTGCGAACAGCTCGGTCCTCTTCGTCCTCCGTCTGGAGACTGTCGGCGTCCACATAGCGAGGAAACAAGAGGGGACCTGTCACCAGGAACTCGTGAGGTGTGGGCATTGTTTGGTAGACCAAATAGCAAAATATTTTTGCTACCGGTATTAATAAGACATGTTGCAACCACTTCAACGACCATCACTCCTTCTCAAAAATGCTCACACCAAGTGTGCATTGGCGTGAACATTCTCCACATTCAAGCCAAGCGTAGGATTCACAGCCCTTTGGTCACGGTGAGAAGACTGAGTTCGCGTCTTGGTGAGCCATTCCATCAGCGTCTGCCTTGATGTCTGCCCCTTTGCAGCGGCTGCACCCTGAATCCCACGTACAAGCGCGCTTCAGGATTGAGACGGGCAATCATCATGAACACAATGATTGCCCGTCTCAACGCTGGCAATGCAGTCTTCACTGCAGGCCTGCACTGCGTTGCTCTCCAAGGTCAAGGACTCGAATAGGGGCCCTATCTATCTGCTATGGCTGGCGAAGAAACCTCCCAATTTCCGCGGGTCTTTCACCGTTTGCCACAGAGACACTGCGTTACCTCACCAGTTGGTGCATTTTGATCACTAAGTGACCACGCAGCTACTGAAGCAGGCCCGACTAACGGAGCCTATCGGCACACGACGCGCTCTCGAGCCTTGCAGACGCGCGACCCCCTTGAGGCAGACAGCAACGTACAGTACAGTATCGGTTGGCAAGAAACTACATTTGTCCAATTTTGTTTCACATCAAGCCGAGGAAGCGATGGAGATGCCAAGTGCCACCCCTGGATACATCTGATCCGTCTGCAACACAGAGCTATCCATATCTCTCGCTAGGGATCCGAGACAGGGAGGAGGTCTATGCGTCTTGATCGCTCCAGCCCATTCACGAATCGGCCGGCCGCCGCACAAGTCGATATCCCCACAAAATGCGCGTCTCGACCTTTGTGGCGCTGCTGCCTCTGGGCGTCGCTCAAGCAGCCAGTAGCTCCGGCTCCACGTCTTCCTCGGGCGTGTCATCCGCCTCCAGCTACGTGCCTTGGAGTCTCGCAGACAACCAGACCAATTTGGCCATCATTGAGTCGCAGCTCACGATGTGCTCGTACTCGAAAGTGGAAGAGTGTATTCAAGACCCTAAACTACTTCAGGAGTTAGGCACACTCTACCGAGCTCCAGGCTACTGCATTGCCATGGACTCAGCCTACGTCAATATCACCACCACAAGCGCCGCCATCCCCAATCGGTACTACCCGACATCCGTCGAGGACGCGTACGACGCAGGTTTTTCCAACAAGTTTTCCGAATGGTCGGACTCCAATCGAGAGCAGTTCGAAGTGGATTGTCCTTTGCTGTACAATGAGACCATCGCTATGGGAGACGACATGCTCTGCTGCACAGAGTCTCAGTACACGGGTTTGTCCACGCAGGTCCGAATGATCCCGGGTCTGTGCTCAGCCTGCAAGGCGAATCTGCGCAACATCTTCTGCCAGTTCACATGCAACCCGAACAACAGTATCTTTCTGGACATTAACGAAGTGCGGATCATGTCAGGCGACGACGAACATGCAGGTCAGATCTTCCCTGCAGTGGAGGAAGCCACGTATTACGTGGGGAAGGACTGGATCCGAGATATCTACGACTTCTGCGAGGACGACAGCTCCTTCTCGCTACTGTGTAACCCCAACCAGGACTGTCATGATGGCTATGGCCTCATGGAGTACATGGGTAAGTACGCCTACAACAGCATCGGCTCTCCGGAGCAGATCAACGTGACGACTATGGACAAGTTTTCCGAGGAGATCCAGATGACCGAGTTCTGCCACTGCGACTACACCAATGAAACTAACTGCATCTCCCCCATGAACAACAAAATGACGTCCTGTGTCGGCGTCTGTGGCTCTCTGTGTGCTGTAAGCTCCACTGATACCAGGTCGTACACAGATGCTTGTTACGGTGCGTCCTCTGCTTCAGCTTCGGGTAGTGGCAGTGTCGTAAGCTCCGATGTCGACTCCACATGGGCGGAACTGAACGAGTACCTAGCCACCAACATACCGACGACGGATTGGGATCCGCTCAACTACTTCCTGGTCATCTTCGGCGGTGTAGTTGGTATCCTGCTGATCGTAGGCTTCATTGTCGCTATTCTACGCGAGAGAAGGTATAACGCAGTGGATCGACGGTCCGGTACACCTCAAGTCATTGGACCTGACACACCGGATTTCAATGGCGTCGCTAGTGCAATGGCTGGAAGCACTGGGCACTTGAGCTTTCTGGACGAGCTGATGACTAACAAACTGCGGCAGTGGGCGCTTTTCGTTTCCAAGGGCAACCGCCCGAAGAAAATCATCCCGATGGTACTGGTGGTTGTCGTCGTGTGCGCTGTGGGTCTGTACAACATCGACATTGAGACGGACCCGATCAAATTGTGGGTGTCCACGTCCAGTACATCTTACGAGCAACGTCAGCACTACGGCGACATCTTTAACCCGTTCTACCGGTCGGAACAGGTCATTATGGTGCCGAAAGACGGCGGCAACATCTACCGCTCCTCGATCTTGAAGGAGGCGATCCGTGTCCAAAATGTGGCAGCCAATGTGACGTACACGTCGGGTGATGGCAAGACTACAATCGCTCTAGACGATATTTGCTGGAAGGCAACAGGAACTGGCTGCACCATCAACTCTATCACGCAGTACTTCCAGAACAACATGGAGCACTTTGAGTTCTACGAGAAGTACGGACTGGAAATGGAGCACTTCAGCAACTGCTTGTACTCCCCCACGACGTCGGATGTGGCACTGTGTACGGAACTCAAGAACGCGTTGAAGGATGGCGATTCACTGCCGTCGAGCATGAGCGACTGTCCGTGTTTGTCAGCTTTTGGATCGCCCATGAACTTGTACAACACGTACTTGGGTGGTTTCCCGGAAGGTGCTGAGAGCAACTACACGCTGTTCCTGGACTCAATTGCCTTCGTTTCCTCCTACCTGAACTATAACTACGCCGACAGCGACAAGAATGAGCCTGCGATCAAGTGGGAACGTGAGTACATCAAGACGATGAAAAAGGAGGCCGAGTCCAACTCGGTCTTCAACGTGTACTTCTATGCTGAAATCTCGGTGCAGGACGAAGTCGACGCTGAATCCAGCAACGGAATGGGTCCCGTGGCCTTGAGCTACTGCCTGATGCTGATTTACATTTCGTTGGGTATTAACCGCTTCAAGTTCAGTCGCGAGTTCTTCATCTCGTCCAAGATTCTGGCCGGTTTGTGCGGTGTCATCAGTATTGCTTGTGGTGTGGCGTCTACTGTCGGTCTGTACATGTGGTTCGGTGTGAAGCTCCAGCTCATTATCATGGAGGTCGTTCCTTTCCTGTCGCTGGCTATCGGTGTTGACAACATTTTCCTGTTGATCCACGCAATGACGGAGAAGGAGGACCAACTTCGACGCGATCAACCGAGTCTCTTCATTGGGTTGGAGCACAACCCGAAGGCGATCGAGGAGATCACAACCATCATCGTGTCCGAGAGTCTTGCGTACATTGGTCCCAGTATCTTCATGGCCTCCGCTGCTGAGTCAGTGGCGTTTGCCTTTGGCTCCATCTCTGCAGATGCCTGTGGTGCTGTGGTTCGCAGCGATGGCGTGTTGTGCTGTAGCCATCAACTTCTGCTTCAGATGACCATCTTCCTGTCTGTTCTGACGCTGGACAAGCGTCGTGAGCTCAGTGGCAAGTACGACATCATCTTCAAGCGAGCTTCGTCGGTGATAGCACCGGCTCCTTCTGCTGTACCGGATACTACACGCTCATCAGAGCCTCTTGTATCGCTACAGCCCAAGACTCCAGCAGCAGACGACGTTCGCCCTTCAGTAATGACTGAAAAGCACTCACTCACACAGATTCTGGACTACTGTGTGGATGTCTACGCGTCACTTTTGACTCACAAATTGGTGAAGCTGGTGGTGCTGTTGGTGTTCATGGCCTGGACGTTGTGGTCGATCTACTCGATGGAATCGCTGGACCAGGGACTGCCGCAGAAGGAGGCGATGCCATCCAAGTCATACATGATTGAGTACTTCAATGCACTGGACGTGTACCTCGCGACGGGATCTCCAGTTTACTTCATTGTCGAGACTGGATACAAACGGAACCCAGACACTTGGTCACTAAATGCCGAGAGTGTTGAGACCATCTTCTGTAAATCGAAGGATATCTGCGGTACTTACTCTATTCCCAACATTATGAATGCGTTGGCAAACCACGGGGATGAGTCTGTCACTCATATCAGTCCTGGTACGACGTATTCGTGGATGGACGATTTCTGGGGCTTCGTGAACCCGGACAGTGAGTGCTGTCGTGTGGATTCTGAAGGTGCGTACGTTCCAATCGAGACTGGCAACGATACGTACACGACGCTGCGTTCAAGTGACGATACCTGTCTCGCTTCATCGGAAACTGTACCTCCTGTTCCTGAGGACGAGTACATGTCACTCTTCAGTATGTTCGCGACGGCCAGTGCTGGTACTTCTTGCTCGTACGGTGGTGGTTCCATCTACCGTGGCCAGTTCAGTATTGACACTGATCCAATCCCGACAGTCACCTCTTCGACGCCTGCAGTGAAGCTCAACAGTAGCGGCTACGGGGACGAGATCACGGCTTGGTCGTATATGGTGACGGGTACGTCGAACCCGACGCAGCAGCGCTACATCGACTCGTACAAGCAGAATCTCGCAGCGGCCGAATGGATCAGTGAGAAAACTGGCGTGGATGTCTGGGTCTACAACCTCACGTACGTCTACTTCGAGCAGTACTTGACGATCATCCACGACGCGTACGAACTCATTGGCTTGTCGCTGGCTGCTATCTTCGTGATCACAACGCTGTACCTTGGCAACGTCTTCTACTCGTTGGTGATTGCGCTGACAGCTACAAACATTGTGGTGCTAGTGCTGGGATTGATGCAGCCTCTGGACATTATGCTCAATGGTTTGTCCATTGTCAACTTGATCATTGCGGCTGGTATTTCAGTGGAGTTCTGTGGCCATTACGTGAGATTCTTCGCCAAAGCTAAGGGGTCCGGCGACGAACGAGCTCGTGACGCTCTTCGACAAGTTTTGACCTCAGTTCTCTTCGGTATTACCATCACCAAGGTCATCGGTCTCAGTGTCTTGACGCTGGCCGACTCACGCGTGTTCAAGAAATACTATTTCCGCATGTACATGATGGTGGTGGTGTGTGGCGTCCTCAACGGAATGATGTTGCTACCTGTGCTACTCAGTACTGTTATTGATGTCAAGAACTTTCTCATGCGCAAGAGATCGAGGAAAAGCGAGCTCCCATCGGCCCCTATCACTCGTGTGGAGTAGTAACTCTGTTGCTTTTTTCGTTGTTAGGCTAAATGAGTTTATATAATCAAAGTTAAAAAAGAGCAACTTCAACCTGTATGACCATCATTCCATTTCTTGTTGAAAATGCAACTTCAACTTGTACGACCATCACTCTGGTTGTAGTCTCACGTAGCGGCTACAGGTTTCTCCTCCTCTTTAGCTCCATTAGCAGTCTCCTCCGCTGTTCCTCGTCCAATTGGCTCTGGTGCTGTGTCCGTCGCCTCCGCCTCTTGCAGCACGACGAGAGTGAATCTCAAGTGCTGAGCGATGATCATTTCGTGCATTTTGGTGCGCAGTCTCAGCCACTCGATTTCACTCTCGTTCGGGTCTGGGAAGAGCTTCTGTAGGTGCTTCTTGGTGCGACCATAGAGACTGAGCACGTGGTAGGCGTGCATGATGGCCTCCTTGTACTCGAGGTTCTCGTACTTGACCACGATGCCGTCATTGCTCATGAGGATGTAGGACGAGAAGCCAGGCTTGCTCTTGAGCTGTTTGATCACTTCCTCCACCTCGTTAGGAGCTGCTGCTGCCATATCTTCTCGCTTTTAACTGAATGAATGAACCGGCGCTTGTTGAGCCGACGAAATAAAACGTCTGCAGGCAGGAAATGGCTCAAGGCTCTGGTTCCTACTACGATGACTACATGCGTAGTAATGCCATCCTTAAACATTGCGGCGATAAGGACACTAAGAAGCTATTGACAGACCGAAGTGCGTACATTTCTTTCCTTGAGGTGCAGTTGGAGCGAGTTTCAGCCGCTTGTTTGACGACGCAGACATTCGAGAAGCGTCTGGCAGAGCTTGAGAGCTCGCAGGTTGCAAATGACCAGAAGGTTGGATCATTGTCCAAGGTCTTCCGACTTAATCAGGAGTACGTAGAGCAAGCCACACAGCAGATACAGAGTGAACTGGCAGGACACGCTAGTAAGGTGGACGATTGGATGGGAAAGTTCTCGACCGAGTTGGAGCGACAGCAGCCACGTATGGCGACATTGGAGGAACAGTTTCGACAGTGTCAAGAGTATTTGCCACGCTTAGTGGAGACGAATGATGCAGCAATCGACAATGTGAAGAACCAGACTGAGCAAGAGATTGGGGAAATGAAAACGCAAATGTTCGCATTGGAGACCAGAATGGAAGAGATCCAATTGCATCAGGGGACTACAGAGAGAAAAGTGGAGGGCCTGACAGATACAGTAACACACAAGCTCGACAAGGTACGTGTGGCGGTGGAGATTTTCATTACGACTTTGGTTGAAATTGGTGGGTTTGGTGATACAGGAGCTGGCACTTGTACGTTCTTCAGTTTCCGAGAAGAGCTATCAACTAGAACGAACTGTGGCTCAAGTGGTAACATTTATTGAGATGACTTGTAGGACGAGAGATGCTGTCTCACAGAGTTCCTTTATGTTGCTAGAGCAGCGATTTGGAACAGTTTGTGCGTCAAGTAGATGCTTCCTGGCGAAAAGAAGCTTCAGAGACTGCAGATCAATACGAAAGCCGTACTGGAGAGCTACAGCAGCGACTTAATCATCTTCAACAGGAGCTTGAGCATGGACAACAGGAAGTGAAAGAAATACTGAAGAAATGTCTGGATACTCAGCACCTGCTAAGCGGAACTGTGGTGTCACTTCAGTCCGAACTCGACGAAGTGAAGAAAGAAGGAATCGCCAGCAGTCACGAAGCGAACGAGACAATGTCGAGAGCTATCGAGGATTTACGAGAGAGGCAAACTACATTGAAGAGTGCGATGCAATTGTTGCAAGCTTGTGCTCTTGAAGCCCAGCAAGCGAATGAAGACCGTTGTAGCAAGGTAGCTGACAGATTGGCTGCTGTTGAAGATTCGTTCGAGACTCGGACGGATGATTTGGTTTGTGTAAAGTTCTCCTGACTCATATTGTAGCACTTTGGCTTATCTTTTTCTGTTATTTTTGTCCCTAGAGAAGACGAATGCTCGCTGCACTGGAGGACATTGGCGATAGACTTCATCAAGATGCAGGTGCAACGACAGAAAACACGGTACGATTTTCAACAACCTGTGACCTTCATATAAATCCTCTCACATTTCAACAGCTCTTGGCAGCACGAAAGGAGTCCGAATCTCAATTTGCGAGCGTCATGGAGTTCTCGACTACACTTGAAAACCGACTGCGCATTCTGGAGCACACCGTTTTGTCCCTTGAAGTACTTTACTGGATGTTTTAATAGTGAATCTGGCTCATAGACTAACCTCGTTTGTACTTGTACTAGACAAAAGTGCAGCGGAGTCGAGCCATTGCCGACGTACTTGATCAGGTCAGCTCCAGCCAGGTTTCAGAGATCCGACCACCTGAAATTTCTGAGAGATTGGCGACTACTTTCGGTAAACCTTTAACGCAAAAAGACCAGGAGGTACGTGGTGCTCGTTACTAACTATTTCCGATGAAAAAACTAACTGTACTCCTTTCTAGATTGATTGGGGCAATGAGAGATACTACCAACAGAGAATTCGAGATCTCGAAGACAAACTACATCGAAAGGCTCAAGTGGAAGAGGAGCAGAATGTTCTGTTTCCTGGGCGTAACTACTGCAAAAGATCATCCCGATCGTCCATTTCGTCTGGATATGGATCCAGTTTCGTGACGAGGGAGGTATCGAAGCATAGAGATGACCAAGTGCCACGACGCACAGTGAAAAAGGTAGAGAAGTAGTGTTGCTTACTTTGTGATTTCGTCTCCTCACAAGTTTACCTTTCAGAAAACTATCAAGAAAAACTTGAAGACTGCGCAGGCTACTACGTCAAAAATGCTAAAGCCACCAAAGCCCCAAGTTTCTAGACGATAGATACATGCTAAGTAGATTACCCCATTAACGCTTTTCCCTCTGCGATAGTCTTCAGCAAATAGTCTGCTGCTGGCACCCCAACGACGATTTTGTATTCCTGCAATAAAGAACAACAACAGCCATGAGATATTCTGGTTAATAACGGGGAACTAAGTCATCGTGGCTGTTATCATACCTCTAAAATGCGCATGATCCGATCTGCTGCCTCATAGCGAGATTTGACGATCAACGCCATGTGCCGTTGAGACTGCCGCGATCGTTGTCCACTTGGGCCTTTAAACTCCAGAAACTCTGCAGTATTCAGCCTACAGTGTCAGTTCTGCGTCACTAGTAGAAATAACGCAAGGCAACAATTCCTCTACCGATTTCTCTCCGCGTCTCCTTCGTGATTTCCTCCTGAAGGACGTTCAAGAGGTGCTCAATCTTCCTGCGGTGGCGATCAATACGAGCGATTTCTGCTTCTGCAGCGGCGTTTTGAACGTGTTTCCGGTTTGAGCTACTTCTGTACATTGAAGTGAATCAACGGAGATGAACTTAGATCCAAGCCACAAATTCAACGTACTTGCTGTTCCTAGCATCCTTCCGCCGGTCGAAATGGTAAACCTGCCTTTCGACAACAGCACAGTGTCGCTCCCGTGCCAGCGCACTCTACAGTAGAAACAACATTCATAATGAGACTGACAATGGTTCCAAGTCAATACACACTAACCGCAGCTAGTGCAGCCTCTTTGTCTGTCTCCATCTCTCGCTCTCGGACGAAGAACTCACGATCTTCAGCTGCCACTGCAGGGGGATAATAACGCGGTCCATTCTGACTGACGAAATGAACGGTGTTGTCTGTCGGCTGGTCCATCGCTCGCATCGTCTTCATGAAATTGCCCATGTCGATCCTGATGCTGCGTAATAATGTGTGCAGAATTTCCAGCAACGAATTTGCCGCATTATCTCGAGAAGAACCTGTGCTTGAAGGAGACTGAACCAGTCTAGGTAATTGAACTGTTGAGGAAGAGCCTTTAGCTCCAGGAAGACGTCCTGTTGGTCCCCAGAAGATGCCGACGGGGCTCTCTGCTGCCATCGTGAAAGACTCGAAGGTATTTCTCTATTTATACAGCTTGGTGACTTTAAACAGGCTGATCCTGTCTTGCTGAGCAATGCGTTTGCACAGCAATATGTCGCTACTGAAGGCCAAGAAGTCAGTCATGGCCTCGTCCTCGCCTCTGGCTTCGTGGGCCAAGTACGTGACCGTCTCCCGGTCGCTAAACCTATAGATACTGCGAGCCAAGTTCCGCCAGCTTTCCTGTCCGTAGATGGGGTTGATGCAGTCCGACACGAGGATGTAGGCGTAACTGGGGTGTGGCGGCGTCCAGTCGGAGCCCCAGACGAATTCGGACACGTGCAGACGTCCGCGTTCGCTCTCAGACGTTGCGTTGCTCTCAATGTTGCGTTGCAGCAGCTCCAGCGCCTCCTGTTGGTCTGTGAGCAGTACATCGGCACCAAGAGAAGCCGTGACTAGTCCTGCAAGGCCACAGCCGCTGCCCAATTCCAGTACCGATTGGCCGGCACTGACGTCGAAGGTGGCGGGCGATTCAGAGGCGAAACACACGAGGTTCTCAGCCAGGAAACGACTGGCTTCCCATACACGCGAGGCCGTCCATGCGTCCTCGAAGATCGGAGCAAGCTCAGCACTGCGCAGCGTCTCAGACAGCGAGTAGCTACGTCCGCCGACCGTCACTTGCTGAGCCATTGCTGCTGGAAATGGGAGCAAAATTATTTATAAATATAAAACAACGCTGTTATCCATAGTTTTTACCCTTAATTGCGCTCTTAACACGCTTTTACACTCTTAAACATAAAATGGTATTACTCTTAAACACGATTTACACCAATAAGATATAATCGGCTCCCAACTAGGAAGTCGTGTTCCAGCAAGAAAAAGTAGGATTCTGCAGCGTTTTGTAACTCCAATGAGGCAACAGTTTGCACAGAACACCCACAACAAATTCCATCTGGAAGATGAGAAATCCGCTTATTCGCTCAATTAACATAGGTTTATTTAGTATAATTTGCATGTTGCGTTCACGATAGGTTAAAAAATATAGATAAAAAGCAATGACTATCAAGAGGAAGATGATGTGGCCTAACTTCTGCTCCAAGAATTTCTTGTGCGTGTGGAGAGCTACACCGCATTGCCTTTCCAGTAAAGCTTCAGCCTCGCCGTGAGGGTAGTGGTTGCGAGCGCGAATTTGTTCGAGTGTGTTCTCTAAGTATTCATCTCGCATAATAACAGCTTCGCAAACCATTACTCTACGATGAGTATTATCAATGCAAGCAAAAAACTGTTCGCAAACATCAAACAGTTCGCCGCACTGGAAATCGGTATGCACAAACTCGACCGATTCCGCGAACCCAGTGCGATTGCCGACGCGAACGCCATGGGTTTGGTGCGGCAACCGGGAGACTGCTCCGACCAAGCGCATTCCAGAGGCCGTTTTCCATTTGTTTAAGGATGCCAAACCCGCCGGGTAGAACGTCGATACATAGCGCGTAGAATAGATCAAGGTGAAGTGCCTTTTCTCAAGGACGTAGAGCACTTCTGAGAACCGCTCGGTAGCCGTGCGAGTTGCAAAGCTGAACTTGGCCACATATCAATCTTGGAATGGGCTGGTGTCGAAACCCTCAGCTGCAAACGTAGGGAAATATCTGTCAGGCTGTGTCAGCTCCAACTGCTCATGGCGCAGATCGGCGAGATAAGCTAATCTAAGAACGCAGATGGCATGGGATCTGGCCAATGCCGCAGCTCAGAGGGCATGCTGACTGTAAGCCAACCTCATGTCGTAGGTAAATCTGCGTTCGACTGTGAATTGTAGCATCGCCCAAGCCTTCGAGAATTTGTTCGTTGGTCATCATTTTGTTGTTGTCCAGCTCTTCGTCGTCGCTTTCTTCCTCGCCTTCTTAAAACCTGTGCTTGAAGTAATTTGTTGTTTAGAAGACGTGATGCCATAAAGCAGTCGTCCTTTGGGATAAGTACGTGAAAACGTCCCTCGTAGTCTGTATTGGGGACTGGGTCATATTGACCGCCACTTCCAGTTCCGTTTTTGTAGTATATGGCGCTCTGATAGCTGAGGACGCAATTAGCGTGAGCAACGATGCATTTTCCGAACAAACCGCGGAGTGTTGGCCGGAAAGGTACGTCTGACGGGTCTGCATATCGTCTACTTTAGTAAGAGAAAAATCGTTCATGTAATGGGTCTACTTAAACCCACTAGGTGGCGTTCACGTGCGCTTACGTGTATGAGAAAGCGTGCAATTAAGATAGACTTAATTTAAATATTCTTATTCCAATAAGTTTAGTTAAATCAAATATAAACAATCAAAACTGCAAAATACCGTAAAATGAGAACTGTTATTGAATTTGGCACGAAGCCAATTATGGAACCTCCTAAAACTGTTTAATCTATTTCTAAAGGATCAGCCAACGTGTGGTTGGCAGAATCTCTGCTTCGTGTAGAGCAGTGATTGGTAGAAATTCGTTGCTTCTACCAATAACATGCACAAATGCACGCGAACCACTCAATGATGTGGTTCGCCCATGTAGCCATTGTGTACAGCACACTATTGAGGTCCATTTCCAACCTCTAACAGTTATCCAAATCGTTAGAGTTACAAGTGGTACGCTGCTTAAACATGTAAATTACAGATTACGATGTATTGATTTACAGACAAAAAGACATTACAGCACTTTTTTTATGTACCAACTTTCATTTGATATTTGTTTGGAAAATACAAAAAATAATGCCTGGTCTCCTATTGCTACCAGCACACCATACTGGCAGCAAATGTTCGAGTGTATCAGTACGTCGTACCTGTAATACTGTACATGTACACGTATGTACTCATACATGCCAAGGACAGACCAGCTTTCGAGTCGAGAGGTTGTCGAGAGTTTTTTTTCGTTTTGGTGCAGGACTTCACTGGGCTAAATGATGGACCGTTATTTGTACTTGCGTTTTGTAAGTGTGTATCATCCGATCGCGGTGTTGAATGCAACTGTCGTGTTAAAGGCAATGCTGGAGAAGTACATGCTGTATGTAGTCGCACCCGTTCGACCGAACTGCAGGCACCGAGAGATGTATGTATCCGCTCATAGGCGAGGGCGGAACTGGCGCCAAATGCCTGCAGCGCTGCAGCGTTCGCTGGAAGAAAAGCGAGCGAGCGCGTCGTCGGGTCTTGCAGCCGTTTTCCTTGGACTGGCTGCAATGGTGCATGTAGCCGACCGCCTTCCGCTCAATTAATCCGTCCGCTGCTCACCTTGGCCAGCTTCCGTCCTACATGTAATACAGCAGCTCCTACTCCAGAGAGAGCGAGGGTTGTTGTGTGCTGTTAGCAGCCGTAGCTGACCAGAAATCGCTGCTGGTCAACCTTGACAGCGCTTCGCCTTCTGTTAGTAACCCGAAACCGTAGAGGCTAGCAGGGAGCTTGCAACGCAGTGGCGCCTTCGTGCGTGCCTCACACCCACTCGGGTTGACGCCTACGGGCACAAGTCGTCCGTCACCACTGACACGCTTTGCTGAATATGTCGGTCCGAATCTGGCCTCCCACTCCGCTCGAGAGAGTTGTCAGATGCCCACAAACCTCGCTGGCGCCTGTTTCGCCGGCAACACACGCGAGTGAGTGAGGTGAACAAGCTGCTTGGGCGCTATCGATTTGCTCTTCGAGCTGTCAGTGTCTATGGATAGTCGTCGCCTCGAGTCATTTCTTCATCGATCGGTTCAATTTTGAATTTCTCGCGCGAAATGGCTCCCTAGCGACGGCGCAACGGCCGAACACTTGCTCTCCAGTATTGCCCTGCCCCGGCTCTATTGCGATCTGATGCCCTACCCTCGCCATGTGGTTGTGACCCCCTTTGCCTCCGCTTGCTCTCTCTCTCCTTCAGAGTTCATAGGCCCTCAGTGCGGACTAGAGCGGCATGCCGCGCCCCGAGTACGCGCCCTTCATCACGTCGCCGCGCGGCGCGTCCGCCCCCGTTCATGGCGCCGTGGGGTCGGCGCCTTCCGCCGTCTCCGCGCTCAGCGCCGCCGCCTCGGAGACCTTCAGCGCTGCGCTCAGCGTGGCCAAACTCAACCTGCACCGGCGTCGGCGTCAGACGCTCACAGACCCACAGCAGCAGCAGCAACAACAACAGCCGCAGCCGCGCGCCAGCTCAAGCAGGAGCCGCACAGGACGAGGCAATGCGGGACGACGCACGCCCTATCTGGACCGAGAAGACGACGAGGAAGACGACCCGTACGAACCCCCACAGCAGCAGCCAGAGCAGAGATATCGCAGTCAACCCCGAACCAGGAAACCCACGCGGTCCCCGTCTTCTTCACGCTCGCCGGCCCCGTCGCCGTCCAGAGGCTCAAGAGGCTCAGCGTCCGGGGGATTCGCCTCCATGCTCCTGTCCTCGTCCTCGTCGCTGTCGGCGCGTTCGCCGTCCGCACGTTCGTCCTCCGCCACGTCACCCTCCAGTCTCCGAGACGAGAGTATGTCGTCCATGGTCAGCGACATGGCGCAGAACCTCCCTGAGCTCTCGCCGGAGCGTATGGAAGCGCTCGTGAACTTCATCGACAGGTCTGTAGACGACGCGTACAACCTCAGCTTGGGCTTCGGCCGCGTGCGCTGGACGCCCAGCAGAGCCAGGGAAGGCGTGACCGTGCATCGAGCCAGGAGCGGACCGGACGACACGCTATTGGACGCTGCAGTGAGGGGAAGCTGCAACGTCAGCGCCACCTTCAGGGAGATCAGCGACCTGCTCATTACGGAGACTTCCACGGATTTTGCAGAGCACGAGAACGCAGTGAACCCCAGCGAGTTCCTCGACGGACAAGTGTTGTACACGCTAGTGCCGCGCACGCCGGAAGAACGCTTTGTGTGCGTCAAGTGGCACTGCGCACGATCGCTGGCCCCTTCTGTCGCTAAGCACCGAGACTACGTGTATGTTGAGCTTGTGGATTCCTTTCAAGACGGCGATGGTCGTCGTATCGGCTACCGGTTGAGCAAGAGCGTGGACCTGGACATCCCTTTGCCCCGCGAGAAGCACAGTTTTGTACACGCCAAGACGCTGACGCTGCAGACGTGGAGTGAACGAGCGCCAGGAAGTTTGGAGTTTGTGACCATGATGATCAACGACTTAGGAGACCGCCTGCCGTCGTGGCTTGTGCACAAGATGGTGGACACGGCGGCGATGCGCTCGGCCTGTATCCGCGATCATATCAACCAGCGCCGTCTCGATATGTTAGTGTACGCTGGACCGAGGGACATGGTGCCTCTCAGCCGCCGTGTCTGCTGCGTCGTGTGTACGCGCAGTTTCTCTCTCGTACGGAAGAAATACAACTGCGCAGCGTGTGGAGACGTCATATGCAGCCAGTGTAGCGTGCACCAACTCGTGACGGCGCATCAGCGGCTCAGCGATCTCTCGGCACCTGGAGGCAAGCGCAAGACGCGCATCTGTGTCAAATGCAGCAGCAAAATGCAAAGTCGGGAACTTCCACGCCGTGCTTCGTCTGCTAGGCAAAGCGATATGTCTCGTGTCAGCTCCGACGGGAGTTTACGTAGCTCTATGGCTTCTAACAACTCGTTCTTGGGGCGTTCGCACGCGTCTGCAGGTAAAACGTCGGACGAAACTCGGCGCAGCTTTCTATCCGACTCAACGGCAGGAACGAGCTCGCAGGACTCCGTGGAAGACGGCAACAGGGGGAGCGGCAACGGATCGTCAGGCATTCGCAAGCAGGTGCCGAATATGTTCCAGTTCCGCCCGACGTCGTCTTCCATGGGCAAAAATGAGCGTTTGTCGAAGGCATCGACGTCACCATCGTCGCCTGGAGACGAAGAAGACAGGTTAGACGTAGAGGAACTCCAGCCGCAGCTGCTAGGCGACAGCATCCTTGCTCCTGCCCCAGTGGAACTGGATTTAGGCATCGGTAAGTACAAGGACTCGTTCACGCAGCAGCCGACAAGAACCGAGAGAGACTACGAAGCGGAGGCAGCTGAGCTGGCGGAGTATAGCGACTCGGAGGAGGAGGAATTCTCCGAGGACGACGCTGGGAACTTCCTGAATACAGAAGGCACGAGACACAATGCTGTGCGGGAATCGTTATCGCAGGCTACCGTTATGACGCTAGATATGGACGTGCCAATGGTGCACAAGGTGGAAGTGGCGAGTTTCCTCACAGAGGAAGAGAATGCCAGCTTGGATACAGTGTCCAACGACTCGGATTCTGCTAGTTTCCTTACAGTGGACGAGAACTCAAAGATCGTGGAGAGCAGGTCGTTCGGAGGCAAGTCGGAGTCTGTTCCGATTCCAGTGCAGGTGGAAGAGCTGGTTGTAGAGGAGATTATGCCCGAAAATGTGCGCACTGTGCCGCGTCGGAGCCTGGAGGAAGTGGAGGTGGAGGAGCTGGTCATAGAGGAGATCCAGCCTGTAAATGTTGGCATCGTGCCGCGCCGGAGCTTGGAGACGGAGGAGTTTGAGATAGAAGATGTGCAGCCTGAAAACGCGTCTCGACTGAGCATGGAAACGGAGGAAATGGAGGTGCCGATGGTGGTCCGTAAAATAGCAAAGAAGTTGGTGGTTGGCTTGGGTGGACGAAAGAGCGCCGGATCAAGACGAGCGCCAGCGCCACGACCGTCTGGGGCTCCTCCCCCACCACCTAAGGTGGCCGACATGCTCACAAACAGTATGGCCAACGTTAGCACTACGAAGAAAGCACGTGCTGCGCCCCCACCTGCCCCCACAACTTCTCCAGAATCCACCCCTGTGTCTACCCCAGCGCCAACCCCGGAGCCTGAAGAGGAAACGCTCAAGCTTGAGGATCTGCAGGTACATCTAGACCGTATGAACCAGATCTCTGCCAGTCTGCGTGATCTACGCAAGGAAATGAAGTCAACAACGGAGGCCCCGGCCAGTACGCAGACGGCAATGGCAGCACTCACAACGTTCGAAAGCAAGGCGAACGCCGATCGGGCAGCCAAGATTGCCGCCAATTTCATCAGCCTGTTGGACCGGAATGCGGCCCCGGCGGCACGGCGTGCACAACAGCATCTGCAGCAGGTTGGCGGACCCCGCACAAGTCTGTTTAACTTGACACTAGCCATGGGCGACGGCAGCTTCGTGGACTACCTCGTGGACTCGACGTTTGAAGACGTGGGTGAGAGCCCGGACGGCACAGGCATCGGCTGGCAGGCTGTGGTCTCGCAGACGACAGGCAGGCAGTATTTCTTCAACCAAAACTGCGCGCTTGCTTCCTGGACATTACCAGGACCCGACGTCTACAGGGGAATGCTCTACATGGTGCTTTAAGCCTGCGCCACCGTATTATTTAGCTAGCAAAGGAGAGAACTTGAGTCCATCCGTGTACAGTTCTGCGTCTTAGGAAACCAGAGCACAACAAAATAAAGAAAGTGACGTTCAGCAACTCAATTTACCTTACCAATTCATTCGTCACCTGCATCTGCTGACGAGGTGAAGCTTGTGCGAGGGGTGGGAGGTTTCTTGTCCATAACCGACGCTGCTAGATTGGCGAAACGCGACGAGAAACCTGCGAGACCGGAGCTTGGCGTTGGTGGTTTACCACCGACTGGCACGGGCGGAGGCAGCGAAGCGTTGGAAGTGACAGACGAGCGTTGATTGGACACTTCCGACGCTGTGTCTGTCATGCTGCGGTTGCGCGGCGACCCGGGACGGAAGACTGCGAAGCGGATGAGCTTCTCCTTGCGCGCGAGCTTGCCCAGCAGCTGGGTGACCTGCTGCAGGGACATGAGCGACGCGTTGGTCTCGTTGATGCTCATGATGTACATGCCCGGATACACGTCGCCGTGCTGCTCAATGGGCCCCTTCTCACCTGTCGGGAGATTGGTGAAGCCATGCACGACCGCGCACTCTTGGATGCCGCTGTCCAGCAGCACGCCCAACGGACCAGGAGGCACACGGACTTCCACGATCTCCTCGATCTCGTTGTCGCTCTCACTATCACTGTCGTTGTCGAAGAACGCAGCTCCTTGTAGCGCGCCTTGCAGCATGGCGTCGTAGTCTTCTGGCAATGTCACAGGGATCTCTGCATATTGGTAGTCGAACTTGCGTAGCTCCTCGTAGTACGGATTGGAGCCGATGATCTTGTAGTCTGTTCCAGCCCAGAGGTTTACCAATTTGGCCTCCCCTTTGTCTTCATAGTAGAGACCACGTAAACTGCTTGTCCGGATGCTGGTGCTTGGCTCAAAGAAGACGACAGTGGCTTTGCGGCCCATGTGGGAGATCACTTTACCATTGAGACTCTCGGGTTCTGTAGTGATAGATAAACTGTTAGTACTATTCAAGAAAATACCCTACAGTCTCTAAAGTCATCCCACCTTTCATAGGTGATACACAACCTTGAGACCGCAGCAACTCGATGATCTGTAAATGTCCCCTCCAAATGGCCAGATCCAGTGCTGAGTAGCCGTCCTAGCAGTAGCAGTAGCTAGCGTTAGTGTATTATAGTAATAAAATACAAAAGAATTGTTGTATTACATCAGTGAGAGCGAGCACGTCCGCTCCGTACTGCAGCAGCATCATGGCGATCTGTGTGTTGCCAACGAGGCAGGCGCAGTGAAGCATAGAGAAGCCGCCGCTCTCGGTCAGCGCCGCTACATCCGCCTTGCCGATCTTTAGCGTCAAGTAGCGTCTCGCCTTCTCCACACTCCCCTCTAGTATAGCCTCACGCAGGTACTGGTTGCTCTTGCCCTGCAGCAGGTTCATTCTTCCGACAAGGTCTTCCTCTGCAAATATTTCTGCAATGAGATTGATTTGTGGGTTAACTCAGACGGATTGTACTCATCTTTGGACAAAGGAGTATAAACTGTTTTAACATTTTTATTAAAAACTATCATCGCGGCGCTTGTGCAGGGTCTGCACACGGTCGTCTACGTCAACATCGCTCCTGATCGCTGATTGGCTGAGTGATTACGTCATGTACTTGTTTTAACGTTAAAACAAACTAGGGCAGAGCTATCTATCTGGTTTAAGAGAATGGATACATCGAGCTAGGAACAGAACGAAAAATGCAGTTTAAGTTTTACAGTCGAGACCAGCTTCCCTAACATAGGAGCACTTGTCGTGCTCATCAAGACCGTTGTATCGCCAAAACCTCCCCCCGCCATCGTACAAGATATGGAGCAACCAACACCTCGAACCTTAACAAAAGGCTGCTATTTTTCAGTCAACAACAAACCCAAATGCGAGCCCAAATCAACGAGCTCAATGTTTGCTAAATGCAAAGTGCTCAAAGATTTGATCTTGGGAGGAGGGAAATGTAAGTTATGTGAAGCCAAGCTATGTCAGCTTGGACTTCAACAGGATTTCAAACACCCTGTTTTCATTGTTCGGAAGTTCCATGCAGATAGAACCTCCATTCTCCCGGGTTTTGTATTTACGTTGTGATTGGTCCATTGTGAATTGCAACCCATTCCGTTGTGGCTGTACTTATTCCATTAAATGGACAGATACCCTTCGTAGTCTCCATTGTTGAACCGGTGCATGGGTCTACAGTGTTGAACGTACACTCCTCACGATCGCGCTAGGGGTAGCCAGTAGCACACGCCTTGTACGACAGGCTCGCGATGCACTACGTACTCTTTCGTCGGGGCATTGGCCATATTTACTTCCTTGAGAGCAGCAAACCAATCCTTCTCCAATTTCTGCAAAACGGTGAGCTTGCAATCATCGTTGACAACATGCTCGAGGCGCAGGAATATCTTGTCGCTCGGTCTGCTGCAATAATCCTGCGACGTCGAATTTTTTTTTTCCATACTCGTCCACAATCAAACGCTCGATATGGAAATGCTTTGAGATCACGCCTTTCCAGCTTCATCGCCTACTCAAAAGCTTCTTGTTCAATTTGCTCCAGGATATGATGGCCGTGTCTTCAAGGAATTGCAGCTCTGGAAACAATAGATCATACTTTCGAAGAGTTCTGCAAAGCTATACTATTCGGACTAAATTGAGTGAATTTGCTACCTAAGCGGGTAGTAGTCAGATTAGAAGTGCTCACTGGCAGCCAAAGGCAATATTTCTTTAACCAAGACTGCCCCAAGACTACCCCAGAGGTAATGTTCCCTCTCACCCCCAAGACTACCCCAGATAAACGCTCGACATGCCTCATGACCATTCCTGAATTCTTTACAACGTGTTAACGCGCCCTGGCCTCTCAACGCTACTTCTCCCCGTCAGGGGATCTCGTGCGCCACCTGATCTTCCCAGTCACCAACTCACCTGAGCCTGCCCTCTGGTGTCTCGGAGGATTTGAATGTTGAGATCTGCCACAGCCGCGGCCACCGCTCCGACAAGGAGAACCCGCCCACGACGCATTGGCGCTGCTTCTACTGTCACGAAAGCTTCCCGCTCGAGTGGAATTCCAACGGCGAGCCAATTGCTCAAAAGTTCAGTGAATACACCATGGTTAAGCATCTAGTGTTGCGAATTATCATGTTCTCCAAACCGAACTCGAGGCCGGACTAATCCGACCCGAGCCCAGAACAAGCTACTGCGGTTAAACGACCTGCAACTGCACAAGTGCAGCTGAGGCCGACCATAGAGGTCCAAGATATTTTCGAAACTATGACCTCCAGACTCCTACTTCTTAGAAACAAATGGTTATTAGAAATGGAGAACGTAAAAATATTGAATTTTTTTTAAACGTACTGTTATCTATAGTTTTCGCCCTTTATCGCTCTCTTAAAACGCTTTTTTTTTCATTCTTTAACATAAAATTGATATATCTCTTAAACATGATTTACATCAATTAATTTATAATCTACCCCCAACTAGGGAGTCGCAGAAGCCCTATGTGTGTTTCGCATGCAAGGAAACACCGGTACAGTTTAACGTCGGACGAGTTGCTGTAGCAACTTGCAACGTACATAGCCCTCCAAATGGTGCTGCGACGACTTGCTGCACCAAGCCGACGTCTCCGATCACAATCGACCTTCACTCACTCTGTACACTCAACATTGAGTCCGTCCGTTCGACCTTGAAGACAACCAACCACTTGTGAATCGCTGTCCTCTCGTACACAAGTACCTATTCCCTCCGTCCACTATGGCCCAATACGTGGCTGCACCTCCGTCTCCATCGTCGACTCCACCCGTCAACCCGTTAACGTCGGCGTCTCTCCTGTCGCAGCTTCTGGTTCTGTGGTTTCAGCCTCTCGTGTCTCTCGGTGCGCGTCTTCCACTCTCCTTCTCCGACCTGTATCCTGTGTGTCTCGTGGACTCTTGTGCTGCTCTTCAACGCCGTCTTTCTCCACTCTACTCTTCTCCTTCTCCTGAGTCGTCTTTAGCTGGAGCTTTTCTGCGTCTGTTCCGCCGTCCATTGCTGCTGGTCTTCGCCAACTACTGTCTCTACATCGCCGCCATGGCGTTGCAGTCGTACGTGGCTCAAGCACTTCTCGACTATCTCCACAGTCGCGTCAACATCTTCCGGATCTCCAATGGTTACGCACTTGTGGCGCTCATGGCGGCCGTCTCGGTGGTCGCTATCACGTGCCGCAACTTCGCCTTCTTCCTGTCGTCGCGCGTGGGCACCAACATGCGCTCATTAGTCATGAGTTGCATCTTCTACAAGAGTTTGCGGCTCTCCAGTGCAGCCAGGCAGCAGTACACGACGGGACAAGTGCTGACGCTCATGAGTGTGGACGCTGAACGGGTCTTCAACGCCATGATGCAGGGCCCGTGGCTGTTCGTCGCTCCGTTGGGCTTCGTCGTGTGTCTCGTGCTCATCGGTTTGCTGTTCGACGCTGCGTCAGCTCTTTGCGGCTTGGTAGTGCTGGTGTTCGTCCTCAGTCTCTCTGTCATTCAGGCTAAGAAGATCTCTGCTGTCCAGCGCCAACTGCTCTCCGTAGTGGACGAACGCGTCAAAGTGACGTCCGAGGCGCTGCAGGGCGTGCGCGTCATCAAATTCTACGCCTGGGAGCAGTCCATTGCCAGCCGCGTGCTCCAGATCCGCGACACCGAGGTCAGTCTCTTTCGAAAACTGCATATGTATATGGTCTCGAATTCTGTATTGCTTTTCCTCACCCCCGTCTTCCTTTCAGGCTCGACACTGGGACTCTATGTGCTACTGCACGGCGCCATTTCCGTGACTGATGCCTTCACACTCGTGGCGCTGGTCAACATCTGCCGCGCCGTTGTCAACGAGTTCACGTCCGCTTTGGCTGCTCTCTCGCAGGCCCGAAGCAGTTTCCGCCGAATTGACAAGTTCCTGGCCAGCGACGAGTTCGAGACGCCCGAACGACCGTCGATCAGGCAGTTGGGGCGTGTTTTCGTTCGGAATGCACATGCGGAGTGGCCAAGTGAGCGTGACGGGGAGGTGACAAGTGAGAACTCGTTTGCACTGAAAGGTTTAAACCTTACGATCGAGCCAGGATCTCTGGTGATGATTGTGGGGGCTGTCGGGGCGGGGAAGAGCAGTTTCCTCCAGTTTCTGTTGGGCGAGATGGCGGTGAGGTCGGGTGAGTGTTTGGTGGACGGGGACATCTCGTACGTGAGTCAAGAGCCGTGGATCCGCAACTCGAGTGTCAAAAGCAACATCCTGTTTGAGTCTCCGTTTGATTCCGAAAGATACGAACGTGTACTGGAAGCTTCCCAACTATCGCTAGATCTACATGCACTTCCGAACGGTGACCAGACGGAGATTGGAGAGAAAGGGATCAACCTCAGTGGAGGCCAGAAAGCTCGTGTTGCCATTGCGAGGGCTTTTTACCGTTCACAGTACGACATTTTGGTCCTGGATGATCCGTTAAGCGCAGTGGATCCACACGTGGCTCATGCGATCTTCGACGACGGGATTGTGGCGTTGGCTGCTGGTAAGACCCGCCTACTGGTACTTAACAGCCACTACGACTTGCTGGCTCGTGCAGACAAGATCATCGTCTTTCAGGACGGACAGATCGTTGGAGACGGCTCGTACCACGAAGTCGTGAGTCGGTTCCCCAATCTTCGCTATGAAAGTAAGCAAAAGAGTCATTCGATTCATCTGAACGAGGAGCAGGAAGAAGAAGAGAACAGAATCCCACTGCAACCAGCAGAATTGAAGAAGGACGTGAATCTGGAAGCTACACGTTTAGTCAAAGCAGAAGATCGTGTGACCGGGACGGTGGGTGCCCGTATTTACCGAGCCTACTTGGATGAGACAGGTGGCAATGGCATTGTCGTGTTGCTGGTCCTTTTAGTGGCCTATTCTGTAAGTCAAGGACTGCGCGTGCTTGTGGACTGGTGGCAAGGGCACTGGGCGTCCAACATGACTCGGAGAGGGGTGGACCCAACGTACTCAGCCACAGTCTTCGGGATGTGGTATCTCGGATTTATCGTCGTGTGTACAGTGCTCACACTTGGCCGTGGCTTCCTGATGGCGGAGGTGTGTGTGCGCAGTGCTAAGAACCTGCACGAGGAGCTATTCCATCGTGTATTAAGCGCTCCAATCACTCGGTACTTCGACGTGACACCCATCGGTAGGATCCTCAACCGATTCTCCAACGACCTCGATCAAATGGACTCCGTTCTACCACAGCAGTACCAAATGATGTTCCAGAATGTAGCCATGTCTGTGGGGAGTTTGGTGGTGTCGGCCGTATCGTCCTACTGGATTTGTGTCGCGTACATTCCGATGCTGGTGGTCTTCGTCTTCACTGGACGATATTTCAACAAAACGTCACGGGAAGTGAAGCGTCTGGAGGGAATCTCGCGCTCGCCTGTGTACAATTTGTTCGGAGAGACTCTGAGTGGACTGCAGACCATTCGAGCGTTCAAGATGCAGCGTGTTTTCACTGATTTAAGCGAGAAAGTTGTGGATGAAAACACGGCTGCCTACTTCTCGTACTGCGCTGCTGGGCGATGGCTCGCTGTTCGTCTAGATTGGCTCTCGGTGCTGGTGATTTTTGTGGTTTCTCTCTATCTCGTCGCTACAAAGGGGCAGATCTCCCCTGTGATCGCAGGTCTTTCCCTCACGTACTCGCTCATGCTGATGTCTACGATGCAAAACACGGTTCGATCTGTAGACAGCACGGACAACGCCATGACGAGTGTAGAGCGTCTACTTCACTTCCGGTCAATTCCAGTGGAACAAGACAGTTCCGAATGTCTCCCTATTGATGACTCATGGCCGTCTCAAGGCGCTATCAAGTTCGACCATCTGTGTCTCAAGTACCGACCTGAACTCCCACTGGTTCTTCGTGGAGTGGCGATGGAAATTGCAGCTGGAGAGAAAATCGGCATTTGTGGACGTACTGGAGCTGGAAAGAGTTCACTAATGATCGCTTTGTTTCGAATCTGCGAGTTTGACAGCGGAACGGTGTGGATCGACGGTCTTGATATCCAAAAGCTGCGACTGAACGATCTTCGACGCAGCTTGGCTATCATCCCACAAGACCCGGTGCTCTTCAGCGGCACTTTACGAGAGAATCTGGATCCGTTTGGAACCTATTCGGACGTTGAGATGTGGGCGGTACTGCAGCAGGTGCATCTCGCAGACGCAGTTGCCAAGTGGGGGTCTGGCTTGGATTTCATCGTGTCCGAAGCTGGCAGCAACCTGTCGGTGGGGCAACGTCAGCTTCTGTGTATCGGTCGTGCACTGCTCAAGAACAGCAAGATCGTCGTGCTGGACGAGGCCACAGCAAGCGTCGACTCGGCCACGGACAGCCTCATCCAAGCCACGATCAAGCAGACGTTCGTTGACAAGACAGTGCTGACGATCGCGCACCGAATTGATACGATTCTGCACTGTGACAAGATTGCTGTGATGGATTCGGGACGAGTGGCGGAGTTTGCCTCACCAACAGAACTGCTAGCGAAGCCAAACTCGGCTTTTGCAGCTCTTGTGAAGCGAACGGCCTCCACGAACTGATGGAATTGCGGGTTGGGGACTGATCAACAGCGTAACAGCAACGAACCAGGAAGAGTCCTATCTGGGCCTCTATAGTTTTAAGGAAAACATAAGTAGAGAACCTTTTTACCACGAGAATGAACTGGACAACATTAAATGCTCTCGAGTATAAATTTTGTATTTTGTTAAACTGGTAGTACATGTACATGTAAAAAACGTTGAGAGAGACAAGAGTTTCCTTTTCCACTTGCGAGGCAACGACGTCCAGCCCCATCGAGATTCCATTTGTTGGATCTTCATTATTCATCTTCATCATCACGCCAGATTGTTTTCGTGCAAATATCTACTCCTGAAACCACTTGCTTGATGCTAGCAAGAGGCCTTATTGCGTTGAACTCGTCTCAGTCCGAATCGTTTGCTTCTCGAAAAAAAAACCATGCGACTCGGAACGACGAACGCCAAGTTGAACGAACTTCTCTTTGGAGAAGCCGACATTCAAAAACGCTTCCAGTGGTGCAGCCTCAATTGCAGGTTCCAGGTCTCGAGTCATCCGAAAACCAAAAAGTTTTCTCCAACCAAGAGGAATGCGTCCAGAGTTTTAAACGTTTCGACTTAGGTCAGTAATACGTCCACTCCTTGATTACTGGGATCTCCTCAAGAGAGGAAAAGCGCACTGTTGGCAGCTCTTCATCGAAATCAACGCCCCACGTACTTTCTTCCGAAGTTAGCGGGCGATAACTAAGTGTGCGCATCATTGTCAGATTAAACCACCGGTGGCAAAGCAGCTTGAATACGTTGTCTCGAATCGGTTAAAGTCGTTGGTTCTCAGATTCAAGAAAGTGCTTAAATCCAAGGTTGCTCTGAAATTTAATATCGTCTGGAGTGAGGCCAATTGCGAACTTCGCCACCTTTTCCAAGTTTTCGTCGCTTACTCGCAGCACAATTTTCTCGGCGATATCATTCGACAGGAAATCCAGGTGGTAATTCGCTGGAAAGTTGCTGTCGCTGGGCATCATCTGCAAGACGCAGGAGCTGAGATCTTCATCTCTCACAGGCGTGCTGCATTCAGTGTAAGAGACGACTTTTAACGCATCGAAATTGGTAATAGCTCGATTCAGTAGCGCATCGTTTTCCGATTGTGTCACTGTGAAGACAAATCTCGGATTCCTGCCGTATTTGTCAAATCTCTGCATCAAAGTGTCGTCTGGTAACTTCAGCGTATAGGGAGGAGCGCGTTACAGTCTTGCAATTCATGTAAGCTCCACGTTGGCATGTAGTACGTGAACAGAGAAACTTTGCAAGCCTTTAAACCCAGGAGAAGCAAAAAGAATCAAGACTCCTTTCCATCCAAGCAACCGCGACGAGTTCCCCTCGATAAGCCGAAGAACGGAGCGTTGTTTTGATAGATCATGAACCTCGGTCTTGTCCAGTTCGATAAAGTGTCGTCTTAAGGACAATACTTGTGAAAGGTGTCCTCAGAATTGAGTACCAACTCAAACTGAGAACGCTCCGGGACTTGTTTACCGACGTGGCTTTGAAGCAGTTGAAAGGCGAAGTAGAGGTAAAAGCGACTTAGCCCTACGCCAGGATTCCCCGTCACGACCATATTGGCGTCAGTTTTGCGTTCAAAGCAATCCTTCACCTTGTCCATCAGCTCCGAGAAAATCACTTTGTACGACTCTCGATCCACGATCGCCGAGTAGTTTTGCTGGGGGTGAATCACAGACGGGAAATGGGGCATTTGGATGTGCCTCAGCGCATGGTCGCCCACTACAGGAACATCTTTCTCCAAGGACAACGGATGGCTACAGTCTTATGAGATGAAGGGCAAGACAAGTACTTTACTAAAAGCGCTCACACACGTAAAAGAAGAGCTACAAGAGGAGGAACGAGTTCCTGAACTCCTTGCAGAACTGAGTAACTGACAAAATCCACATACTGATGACAGTTCCAAGGGAAACCATTACTGGAAAAATTCGTAAACGTGAGTGGTTTCCACACGATCTCGTTCCTGCGCCTCCAAAGAAGCTTAATGTCTGCAACAGAAAGAACTGCAGGTCCTTGGTGACACAGTCGATCGGGACTGGCTGCAACTCCTTAACAGTTTTCTTCAAGCCACCCACCGTCTTGATCGAGCAGGTTGAGATGTGTCTTTCACCCCAGCACTTGATGTCCATCATTCTTCTTCAAGGCGGCAAATTCCTAACAGAGAGAGAAGAAAGTTGTGTAGGTGGTCACTATCAGTCAATACTACATTAACTCACTAGTCAAGACGAAAGAAAAAGACTTGGGATTGATTTTTCTTCAAAGTTTATGAAATAAAAAGTATTCCCTTATCCCTTTTTTTTAGTGAGCTGTTGCAAGTGAAGCAAACATCGAGTCTGGCTGCTGCAGTAGCGATGACGGCGCTCCGAACTCTGCAACTCGTCCAGCGTCCATGACTGCAATCTTGTTGCAATGCATAATAGTGTTGATCCGATGGGCGATGATCAGCACCGTTTTGTCAGCGAACGTCTCCTGGATTGTCGCCTGGATGAGGCGGTCAGTGGCTGTGTCCACATTGGCGGTAGCTTCGTCCAGTACAACAATTCTACTGTCCTTCAGCAGTGCACGACCGATACAAAGCAGTTGCCGTTGACCCACCGACAGGTTGTCGCCCCTTTCGGACACGGAGAAGCTCAATCCTGTGCCCCATTTCGTGACGGTGGACGCCAGATGAACCTGCTGCAGAACCGACCAAATGGCTTCGTCCGTGTAGTCTCCGAACGGGTCTAAGTTGTCCCTCAACGTTCCGCTGTAAAGTACTGGATCTTGGGGAATAATTGCCAACCCACGACGGAGGTCCTGAAGCCGAACCTTCTCGATGTCAATACCATCAATAAAGACTGAACCGCTGTCGAATGAGCAGATGCGGAACAAAGCGATCATCAGAGAGCTCTTCCCGGCCCCTGTCCGTCCACAAATGCCCACTTTTTCACCCGGTTGGATGTCCATATCCACACCTCGGAGTACTAGAGGCAAGTCCGGACGGTATCGAAGACACAAACTGTCAAAACGGATGGCACCTCGTGCAGGCCACGCAGCTCCGTTGATAGCGACGCAGTCGTCACTATCCTTCTCGACTGGAATCGTGCGGAAGTGCAGCAATCGCTCCACGCTGGTCATAGCGTTGTCTGTCAAGTCAACGGCTCGTACTACCCACTGGATCATCGACGTCAGCATCAGCGAATACGACAGAGAAATGCCAGCAACAACGGAGTCCGTATCGCCCTTGGACGAGACGAGATAAATAGTCACCACAAAGATCACGGCCACCGACAACCAGTCCAAGCGAATGGCCAGCCAACGTCCGGCCGCCCAGTACGTGAAGTAGAAGGACGTGTTGTCGTCCACAGCCGCTTTGTTCAGCTCCACGAACTTGTCCTGCATTCGGAATGCTCGAATCGTGTGTAGACCATTTAAAGTCTCTCCGAACAGGTTGAACACGGGCGAGCGGGTCACTCCCTCCAGACGCTTCACTTCGCGCGACGTTTGCTTAAAGTACACGCCCGTGACAACGAAGATGGCCAGCATAGGCAGATAGGACAGCCCCACCCAGAATGAGGCCAACGCACAGACCACCAAGCAGCCGACCAGGACGCCTAAGCTCTGGAAAAGCGACTGGTAGTGCTGAGGCAGAACCGAGTCCATCTGGTCGAGATCGTTGGAGAAACGATTGAGAATGCGTCCGACCGGCGTCACGTCGAAGTATAAATTGATCGGAGCTTGCAGAACGCGTCGGAACAGCTCGTTGTGTAAGCTTTTGGAGCTGCGAATGCACGATTCCATCATCAACAGGCCGCGTGCGATCGTCACTACCGAGCAAATGACGATGAAGCCGAAGTACCACATGCCGTACGAGAGCTCCGAGTAATTGGGATCACTTGCCGCCGTTTCCATCTTGTCTGCCCAGTGACCTTGCCACCAGTCCACCACAACGCGCATTCCTTGGCCTGCAAAGTACGCCATGATGATTGTAAACACCACGAGGATCCCATTGAACCCGGTCTCGTCGAAGTACGACATGTACGTTTGGCCACTCACTCGCCCCTTTACTCGGTCCTCGCTGCTAATCAGACCTGCATTTCCCTCCGCCTTGCTCGGTTCAGGTGCAAGTGCACGGACCGCAGTCGCTGGAGGTTCAGAGTCTTCTTCCTCGTATTCGTCGATGATGTCTTGTTCAATCTTGTCGAGTGTCTCGCCAATACTCCGCAGCTCTGGGAACTGGGCTGAAATGTCCGTGTAAGTGCCATCGCCTGCGATACGACCATCTTGGAGCACGAGGATCTTGTCAGCGTGCTTGAGAAGGTCGTAGTGGCTGTTTAACACTAGCAATCGGGTTTTCTCCTTCGCAAAACCCATGATACAGTGATTGAAGATGGCATGGGCAACGTGGGGGTCCACGGCACTGAGCGGGTCGTCCAGGATCAAAATGTCGTAGTTGGAGTGGTAAACAGCGCGAGCGATGGCAACACGCGCCTTTTGACCGCCACTGAGGTTGATTCCTCGCTCTCCAATCTCTGTTTGATCCCCGTCCGGAAGAGCCTGTAGATCCAGCGTTAACTGCGTCGCCTCCAGCACTTGGGCGTACCTCTCTTCATCCAATTCCTCCTCAAACAGGATGTTTTCCTTCACAGTAGCGTTGCGGATCCACGATTCCTGACTCACGTAGGACAAGCCACCACTGACGTTCACAGACCCATCGACCAGCATCATTTCACCTAAAAGAGCGCTTAGTAGACTCGACTTGCCAGCTCCGACACTTCCAACGATCATGACGAGCGACCCAGCGTCCACCTCGAGGTTTACACCTTCAAGAGAAAGCTCGTGCACTTGAGCCACATGAATGTGCTCTTCCGGGACAGCTTCTGAAGAGCCAATGACGACGTCTGAGACCTCTGGAGACCACCTGAAATGTGCGTCTCGAACGGAAATGGTCCCTGGCGCTGGAGAATCGCTAGTGACTTGGTCTAGCACTTCGTCACTGCCGAGATATTCGTCCATACGTCGATACGTCACCGCAGCCTGCGAGAGCGACGCGACTCCGAGTGGGAACATGTTGACAGCCAACCGTGTGATGTTGACGACGTTGATGATTGTATACGCGTCTGTGACTGAGATCGTCCCCTTCATACCAACGTAAATGCCCATAACCAACCCGCCGAGAAACACAGGGGTGAGGAACAGTAGAATGGTGTTGGTGATCTGCAGGTAGTGGAATTTCCGATAATGTTTGATCTCTTCTGCTCGGATCCTTTCAACTCGGTTTGCGAGTGATTCCTCCCACGCGTAAAACTTCATGACACGGATCCCTTGCAAAGCTTCCGACGTGACCTTCACTCTCTCCTCGGCAATGGACAGTAACTCCTTCTGGACGTCTCCGATGTGGTCTGCCAGCTGAATCGACGTGTATAGGACGATACCCAAGAGTGCAGCCCCACAAACGGCCGACACGCCATCGAACAGCGCCCCAACCAGCACGACAGTAACGAGGAACGCGAGAGGAGCGACTAGAATCCACGGCCCGTTGATGATCGCGAAGAAAATTCGCTCCGAGTCCACACTCATTAACGTCGTGATCTCTCCGGTTGTGTACGCCTGGCGAGCGATGCATGAGAGTCTCAACGCCTTGCGATACACGATGTCCATGGCGATAGCGCGCATGTTGGCACCGACTCTGGACGAGAGGAAGAAGCCGTAATTTAAGCACGTGACTCCTACAAAGGAGACAACCACCATGAGGGCGACCAGTACATATCCGTTGTCAATGTGGAAGACGTTCGGTTCGTCGTCGAGAAACTGCAGAATGGCTTTGGCAATGAACGGTTGCAGCACCATCGCAGTCATGTAGACGCAATAGTTAGCGATGATCGTGATGATCTGCCGGCGGAAAGTTTTGAGGAAGGCTACAGCGACGTGTGGGAGGTTTAGTATCTCCTTGTTTTCGGTTGTGTAGTGACGGCGGAAACGTTCTTGTAGGGCGTCGCATGTGTCCTGAGGGGCGACGGCCCAAATGTCCTCCTTCTCCAGCACCTTCTTGGCTCCTAGTGACACAAGAGGCTGCAGCCAATGGGCCGAGATGACGGACGGTAGGGACGCAAATTGCAGCGGGTTGGGACGACATCGGAATGGTTCCTGTTCCAGGTACCGCTCAGCCAGGCCCAGCTTCTTACTGCGGTTGGGTCGGGCCGAGTTGGGCGTGGGTGGAGCTCCGACGTAGTGTGCAGTGTCCATCGCGAAGTGAATTGGAGAATGGGTAGGATTTGATTGATGCAAGCCACCACGAGAGACTTTCGTGTATCTTCTGAGATCGACGTTGAAGACAGCCTAATTTTAATCCCGGTAATTGGCACTGGTGATGAGGACTCGAGTCTAAACGACGCAGCGGATGTGTGGCCACTGGCGATGGCGACGGTGTGAGATTTGCATTGGTGATCGCGTGACGTTGCGGCATTGTGGAGTTGCGTCGCGCAGCCAGCAGTCGGCTACCAACACCGTGCAACGGATTGATGTCACTTCGGTAACTATTGAGACGGGGTCGAGCATGGGGTAAAGCGACAGAGTCTAATGGCAGGTGTATCTTTGCATTGGGCGCTTTAACTGTACAATGCAAACCAGAAATGTAAGCCGAACACGGCACCAGAGTGATTGAATCTCTTAGGCCTATACGCAAGAGGTGGAAACAGAGATCCAAGAGCTCCTGAATCAGTTCGATCGGAGGTTGCGGCTCTGCTGGGGCAGTGGATCTGCGAAGGTATCACCCACGTCGTCGGTGGTGGCCGCCTCCGTTTGGTACTGCTTCTCTGGCCCAGCCGTGGTGGGGCATGGCGTTTCCGTCGGGACGTACGGCGTGGACTCTTCGTCCTGAGAGGCTTCATCCGTTGGGCACGGCGTCGGTGTAGGGACGTATGGCGTGGACTCTTCATCTTGAGAGGCTTCATCCGTGGGGCACGGCGTCGGTGTAGGGACGTATGGCGTGGACTCTTCATCTTGAGAGGCTTCATCCGTGGGGCACGGCGTCGGTGTAGGGACGTATGGCGTGGACTCTTCATCTTGAGAGGCTTCATCCGTGGGGCACGGCGTCGGTGTAGGGACGTATGGCGTCTCCGTAGGCACTTCAGTGTACGGCGGCAACGGGACGTCAGTGACAGGCACGTACGGCGTCGACTCCTCATTCTGATAAGCTCCCTCCGTCGGGGTTGGGTAGGGTGTTTCGGTCACAGTAGGAGCAGGAGTGGGGTAAGCCGTGTCCGGCACGAGGGTGATCACCGGGCACGGAGTTTCAGTTGGCGGTGCTGTCGTGTCCTCCGGGGTGTACGGGGTGGACTCTTCGCTTCCGCTTCCGGAGGGGGCCTCTGTCTCGGGGACCAACGTGAACGTCGGGCACGGGGTGGTCGGTGCCGGCGTCGGGACGTACGGTGCCTCCGTCTCGGGCACCAAAGTGAACACCGGGCACGGAGTCGTCGGTGCGGGCGTTGGGTTGTACTCTGTCGATTCCTCGGGCTTAGGGGGGGCCTCAGTCTCCGGCACCAAGGTAAATGTCGGGCACGGGGTCGTTTGAGCCGGAGCTGGCGTCTCCACGTACGGGGTTTCCTCTTGGGCCTGGGTCTCCACTGGAGGTGTAGTCTCAGGCACCAACGTGATCTCTGGGCAAGGGGTGGAGGGTGCTGGGGTGGCTGGGGATTCTGTGGTGTACTCACCTGCTTCCTCCGTTTGAGTCGGATAATCTGTCTCGGGTCCAGGCGTCGGCAATACAGGACACGGTGTCTCGGTAGGGACGTACTGTCCGGACTCTTCCGGCTGCGTTGGGTATGGCGTAGGAGCTTCTGTGGGGTAGTCCGTAGGAGCTTCTGTGGGGTAGTCCGTAGGAGCTTCCGTCGGGTAGTCCGTAGGAGCTTCCGTCGGGTAGTCCGTAGGGGCTTCCGTAGGGTAGTCTGTAGGAGCTTCCGTCGGGTAGTCCGTAGGAGCTTCCGTCGGGTAGTCCGTAGGAGCTTCCGTCGGGTATTCTGTTGGAGGTACCGTCACTGCTTCCGTCGGGGGCACCGTGGTTTCAGGGCACGGCGTCTCCGTTTGGATCGGGGTATACCCTTGCGACTCCTCTTTGACAGGAGCTGTCGTCTCAGGGCATGGAGTTACCGAGTAGTCTGGGAGTTTGCCACCCCCAGCACTCACCACGCAGGCGTGGGAGGCACAAATAGCGATGAACGCAACCAGGTACTTGACGGGGAGCATTGTGGGGTCTTGGAGGTGGAGCAGCCAAGTAAGTCCTTCGTAGCAAAAGGAGAAATGGGCAGTTCAGAACGCGGTTCGTCCCAGGGGGAGAAGCTCCATAGCGCACCAAGGAGTTTCGTTCGCCCAGTCGTTTTTGGCAGTTGAAACACAGAATGATCGAGGAAAGGCAACGGCGACTGGCAATCAGTACTGTACAGACTGGCGCGAGCTCCATGAAGCGACCCTGCAAAAAATGCACCTCGGTTCACTTCCAGTGCGCAAAGCGTGTAGTAATGGAAGAGACAATCCATAGCTTTACGGGGCAATAGGATAACGGTCTGAAAGGCGCTGGCCTTGAATGGATCAAACTTTTGTTTGAACGACAAGTTGAAGCGGTTTTTGCAGGATTGATCGAAGTGACCTTTGCTCGAGCAATACGAACATGTCGCGGCTACCCAGGCTCTACTAATATCATGCACTTAAGTTAATGGGCTTCGGGGCGCAGTGTGTAGTTAGGGCTACAAGTTGCGATGGAGTTATTCGGAAATACGTGTAAGATCCCAGTGGATTCCTCCTCCAAGCCAGTTAAAGCTCCAGGAAGAAAGAAAAGCGTGATCCCAAACGGGGTAGACTAAACTGGTTTCAGCCATGAGCTCTCTCATACGAGAGTACCGAAAAAACTCCGACGACGTGTACAAGTTGATCGCAGTACTGGTAGCGTTATTGCGACGAAGTATTGGGATCGCATTGTCGCTTGGCTAGAGCAACACAGTTGCTGAGTGTACATTAATCAACTAGTCATTGCTGTAGCGATATTTAGTCAACAAGAGGTAGGTACCACTTCAAGTTAGTAAAGACTCAGGCTTAAGTTACTTACATCACTCAGCGAAGTACATGTACGGCTCGTACAACGAGGGAATCTCAAGCAAAATAACGTCTAGGTCAAGTCTTGAGTCAAGACCAGCCTTAGTTTTCCGACGACGGATTTTCCAACTGCTTCTGAGAGGCCGTTAGAATACATGTATTTGTCTTGATCGTCAACGCAAATGGACACGTCTTTGAATACCTTATTCGTCATCCTCACTAGTTAGTTGGACAAGCAGGTTGTTGTTGGTTTACCGTTTACATGTAGTGTTCATGTATTATATAGGCTGCTCATTGAGAGAACACAAGTCGAGTTGAGGAAGATTCATGAAAAACTGCTCAAAAAGCATTTCCATTGCTCCTTGTCTTGGTTAAACGACATCCACACAATACAGTCGATCTACTTGGTGGTCATCCTGACCCATTATCGCTCTGCATTACGCCGCTGCATCCAAACGAGACGTTTATTATTTTCTGCTCATTGGCAAGTAGTTGTACCGCTCGAATCTTGGACCTTGCTGCCAATCCACCAGCTGCTGCCTATTTATTGTCTTTTAGTCTTCAGAGGCCACACGTCGAAATGGACTTGACAGCCGACGGCGGCGGCTCCCGTTCTGGCGCGACGTCTGCAGCTGCGTGGGCCTCCTGCTCGCTGCTGCTGCTCGGGCTCGTGCGCTCCCTCCTGTTGCACTCGACGCGCGACTTCGCGGCGCTGGCGCAGCTGTTGCTCGTGCAACTCGCGCTCCAAACGGCCGGCGCGGTCTCACGCAACTCAAGACACGCACGCCGCATTCTGCTGGAGCCGCAACGCGCAACTTTAGACGCTGCTCGACGTCTGGCGAAGCTCTACGTGACGGTGCAAGCGCTGCGTCACTTCGGCCTGCTCTTCGCCTTCCTGTTGCAACACACGGACGTTTTGCTGCTGCAACTCAAGCGCTGGCACGAAACAGGAGATCGGAACGGCGTGTTATTGCTATTGGGCTACGTGTTAGTGGCAGGAGTCAATACTGATGAGTACGGGGCTCTACTTTATACTCTGATACTGCTGGGGGCGGCGTTGGGGCTGCAAATGGCAGCACAGTCGTCCACACTTCGGGCTGTGGCTGCAGACGGTGAGACGTCCTTGCTGTCCATTGCTGTGGCGATGGTAGTGGCTACAGTGATGGCATTCCTGACACCTGAGAGTGTCGCTCATGCTCAGCAGATTGCCAACGACCGGGCAAGTGCAGACGGAGGGATGATGAGCACATCTACGTGGGCGCTCTACCTGGTTGCAGCTGCTGTGGGGCAGTTTGCAGCTGGACACTTTGAAAGGAAAGTGAATTCGTCCTCTTCGGCGAGTCAAGTGAAGGCGCAGTTGGTGTACACGTCCACAGGGACGATCCTGGCTGTTGTTGTCTCCATTTCGGAAACGGGCTGGTTCCGCGGTCTTTTAACCGCCGCAGCGTGTGGCTTAATCCTCTACGTATTAGTGGAAAGGTGGCGACGTACAGGCGGAGGCTATCGAGGCGGAATGGACGGAGAGGACTACCTGGACACGTACCGATCGAGCTCTGGAAATGACACTGGTGCTGGAATGCTGGCTACTGTCACCCGAGTACTGGGAGTACTGTGGGCGAAGCGATCTTCACGTCAGATGCTCATCTTCCTTTCGGTCAATGTTGCCTTCATGTTCGTGGAACTCGGTGTTGGACTGTACACCAACTCGCTGGGACTGATGGGGGACGCTGGTCACATGCTGTTCGACAACGGAGCACTCGTTATCGGTCTCGTGGCTTCGTACATTGGACAACTACCACCTGACGCCAAGTTCACGTATGGCTACGGGCGTGTGGAGGTTCTCTCGGGCTTTTTAAACTCTCTTCTACTGCTTGTGGTGTCGTTCCACCTAATTACCGAAGCAACTTCGCGTTTCATGGATCCTCCTGAGGTTACGACGGACCATTTACTACTCACATCGATAGCTGGACTCGCTGTGAACCTTGTGGGGCTCTTTTTCTTCCACGACCACGTGCACGGCCATAGTCACAGCCACGGGGGTGACTCAGGAGGCTGTGGTGGTCATGGTCACAGCCACGGCAGTAGCCACCACCAGGCCCATGGAGAAGACGCCTCGGAGCACAACCACCACGGTGGGAACAGTAACATGTACGGCGTCTACCTCCATGTGCTGGCAGATACGCTGGGCAGCGTGGGCGTCATCATTTCGTCCGTGTTGATCCAGTTGTATGAGTGGCATGTGGCGGACTCGATATCTTCTGCAGTCATCTCCCTGTTGATTCTGGGTAGTACTCTCCCTTTGCTGCACGACACCGCGCGTCAACTGCTGCAGGGCGCTCCACAAGAGCTAGAGGGCAGTGTGAACGCAGCGTTGCAAGAAGTGCAGGCGTCGGTGGCAGGTGTGGAACGGATCGCACAGTGGAATATCTGGCATCATGCAGGAGACACGTGTGTCGCTACGCTGCATGTCGAAGTGGCCGCTTCCGCTGAAGAACAGCGAGTTCTGCAACAGATCCGAGCGATCTTCCGCCGCCACTCGAAACTCGACAAGTTCCTGTCTGTACAAGTTTCCAAGCCGCAAGTGCTTGCTTCAATGATATTGGAAGGTGCGAACGGGTGCAACTCCGTTCACAATCACGAACACAGTCACGGTCACAGTCACAGTCACAGTCATGGAGTGGAGCGTCCGATGGCAACTTCCTCTTTGCACTCACACCCCAACTATCCCCAGTATTCGGTTGGTACTACAATGAGCACACATGAGAATCCTGTGAGCGACGACTTTCGATTCGTCTCCTCTCCAGAACTTCCGATCAAGTCCCATGAAGCTCACGGCCATAGCCACGGCCACCTACCACTCGATGGTTTCCCACAGACCCAACATCAATACCCGCAGATGAACGTCGCAGACGTCTCAAAGGCCCAGCGCTGGTAGCGTGTGACGTAAGTTTGACTCTCATGTGCCAAGTTATGAATCAATTTTGCCGTGTGAAGAATTTATGTTGGGAATTGTTTTTATTCGTTCAGGTATTATATTCTGGGCATTGACCAAGATGAGTGACAGAGCGTACTATGAAGCTTCATCTTCGCTTCTCCTCGTAGACACGCGTGCGTCCCAGTCCTTAGAACCAATTCGACTTCCTGCCAAACTCCGAGATCGAATCGAGCGAGCCCAACGTCGAGCCAACGCTGCGAAGGATGGCGTGTCAATCTTCACTAAAGACTCCAAAGACTCAAGACGAACTGTCACCGCTCCAGAGACCATGTCGACTGCAGACTTTGAGCCCTACCGATCTTCAACTGCCAACGAAGAGAAAATGCACTTGCCCGACGTCGTGCTCAGCCACAAGATGAGGGACTTTGAGGCACGGGCCAACACTGGAGGGGTAGCGCTCTACTCAGTGGAACCAGCTGACCGCAGTCTGCAACGGTTGTCCCTCGAAGACCGCGAGCGGGTGATGCTGGTCATGCAGAGCAAGATCCGACAGATCGCCAGTGATGTGGACGCTAACTTCGCGCGTCTGACGAAGGCGCTGGATGCGAACGGCATCTTTGACTCAGCTGCCAACATCCAGCGAGCGCAGACGCTTTGTCTTGTAGATTTACAGCGTCGGTGTAAACTAGAAAAGCTTCGGGATGAAGCCATGCGTGAGGTTCTGAATGTGCCAACATCAACGATAGCCAAGAACACGGTGATTCCCAGTCAAAAACTCACTGTGAAGCCTTCGGACAAGCTCAATCAGCTTCTGAGACCGTCAAGTCGGGTACAACTTGCTGAGACGCCACCGTTGACGACAATCAAGCGTAGAAAGCGAAAGCCACTGCAATCAAAGCTTCCTAAGCTTCGAACGGCTGATACAAAGGGGAATCAGAGGCCTCTGTCTCCAGTATCACGTCCGGCTACCGAGGAGGATACGAAATCACGTCGAAGCGGAGTGATAACATCTGTACCAACGTCTCAAAGTGCACCACGAGAGGAAGTAACTTCTGCTGCGAATGTGGGCTCAAACGATGGGGATTTATACTCGCGACACCCTCATGTGGCTCAGGTCTTGCAGGCATTAGCGACAGGGGAAACTTCAACCAACACTTCTTTCAACACGAACAGCGCTGAAGCTGACATGGAGCACGCACGAACACTGGACCCAGCCGAAGAGTGGACACAACGCAACCCCAGCTACCAGGCAGTTGGCGCACGGGCGGCACAAGCGGTTCGTCGATGTGGTGAGCGTCAACGTTGGGACTCCCTCGGTCATTTTGGATCAAAATGTTTCATTAGAGGCCTTACTATTGCGCTTCGGCAGCGCTTAGAGAGCCAACAGGCTGCATGGAAGAAAGATGAAAACACTCCAAGAAGCAACAATGGCTCAGACGGTAGCGATGGATTGGAAGACAGCATCCAGCAACGAGACAGAGACGTGTATGCAGAACTTCAGACTCAAATTCGCGAGCGCCTTATCACTACCGAGAGACGAACCAGGACGGCAGCTGCAGCGATTCGAGTGCGAGGACCTTCGAGTAGAACGCACACGTCTCTTTTGCCCCAGACAGCTCCAGCAAAGATGACGACGAGCAGCTCAGCAGTTGCTCTTCCAGTAGGTCAAACTCTGGGATTACTCGGTGTGTCTGCATCTGAACCAGTTCTACACAATAGTAAAGTGGAATCTCCCTCTCCATTGAAGCCTTCACGGCTTGGATCTCGATCGCGGATGTCTATCTTGGAGCAGAAGATTCTCGTGGAGCAATCCCAGCCACTTTCGAGACATGGTCGAAGGCCAGAGTCGCTCATTGGAGCTCCAGTAATTCATACTGACAGTAGAGTGATCGGCCGGCACTCAGAAGCTCGAATAGCATATCGGCGAGACACGGCGCAGACGTGGGCGTGGCATCTCCCTCCAGGATCGAGCTCTGGCGATGGAGTTGGTACAATTGCAGAGGAAGAAGAGGGCTTTAACGAAGACACGGATCTGTTTGAAGAAGGTCAAGTGGACGAAGAGAACAACAGCGAAGGAGAAGAAGCAGACGACGCAACGGACGATGGAGAAGACGACGTAGAGAGTGTCGACAGTAGTCGAACGAGCTTCAGCTCCATGAGTTTATCGTCTGTGAAGCGAAGAACCAGCAACGGCAATAGGAAACACGGCAAGGGCAAGAGGCCACCAGTATTGCAACGTCGCGCTAGTCGTGGGCGATCAGCTGGGAATCCGTTGACAGGACACGCGCTGAGTCTCCACGCTCGACTGGACGTCATTTTTCGTGTATTGCAGTTCCCCTTCTCCAACAAATTGAGCATGTTAGAGCGACTGTCGACGATGCAGGACGCCGATGCATTTCTTTCAGCGTTGGAACATTGGGAACGCGTTACTCCGATGGTTGCGATTCGCCAGCGCATGAAGATGGCGCTGTCTGGGTATATGGAGCGTGGAGAGTTACGGCCTACCGAGTGGCTTACAGCCTCAGAGTTCGCGCTTGTGGCTGCGTTGCCTCAGCCAGCGAGTGTTTCAGAGCCTAGTTCGGATCTGATGCCGCCACTGAAGACTTCGAACGGAGAGTTTGAGTCAATGTCTCCGTCTGCGTTTGTTGAATGGGTAAGTTTCTGCGAGTATCTTGGTTTCTTTCTTGCTCGTGTTGATTAGTTTTGTGCTGTAGGTGCGAGATCATATCGATGCAGTGACATTGCAGACATTGAAGCTTGCGCATGAGCTCAAAGCCAACACAGGAGAAGAACTGCAGTTCCAGGGACACCCATACCCAAGCCGTAGATAGCGAACAAGTGGAGAAGTAGCGACTTGTATGGTGGTGCGCTAAAACGTTAAGGAGGAACCTACTTCCTTCCTCAAAATGATATCAACGAGCAATAAACTTTTTTACTTGGAGTCACCACTCTGATCGCTCGCCATAGTTGTATCTTGCTGGTCTGCCCACGCCTGAATCGCTGCAAGAAGTGCACCAACGCCTGAATAAAACAGAACCAAGTGTTAATGCACCTCAGAAACTCGCGTTCTCCAAGCATCAGCTTAACTTACCATCTCCAAATGCGAGTTTGGCAGCACCTGCAGAAGGATCTAGACCGAAATTGGCCATGACAGCGTTGAAGTTGCCAGTCTGGAGAGCGCTCACGAGCGATCCGATGCTTTGGCGCAACTGAGGTGATCGCAGCTATTGGAACAAACACAGTTAGACGAGTTAACGCGATTCAACAGTACCATAAACTCACTGTTGCACGCAGTTCAGCTGGAGTCTGAGAGCCTTCCGGTAGATGTTGAACAAGAGCTTCGACAGCCACTGGGTCGTCAAGGATAGCACTCATATTGCTGGCATTCAGAAGCTTCGTCAAGGACACAGGCTTCGGTTGCTGAGGAAAACAAACGCCTGTGAGAACTATCAAGTGAAAACCAACAAGTCCATAAGAACAGACTTACTGCGAGCTGCTGAAAAGAAGCCATCGCACGCTGAAGATCTGCAGTTGTAAGAGTTCCACCAGCAGCAGCGGTCGGAGGTGCTGGAGTAGCAGGAACAGGAGCAGGAGCAACTTGAGGCGGGGCTGCAGGAGTTGGCACAAGTGCTGGAGCTGCAGCTGCAGGAGGAACAGTTCATTAGTTAATTGGATAATATGTGTCAAATAGAACCAGCAAACCTACAGCAGCGCACACAAGAAGTGAGAACGAAATCTTTGCAGGTAGAGATGAAAGATGAAGACAAGTGCTACTCACATTGGCAGTAAGTGTTGGACGACAAGCCGCACGGACCGAACAAATGGAGAACTTTGTTGGGGAATTACATGCTACCTACCCACACGGGTAACAAGCCTTCCATTTGCTCTCTTCGGACTCCGACAGCTTAGGACGACGTGTCCCCACCACTGCCGCTGTTGCCAGGTCTGCTACCGCCCGTAGAGTCATTGTTACCTCCAGAACTGTTGCCCCCGGGAGCGTTGGGGTTCGTGTTTCCTCCATCACGCATGCTCTCCTCAATTGCCAGACGCAGGAGCTCATCCTCATCCATCTCGTCCACTTCCATGCCGCTCGTATCGTGCTCCTGCTGGGTAGAAGCTGTCGTTGCAGCTGCAGAGCTGCCACCTCCGTTCTGCGAGGCCTGAGACGATGACACAGCGGACGTGGCAGGCGACGAGGCCGCCGACTGAGCGCCTGCAGGCAGCCCCATGTTCTGCAGGATGTTCTGCAGCTCCGACATTTGCACAGCCTGACCGCTACCGCCGGCACCGCCGCGTCCCTGGTCTCCAGCGCCCATAGCGCCCAGCATCTGCATGATGGCGTTGTGGTCCAGCTGCACGTTATTGCCAGAGCCACGTCCACCCTCACTGCTGGCGGCCGCCTGCGCATTGTTCATGCAGTCGTTGACCTTCTTCACCAGCTCTTCGTCTCTTGACGCGTCCTTGTTCTACAGAAGAGAGAGAGAGAGAGAGAGAGAGAGAGAGAGAGAAACAACCGTTAGCTCATTTCAGACTTGACGTCCAATCAAACTCCCGTACTGTACCTGCATCCAGAAGAAGAAGCGACGTGACGAGTTCTTGTACTGCAGAATGTACACGCGGTCGTCGGGGCGGCCTGTGTCCACCTTGGCGAAGTGTGCGTCGTCCGGGAAGATGATGAAATCCTCGGGGCTGGCTCCAGTCTGGCGGTCCACCCACTGGAAGTGCAGCAGTTGGTCGTCCCCACGAGAGAGACACACTTTGCCCTTCTCCAGCTGAGGCGTCACGAGGAATTTGCCATTGGCTGAAGGTTTCGCCGTCATTTTACCGGCGTTGAACGACACCAACTCATTCTAAACGAACCACAACAATTAGAGAAGGGGAATTTACATATAATGCAGCAGTGTACGCACTCTGCCGGCCGTGCTGGGCGCGAACACGTTGCCAAACTGAGGGAAGAGCGACGACGACATGTTGATCTCGAGCTTTTCTTGCGAAGATTTTTGTCTCACATGTACGATATCACTGTATACAGGTATTGTGATATTATATATATAAGATTTCAGGACCTGTATACAGCGATATTTTCGATGCAGACACAGCAATATGCCGCAACAAGTGCTGAATTACCACGACGTGCAGCTGTACGACTCGGACGTTGCGCTGTTCGCTGGTCGCAATTGGCTCAATGACAACGCCATCAACTTCTACCTGCAATTTCTGACGCAGACGTGTGCCTCAAGTGACGTTTTACTCATGGATCCGGCTGTGGTGTCGTGTCTGCTGCATCAATGTGAGGACGAGGACGAGTACCAGGACCTGGCCAGGGGCTTAAGTCTACTGGATAAAAAGCTCTGTGTCATCCCAGTGACTGACAATGACTCGCTGGGCGGAGACAGTAGTCACTGGTCGTTGCTGCTCTACCAGGACAGCAAGTTCCGTCATTTCGACTCGAGCTCAGGCCATAACCGACACGCTGCACAGCGAATTGCTGAATCCTTTGAGCTGTTGCTACAAGCGACTGGGAGACATGATGGAGACGGAGCTTCAGGCCTAGTGGAGGAGGTGCAGGATGCCCCACAGCAACAGAACGGATACGACTGCGGAATGTATGTATTGGTGCTGGCTGAGTATTTGTGCCACCAGCACAAGGGTGAGATGGTAATGTCAATTCAGGACTATGTTACGCCCCAGAGAGCGACGGAACTTCGACTGCAGATGCCCAGGCTCGTCAAGAAGCTGCAGGATGAGGCTGGAGCTTAGTTCAACTTCTGATTGGATAAAAACAGTAATCAAGCATTCATAAAGCTTCCAACGATGCAGATAGCGATCCTGCAGTATGGTGCGTTAAAAACTCCTTATGAATGGAGCTCTAAAGGGATACTGAGGAATATAGCATCTTGCAGATCCACAGCTAGGACAGGTGGAGCGGAATATGGAGGTTGGTGGCGCTTGAACGGCAGGTTTTCGAATGGAGAACTGACTGCTTGGAGACTTTTCTGTCTGCAGCATGTGGATAAAATGGTGGTGTCGCTATCAGAAGAGGACAAGCTGGATATATTGATGCTATCGGAGGTGGGTGCTACAACATTTGCTATCCTCTGTATTCTCACAATTACTTAACTTCGATCTGGAAGATGGCGTTCACGGGTTACGTGTTCAAGTCGAAAGAGGAAGTGGCCGAAGTGGCGGAAGTTGCAGGGGCTGGACTGACTTTCCGATGGTGCCAGCGTCAAGCTCGTCGATTGCACTGTATGGTAACTTGTGGCTACGTGGAGAAAGACGGCGATCTTCTGTACAACTCGATGCTGGTCGTTAGTCCAGACGGTGAACTCGTTTTGAATCCGCGAAAGACGTTCTTGTACGAGACCGACAAGTCGTGGGCTACCGCGGGGGACGGCTTCCAATCGTGGCACTGTCCGTGGCTGAACAAGACCATTTCGTTTGGAATCTGCATGGACATCAACCCAGACGACTTCAAGGCCCCGTTCTCAGCGTATGAGTTTGGCACACATGTCGTGGAGAACAAGAGCGACTTAGTACTGTTTGCTTGCGCCTGGAACGATTTTGAAGACCACGACGTTGAACCGCACCGGACCTTGGCCTACTGGGCTCAACGTCTGAGCCCTGTGATTGACTCGCTGATGAAAGAAGAGCATACCAAGCCCAACTGCCACTTCCTCTGCTCGAATCGAATTGGGACCGAGAACGGCACGTTTTTCGTTGGTGCGAGCTGCGTGCTCTCGCTTAAGGAGCCAGCTGTGGTTATGCACGCTGGGCGTCGCACAGAGGAACTACTGCATGTAGAGATACCCGATGAGGAATGATTGTTCCAGCTTCAAAGTATCCTTTGTCGGTAAGGACAAACTGCCGAGTTTGAAATCGTGGACCGAAGCCATCGCTACCATTTGTGCTTGTACTATCAGGGGGCTTGCATGTAGTTTCGCTCAACACGAAATATAATACTGAGTCAACGAGGTGTGGTCGGTCAATGAGGTGTGGGTTCTTCTTAGCAAGGCTCTGATACTTGAAGTTCTGTATGGTCTCATTGCAGGCTTCCGGTGCTACATGTGGTACAGTTCGCATCAGAGGCAACGCTGCTCGTATACATGTACAATGTACATAATGCTAGTCGGAGTTTGCCGAACGTCCTCCATGTGCTTCACCTTGACGACTTGCTGCCAAGATTTACTGCCATCGTCAGCTCCAAACCCGAACCATGGCATATCTACTCAGCGTCGTTTCGAGAAGTTCCCACTAACGACGTGACCCCACTGGGGTTGTTCGCCTTTCAGTTCGTCTACTGTTGCAAGAGCGGCAAGTTGTCGCCGACAATGACTGGATAACACGCATCAACCACCAGCATTCACATGATCAGAGCTTGAAGATCTGCAACGGGACTGACGCGTTTCGGTCGCTGATAGCGACGTCATTCCTGCAAAAATAGTGACGTCGCAAGAATGTCGGTTCTATGTAACGGCGACGAGTCCCACGTCGCCTCCCGTGTAAGCTAATAGCATCTCAATAATTTAACACAATTGCACGATCCGATACTTACCCGAGAGACTCTCCAATCGAAGTCCCCTCGTGACGCGCATGGGTCATTTTCCAGCTTGATCTCAGCGGCTACGGCGCGTCATGCCATTGCGAGTTTTGCGCCCTCCTGAGCTTGAAGCCGAAAAAGTCCCCAGGAAGCAAGCGCCTTCATTAGAGCTCCTCAGGCTCCCAAGCTCCAAGCAGCTACCAACAGCGGCAGCTTGGCGACAGGCTGACGACCGGATGCGTGTGAAGAAGCTGAACGTGAACCGGCGCCACAAAGCAGGGGAAGACGAGGCGGTCGCGGCGGACGGAGACAGCGAACAGCGCAAGTGGGTGAGTCCCACGAAGCCCCAACGCTCAGTTAGAACCGGCAGTAGCAGCGGCTCCAGTAGTCCCACGGACGTCCAGCAGCAGCAGCACTTGGGCGAGCATTCGCCTCTTTACGGTGGTTCAGGGGGTGTCGCAGTGATGCCCAACGCCACGTTAGACGTCGTCATGCACGAGGAAGACAAGAACCCAATTCGGAACGCAATGATCGACCGCATTGTTGAGACGTTGAGGGCTATGAAGCCTCACGCGCCGGAGAAAGTGTTGGCTGCACTGCCCAGACTAGCGCAGCATATGGAGAAGACACTGTACAAACTCGCCAAGAATGAGGCAGAGTACTGTGACCAGTCGACACTGAGACTGCGTATCGCCCACATTCAGGAGAACAACGCCAAGCGGCTACTGGCTCAACAACAACAACAACCACAGACGCCCGAGTATAATGGCAATGCAACTCCTCTTAAGCCTCTACCGGAAGAACAGGCTCGCATCCTCTTCCAGCACTTGCAGTGCTGGCGACAAAAGCTGGTCAACATGTACGGTGTGACGCCCTGGGAGATCCTACCTAACCCGACGCTGGCCAAGGTGGCGCTATACATGCCATCTACTGAGCAGGAACTAGCTGTGTGCGGCGTGGACAATGACAAGATTTCGCGCTTCGGCTCGTCGCTGGTGCAAGAACTCCAACGTCTTCGTGGTCCTTCTCCCAGCAAGCCAGTCACACGGCCGATCAAGGCCAAACCAGGACGCAAACCAAATCCCGGCAAGCGTGGCTTAACTGAACCGTTGGCTGGAGCCAACAAGAAACGGAAGAACGGAGAAGCTGCACCACGTCTGGCCCCAGCCGCTCCTGCTCCCAGTTTTAACGTCATGCCAACGGCGCCTTTGCTTCCTGCTGTCGACTCGTTGCCGACGTTGCTACCGACGGTCTCGATGATCCCTTCAGGTGTTACAGGGTCTGCAGGTGCGGCTAGTAACTCGATGACAATGAAGCAGTCACAGTTCTCTACCTCCGCAGGCTCTCGGTTATCTCCTGGTCCGATTTCTCAACAGCAGCAGCAATTTTTGACGCGGTTGCAGCCCCCCCAGCAGCAGCAGCAGCAGGGGTCTCCTTCTCCAGCACAAGAGAACCACATGCATCTTCTTGTCCAAGGAGCAGGTCAATTGAGCAAACAGCAGAACGTCAAGAGCGTGGAAGCGTACGAGCAAGAGGTGCAATCGCTACGATGGATGCTACACCAGACGCAGCAGGAGAAAACGCAGCTAGAGATGGAGATCCAGCGATTGCGCACAGAGCTGCATGGCAGGAACGGAACCAAGTAACGAGCATTTTCAGTATTTAACGTTTGTGTAATGTGTCCCCCTCACATGGACGCTTCTGGAGGACAAGTGTAGACGGTCAGATGGATCCAACCAACTTTTAATCAACTTTTTTTTCATCCGTAACATATTTTTTATTCCTTGATCAAAAATGCAGACACTGGTGGAAGGTCAGACGCTGCTGCACGACGGTCGCTACCGCTTCCTACGCCGCATCGGCAGCGGCACTTTCGCCGTCATCATGCGGTGCGTCTTGTCGCCTCTCAATACTCTTAACCACCGGCTCACTGTGTCCCTGTAGAGCTCTGGACGTGCAGCAGAAGCTCCACGTGGCCATCAAGTGCGTGCGTCAGCGAGAACTCAACGCCCTGGGCGAGCGCGAAGCTGCGGCGCTGCGACGAGTCAATGAACAGGACGCAGATGCGGCTTGTGCTGGTGAGTTATTTATTTATTTTACAGTTTCCGCTCTCTTCTTACGCTTTTTCTGTCTCTGTAGTGGTGCGTTTGCTCGAGACGTTCGAGGAACAAGGTCATTTCTGCCTTGTGTTGGAACTACTGGGGGCTCCTGTGCTCGATGTGGGACGTTGGGGGCCTTGGCGTCAAGCACCTGGGGGAGTTCAAGTGTCCAAGTGGAAACTGCAGCTTATCAAACGCAAACGGAGACGGTCGCCCCCACGTGACGCCGGTATCCAGTCATATGAAGCTCAGAAGACGGTTGAGGCTGTATCAGCGCCTCCTTTGCCCTTGGTGGACTTGAGACAGATGGCAGTGCATCTCTGCGGTGCGTTGGCATTCCTCCATAGCCAAGGACTCATCCACGCAGACGTCAAACCAGAGAACGTGGTGCGCTCGAACGCTCAAGTTCCGACAGGCTCTTCCTCATTATTGCCGCCCTGTGCATCACCTGTAAAGCTAGTGGACTTCGGGAATTGTCTGGATACGAACGATGTAGCAGCGTACGCAGAGGAGCAGGCGACTAGAGGTTTTGACGTACAGACTGTCACGTATCGCGCGCCGGAGGTGGCGGCGGGGCTGTTGCTGTGTTCAGCCATGGACATGTGGTCGCTGGGCTGTCTACTGCTGGAGTGTGCGTCTGGGGAACCTTTGTTCACGTTGCCAGCCCTCGATGACTCGAATGGGGAAAACGATGACCTCCTGGAACAGATTGAAACTGTAGTGACGAACGGAGTCTCGTTGGACGCAGCGTGTGCTCCGTATCAGTCCGCTGTACGGTATAGTGCCAGCAGAAAGAGTTCTACAGACCTGCGCTACAAGCGAGGAGAGGCCACCTCTCTACAGTCCCGTTTAGAAGCGGCAGCGCCAGGAAATCACCAGTTCCACGACTTTATCTGCAGATTGTTGGATGTCAACCCCGCCACGAGAGCTACCGCGAAGCAAGGGCTGTTGCATCCCTTCCTGCAGGCGTTTTTCCCATTCGGAATTGTGTTTAGTCAGTCGAGTGCTCAGGAAGTTGAGAGAGAGTGTCAAACTACTGCTCAAGGCGCTTCTTGTGAGCCGAAAGCTGATTCGAAGCGCAGGTTGAAACGATCCAGCACTCTGAAGCTACAAACCGAGAAGAAATCCACTCGAGAACGAAAGAAAACAGCAGCTGAACGAGCAGCTTCAGCTCGCAGTAAGGATCTACGCCAGGTGCTCAAAATTATCCCTCGTGGTATGGCTAGCAGCTCTTCACTATCCCCACGCTGACGGCACCTTGGTATTTTCTGTGAAGTCAGCTTGAATTTACTGTCGCAGGAATGGAGTACGTTGGTGTTGCTTGAGCACGCTTGTCCCAAGCAGCCTCGAAATGCCGCAAGTGAACCGTCTTTGCTTCGATGTCTTCTCGGAGCGCACGGAAAGCAGCCTCTTTGCAAATTGCAGCGATGTCAGCCCCTGTAAATGTGCGTGAACTACGCCAACAAGTGAATTAACGCCACGTGAGTTCCGGGTCGTACCACAGATACACAAAATGTGTTTACAATTACCCGTTGGGTCTCGCAGCGAACGAACGAACATCCACGTCGCCAGCCAGCGGCATTTTTCTCGTGTACAGAGCAAGAATTTCCTACGTACAGCAGTCGATCAGTCAGAAAAATCATCACGTTCGAAGCGCATTCAGTTTGCACCTGAATATCTTCTTGTGTCGGGAACCCCAGCTCCACCGTCTTGTCGATGCGACCTGGCCGGACCAGAGCAGCGTCGAGAGCCTCTTTCCGATTCGTAGCTGCTACCACGAGAATCTCTCCACTATCCGCTGCAGAGGACCCTTTAGCGCGCAAAGCGAATGAGGAGCTCACACGCTGCGAACCCACGCCGTCCATTTCATTGAGGAAAGTGGACAGCACTCGCGCGTAGACTCCACCACCACTGCTCCCTCCATCACCCTCACCAAACGAACGCTTGTGTGCGATAGAGTCGAACTCGTCAAAGAACAAAATACAGGGGGAGGCTGCGCGTGCTCGAGCTGCAGCCACAAGTTGTTAGGCTTCAATATTGCACAGAAACAAGTGTGCTACTTACCGAAGAGCTGTCGAACTGCTTTTTCACTGTCGCCGAAATATTTGGACAGCAACTCGGATGACTGCAGTCAAGTTAATACGACGCGGTTAGTGTCAACGAACGCAGACACGTATTGATCGGCTCGGTCTGTACCTTTACAGAAACGAAGTTCACTTGCGCTCGGGCTGCCAGAGTCTGCACCAACAGAGTTTTTCCACAGCCTGACGGACCGGAGAGCAAGATTCCAGACGCATTGGAAATTCCTAAACGCTGCAGAGATGAGACGATGTGAGTGGAATAGTTAGTTAACAATCCACACAACAAGACAACGGGCGTACGTTCATGGCGGCAGTTGGGCGGAATTTCCAAGACACAAAGTCGAACAGTTGCTTTTGTACAGCAGAATAACCAGCGAACGCTAGTTTGCCGTCGACTGGAGCACCAGGTGACGCCACATTCAGTTCCCGAAGTTGTGAAGGTTTCACTTGCTGCTGAGCGTGCAGCAGGTCAGTCCATTTAACTGATGGCTTTATCGGATCGCCGCCATGGAGGACTTTGGCGTGTGCTTGGGCCGCTGCATTCCGGCAGATCCGCACCAGATCTTTAGCCACGTACCCTCCTGTCAATGCAGCCAGCCGTGAAGCCAAGTTCTCAACTTTATCTTCACTATGGAGTGGCAACCCAGTGATGTGCCGGCTCAAGATCTCTCGACGGGACTGCTCCGTGGGAACGACCAGATCCAGAACCTTTCCAAATCGACCGATACGCTTGGCTGCAGTAGGGATATTAGCATCGGCACTTACCGTAGTTCCCACAACAACCAGACGGGAATTACGAGAGCTGAAGTCGTCAATCAACCGTAATAGTGAGCTCCCAAGTTGTGGAAGCTGTGCGTCTGATCCATCAGCAGTTTGGCCGTCCGCCGACTGGAAAAGCACATCCAAATCGTCAATCAGCACAACTCCGCTGCATGCTTGTGACTCAAAGTCCAAGAAATGCTGTTCCAGTTCGTGGGTCAAGTACTCGTAGGCGGTGGGGAAAGCGGGACTTTCAGCTCCCATCAATAGTGATAAACCGTCGATCCTCCATGTCGAAATCTTTTCACGCAATAATTCACGCTGCAGAGCCACGAGAGCCAGCGACTTGCCCACACCATTCACACCCGAGATCAGCAGTCCGTGAGAACCGATCTGTTCCATCTCTTGGTCATTCCCCAAACATTTTTGTCCGGCCTTCAGCACTAGTGCGAGGTTGAGCAGCACGTCTTGAACGAATGGAGTGTACCCTGCAAGTCCGGCCTTCCATAGTCGAGCGTTCAGATCCTTTTCAAACGTTTTACCTGTATCCTGTTCCTCAATACTCAGCGTCGCAAGATGATTTATCACCTCTGTATTCACCTCCTCTTCTGTAGGATTGCTCCATCCCTCCACGAAAACCTGCACATTCTTCGCTGTAATCTCCTTCACTGTCAGGATCTGGAAAACGTAAATGTCCCCCAGCAGCGTCACCGGTACCAGTTGTCCTTCTTGAGGTGCTCGGAGTCTTCGTAGCTGACGTTGAGCCACTGCTTCCAGGTTAATCTGTCTCTGTCTCACACTCTCAGGCAGTAGAGCAATGCGAGAGTCTCCTGCTTCCAGACTGGCACTGTCGTCGCTAGAGGTGGCTACGGGTGGGAATTTGGTCTGCAGACTCAGTGTCAAAGCCCAGGAACACGTCTTTGCAGTCTTGTGGGTCTTTTCCAGTGTAATTAAAGTGCCTTCCAATTGTCCACAATTGTTCAACACCCACGGATGTAATTGGATGCGTCCTCCAGTGAGAACGGCTCTGCTGTTGTTGCACGACTGGCGCCGGTCGATGACACACTCGAGCACGAGAAGAACGGACTGCCGCCGTTTAACGTGCATGCACATGAGATCCAACTGCTGGATGGAGTGCAGTGCTGCGTCCTCATGAGCAATTAGCACCTGGTGGGGCTGCAACACAGCAGCACTGGCATCTCCACTATGCGCAAGGACCTGCATCATGAAATGTGGTTATTTAACTTTATAACTGATATATCATTTTAGCCAATCAAATCTCTGTGTATCATTCCTTGTTTATTACTGACAACACTATTGGTGAGGTGGCCACCATTTCCAATTTCCCGCTATACCACTCAAGCGTACAGCATTTTTTCTGGAAAGAAGGTCGAAGTTCTATCAGTGGAAGAAGGTGGCGATATTGATGCTACTATCGCAACATTTTCCCAGGGCTAAATGCTTATTTGTTGAAAGCTTATCTATCAGTGTGTATTGCGACGCAAAGCAAATGTGAAATTATTTCGTTACTGCTCTCTCTCTCTCTCTCTCTCTCTCTCTCTCTCTCCATGTACTGTAGATCTCCAACATGCATAGGTGATTCCCAGAGTGCTTAAAAAGTGGGAATTTTCCCATTTTCCATTATTCACTAGGTACTTCTAAAAGTGGGAATCCAAAAAGTCGTTTCACAATGTTCATGGGCGTAAGCCGCACGCTCTGCACCTTTATTTACATCAGTTCTTTAGTTTTCAGCTTTGGAACAGTCCACAGACAAGTGAGGATGGCTCCTAAGAAGACTTTCAAGCAAACTATGCTCGGGGGAAGCAGCCAGCCAGTCGCAAAACAAAAAAAGGTGTCAAATTCTCTGATAGGCATGTGAGATCCAAGAGGATTTCGGGGATCGCGATCAGGGTCCTAGATCGGAATCGCGATCAAGGGTTAGGCGAGATCGGGATCGGAGATCGGAAGAGCAGCTGTGTAGCCAGTGTCAGGTGGTCGTAGGATAGTAAAGCAGGATGGGACTGGTAGGCATAGGAATAACCATAAACAGACTCGAATTTGCTCTGAACCACTCAAGTGCCTTCGCCACGCCTGGAACCGGGAACTACATTGGTCCTACAAGTGTCTGGAAGGTAAGGATACGTGACCTAGTATAGCGGTTAAGACTGGATAATATATTGGCCAGCTTCGCCCTATCTGGTGATCTATCCTTTAAGTGCAAACCCCGGATCGGAAGGAATTGGCTGCTTGGCCTGACGATCCCGTCGAATCTCACCCCCTCAAGACCCCCGCTAAAGGAAGCGGCAAGCAACGTAAAGGAAGGGGCTAGATCCTCGATATTGGACTACTACAAGACCTGGATCGAAGACCAGGCACCCGGATCAATGCTCGAGAACTCGCCTACGACCTGGAACAACTACCCCGAGGTGGAGTGAAGTATTTCCACGCTATCTCACACCCCTGCATCCCACAAGACCTTCTTCTTCGCCAGCAAGACCTCTTCAGTAGTCACCTGGAAGAGCGTAACCCGCCTATCGACGGGTACACAAAGTGAATACTACACACAGCTAGATCACGGATCATCGGGGGACCCCCTCTGTTAGTCGGTGTCTGGGCGCTAGTGGCGATCGAGACCTGCCTCAACGAGATTTTGGCAGATCCGCTCCACCACAATATCCTCCGCAGACGTGCCAGACGCCTTTGGCACCAACTCCAACGCCAAAAGGTAGAAAGAAGGTCACAAAAGGGACCTGTAAATGGTCCAGAGCGCCCGACACGTCAACATCTAGTTGGCCTTCTTCACGGACGTTCTGGTCAACCGCTTCGGTGCTCGCAACATGATCCTGTGGGGTCTGTTGGGCATGGTGACCATGTCCCTCGGCATGATGGCGGCTTTCATCGTGGGCTTCTTCGCTCTGTACGTGATCATGTTCGGTGTGATGCTGTGTCTGCTCGTGTGTGTGGGATGACTGCCGACATACGATCCGTGCCAGTGCGTCGCCACTGTGCACAACATCAGGAGTGCACTCCACCAACGTGACCAAGTGAAGTGGAAACATATTGGCATTCTTGCCGTCCAAATATTCCGTGATGGCCAACAATTGAGTGTCCAATTGAGCTACTTGCTTGTCCACATTCGAGCGTCCTCGCTGCAAAATGCATCAAGTCACATGTATCACAACTTCGCATCGACATCAATTCGTTGTGCATCCACATCATGAGGGTAGTCGACGAGCCACCTGCAGAGACATCGTCGTCGGCAGAGTTGTTCGGAATCACCATACCACTTCAAAAGTGGGAAAAGTCAATTTTCCCACTTTTAACTGAAAAGTGACCACTTTGAGAAATAGGAAGTGGGAAAAGTGGGATCCATTGTTAGCAAGTTAATCTATTGATCTAAAGGCGCCAAGCGTTCCATTGCTTGCAATGCAGTGCTCCTTCAAGAGAGATCCGTAAGAAAAGTTCTTTTGTCTGTTTTTTCGCATCGAATCAACGAGAAATCAGACTCGACAGTGGCGGTATTGGGAAAACTGTAGCAATTCCACCACAAAAACTTGCCAAAGTTGGATACCTTGATGCAGCGTCACCAAGCTCCCATATTTCATCGAAGCTTCCACGTCGGTGATCAAATGTGTCAATTGCTTTGCGGATCGGCTCACTGCAACTGTAATTTTGACAAAGACGCTTAAATTCATGTCCAATTTTGTTGATGCCGGAATCACCATAAAATTGAGCCACTCGGTCGTGATGGGTGTCGATTGTTTTAGAGAGCGTCGGCAGCGTACTCTGTAGCAGTTCTTTTGGAGTAACTGGTGGAGCGTCATCTGCCATCAAAGTCAACGAATGGGGCGTTGACAGTGCCAAGACGAACATCCGTGCCACTGCTACTATAACCGTCGTTCTTTGTGTTGCCGTGAGCGTCTTCATGATCCAACAAATCCACATATCCAAGTTCAATACGTACGTTTCAGTGGCTTCATGCGATAAAACGAAGCTGCCGTTTATCTCGTACTCGCTAGAATCCAATTGCTCGATAGAGGATGCATCCATCGGCCCCTTTGGACCACTCAAGCTACGTAGGCGCTCAACAAGACTAACAAAACTGTTGCTCTGTTGCTTGACCAGGATTGTTGCCTTGTAAAGACACAAAACAATGTTCGCTTTACGTGCAACATCGCGAAGGGCATATAAAAAAAACACCAGACCAAGTTTGAGCCACATGAAGCATCTTTCTCAGCCAAATAATCACGTATTCTGGTCCCATTGCTACAGAGCCAATTCGCCACATTGAACATCGATAGCCATCTCGTATTAGCAACCTTTGATGCATTTCACATATCAAATTTTGTTGTCGACGTAGATATCCAATCAAGACCGTAAGTTTCGTAAGGTACGTTTCATTGAGGGCTTTTTGAAAAATGACTTACATTTTCAAGTCGAGTTGATGGAGGCCACACCAGACCCTAGTGACACCATAAATGGCTTGTTCTTCCAAGAGTGTTGCTACGCCACGTACATTTCCTAGCATTGTAGGGGCCCCATCAGTGACAACACCCAGTAGTTTGTAGCGCCAACGAGATTCCAAAGCATCGAGAAATGTCTGGACAACGGCAAAGATGTTTGTTGCTGTGTGGCGCTCAAAAAGAGGGATTGCGAGGAGGTGATAGTTATGTAGAGATCCATTTTCGTAAAATCTACATCGCACGTCTACGTAAGACTTGCCCAAATGAGTTCCACAATCTAATGCCAAGGAAAATGTCCATGTGCTAGCAAGAGAGTTTGCCAAACGCTGAAGCGAAACAGCACACGCTTTCCGCGCGTATCTAGCAACAACGTCCTCAATGCAACCGCCATAGCGACCAATCCCTGTTTCCTCCACAGTATCATCCATGAGGTCAAATGCCATTCGAAACGAAGCTCCACGGCCAAGGAAGTGTGGTGGAGCGGATCTGCCAAAATCTCGTTGAGGCAGGTCTCGATCGCCACTAGCGCCCAGACACCGACTAACAGAGGGGGTCCCCCGATGATCCGTGATCTAGCTGTGTGTAGTATTCACTTTGTGTACCCGTCGGTAGGCGGGTTACGCTCTTCCAGGTGACTACTGAAGAGGTCTTGCTGGCGAAGAAGAAGGTCTTGTGGGATGCAGGGGTGTGAGATAGCGTGGAAATACTTCACTCCACCTCGGGGTAGTTGTTCCAGGTCGTAGGCGAGTTCTCGAGCATTGATCCGGGTGCCTGGTCTTCGATCCAGGTCTTGTAGTAGTCCAATATCGAGGATCTAGCCCCTTCCTTTACGTTGCTTGCCGCTTCCTTTAGCGGGGGTCTTGAGGGGGTGAGATTCGACGGGATCGTCAGGCCAAGCAGCCAATTCCTTCCGATCCGGGGTTTGCACTTAAAGGATAGATCACCAGATAGGGCGAAGCTGGCCAATATATTATCCAGTCTTAACCGCTATACTAGGTCACGTATCCTTACCTTCCAGACGCTTGTAGGACCAATGTAGTTCCCGGTTCCAGGCGTGGCGAAGGCACTTGAGTGGTTCAGAGCAAATTCGAGTCTGTTTATGGTTATTCCTATGCCTACCAGTCCCATCCTGCTTTACTATCCTACGACCACCTGACACTGGCTACATGGCTGATCTCTATACGGGTTCCCCTAACTCTGATTGGGAGCTGATGCGATACTTAATCGGGAGCTGATGGGACACTTAATCGGGAGCTGATCTCGTACTTAGCCGGGAGGTGATCGTCGCGTGATCCCGCTTGGTCACCCTCCGGGGAATCGGGATCAGGCCAGTAGAAGTGTCCAAGGTGTCGGGCCGGGCCATGAGCCAAGGTCATATCCACCTAGGACTAAGCCATAGCCGATCTCGTGGAAACAGCTTTGATCTTTCCGTCTTGCCACTCGATATGACTTGATCACTGCCAACCACCACTTCACTGCCACAAATTACACTTGATTAACTGTGATTTCCGCTCGTGAACCCGTGCCACAGTTAGCGAGCATCGATCCTTGCTCTTGGTGGCATAATGTAAGATCACCGGTCTCCGTTCACCATTCTCAGTCAACCTTCGCCGATCTTCACATCTCGTCCGCCAATTACACTTAGTTCGAGCTGATGATCTTCACTGACGTGGAGTCCACCCCACCGCCTACCGCTTAAACATGACTGCCTCCGTGGATCACACTTAAACCCAAGATCGACAGCAATCCTAGTTGGTCTCCCCCTCATGACTGCCGGATCGACTGAATCCTCGGCGTTCTTCACTTCTGGGGCATCACGTGTACCTCTCCATCGTGGATCACAGTCTTTCGACCTCAAGAATATCTGTCGACGCTAATCATCAGCAGATCACACTTTGACTTGGACTGAGTAAACAGTATATACAGTCCAAGTCAAAGTGTGGTCGAGATATATCCACCGATATCTGCAGTGATCATGGGTCTAGAACACCAGATCAAGCGCGATCTCACTGAACTAGCGTCGTCCAAAGCGATCGGAAGCAGCTATCGGTCCACCATACTAATCTCCATGTAGTTCTCGAGTAAGTACGAAAATATGAGATGTGCTTTACCACAATATCCAGGACACAACCAAGGATTTGGATGTATTTGCGCACAGCTACGAGAAGGCCGTGGTAATGCTCTTGCAGACGAATATTATGGATCCAGAGTAATTGGTAGTGCTGCATGTGGCGCACATGAATAAGAAGGACGAGGCTGCTTCTGGCCCGAGCGATAAGAGTTTGATGTACTCCCAGCTCTTCTTGCACGCGCTCGGCATTTTGGATCTACCAGCCTTTACTTGGGCGAGCAACGAACAAGAAGGAGAAGGCGATGCAGATGCAAGAGCTACGGGAACTTACTGTGCAGCATCCGATCGCACGTTTCCAGCCTCGTGTAGTGTGTGTGTGTGTGAAACAGTTCCAATTCTTGGCGAACATGATTGAGACGAGCGTATCACTGTGAAGGATCCTTTTGGAAATACAATCTCCCAAGTACATGGGAGATTGTATTTTGGAACCACGCATTTATCGGCACTACGTACGAAGGTTGCTGCTCTGGGTGGATTGCCGTGCACTATCTGGACGATGTACGAATATATGACTTACGTTTCGTGGTGACTGGGATAATTTTCGGCGATGAACAACATATCTCGAACAAGATCAGGAGTTAATTGACAGCGCATCGCAGTCACCGTATTCCCGGCAGTTGAGAAAGCCCTCTCGGAAGGAACTGAAGTGACTACGCATCCGAGCCACTTCCGGGCAAGCAGCTTGACGCATGGGTACGTGTGCCCATTTGCAGCCCACCTTAAAAGCGGATCTTGGTTGCGGGGGACGGTTTTGGCCTCTTCCAGGTACACTACAAACTCGCTGGCACAGTTGAGATGGTCCTTCTGAAATGTTGCTGCCCGCGGGCTAGCATCTTCATTGTCCGAGCACAGCAAGTCGTTCCATACACCAGCCGTATCATCACTTGGGGACTGGTTCACAGGATAAACGCCGGGTTGGTAATTGACGTGCTGCTACAGCAGCAGCAGCAGCAACAAGACACTGCTTAGCACTTTCCATCTCGTGGTGGATAAGTAGCTTCATCTTATGAAATCGCGAAAGGAGATCCATACAAGATCAAAGCTCATTCCTCTGAATCGCCGAGGGAAGAGCTTCAACAGCGTGTTACGCACATCTTCCATCAATGAAAATATTTCAGCTTGAAATTTCAGCCGTCCGATAACAGCAGCTTGTTTGGTGGAGATGTTTGCGTCATTTAAGGCTTTCTTGAATCTGCGAAGCATGGGGAAGGCCAAGGCTAAGGTCGGGTAGTGACTTCCACTCAGGACTTTTGTCATTGCTTCGATAGGACCAATCAGCGCGACCAAGCATTTGATCGCGAACCATTCACGTGGCTCTGGAAGTTTACTGCAGTTTAACTCCTTGAACTTCGCTGTGAAGGCTGGTCTGTCGAGGCGGGAAAAAAATCTTCAAGTGGGCGTATTCCAAAACCCTGACGAAAGGTCGTGCACAAAAATTTGATCATGATAAAAAGTTTGGTGTGACCATTTTATCGTCTTATCAAACTATTTTTATGCAATTCTTAAGTAGCAACACGATTAAAGAAGTATATGAACTCCACTATACCCGTAGGTCACGTTCCAACAACTGATTTGGTGATCATTAAACCGTTTCGTAAACTATTTTAAATTATCGATTAAACGTTTTAAACGGTTTTATATGGATTTTAAAGGCGCCCAGTGGTGATTGTAGCTCAATTAAGCTATCCAACATGTCTCGACAGGAGTTCCAGCGTATGGGGTAGTCCGTTATTAGATGCAGGGTCGGTTGCTTCCAGTCTTTGGATTGTATTTCGTCGAGCATGTTCGTTGCCTTTGGTGATTTGTGGAAATACGTCGCAAGGTTACGGAATCACTGGACCATTGAACGCACTTGTTCCAACGCGGCTTTTGGTGCTGTTCCTCGGGCAGTAAATCTGCGATCCAAGAAATACTCAACCGCATCGATCGAATCCTGCTGCTCTTGTCCAGATGCTTGCGCAAGCTCAGTTTCATTCGTGACAGAAGCTTCTCTTTGGCCTGTTGTGGCTTAGAATTCATTCTGAATCTCCTCTGTGTGTGAAATCGCTAGCAAGGACAGCATTGACAGCACCATCTCGGACTATCAGTGTACAGAACTCGGCATCCAACCCCATATCTCCATCATATCTTCCAGACCACCTGCAATAGCAGCTCCAGTATGAATTCAAGCGTCCAGCTGCATAGTGTAAAATCCTCTTCTACGTAGTGTAGCGTGAGCACCATGAAACTAAAAGAATGAACTCCCAGCGTTCGGGACAGTGAGCATTTTCCATCTTGAAAGTGACACTTGGCTCTTCAATTTGCAGGGGCAAACGTTCAGCATGAACTGTTGTAGGACGGGGTGTTTTCTGCCTTTGCGGGCGCCGCGGTGTACGAGAACTTCTTGGGATTGTTCGTGTTCCTACGGATTTCTGCGTTGAAGCGGTGTGCGTGACGGCGCTTGGCCTTCCGGAGTGCGACATTTATCTCCGCTGGTACCCGACGTTGGTGTTTGATCGCCACCATCCACCGCTGACGAAATATGAGGAAGGAGTTCTGCTTGGGAGATAGAGTCCGAAATATCTGATGGTCAAGCACACCACTTATATCAGAACGGAACTTGTGGTTGACAACGTTTCAATCTCAACAGATAACGTAACCTGTTAGATGTTGCTATAAACCGTTCTGAGCATAAACGTTGGAACCCCTACTCTATACACCGTTCACGCAAATCAGTCATAGGCTGACAAATAGTGGTATACGATTTTTGCGGATGGAGAGTTAATTTTGTAGTAACTCTAGCGATTATACTAATTAACATTTCGAGGATCTAAGGCTATGATTGTATCCGGATCGTTGAGAACTGCTCAAAATCGCTATCTTTCCGTCATATAGAGACGTTTGATATTCGACCTACGACTAAATAGCGTTGTGAACGAGCAGTAATTTACGCTCCTGAGAAGCAGCTTTTCGTGACGCAGCCTTACAAGACGGAGATCATCGACCTCACAGATGACGGCGACGGCTAGCGATGGCTAACGAAGTCAACTTGCAGTCAATCAGGGACGACAGCAGGTTGAACGGTGAATACAAGGCTACGGAGACCGGCAGATACTGGACGACGTTGAAGTTCAAGACCAATGGCTACGCTGGAAGATCGCAGCAGGAGGAACGACTCGGCGATGGACTAACAGCGCACAAGTGGAGTACTGGGACGGGCGACGTAGGCACATGGAAGGGAACGGTGGAGAAGACGCGTAAGGAGTCGCCGAAGGAAGATCCTGGCGGTGGCAGGCAGCATACTTAGATTAGGAGTAGTATAGTGGGCGGCGGTAGTTAGGAGAGCTCTTTGGCGTGCGGCTGGCCGTCGAAACTCTCAGTTACGATTTCGCACGGTTGTGAGGAGTTAAGTAACTAAGAAGCGATTTACGCGTGGAGTACTGCGGCAACTGGCCGGCTTCACCCAACAGCATTTTGGGGGTTCTCTAGGGGAGTGGCCTTGTTCTGCGGTATACGGACCGGCAGGGACCTCTAGACTAATACGCTCAGGAGGCACGAAGTTCAGAGGTACGACGATGAGGAGGCATGCGTAGTGTGGCGGGGATCGCGGCTAGTTACCGCGCAGTTGTGGTGCTTATTGATAGCGTCTCGACTAAAGAGTGTCCACTTCAACTTCAATGTGGTGGTACATTCGTCTTGTATAATGTATATTGTATATTGGGATTAGCAAGAGGACAAGCTATCAGTCTACCCAAGGCTGTAGTTGCTATTAAACGTCTTCTCCCTAGCCGTCTCTACTGGACAATGTCCACCGGGGTCTCTCTGGTGACGTGCCGACTCTAGTTCCTGCTTGCGTGACCACTGGCTCCCTCCAAGTTGGAATTTCAAGGCGTAAGAAGGAAGTATCGCCGACATGGTGGTCATTACAGTGGCTTTCTGAGCAAGTTTGCAATAATGGTGAACTTTGCGAGCCTAGTCACAGTGGGCAAGAACTCTACGCGGGGACATCCTATAGTGGGGATGGTGCAATACGGGCACTAGACAATACTGGTCTATCCAACCGAAGAAGAATGGGCAATATGAGCCTATGTTAGACACAGACACAGATGAGCACGGTTACTGAGATCCCTGCACAGCACGGTTTACTGAAGTTAGATACCGATGGCACAGGCACTGAACATAAGGGTTGGTTTTGTATTACAGATACGGAAGACTAAGTTCACGGAGAGAAATGGTACAGAGGACGGCAAGTAATGCAAGAGACGAACGAGCTGAAAGACGGTCTTCGTTCCATAACGCCATAGCTGAGGCGGCGCATGTGGCGAATCCAGGAATATCACAGGGAGCGGACAAGAGGGTTCCCCACGCAGTCCTGCACAGCACGGGAGGAAGTTTCATGCCAGCAGCTGAAACAGAACGAATGGCGGCAGGCCATACGCCTAGGGCCAGTGGTGGAGGCGGAGGCACTGTCCTGGTTGAAGTTCCCGGTAACAGTGGAGGTCCACAAGGTCCACCGGCAGTACCGGCAGCAGCACCAGCTCCTGCGGCAGCAATAGTGAACCTCGGTGGCAATGGTAACGGTGATCAGGGCAACGCAGGTGGTGGTGGAAACGGAGGACAAGGCCAAGCAGCAGAACTACCCGCAGGAGATGGCAGTGGAGCAGGACTTGGAATCCCTGGAGATCAAGCGCCAGCACCTCCAGTGCCACCAACGCCACCAGTGCAGATAGCACCACAGTACTTTGCAATGCCACAAGCACCCCAGTGGATGTATCAGGCACCGAGCCGTGAATAGAAGCTTCGGTTGCCAAAGTTCAATGGTCTGGGAGAGCCAAAGGTTACGGTGAAGGCCTGGTTAAAAGCGGTCAAGAATGAATTACGTCGACAAACTGCAATCTTGCGCACGGAGTGGCGAGAACATGAGGTGTTCATTGAAATGGTTGCGAGCCTGGAAGGTGAAGCCCTCATGTGGTACGATACGGTTGAAAACGCGTTCAGCAGACGAGAGATCAGACGTTTCGTAATCTGAGTCGGATGATGCGGGACAGATACATGGTGAAGCGTTCGAACCCGGAGGTGGTCGCGAGGCTACGACAGCGACGTCAACAACGAGGCGAGTCCCTAGTAGAATACGCGCAGAAGCTCCGCGAGATCGCTTCCAGTAACCCGGTCAACGAGGAGTGGTTGGTTGACTCGTTCCTGTCCGGTATGAACAACACTTGGTGCTCGACGTTGGTTCGTGGACATCGACCGGCGACTTTGAATGAAGCAGTAAACTTCGCTGTGGACCAGGTTGGGGAGTACGGTGAAGGTTATGGGGTGGATCTCGCTACAGCGATGCGGGCACACGACGAACGGGCAGCATCGGCAGGCGCCATTCCAACAGCCTTGGTTCCAGATTTAACGCGGATTCAGCAGATCTCAGTGGCAGGTGGAAATTTGGGAACTGTCGTGTCAGGTTATGACGATGTGGGCTTGGCTACGGGACCTCCGCCACGGTATGACGTTGAAGGACGGTTGATGGTGCCTCAGGGAGGTGCCACGCTTCAAAGTGGTGGCCTATGGAATGCAGTCATCCCAGCTGGGTACAAACTGGTACCGGAAGAGACGATGACAGGTCAAGCAGCCAGTACGACAACTCCAGCATCTACGACACGTACAGCAGCTCATACCCGACAGATGACCTAACCAGCGAACGGATGCGAATACTCGATAGAACCAGACTGGACAAGAAGGAATGCGTGGCGCAGACGCAGAAGAAACAGAGGTGTTGATGGAGACCATTCACGAAAAGAGTACAAGTGGTGACGGCAGACGAAAGAAGCATCGTCGAGTCCATTTTGAAGTTATCGGGAGTTTAAACACTGGGGATGGCGGGTCCTCGGGTAGTTTTACGAACCGAGCAGGTGACGCCGTGGGTGAAGCGCCAGTTTTAGAGCGAACGGACCTGGAGATGCAGGTGGTGCCGCTCGAGCTTTGCGTGGACATGGACAAGGACGTTGGCCTTCGGCAGCCAAGGTTATCATGGCCGAGTGTGGTATACACCGGCCGGAGGCACAAGTCACAGCTCTGTGTATGACACACCGTGTATCTCACACGTCACATATGTAGCCATTCGTTGGCAGTTAGCTCAGAGCCACACATTGCATTTTGACTAGGATTTAGTATGCTAGATACTAAATCCGTTACATTTAGGATTAGGGCGATAAAGACAAATAAAAATCAGTTTGCATTTTATACAATTAGTGTTAGACCTTTATTATAGGGACACTGATTGTTGGAGTCCCGTATCTAGTGGACTACTTGGTTCTTGTATAGAACCGAAGGCTAGTGCCTTGCAAGCAGGACTCTACGAGTCAACTAAACTTCCTCTGTGCGGTGCACCCCTACGCAGCCCCGCTGCATCTGGTAGCACTAGTAGTCAATCCGACTCCTGAGTCGAAGACTATTTCTCTGTAAGAATGGAGCAAGAAGCGTACGCTCACTTGACTCCGAGTCAGCAGGACACGCTTAACAAGCTTACGTCCTTGCTGGGCCCTGAGGGTATGGCGCACCTCGCGTCTCAAGGGCCGGAGGCCGTCAACGCGCGCCTCGAGGCATTTGCCTCGTATGAGAACGCTCTCGTTGAGCACATTCAACGGAATGTAAAAGGGGTTACCCCCGCTCCGAGAGCTAAGCCCGTCACGCTCAGCGTGAAGACCTTCCACGGGCAGGAGGGAGAGAACCTCCTGTTGTGGACCCGAGAGGTCGAAATGGCCATGGGGGCCGCTATGCTCCAGTTGGAGGGACAACGCGTGGCGTTTGCCATCTCTAAGCTCGAAGGGCGAGCACGAGAATGGGCTTTGACGTCTGGGACGTCGGTAGAAGCGGCCTTCCCCACGTGGGGCGAGTTAAAGGCCAAGCTCACGCAAGTATTTGCTCCGCCTAACCAGGCATATCGCGTGCGTTCACGCTTCCTCGCATGCCGGCAAGGCAAGAAGGATCTGGTGGACTATGTCCAGGAGCTACGCACGCTCATTGCCGGCATGGCTGCCGATCCTCTACCCGAGGTGGTCACCGTGACTGTCTTCATGGAAGGCTTGCGAGCTGGTGTGGCCAGGACGGAGGTATTCCGTCAGAGCCCCCGCAGCTTCGAGGACGCTGTCAGCGTGGCATTGAATGCCGAACACAACTTTAAGTTGTCGAGGGTCGGTGCTAACAGCACGGGATCCGGTGGACCCGAGCCCATGGACCTCAGCTATGCTGAAGATGAAGTAGCCGAGCTACGAGCTGCGGTGCAGCGTATGAGCACCCGTCGGTGCTACACGTGTGGTAGTCCCACACATCTGAGGCCCAACTGCCCCCTGCGCAAAGAGCGCGTTGGCCGGAATGGCCGAAACCCTGCCGCGGGTCCCGCTTTGGGCTCTGCCCAGGGAAACGTCGGCTCCCAGTAGACGCGGGGCGGTCTACTGGGGAAGAACTGAGTTCTGCAGTGCGTGAGAGGCACTGGGGCTCAGCCCCGAAGAGCTCCGTGCTCTTAAACACGGAACGTGGGAGCAAGCAGGGCTTGCTGGTCGTCCAGGTGGACGTGAAGGGCTTTGAGAAGCCATGGATCGTATTGATCGATTCGGGGGCGTCTGGCAACTACGTTAGACGCTCCACCGTTGAAGGTAGTCAGCAATATGCTGAGGCGCTTCGAGCGCGAAGAGGTGACACGGTCACTGTCCGTCTAGCGACGGGCGTCCGTGTCACGGTAGCCAAGGTCCCCATGGACCTGCGGCTGAAGTTCTTGGACTTTGATAGCGTAGAACGCTGTTTGGTCCTGGACCTGGATTCGAGGTACGACCTCATCCTTGGTATGGCGTGGCTGGAGCGCCACGAGCCATGGATCGATTGGAGGTCGAAGACCTTAGGTGCTACGCACTTCTCTCCTAGTGGAGCTTTGGCGAGTCATGAACCCACCTCTGCTAGGAAGCAGAAGCGCTATTGGCGCGAGCATCGAGCCGAGTCGGCTATGATGCTGGAAGTCGGTGTGTCCGAGTTAGTGGACAGCACCGAGTGCGAGGACCGCAGTCCTGTTGAGCGCGTAGCGCTGGTTGACAGTGAGTCAACGGGTGGGCAAGGCCCACGTAACCCCTGTGGGGCGGCACGTACTCCGCCGAGTGACGCCGGTCATGGACCGTCACTGGATGCCGATGGCATCGGGCCTTATCAGGCCGTGAACTGTGGGGCGGCACGTACTCCGTCGAGCGATACTGGTCTTGGGCCAAGTCGATCGCTGAGTGTCTCTGACACTGGACCTGTTACGGTCATTGGTTGTGCAGCGGCACGTACTCCGCTGAGTGGCATCGGTCGTCGACCGAGTAGGTCGCTGAGTGTCACTGACAATGGGCCTGAAGAGGCCGGAACCTGTGCGGCGGCACGTACTCCGTCTAGAGACGTCGGCGGTAGACCGAGTCAGTCTCTGAGTGTCCCTGACACTGGGCCGGGTAAGGCCAAAACCTGTGCGGCGGCACGTACTCCGCCGAGTAGACGTTCGTCGGCTAGGCGACGACGTCGTAAGGCCCTCAGGGCGAGACGCAATGCGTCTAAGACGCCCGTGACGTTGAGTACCGACGCACGGGAGGGCTGTGGGCAGCTTTACACTCTGGTTGATGGAGTGGACGGCAGTGCCGAAGGCGGTGTCCAGCTGGACAGACTGCCGAGTGTCGACAAACTCCTGGAATTAGAGGAGATGTCGTTCGCCGACTTTGGCGATGCCTTGAAGGCTGGCGAACTCGCCGAGGTGGTCATCGTTCGACCTGAAGAAGAGTTAAACTCATCGTCCGTCGTTGACGAGTCCGTTTTGACCGAGGTCAAGAAGGCGTTGAACGCCAGGAGCGGGTCGGAGATCCTCAAGAACCCCTCGGATCCCTTTTACTCCTTGCTGAAGGAATATGGAGACGTTGTCTCGAAGGAACCACCGAGTGGCTTGCCTCCTGACCGAGGCGTGCGTCATGAGATTGACTTAGTTCCCGGAACTAAATACTGCGTGACCCGGCAGTGGCCTCTTCCCAAAGAACAATGCGACGTCATTGACGCCTTCTTCCGTGCGAAGCACGCCGCGGGTCTTGTGCGCGAGAGCAAGTCTCCGCACTCCGCACCAACGTTCTGTGTCAGAAAGCCGAATGGCAAGTGGCGTATCGTTCATGCTTTTAATAAGCTCAACGCTGCCACGATCCCGGCACAGACGCCGATCCCTAGGAAGGACGTTCTTCAGAACAACATGGTGGGCTGCACCATGTATAGTGCGCTCGACTTAGTCGATGGCTACTATCAGCTGCTTATGCGAGCCAGTGATATCCCGCTTACAGCGGTGAGCACTCCGAGCGGCATGCTCTGGGAGTGGCTGGTCATGCCCCAGGGGCTGTCGAACGCGCCTGCAACGTTCAATCGTCTAGTGACACAACTGTTCAGGCCCCTGCGGGCATTCGCACAGACGTATTTTGACGACGTGTTCGTCCACAGTCAGGCCGAACACGGCAAGACTGACGTCGAGGTGCACGTGGAACACGTGAGAGCTGTGCTCGAGTGCATGCGCACGAATAAGTTGTACGCCAACGCGGACAAGTGCGTCTTTGGCGCGGAAGAAATCCCTTTCCTAGGGTGCTTCATTGGGAAGCATGGCCTTCGTGCTGATCCAGCAAAGGTCAAGGCCATTGTGGATTGGCCGGTTCCCTTGAACCAGAAGGACTTACGTAAGTGGCTTGGCTTGGCCAACTACTTGCACAAGTACAGCGAGAACTACGCTGAGTTGGCTCGGCCACTGACGGATCTCCTTAAGAAGGATACCGAATGGATGTGGCGTGCTGAGCACGAGAGTGCGTTCACTCACATCAAGGATAGCCTGCTTCAGGCACCAATTCTGGCGTTACCAGATCCCGATCGTCCGTTTATCGTCGTCTGTGACGCCTCGGACTTTGCCATCGGCAGTGCTTTGCTACAAACAGACGCCGAAGGGCGCGAACGCGTTATTGCGTTCGAGTCTCGGCAGCTTAAGGCTGCTGAGAAGAACTATCCAGTTCATGACAAAGAGCTACTTGCGATGAAGTATGCCCTCGTCAAATTCAGGGTTCACCTGCTTGGCTCGAAGCCGTTTGTGATCTACACGGATCATGCGTCGCTACGCACAGCGACACAGTCGCCTCATCTCTCGCAGAGAATGGCCCGATGGCTCTCCTTCTTTGCGGAGTACAACTTCGAGGTGAAGTACAAGCCTGGCAGGCAGAACGTCCTTGCTGACGCGTTATCGCGTCGACCGGACTATGAGTTATCTCATGTCACCTCGGTGACGTCGTCCGTGACGGACATGGTTCGAGCAGCGTACGCTCAGGATGACTCCTGTGTCGCGCTGCTTCAAGCTCTAGGGAGCGATGAGTTTAAGGACTCAAAGGTGACTCTGTCACGACGCCTAAAGGCAAGACTCCATCGCTATAGCCTGGAAGGCGGTCTGCTGTACTACAGCACGGGTCCGGATGACCCACCACGTGTGATGGTTCCTCACGATGAGGACCTGAAGTATCGTATCCTCTATGAGGCCCACGACACGCCCACAAGTGGCCACCTTGGTCGCGAGAAGACCTACGGCTCGGTGAGCTCCAGGTACTGGTGGCCGAAGCTGTACAAGTGGGTCAGCACATATGTGCACACGTGCGAGACGTGTCAGCGGGTTAAACCCTCGCCGCATGCGGCGGCGCCTTTGGCGAGCTTGCCTGTACCCTCTGGGTGTTGGCAGTCCATCAGTATGGACTTTGTGTTCGGACTGCCGAAGGATTCGGCAGGCAACACGGGCGTGGTGGTCTTTGTTGACCGTTTGAGCAAGATGGCTCACTTAGCGGCCGTGCCGGACACCGTCGATGGCGCTGGTACAGCGACGATCTTTATTGATCGGGTCTTCCGCCAGCATGGGCTGCCGGAGACCATTGTCTCGGATCGAGACCCCCGTTTCACGGGTCAGTTTTGGACGTCCGTCTTTAAAGTGCTTGGCACCCGACTGGACATGTCCACGGCGGACCATCCGCAGACCGATGGTCAGACTGAGCGCGTGAACCGCGTCCTGGAGGACATCCTCCGCAGCGTTTGCGCTGAAACGCCGAAGCGTTGGAGCGCAATGCTCCCTCTCGCCGAGTTCGCACTGAACAATGCGGTGCATGCCTCGACAGGCTTCACCCCGTTCTACGTGAACGGCCTCGCGCACCCGCGCGTCCCGCTTACTCCGCCACGCGGTGGCCTCGGGCTTGGTGGGGGAGAGGCTGTGCCGTCGCTCGACTCCGAGCTTGCTGATGTCAGCCCTCTTGCTGTTCGAAAGCAAGTCAAGGACTTCCTCTCGACGAGGCTTAGCGTCTTACGCCGTGTGCGTGACGCAATGGCTGAAAGCCAAGATGTTCAAAAGGAACAAGCTGATGCAAAAGGCAGAAGCAATGTGTGGGAATTCAAGGTCGGTGACCAAGTTTTATTAAACGCTAAGAACCTACCTACACATGCAGTGTCAGCCGTCTTCAAGACGAAGTTGCGACCGCGCTTCATCGGACCGTTCACGGTCGTGGCCAAGAAGGGCCTGGCATACACGCTTGACCTGCCAAAGCGGATGCGAACACATCCTGTGTTCTACGTCGGCTTACTCAAGCCATATCGGGACCCCGCGGGGGTGAGCGCGCAGGCGCTGGCGCCGACGACACGCGCACAGGCTGCGTCATCTGCAGCAGCATCGCCACCTGACCCCGCAGCTCCGCGAGCTGGAGCTCCTGTTGGTGCAGACGAGCAGTCAGGGCCTGAGGCCCCTCCAGCCAAGCCATCCGGCTTTCGACCTCCTCCATGTCGTGAGCGAGACGGGCATGCGAATGCCAAACGCTCTCCATGTTCTCCTGAAGAGACTGAGTCCGACTCTGAAGAGTATCGATCGAGCGATCGAGCGGATACCAGGCGCGCTGCGTCAAATAGCGCTCGTCACACTCATCGAGTATCGCACCCCGCAGCGAGTCGGCCTCCTCCGCCGTTGCTCGACGAGCAGGGGACTCCCCATTACCACGTGGAACGCCTGATGGCGCGTCGTCGCCACCGTGGTCGTAACCAGTATCTGGTGAAGTGGCGAGGGTATCCTCATTCCCAAAACTCGTGGGAGTTTGAGGGGCTCCTGAGGCAGGACTGCCCTGACGTCGTGGACGCTTTTGATCGCGAGGATCGGAGGCGCCCGGGGGGCTCGAGGTCGACCACTCGGTCGACACCCGCTTCTCACCACTAGTGTGAGAAGCTGACGGACTAGCGGCTGAGCTCAGGCTCTGGTCCGTGGCTGGCACAGCCAGCGAGTCTCCTTCGGAGACTGGAAGAGCGTCCTGCGAAGCAGGAATAGTGGCCTGAGGGGCAAGAGCCACTGCCGTCGTATGACGAGGAAAGCGGCCGGGCCGTACGCGTACCTTCGCGTATTGGAAGAGTAGACCTCGGGCGAGGCGGACGTCCACCTCGGAGTAGCTCTCCATGAGCCGATCGAACGACGCGAGCTTCCGTGAAGCCTCGGCCCAGGTGGCCACATGGACCATGTAGTCCCTGGAGTTCTCCCCAGTTTGGAGAAGGAGTGGGTAAGTCCTCATCTGAGGCACAGACTCACGTCGCCGTTGCTTATCCAAGCGTTGCCGATACTCAACGAGTGTGCATACCTGCGGGGTCAGGAAACGCTCATGGAGCCCTTGCCGTTGCTGAGTCTCAGCCACTGTGCGAGGTGCAGCGCCTATGGCGTACCCGTGCAGATTTGGCTGTGCCATTAGCTGCTTCACCTGCTCGGCAGGGTCCCGAGGCTCGAAGCCATAGTCGCGCCGCGACGAGGTCCCCACGATGTTCCGAGGAACCGGTCGACGTGACCCCGGAGCGCCGCTCATAGAGGCCTCCTGCGCCTCATCCAGAGGGTTGGTGATAGCACCTTCGATGCCCCCGAGTGGCTCAGGCTCATCACGAGCAGGAAGTGGCGGCGCGCTGCGCAATGCGTTGAGCACGAGGCTCGAGGGTCCCTCCGGGAACGGATTAGGCTGGTGCAGCTGCCGAGGAAGAGTGTAGCGACGCGGGTCGCGTGGAGAGCTTCGCTCATAACCCCGGGTTGTCCGAGCGCTCTCGTGAGCAGGAGACCCTGGGGCATCACCCTGCACGGACTCCTCATAGTCCACTTCGACCTCTCCTTCCTCCGTAGGAGAGCGACGTAGGTCGCGCATCGGTGATGCTGTCTTGTATTCGTCAAACGACGAGCCGCCGCTGTCGCTCGCAGCCGGGCTCCTCATGAGCTTCGCCCCGTAGCGAAGGCGATACGCCGCGAAGTACTCCTTGACGGAGAGCGTAGATAGAGCCGAGGGCTCGGATGAGGAAGCGCTGGGGCGCTGGGGCGGAGGAACCAGGAGGTGAGGCACCCGAGGAGCAGCGTGCTCGCAGAGTCGAATGGGTGAATGTGCTCGTTGAGCCAGCGCGCACGCTCACTCTCGTTGAGAGATTTCCTTTATCGGAAAGTTGCCGGTGACAGGCCTTGACAAGGCAGTTATGTCGACAGTTGTAGATACGGCGTATCCACGGTTTGGTGGGGGAGGGTGTAACGGGGTTACACGGCGCTGTGCGCAATGGCTACACTAGTGTGGTATACACCGGCCGGAGGCACAAGTCACAGCTCTGTGTATGACACACCGTGTATCTCACACGTCACATATGTAGCCATTCGTTGGCAGTTAGCTCAGAGCCACACATTGCATTTTGACTAGGATTTAGTATGCTAGATACTAAATCCGTTACATTTAGGATTAGGGCGATAAAGACAAATAAAAATCAGTTTGCATTTTATACAATTAGTGTTAGCACCTTTATTATAGGGACACTGATTGTTGGAGTCCCGTATCTAGTGGACTACTTGGTTCTTGTATAGAACCGAAGGCTAGTGCCTTGCAAGCAGGACTCTACGAGTCACCTAAACTTCCTCTGTGCGGTGCACCCCTACGCAGCCCCGCTGCACTAACGAAGTCAACTTGCAGTCAATCAGGGACGACAGCAGGTTGAACGGTGAATACAAGGCTACGGAGACCGGCAGATACTGGACGACGTTGAAGTTCAAGACCAATGGCTACGCTGGAAGATCGCAGCAGGAGGAACGACTCGGCGATGGACTAACCGCGCACAAGTGGAGTACTGGGACGGGCGACGTAGGCACATGGAAGGGAACGGTGGAGAAGACGCGTAAGGAGTCGCCGAAGGAAGATCCTGGCGGTGGCAGGCAGCATACTTAGATTAGGAGTAGTATAGTGGGCGGCGGTAGTTAGGAGAGCTCTTTGGCGTGCGGCTGGCCGTCGAAACTCTCAGTTACGATTTCGCACGGTTGTGAGGAGTTAAGTAACTAAGAAGCGATTTACGCGTGGAGTACTGCGGCAACTGGCCGGCTTCACCCAACAGCATTTTGGGGGTTCTCTAGGGGAGTGGCCTTGTTCTGCGGTATACGGACCGGCAGGGACCTCTAGACTAATACGCTCAGGAGGCACGAAGTTCAGAGGTACGACGATGAGGAGGCATGCGTAGTGTGGCGGGGATCGCGGCTAGTTACCGCGCAGTTGTGGTGCTTATTGATAGCGTCTCGACTAAAGAGTGTCCACTTCAACTTCAATGTGGTGGTACATTCGTCTTGTATAATGTATATTGTATATTGGGATTAGCAAGAGGACAAGCTATCAGTCTACCCAAGGCTGTAGTTGCTATTAAACGTCTTCTCCCTAGCCGTCTCTACTGGACAATGTCCACCGGGGTCTCTCTGGTGACGTGCCGACTCTAGTTCCTGCTTGCGTGACCACTGGCTCCCTCCAAGTTGGAATTTCAAGGAGTAAGAAGGAAGTATCGCCGACAGCGTGAACGGTGTATAATAATCTAATTTGTAAAAGTAACATATTATTATAATTCCGTCTAACAATCAATAAGAGTCGTGGTATTTGCAGTTTTAAATTGGAGGTTATCTACCTCGGGGGTCTCACGAGGCAGTGAAAATTTAAAAAACGACAGCTGTGAGGTTTGAACTCACGCGGGTTGCCCCAATGGATTTCAAGTCCATCGCCTTAACCACTCGGCCAAGCTGTCATCGTGACAATCACACTCCAAAATTCAATTCTTCATCATTTTAACTGAATAAAAGCGGCTGAAGCAATTGAAGAAACAAACGATCAGGTCTACGGCAGCAAACGAAATATCTGGCCATCTTCCTTCCTTTTTTCCTTAGACCGTTCTCGACTTGAAATGCAAGAAAAAGAAGCAATGGGCATAGAAATTTGGAATGAAAAGAGCTGCTACGGGCAGTATATTTCGCCTATTCTTCTTGACTGCAGTGCAACAGTCGTTATGAAACGGACCTGAGTAGCTGTTCACAAAAAGTCGCTCAGACCTAGAACCAGCACTGTTTTGTTTTACTTTCCAATTTATACCCAAATCACTGTTTCCCTCTCGCCTCTCACAGTCAGGTCGACCCTCGTCGGAGTCTCATCTGCAATTGGTAGAAGCAGACCACCGGCAACCTCAAGTTTAAAGTTTAAAAATCTACGTATATTTTTAATGCACACCATTACTTTTGGGCCGTTCTTAACCGGGAACACGATCCCAAAATCGGTCTGTGATTGATCGATGTTATGTAAACTTTCGCGACTACATGATACACGCGACCCGACCTTCGGGTGTCGCCTTTTGTCCGAAATCACACCACAGCCTCAAGGCAGCGTACATCGCACACGAAACGTTTTTTTTTACGGTCTTTATTTGGTCTGAAAGGGCAGACAGCGTGTGCTACACTGTCTCAGAATTGACACCTTCGACTACATGGGACAAATTTGCAAATATTTTACTTACTTACTTACTTACTTACTTACTTACTTACTTACTTACTTGCTTACTTACTTACTTACTTACTTACTTACTTACTTACTTACTTACTTACTTACTTACTTACTTACTTACTTACTTACTTACTTACTTACTTACTTACTTACTTACTTACTTACTTACTTACTTACTTACTTACTTACTTACTTACTTACTTACTTACTTACTTACTTACTTACTTACTTACTTACTTACTTACTTACTTACTTACTTACTTACATATTTACTTACTTACTTACGAAGAACCTTAGTTATGATATTACATGCTGGTGCAACTGGCCAATCGGCACTCACGCGGGAAACACAGCCACATATTCTTCGTTATGAAACGCAACATTTGCCAACTAGTAATTCTCAAGCCTGAACCTCACGTTGCAAAAGCCACAATGGCACTGACACCCCCAAATCGCCCTAGACGAAGTGATCACTAATCTAAGATGCTTTCTATCACAGCCGTCACTGCTGCTCACAACCTGAAATTTCTACAATATTTAACCAGAACGACAATTACCGCTTCAAATGCCAAACTTAACCCTTCACCGAGGCCACCATAATCAAATGTATACCTGGCGTCAGTCCCCAGAGAAGATTGTCGCGCGTGCGCACTCCCTATAGAAACTCCTTCCGACGGCGTGGCGACTGTACTGCCTGTATCTGTGGAGCTCAAATTTGTCCACTGGGTATGTGAGCTGCGAGATAAAGGTATGCCAATCACATCCATAATATTCCGGCTTCAGTCCTTAGCTGACACTGAGGAAACTAGAAGCGATATTTCAAGGTTTTCGTATTGACACCGGTGAAATGTTAATCTAATTTTCCATTGTTTCTGTTCGCATTTAGTTTTAGTTTTTGCATGCGCAAACTGGCTGATTTGGCCCAAAACGAGGTTGAGTAAATTTAGCCCCACCATTTGCTGCTAGAAGTACTGCCAGCGACTGGCAATGATCAAAATCTAGTGGCGTCTCCTGACAGCGACATATTCCGTGCTTGCAGCAACCTCCTTCTAGGGACAACATTCGGTAGATGGCATGATTTACTTGCACTGCATAATCCGGTGCTGCGCAGACCGGGTTTAACGTGATTTATCGTGCGACACGATTTGGAGCAAATTATTTGGTTTTATGCAAAACTAGTGTAGCTACTCTTACCGTAAAATCTATGTTATGTCCCCCGTTTGTGTAGCTCCCCTTCCTCCCTTCCCCTCAGTACTAGATGCTGTATCGTACAGCTTGATTCGAAATTGCATCATGCTCAGGCCTCTACAAATATGGGAATTTCCAAGAAAATCCCATATTCCTCATAATAGTTTTTCAAATATCCCCGTATAGAAATAGCGATCCTGTGTGGCGGTTGGTGCCAAAATAAAACAACGAAGTCACTTCTAAAGTGCTCAACCTACGACTCGTCCACCTATGCGTTAAACCTTGCAATAATGCCTTCAAAACCGGTGGCACTGGTGCCTCCAAAGGCAAGTGTAAGAAAAGTAAGATGAAGTTTCAACCAAAACATGCAGCCACTTACGGCCTTGTCGTTACCGCTGGTGGCGATGGGAATGTGACATGTCGATTCTGTATGGTATTCGGATGAAGAGCGAAAGCCATCACGAATCCATCGAAAAAACAAAGAACCCAGACATATAGGGTTAAAATGTCCAAAGCGTTTCGCACGGATCTGTATACACAACACCATCAAGGCGAACACCCTGCGATTTGGGCTGCGTACAAGACACTAAGCACTATACAGGAGCAGGAAACGTTTTTCGCAGCTGGCAGCGCCTCACCAAGAAAAGGAAGTTGGGCTACGAGCTGCGGAGGTTGAAAGGACTAAAGACGGCTTCGGGCCGAGATAGAAAAACCAAAAGTGAGATTGATTGAGTGAGTTTAGCTGCTTCCTGCTTCCTACGCTTCCTTGTTGCCGAAAAGAAAAGCGAACCATGTGGGAGCTCGAACCCACGACCTTCGGATCAGAGATCCGGCACTAAACCACTGCACCATACAGGCATGACCAAAGTCACGCACACCCTACTCCTACATATGTAGCTCCAATGCATCCACACGCATGTCCACGCCACTTGAGCACTTGGACACACTCTCACACACTTGTTCTCACGCGCACGCAATCTGCGCGTCTCATCTTGAACACTTGACGCCGCCACAAAGTCCCGCACACGCGTAGAGGCATGCACGCACGCACACCCGTTGCACCCACAACTGGCGCACACACGCACGCGCACACGCAGCACCCTCTAACACCAAGAAACCATACTACGGAGAAAACGAACTCTTAATGCGCCTGAGTTCTTCAATAGTTGGCGTAGTGATTGGACAGTTATTCTTCCGTCCTGACGATATGGAAAGGCTTACACACACAAAAGCTATCAGTCTTTTTTATCCTGTTGACGAAACTGATATTGATGCTAGGTACGTGGTGACCATCAAAAAGCCCAAACTGTTCTCTCTAGTGGTCAAATTTGTGGCTTCCGGCTCATCTTTTCGACAAACAGCACATCAAATATAAATTGTACGAGGTGAGACCGGTCTGGCGTGTTACTCTGGTGTTACGGAGCTCAGAGTAGCAACTTTATCCGAGTCGTGTGTGCAACCAGTCTCCAATGCCTTAGCAGTTTGATTGCGACTACGTGTGGATTTTTACTTGCTCTGGGTTGCGCTACGTTACATGGGTTTTTCATATCTAGATGTTCGTTGTCAGTTTTGTTGAGTGGAAAGTTGTACAACTTCCACATGATGGCTACAAATAACGACGGAACAAGACGACGGAATCAAAAAGACGTCGTAGTCTTAGCAATGTTCATCTGACCTCCTGGTGAAAAACTCACTAAGAATACAAAAAGTGCAGCATATCCGCAAATCACTTCTTCGATTGGTTGAATGTTCATTCATAATAGCTGTAAACTTTGCTTTGCAGATTCTATTGGATAAAACAGAATTTTGTAATGAACAAAAATTGGACTTGGGACATAGATTTCATTTTGAGCCAATAGAATGAAGTAACGCCAGACGTCGTGATTTTCCGTCGTGTATTCTGCCCGTTCTTAACTATTGAAATCGGTAATATATCCCGACGGGGTTTTCTGTCGTTATTTGTATACCTTTGTTTGAGCAACACACGCCAGGCTACCTTTTCGAACGTTTAGAAAAGTTCTTAGATGCAGTGCTGCCGATGTGGCGTGCACGACAAGGCTTCGTCCTTCGCTAGGTAAACTTCGTGTTGATCTTGAAGAGATTAAACCATTTTTCATCGAGATGGACAGTATCAAACATGTCATGAACACGATACGATTTCAATCCTGAAAATAATATTACAATGACATAATTAGTGCCGTCAATATAAATTCAAATAACAAAAAAAACTTGTGTACCTATCGGCCGGTTGACGTGTGCTAAGGCCCACGACAGCCTTCGGATCTTGTGCGAGGATGTGAGCGTTGGCTTCACACGCGAGATCCGTCGTTGAATGATGCTTCGCTTCAAGTAGCGCATTATCGCCGTTTGGGAATGCATGTCGCCACCGAAAGCTACCGAAAGCTCTGACGCTGGCAGTGGCGTGCTGCTGACCCTTTCCACGACTTCATCATCATTGAATCGGCATGGAGGGGGCGGACGTGGCGTCCGCGCTTGAAGGAGCGCCACAGCATCGCCTCGCTGTCGCCACACCTTGCTGACGGTGTGACGGTGCAACCTGAAGCCCTTGGCAGCATCGTCAATCGCGCCGACTGGAGGGCTACCACCGATCGAACGCTCTACAAGGTACAGAGCGAGGGCCACCTTGACGTGTGGCGGCACGTCTCGCTGGCGGGGGCCCCAAGGCATTAGGCTGGTGGTCGTGTAGGTCGAATGTAGAATGAAGAGTGAGAGAATGCCTGTTGTGCGCGCTAGTGCAGTGAATGGTAGTGGTGAAAGCGCGCGAAAAAGTTATGCCCAGTAGCTCTATAATTTAGACGCCAAACTGTACACCTACACCTTCTTAAGTTTGACGAATTAAGTGATTCCATATTTGTCGTGTGGTCCACCGAAAAACCTCATGGGTCATTTTATGGTGGACCAGAGAAGTATGCCACAAAAACTTCAAATAACTCGGAGAAAAGAATACTTGGTATTGGGGCAACATTCAGATTGTAGCTCAAATGCTGACCCAGGTTACGTTTACACGCAGTACCGTGGAATTAAAGCGTTGAGAGCTGTCCATACCTCTTTAGATGCATTCCCAGTATAATATAGTTGTAGAAACCCCTGCTTGCTATTGTATCCGTGCTAGGCGTGTAGTCGGTCATTTGGAGTATCCATACAATATGGAAGACTGCGCGCGTCACAGATAAAAAGATGACATACTCACGATCAACCAGAAACAAATGAAAGTTGTATGCTCAAACACCCAAGTTTCTACGACTTCTCTTACAGGGATATTGCTGTGTACTGTTTGCTGCATGGTGCGATGTTGACGTGGGCGCTTCTTAGCTATTAGTTTATTATGAAGAGCAGTGTCAGCCCTCTCTTGAGCTTTCACGGACTTTGATAGCTTCGCTGTGGCCTTTGCGAGCTTTGCCTTTTCCTTGACTGCTTCTTTCGCTGCAATCCTCTGGACGTTCAGGAGGCAATAGGCTGACGAATAACTTGAACCACCGGATGAAAATGTCCCGATTAATGTTGGACGACTCCGATATCTGATACTTGGAGTTTTCAGATGCCTTTTTAATTCAATTGATCTTTTGGCGCGATCCAGCGAAAATGTACATGGGCGGAATTCGCCCTCCGTTTGCATTCACGCAACCTACGATGCTGACATTCTCTTGATGTGATGAACGTAGGACGTCTGGTGACATGCCTTAAGGGCAGATCACGCGCTCATTACAGTTCCCTTGTGTCGTCACCCCAGTTTCATCGCAGTTTAAGGTATGAGAAGGCTTGTCCGTGGGCCCCAGCTCTGACAGCACCTTACTTAGGTTACCTAAGTAGTAACAGATAGTTTCTTCAGTGGAGCACTCAGCTCGCTTGATATCCAAAATACGACTCTTTCGATACGACAGCACATCGGAGTGTTTCGCCATCCAACGTTGAACCCATTCGATGCTGGGAAAGCCGTCCGGCACCTCTTTAATAGATGTATCTAGTGAAGCTCCTCGAGAAAGAGCACGAAACATCGAGGTTCCAACGAAAGTCCACGAGAAGTCCGATAGAATATCGCCCCCATAAACCCTTCGTCCGCACCGGGGCTGATATATGTAAGCTGTGGGCCTCGCCTACACTCCACCGAGATGTATTCACGAACCCGACACCTAAGGTTTTCCCGTTTCAGATTGAATCTCTTAGCTGCCTCGAGGATTGATATTCCATCTTGAACACAGCATACAGCAGCTAAGTGTAAATCTGCCGTGTTTCTGGCAGAAACAGCTGGTCACATGCGCGTTAGAACGGTGACTTTGAGTGTGTACAGCATTAAAAGGATGAGCCCGTTTTAGACCAGCTCTGGTTTGATCGAAGCGGAATAGTCTGCTGTTGCTATCCATGCCGCTGTAATTCGACGATTTTTTTTTTCAATAAATGAAAATTTGATTGAAAATGCAAGTGTAAGCCTTGCCTAGTCGCTACAGTAAAATATATTAAGAGTGTGGGTTTTTCATTAGTGTGAGTGTGTAAGATACCGTGACCCACACTGTATACATGAGTGCTGTTGCCCATACCCACACTGATTAGGTTTGGCAAGTTCAAGCCACACTATTTTTGCTTCATGGTTCATCAAGCCATTTCCGCGAAAGGGTGCATGGAGTTCCAGTGTAGTGGTTGTGGGCTCGATACTTCGGGCGTCTCACACTCGTGTGATGTATGTGTAAATAGGAACCATCTTGTCCGGTTAAAGAAAGCAAGGTTGCCACGTGCGATGTGAGTGCTAAATCGGCTCATCAAACCAGAGAAATACCTGTCCCTCGACAATCACTCCAGCAGGGAAGGCTAAATGCTTTTTCTGAACACACAACCTACCAACTACAACATCTCACATAGTGCAGCGGTGGCAGCAGCAGCAGCAGCAGAAGAAAGAAGGTGTAAGGAAAACGCAGTATAAAGATGCTAATCGGAAAGCAGGGCAGATTGAGAAAGCGCTGAAGATGTTCCGTTTTGTGGCAGATCCCGACGACCCACTTCGTTCGAAACGGGCCCGTCAATTCTGACTGACAAGACTCGTGTGGACTCGTGTGATCTTGTACATACAAGCTCTGCATGGCAAAGGTCAGTCTCGTTTGCCCTCAAAGGCTGAAGCTAAATTCCCTCACAAATTTACCGGTAACCAAAAGGCAAACCTACAGAACGACAAATTGTTGATGAAAAAAAAAAGCACGAGCAGCATTTATCTAAACAGCGTCGAAGTGCTGTAGCGACACAATGTGGCGTCAAGAAGCGTATGCGCATGTAGCGTGTTCAACATCAGATAACATTTTCTTCTGGTTCTTGCAAGCGAATTGAACATACCACTGCAAAGTAGTTGGATCACACACCGAAGTTCTACCTCGCTGATTGTCAAAGGTATTTCAGCAGATTCATGGAGGTGGGCGGAATAGGTTCAAGATTAGACTCCACTTCGGTGTCGGCGTCAGTACGCATGTCAATATGCTGCGCTTGTGCGAATGTAGCCGTGTAGACTCAACTCTGTTCCTTCCGGCTGACATGAATGCGATATCGATTAGTGGGTTAGAGAAACTCGCCCACTTAAATACCCAATACTTAACCGCTCCTCTAGAAAGGTGTCGAATGTCTGGGTTGCGTCTTGAACTCGTGAGACTGTTGCGCGACGTGTTTCGGTAATGTAATATTGTTGGACTGTTTAGCAACAAAAACGAACACTCTGCTACAAAACACTCTGCTACAAAAGGACCTGCGCTCTCAGAGCGTCGCTGGTGGTTTGAAAATGCAGCCGACATCATATCTAAGGAGTTCACTTCTGACAGCTCGACAAAAGCACGTTGTCATTGACATGATGACCGACCGGGTTTGATGTAGATGTTCTTATCGAGTCTTGTTGTTTTCTTCTTGTATTGTCTTAGGCTAGCGATGACTCGGTCTTCTACATACACCGAATTCGCTGAAGATCTGTCCTTCTTCTAAAGTAATCGTACCATTGTCAACGGTCACGTTTGTTCTGCTTGTGCTCGTGATGTCTCCTATCTTGACGTGAACTCGGATAGGCGTTGGCATCGCTCGAATGCAAACGTGAACGTGAAAATTCCAGCTTATCACCAGCTAAATCTGGCACACATCGCTAAATGGCACTTTTAATAGGAGTTACATGCGCTTATTCTGGGTCTCCGTACTAAAATCGATATTCTCGGCTTTTGTACTTAATCAAAATATATTAAGAAATCGAGACCGGTTTCTACAATAACTGAACTAGCCTTAAAAATGTCAATTTCACAGTTTAAAATAAAACTCGTGTTTCGTTTTGAAGCAAAATACACTGAATTTTCCAGAAATCAAGATACAGTGCTGGCAAAATATATAAGAACGAGAGTTTATTGGGGGTTTTGACTTCTGAAATTGTGGAGTTGCGCTTTAATTAAGTGCACCAATCGATGTGTCTCATCAAGACGCATCGATTAATGGTCTCCATTTGGAAAACGGATAAAAAATGGCTGAGCAACAGAAAATCTCCAGAGGATGGCAAAAAGTACAATAGTGAACTAATGGCGTTGGTTACAGTTCTAGCTCTCTACGGTCGTTTAATAGCATACGAGGACTTTACAGTCGTGTTTCTATACAATTTAGACAACAACGAAAAAAGTAGTAATACACATTTGAATGATCATACAGAAATTGGCTGCAGCCGGGGAACTGATACTCGGTATGCGGGGCTGATGTAGAGCTCACCCCGAGTGCTACCAACCACTAAAATTAATAAAATATAGAAACTAAAACTAAAAATATATTTATAGAAATTGGCATCGACACCGCTGATGGTCCCAGGTCCAACAGGGTTAGTGATAGCATTGTGCGTTGCTTACTAAAATATCGCTTTAGGACAGCTGAAAAACCATTTGTAGAGCATAGTTGTTGCCTGTAGAAGCAACAGATAGACAGATTTTGTATTTGATCGTACTAAAACGTTTTTGGTTTGCACCGAACTGTATATGCTGTTAAAACAACAAACGCCCTACTATTTGTTTTCAATACCTAATTTGCGATAAACGGCAACAGATTTCCATCTATACTTCCTCTTTTCGTGGCTGTTTTACCACTTCATCATCTTCATCATCGAGGTCGGCGAAGCCACGATGCAGAGGGACCTGCAGTGATAAGAACAGAAAGGCAAGCACTTGCAGACTCACTGCAATCAGAGCGAGAGCCGTAACGTCGTAATACCGATTGGCGTAGTCCATGCCAAGCGTCTTGAGATACACCTCGCCGTAAACTGGAACGGCAGGGTACCCGGGAGCATCGAACTTGAGAATCAGACCTTTGAGTTCGTTGGTCATAAGGATCTCGAATGCGTAGCTGAAAATCGATAGATGCTTCAGCCAACCCACAGACGACGGCATGGTCTGCGAGTTCAGCAAAAACCCACCAAAGAGAAGCATGACCAGCAGAGCCACCGTCGCGCCAAGATTTGCAGACCCAACACGTCTAGAGAGCACACCGACGAGGAGGCAAATTGCGCCAGCTGCCACGTTGAACAGCACCAGCGTGAGTGAGAACATCAGGAAGCGCCCCGTCGTCGCTTGCAGTCCCATGATCCAATAGAAGATGCTCGCAAAAAGCGAGGCAGGCAATATCCGCAGCAATAGCGTATCCAACGTGGCCTTGGCAAGGAAGTAGCTGAATGCTCCGTAGTACATCGCGCCAGTTTCACGAAGAAAAATAGGGCGTTCGCCGATGAACAAGTCCATAGAGCTCATGCTCGCAAAACCGAAGAAAGTCAAGATAAAGTAGAATGCACCCATGCGATTCTGGAATCCTGCAAGGTCGTTGGTCACGTGGTTGAAGATCAATCCGCCGAAGAGAGCTAGCGACAGGCTCAACGCAATGTGCAGCACTAGCAGTGACCGGTGACGAAGAATGTTCTGCGCCGTCCGCGCAAAGAGCACACGAATCTCCACTAGCATTGATCGAGGTGGTGTTTTGATATCACCGTTAGTGTCTGCTTCGGTAACAGGTGGAGGGCTGCGAGGAGTACCAGGACCTGTAGGTATTCCCAGCGTACTCGGTTCTTTAGGGGTTCCCGCACCCACTGGTGAAGCCAGCATATTCTCCAAACGCGGGGTGTCGAGCGATGCATCTGCTTTCATAAACGGCGACGATTCCGCCCTAGGTGTAGGACTGCCGATCGTGAAGCGTGGGGTAATATTCTGCAGGCGAACGCGAGAGGCTGAAGAGAACGTAGTTGATTTGGACGACACAGGAGAAGGCTCACGCTTCATGTGAGACCGGATCATGGGGATATTGTTCGTGTCGGACGCGATGTCGAGGATGAAGTCAGCAATGTTCTCATTCTATACAACAGATCAAGATACACGGTTTGAGAGCATAATTCAAGAACGTAATAAATGCAAAAAGCTGAATACATACCTCTGGGCACTTAAAGCCAAGATCTTGGAAGTAACTTATGGACTCTGCAGGCGCTCCGCTGTAAAGCAACTTGCCCTTACCGAGCAGCATAATCTTGTCCAGAAGCAAGAAAGACTTTGCGCTTGGTTGATGGATACTAAGCACAACAATACGCCCATGGCCTGCCAGTTCTTTCACAAGTTGTACAACCGAGTGTGCAGAGGAGCTATCCAGCCCAGATGTCGGTTCATCGAGAATGAGAATCTGCGGCGCCGTTACGAGTTCCATACCAATACTGACACGCCTTCTCTCACCACCAGATACGCCACGTCGGCTACTGTTTCCTCCCACCGATCCGATGCGCGAGTTAGCAACGTGAGTGAGGTTGAGCTCTGCGATAGTACGATCCACCATTGCATCCTTCACTCTATCGGACAGCGTTGAAGGAAGACGAAGCTGGGCCGAGTACAAAATACACTCACGTACAGTGAGCGTTGAGTAGAGTGAGTCATCCTGCTGCACGTACGCAGCAATACGACGATATCCCTTCGACAGCCGTTTGCCATCAAGCAATAGTTCGCCAACAAACTGCGATCTGCCATTTTCCACTGCTGCAAGCGCGTTTAGCAGTGTCGTCTTGCCTGACCCACTGGGTCCCAATAAACCCAGAACTTCACCTCGTGAAACATTCCCCGAAATCTTGTGTAGGATGCGCTTGTGATCCTCAGCTGTGTTCGATGACTCCGCATAGCAACTGATGTGACGGAACTCAAGTGTACCTGCAAATCCAGACGTGAACTTGAGAATTTCAGTCTCCACATCTTCATTCTGTCCGCGACGAATACTGGCAGTCAAACAACAAGAACAAGCACAACCACAGAGCAGTAACGTTGCTGCGAACGCTGCACATGCCACAATAGCAACCCAGAGGCTGTTAATTCCACCCGAATCACCACCAGAGCTGCCACTTCCTGAGGCGCTGCTCCCACCACTTCCAGTCCGTTCGCAGGCCGAAGCTGTACACGTAGCAGACAATGGAATGGGCGATCCCTCAATGACAATAGCAAGTTGAGTCTGGTTCGTCACTTCAATCTTGGCTGGTTTCCCACTTAAAGTGCTCTCCACTAGAGCCTTCGTCATGGCCGAGCACTGAGGCCCACACTTGCAATCAATCTGCGCACATTCCCCATTGGCGTCGCCCGTAGCGAAGGTACACTGCGTAATATTGCAGTCAATCACATGCGTACTGTGTACCGTGTCCTTAGCCTTGAAGATAGCAGCCGAGCAGTTGGCTACCCCCTGTACGTCTCGATCGCAACGCACATCCAGCGCCCCATCGGGGAAAAGAGCTTGCAGGTCCGTGGACAACGTGCAGCCGTAGGTCTTAATCGATGCATGCGCGTCATAACTTAGCCCAGTGACACATGAGAAGTCGGAGCCGAAGGTGGCACTGCAGATGTCTGAGGAAGCGGCGTTTAGTGAGCCGCTGGCCGTGCACATGCGACAGCCGAAGCCACTGAAGCCCTCGCGGCAGTCGCAGTGGCCTGTGGTCGCGTTAAGTTGCTCGTAGTGAGGATCACATGGCGCACTGGAGAAGGAGAAGGAGGAGGAGGAGGAGGAGGGGGAAGCAGAGGCTGGTAGAAACGCCAGCGACAGCAGCGAGAGGCTCAGCAGAGACCGCATGAGCGTCAGGGGCGGAATGCGGAATGGTACGTACGAGCTCTTTTGAGTGACAGGATCAGATGCATAGAAAGACTGTGGATACATGAAAAGGAATTTTGACCAATTATAATATGGCTACATTGTAGTATTAACGAATCAGTAACAAGACGCAACTAGTGAAATTCTGATCCTGGTCTGCAATACTCTGCATCTTCAAGCACTTGGTTGACACGAGGAGGTGATGTGTGGCAGGCTGCAGAGGTGTCGGAGAATAAAGAGCGACAAGAAGAGGAAGGTACGGCGCAAATGACGCGAAAAGCACGAAGACTTGTTGCTTGAGAGACGTCTCACTGCGTATACTCCTGTTGGAAATGTTATGAAGTTAAGACTCCAGTGAAAGCTCTACTTGGTAGTGGAGAGCATGAAACCACCCCAAAATCGCAGTTGGCCAAACAATCTACGCTGTTGCAACTGCCTGTAACTCGACCATACCTCTATACAGCCCACCGCTCAACTGCATCAGCTCCTCGTGACTTCCAAGCTCCACGATCGCGCCGTCGCGTGTCACGGCGATCACGTCCGCCTTCCGAATCGTCGACAAACGGTGAGCCACCACAATCGTCGTGCGCTGCTTTTGCGCCATCAACGCGTCCAGCGAAGTCTGTACGATGTGTTCACTCTCGTTGTCCAGTGCACTCGTCGCCTCGTCCAGAAGCAGCACGTCCGGGTCGCGCAGGATGGCACGCGCAATGGCGATCCGCTGCTTCTGGCCGCCAGACACCTGCGCGCCGCGATCACCCACCTCCGTGTCGAAGCCGCGTGGGAAGTTCGAGATGAAGTCGAAAGCGTTGGCGCTTCTAGCTGCTTCCTCCACCTCCAGTCGAGTCGCATCTGGTTTCCCTAATGCGATGTTATCTGCGATCGTACCGGAGAAGAGTACCGGCTCCTGGCTCACCAGCGAAATACGGTCACGCAGCCACGGCAGACTCAAGCTGCGCACGTCGTGTCCGTCCAGCGTCACAACACCCGCTGACGGGTCGTAGAAGCGCTCTAGAAGCGCGATGGCGGTGCTCTTACCATTGCCGCTCGCTCCGACCAAAGCCACTGTCTGACCACGTCGAATGGACAAGTTGTAGTCCTGGTAAATGGCAGCATTCGGTCTGGATGGGTACGCGAATGTGAGCTTCTTGAAGTGGATGTCGCCCTCGATGCTCGGTAGTACAGTTCCTGCGGTGGATGTGGCGTCGATCTCCGGTACGCGGTCGATGATCTTGAACACGTTAGCAGCGGCTTGTTTGGCTTTCTCTCCATCCACAGAGCCTTGCGAGGCCATACCGACACTAAAAGATCCCATCATGAAAACCAAGAGAACCACGAAAAGGTCCTCGAAAGTGACTGCTCCATGGGATACCAGAATACCACCGATATAGAAGACGAAAGAGAGGACCCAGAACGTCGTTCCCTGCGAGAGACCGAAGGAAATGCCTCCGGACACACCGAGTCTCTTGTCGTGCGCATTTGAGACGTCCAGGAAGGCTGTGTACTGCGCAACCAGATTTTTTTCCATTCCGAACGATGCGACCGTGCGAATTGAGTCGATGGCCTCCGAAAGTAGAGATCCAGCTGAGGCGTCTGCGTCGTTGTTTTTCTTGGCGTTAACCTGCCCGGACATTTGCTTTAGTCGCACGAAATTGACACCCACGAGGAACGGAGTCGTAGCCATCATGATCAGCGTCATTTCCCAACTGTAGTAAAATGCGACCGCGAAGGTGATAGTGAACGTTGTTCCAGTCATGAGGCTTCGATTGAGGAAATCCGACGTCATCGCCTGGAGAATAGCGGCATCCGTGGACAACCGAGTCACTAGCGATCCTGACGAGTTCTCCTTGAGGTCGAACCAGCCCACTTCCTGATGCAGCATACCAGTGTACGTTGCAAGGCGAACCCGACTGATCAATCGACTGGAAGCAATACCGAACCAGTACTCGGTCAGTGTGAACGAAGCACCACATACTACAGCTAGACAACCGAGAGCAAGCGAAAAGTACCGCATGTCGTGTAGCATTTCGTGTTTTGTCTTCTGGAGCTCGTAGTACAAGTGAATGATTTTGGCAATGAACATACCGCCCAATGGGTAAACGGAGCCCTTGAACACGGAAGATACTCCACCCAAGGCCATGAACTTCCACTCAGGTAAACCCATTCTCCAAACACGAAGCGTTGACACTTCCAGCGTGTCTTCACTGTCGGAGTTGCTGTCGTCGGCTTCATTGGGTTTGACATCATCGATATCCGTCTCACTCGATTTCTTCGACACCATGTTGGATTGGATCACCCCATGGCCATCTCCCACGATTGAATTGTCATGTGTTCCTGTCTTCTTTTCAAGTTTTGCTTGAGCTTGAGCTTCAAGTAGACGGCGGTAATGACCATTCGCAACACGCAACAGCTCCTCGTGTGAACCTATCTCTACGATCCGACCACCATTGTGCACGGCAATGCGATCTGCGTCTCGGATCGTTGACAACCGGTGCGCCACGATGATTGTTGTACGGTTCGACCCTGCCACCAACCGATCCAGAGACGCCTGCACGATCCGTTCGCTCTCCGTGTCCAGTGCACTCGTCGCCTCGTCCAGCAACAGGATCGGGGGATTCTTGATGATAGCACGCGCGATGGCAATGCGCTGCTTCTGACCTCCTGACAGCTGAGCCCCTCGTTCGCCCACTTCCGTTGCGAAGTTCTCTGGGAACTCCATGATGAAGTTGAACGCGTTTGCCATCTTGGCCGCCTCCACCACTTCACTATCCGATGCATCCGGTCGGCCGTGGCGGATGTTCTCCATGATCGATGTCGCGAAGAGAACAGGTTCTTGTCCGACCAAACCGATCTGCTGTCGCAGCCACTTCACGTTGAGTGAACGAACATCTTCGCCATCGATCTTCACAGAGCCGACCAGTGGGTCGTAGAAGCGCTCGAGCAACGAGATCACTGTGCTCTTGCCACTACCGCTCGGACCCACCAGCGCCACCGTTTCTCCAGCCTTGATCTTGAGCGAATACCCGCGACACACCTCCACTTCAGGCCGAGACGGATATGCGAATCTTACGTTGTCGATGTCGATGTCTCCTGAAACGTGATTCAGTTTCTTGCCTTGATCATCGTTGGTAGGTTCGATCAGCGAAGGGTGTTTGATAACTTCGAAGACGTCGAAGGCAGCAGCACAAGCAGAGAAGACCGCTTGCAGATTTGGGCCTGCCTGCCCTAACGCCATCGCCCCCTGCATTACAGCGAAGAACACTGTGATGACACGACCGCCATCGTAGCAACTGGAGCCACTGCACGTGTTGCCGTCCAGTTGATCGCGTGCAACAAACACGGCACCCAGGAAGAAACCAAGCGAGTACATGAGGAAAATCATCATGTACATCAGTCCACTGCCCCAGCCCACAGCAAACGCCTTCTTGATCCCAGCGTTCGTGGCTCCTTCAAGAGAGCGACTGTACTTGTCAATGAAATGCTGCACCGAGTTGAACATGTGCACCGTGCGGATGTTGCTGAGCGACTCCTGCGCCACAGCTCCAGCCTCTGCGTATGCCTGCATCCCATCGTGTGTAGCTGCGACGATCACTTTCTTGGCCAGCATCCCGCTCAAGGCGACAAACGGCACCACTGCCATTAAAATCAACGTCAACTCCCAGCCCTTCACAAAAGCGATGATGATTCCCGCTACTACAGTTGCCGAGAAGTGGAGCATGTCGCTCATCTTGGATCCAATGCCGTCTTGGATAGTGACGGTGGCATCGGCTACACGAGAAGATAGCTGCATTGGATCATTGACGTCAAACCAGCCAATCTCCTTGGTGATAATTGCGTTGACGTAGAGGCTTCGGATGCGCTTGGACTGACGCGACGCTGTGAGGGACCAGCAGTAGACCTGCAGGTAGCCTGCAAGAAGACCCACGACGCCCACAATGGTGAGGTTACGAGCAACTTTGTTGACACTGGATGAGAAGTCGTCGGAGATTGAGCTTCCTTGAGTTGTCGAGCCGAAGGAATTGATGAGGTTGCCCAGTAGAAGAACCATCAGCGGTCGCAGAACGCCAGCGCCTATAGCCCCAAGCGTCCCGAGAGCCATGAGCAGCTTATCAGTCGAGTCCGCGAAGGAGAAGAGCTCGAGCACCGGTACTTGCTTCTTCTTGCCAGTTTCATCTTTGGATTCGTCCAGAATCTTGGCTTTCTCGTCGTCGCTCTCTTGTGAAAGTCGAGGTGTGAGCACTTCGACGTACGGCTGATGGTCAGGGCTGCTGGGACCTCTCGGTTGAGGCGCCATTGAAGACTGAGGATAACAATTGGGATTCTCAGTACTTGTGCGTTGCAGGGTAAGTTGGAGAATGAGCTTCTAGTGACCATTGCTCCTGCAAATGTGAAGGGGTTCCGCATGTGGGTAATACAAAAGCGTGGGTAAACACGATTTCAATTGGTCAAAATATCGACAAGAAAATTCGTGATTGGCTATCTGGGGCACAATCGAGAGTAGAAACGAGTCAGCTTGCCTGCATCAACAATGGCGTTGAAGTCCGCTGGAAGTCTCCCTCCTGGCCATCACGAAAGCCGCAAGCTTTCTGTTGTGCGCACGTACTCATGTCCAATGTTTCAGCTTGTTTGCTGTAGCTGCCGTACTGCCTGCTTGATATAAAAGGCTCCAGATTCTTTACTACTACGTAGTACTACTAGAGGTATAGTCGCAGCCTATGAAAATGCCTCTGACGTGGCTCTACAAACGGTGAGAGATCATGCCTTGAAAATAAAACACCATCACATCAGGCTACGACAGCCAGTCTGTCGACGATTTGGAAGGCGGGGGAGGATGGTCATAGAAGGAGACTGGCTGATCACATCATAATTGACATATTGCTAACGTATGGAGGATATTTCTTACAGTTTGCGCGTGTAGGGGTAGGGATCAAGTTTACCTGCATCGATAAAAATGCACCGGCCGTCCGCATTTATTATTAAAGGCTTAGCAAGGTCGCTGTAGGGTCCATCTGCACGAAGCAGCGCCAGCGCTACAGACGCTGGCGAACTGACTTCTGACCACAACCGCCGCCGCTTCCAGGCTGGGGACGTACACTCAATCCAATCCACAGCGGAGGAACGTTGAGGCTGGAGACGATAGAGCGAAATATTTTTGTCTGAAATAGTTTTGTCGCTAAACAACCTGCGTAATCGCGAAGCTGCTTTTCAGCCAATCAGAGACGTGATTGCGCTACGTGGCTTAATTTAAATTGAGCACAAAGGACCGCTTAATTTAATTTAAGCACGGCTTAATTTAAATCAAGCAGATTCGTACTCGCTGGGATTTTCAGCAAATCAGCGGCCAGCGAGCAGTGATGACGTAGGCGACCGTTGGGGACACCCTCCCCAAGTGTCGCAGATCTCCCGTTTCCTTACGCTTATATCGCGGTGGTGCGCTCGCTGCAAGCGCTCTTCCGCTACGAACGCGAGGCAGATATGTTCATGGAGATGCCTTCTATCTGTATGCCAAGTTTCGCCCATGATTTCGCTGTATTGGGCGCGCTGTGTAGTTGGGGCACTGGCCCCAGCTATCACAACTGTCAAATATTATAAAGACATCGAAAATTGCAGTGAATCTCTCTACCTTTGTTGACCATCAACAAAGGAGGTTGCGCAGGGGTTAACCTTCTCTAGACTCTACTGCACTGCCTGCCATACGCCATCGGTCTCTAGCTGCCTCGCTTCCTCGCACTTCAATCTGCCAAGCGATGCCCACTTCTACGTTAAAGCAGCAGCGTAAGGAGAAGGTGCTCGAGTGGACAAGGCGTCCCCACCAGATGCCTCGGGACGTGACCGGGAGGTTGATCTCGCACCATCAACTTCCGGCACTTTGAGAAAGGTTTCCCCGATCCGGTTTACTTTAAAGGTGTTCCATTCGTCCCTTGGAAAACCTTACAAGCAAGGGTTCGTACACCACATGGTTGGGATCGGTTTCGAGATCATTTCGGGGGTGAGCACCTTATCGTTGGCGCCAACGATAAGAGGACTATGTCGAACGAGGACATATATGGAGAGGGCAACCGCACCTACCTGAAACTCGAGGACGTTCTGCAGGAAGGTCGCCTGTACCGCGCCACCAGTAGCCTTCGCACCGACTGGGAGAATGGGACCCTCCAGGAAGATGTCACGAGCAACTCAGACCGACCCTATGCGGTGCATCACAGGCCGCATGTGACTGGTGTATTCTACGACCCTCCAGTTCGTCATGGAGCAGGAGGGATCTACGTTCTCCACTGTGGCTCAACGTCAGCATTCAACCACAACACGTCTGATGGCCCCAATTTCATCCTGAAGGTTGGGCATTCCAAGGACATCCTCCGTCGACTTCATGAGCACCAACAGACTGGCTCAAATCTACGCACCCACGGTGAGGTGGTATTCCTGTTTGGAGTGGAGATAGACACGTGCGATCGAGTCCCTGCGGAGTCTCTGCTCAAGGTCATGCTGACGGAGTTCGGCTTTTCTCGCTTTACTGTTTATAAAAGTGAAAGGCGGTCGGCGTCAAGCTCTCGGCACCGTTCTCGAGATGCCGGCTAGTTTCATGATAGACATGTGTATGTAGGTAGAGCTACGAAATGCCCAATTAAATATTTTGATTGTTTTTTGTATGAAGGATCCGTTTTGGGTATCGACACAAACTCATTGCCGTGCCAAGTCAAAAGCACAAGCAACCCCATACTCAACACTGCTAGTCAAGAGATACATCATGGCATCGCTTCCTGATGCCAGCAAAACTGACCCTCCCAACTATGTGGAAATGCATTCGCCTCAATCTTCGCATCAGCATTCCGATGCTGCAGTTGTAGATGTAGTGGATGAACATTTGGAGGCACCTAGACAGGTGTCCTTGTTAGAGCTCTTCAGTTTCGCAGACACTACCGACAAATTGCTCATGCTCTTGGGCACGGTGGGGGCTTTTGGGGCCGGAGTCTTACGCCCCATCTTGGTCCTTCTGTATGGAGACATTATCAACGAGTTCGGTGAGGCTAGGGAGGGGGAAACGCCGACTCTCTCCATGTCCAGCGTCCGCACTGCATCCATCAATTTTATGATTGTGGGCGTCGTCGGCTTCATCGCAGCCTACCTGCAGATCTACTGCTGGTCTCTCACGGCGTCGCGTCAATCCAAGCGCATCCGAAATCTCTACGTCAACGCGATCATCACTAAAGAGATCGGCTGGTTCGACGTCAATGACCCAATGCAGCTATCGTCACGTGTGGTTGATGCCACGATTACTATCCAAGATGGAATGGGTGCCAAGATGAGCGATTTACTGCACTTCACCTCCACCATCGTCTCTGGAATCGTTATCGCTATGGTCAAGGGCTGGGAGCTGACGTTGATCCTGATGGCAGTGGTGCCGTTCGTCACCGTGAGCGGCATGTTAGCCAAGAAGGCGATCGTTACCGCTAGCAATCGCAGCATTAACTCGTACGCTAAGGCCGGGGCTGTGGCGCAGGAGTCGCTCAGCAACATCCGCACGGTGCACATGTTCAACTCGGTACAGCATTTCATCGACAAGTACAGTCGCTCTCTCGAAGGAGCCACGCTCGCTGGGATCAAGAAGGAGTTTGCTGCTGGCTGGGGCACCGGGGTTATGAATATGGTGCAGTTCTTCATGTACGCGCTTGGTTTCTTTTTAGGAGCCGTCTTCGTCGCTCGTGATAAGCTGGATGGAAACTCCTGCAGTGGTTCGAGCTGCTACGACGCTGGGCGAATTATGACGGTCTTTTTCTCGGCAACCAAAGGCACCCTAGCAATTAGTCAGGCAGGCCCAAATCTGCAAGCGGTCTTCTCTGCTTGTGCTGCTGCCTTCGACGTCTTCGAAGTTATCAAACACCCTTCGCTGATCGAACCTACCAACGATGATCAAGGCAAGAAACTGAATCACGTTTCAGGAGACATCGACATCGACAACGTAAGATTCGCATATCCGTCTCGGCCTGAAGTGGAGGTGTGTCGCGGGTATTCGCTCAAGATCAAGGCTGGAGAAACGGTGGCGCTGGTGGGTCCGAGCGGTAGTGGCAAGAGCACAGTGATCTCGTTGCTCGAGCGCTTCTACGACCCACTGGTCGGCTCTGTGAAGATCGATGGCGAAGATGTTCGTTCACTCAACGTGAAGTGGCTGCGACAGCAGATCGGTTTGGTCGGACAAGAACCTGTTCTCTTCGCGACATCGATCATGGAGAACATCCGCCACGGCCGACCGGATGCATCGGATAGTGAAGTGGTGGAGGCGGCCAAGATGGCAAACGCGTTCAACTTCATCATGGAGTTCCCAGAGAACTTCGCAACGGAAGTGGGCGAACGAGGGGCTCAGCTGTCAGGAGGTCAGAAGCAGCGCATTGCCATCGCGCGTGCTATCATCAAGAATCCCCCGATCCTGTTGCTGGATGAGGCGACGAGTGCAATGGACACGGAGAGCGAACGGATCGTGCAGGCGTCTCTGGATCGGTTGGTGGCAGGGTCGAACCGTACAACAATCATCGTGGCGCACCGGTTGTCAACGATCCGAGACGCAGATCGCATTGCCGTGCACAATGGTGGTCGGATCGTAGAGATAGGTTCACACGAGGAGCTGTTGCGTGTTGCGAATGGTCATTACCGCCACCTTCTAGAAGATCAAGCACAAGTAGTTTCGAAAGAGGACAACATCAAGGAAGAGACGGCAGCTTACCCGGACTCGTTCAGATCTACTCGTGGACGCGTACAATCCGTAGCGCGAATGAGTAGTAAATCGAACGTGGAGTTTGTCGAAGCTGAAGAAACTGAAGCCAGTGGAGTTGACACCAATGAGTCTGCGCAGAAGGACAGTAAGTCGAGGATCTGGAAGATGACCCTCCCTGAGTGGAAATTCATGGCGCTGGGAGTTCTCGGCGCTACGGGATATGGCGCAGTGTACCCTGTAAATGGCTTGCTCATCGGCGTCTCGATCAAGTTATATTCCGAAACGTACAAGACGAAGCACGAGATGCTACACGACATGCGCTACTACTCGTTGTATCTGGGCATCCTTGCCGTTGTGTGCTGTGCGGCAATAACTCTGATGAACTACGGCTTCGGTGTGGCTTCGAACCGCCTCGTAGCTCGTGTCCGTGTGGCGACGTACGGCGCCATGCTGCGGCAGGAGGTCGGGTGGTTTGATTTGACTGAAAACGCACCCGGTGCTCTTGTATCTCGGCTCACGAGTGACTCCGCCGTTCTGCACTCCATGACGTCCGAAAACCTCAGTCGTGCAGTGGTGAGCGTGGCCACGACAGTCATTATCCTCGCACTTTCGTTTCTGTACAGTTGGCAGATGACCCTGGTTATGACGGCCGTTGTGCCTCTGCTGGTGGGCTGCAACTTCATGCGGATCAAGAACATGCGAGGACAGGTAAACGCCAAGACGAGCAACAACGCAGACGCGGCAGCAGGGTCGTTGCTATCGGAAGCCATTGACGCGATCCGCACGATCGCCTCGTTCGGCATGGAACAGTCTCTGACTGCAAGATATACGTCGCTCTTGGATGCCTCGAAGGAGCAGGATAAAATCGCAGGAGTCTCGGGTGGCATCGCCTTCGGTTTATCCCAAGGCGTGTTGTTCCTCTCGCTCTCCCTGATCTTTTACGTTGGAGGTTACTGGGTCACGAAGGGCACAGTCAACTTCTACGATCTCTTCACGATCATCATGATCTTTATGACTGGGTCGTTCAGTATTAGCATGGCCTCGCAAGGCTCTGTGGATGGAGAGAAAGCCAAACAAGCCACTGCTAACGTGTTCAAGATCATCGACCGCGTACCGGAGATCGACGCCACATCCACCGCAGGAACTGTACTACCGAGCATCGAGGGCGACATCCACTTCAAGAAGCTCACATTCGCGTACCCATCCAGACCGAATGCTGCCATTTACCAGGACTACAACTTGTTCATTCGACGTGGTCAGACAGTGGCTTTGGTCGGAGCGAGCGGCAGTGGTAAGAGCACCGCCATCGCGCTTCTAGAGCGCTTCTACGACCCGTCAGCGGGTGTTGTGACGCTGGACGGACACGACGTGCGCAGCTTGAGTCTGCCGTGGCTGCGTGATCGTATTTCGCTGGTGAGCCAGGAGCCGGTACTCTTCTCCGGTACGATCGCAGATAACATCGCATTAGGGAAACCAGATGCGACTCGACTGGAGGTGGAGGAAGCAGCTAGAAGCGCCAACGCTTTCGACTTCATCTCGAACTTCCCACGCGGCTTCGACACGGAGGTGGGTGATCGCGGCGCGCAGGTGTCTGGCGGCCAGAAGCAGCGGATCGCCATTGCGCGTGCCATCCTGCGCGACCCGGACGTGCTGCTTCTGGACGAGGCGACGAGTGCACTGGACAACGAGAGTGAACACATCGTACAGGCTTCGCTGGACGCGTTGATGGCGCAAAAGCAGCGCACGACGATTGTGGTGGCTCACCGTTTGTCGACGATTCGGAAGGCGGACGTGATCGCCGTGACACGCGACGGCGCGATCGTGGAGCTTGGAAGTCACGAGGAGCTGATGCAGTTGAGCGGTGGGCTGTATAGAGGTATGGTAGAACAGCAGGTCTAAGGTAGAACGAAACCCCTATAGCCACCGAAATGGTCAAGTGCTTGAATTGAACGTTATCTCGATGGTTCAGTGCTGGCTTTGATACTGTAGTAGTACTACAGGTAGTATCACCGAGACTACGTAGAGTTCTTCAGCATTGGAAAGGCCAGAACAGGAAGTAGCAGACTTTCTCCTCCTTTCCAGCGGCGGAAGCTTCACCAGTAGCGACTTCGTCGCGTAATCCACGCACCATAGGGGTTGACTTTGTAGCAGCAGCAGTGACTGACAACAGGAACGCGAGAATGTAAATGGAAAACTTCATCTTCTTCTTTCTTGTTGGTTGTGAGTTGGACACGGCAAATTGTGGAATGAACTTCATTATCTCAACAGCAGAATTGCTGCGAATTCATGTTATTTCAACTGGAATTATTCTGGAGTAAGTGTAGGGAAGACTACGAACAGATACCGCACATATCAATTGCCAATCCAAATAATTGGGTGGCACGCGTAGTCCACAATGCCCAAGAAGGAGCACATTCTCTTCTCCTTCTCCTCCAGACTAATAGCCGCATCATTACTGGAACTGACACTCGAGTCAACATTGGTGCGAAGGTTCCGCTGGCTCAGATCCATCACAGGCGCTTCGGCTGAAGCGAGTTGCGACGCGTAGGTGGCGACAATAACGCATGCGAGAAGAATCTTGGACATCTTGAGTTGGAGAGGAAGTGCGCAGTTTGAGAGTTTTTTGCAAATGAACTCTTACCAGTTTGGCTGCGTTGAGTTCTTGCTGCAAAGTAGAAGTTCATTCAGACATTCAAGGTGGTAATAACCACCTACTTCTCATTGTTCGATAGACTTTATCCAAGGCTGATGAAAAGAATCATCCAGTTTCTAAGGACAAACATTTATCCACAATTACACACGGCCAAAATGAGTTCCAAGAAATCCACAAGTCCCTCCCGTGCCGTTAGTAGGCAGTCTGTAAGACCAAGACACCAGCGAACAAATCCATCCAATCGACCACGAAACATTAACGCAACGCCAGCTACCAGTTGTGGCCCAAAACGTTGCGGCCACTGATGATGTTTTGTCCATTTCATCCGAAATACAACCGGGCTAGAACGAAACCAAGCCTTCTCGTAACCCACGACATGTTCCGTGATGCCAACAGTAAGCTTTAGCTTGTACTTCCCGAGACACAGGAGGAGAGTGCCTTCGACCACCACATAGTCACAGTGGAGCTTAGCGGCTGCGACTACGGCTGCGAGGGCCACCCGACGGCGGAGGAGACCTGGAATCAATGAAAAGAATCAACCAGAATTCAGCAAAAGCATCAAAGACCAGCATAATAACTGATAACCTACCAGCTGCGGTCATTCCGGGGACCGCGACGCGATCCATGACGCGATGACGACATCTCCGGCCGACCGTAACGACGGTACTCCTGCGAAGACTTGTCCATGCCTCGCCCCACATACTCCCGGGGTACTCGTTCCTCACCGCGCGAACGCGATTCATAGTAGCCAGACTGTGAACGACGTTCTGGCTGCTGGAACTCTTCGACCTCATCCGGACGCCCGTACGAGCGCTCTCCGCCATAGTCGCGCGAGCGTTCGCGCTCCTCGCCTCTCCGCAAGCTGCTGCTGCTGCTATGGCGACGATAACGCGAAGGAGAGCCACGTTCCTCAGGGTCCTCCCGACTGTGTCGCGATGAATGGTGGCGACTCGAGTGGCGGTGGTGATGGTGGCGACGGTGGCCAGACTCCTCCATCTCGTCTTCGTACCTGCTCTTCCTCCCCGACTGCGAGTCGAACGAGTCGTAGCGAGGTCGCCCACCGCGTTCTTCTCCGTTGTAACTTCCATTCGCGTCAATGTTTCCTCTGGTCGCACGTTTGGGTCCGTCACCTCTGTTCCTACAAAGCAAAAACACCTTTAGTGTCATCAAAACGACAATAGCCCATATCTCTTCACGTACTTGCGGAAATTGTAGTCCGTACGCAAATGTTGTCCAGCTACAATGATCGTAGCACTATGGGCCTTCTGAGCCGACGAGATGTCCGTATAGTCCACGAACGCAGACATGGGGGCGTCGGGTCTGGCCTGGGGCAGCACTTTGACGTTGTGAACCTCTCCGAACTGGGCAAAGGCTTGGTCCAGTTCGCTCATCTTAATGTGGGGTGGGATATTGGCCACAAACAGGTTAGGCGACGCGTTCACAGGGAACCGAGGGCTGTTCAGCAGCGGCGGCTGGTTGTTAGAGGGTCCGGAGCCTCCCTGGTGTCCAGATGGGCCGTCGTAGCGGCGTTGCGTGCCGTGCGAGACAGCAAAAGCCACGCGCAGGCGCCTACCGCCCAGTTCCTTGTCGTTCATCTCTCTCACCGCCAGCTCAGCGTCCTCCAGCTGCTCGTAATGCACGAACGCGTAACCTTTTTTCACTGCGCATTGCTCAATCGGTCCGAACTGGGCAACGGAGTGGAGTTAGAGACCGGGAAAAGCGACAGAAGGGAGCCAGATACAATACCTTTCCAAATTCAGCCTCCACGTCGTCCTGCGTGAGCTCGTAGAAGAGATTTCCCACGTAGAGCTTCGTCGACGCCATCGGTCCTTCCTCCATGGTTGAAAAAACGGATCTGGAACCTTTTTAGAGGGCGGCTTGCTTGCTATTGGCTGAAATACGTAATAAAATGTAGCCATTGGATCTTTTGACACGAAACGACGCGACCTGTCATGTGCAATGCCAATACTTGGAGTGATGGCGGACGCGTTGGAGTTCACGTCCGAGGAGAGCGACTGGGTGTTCGACTATGTGCTGAATCTCTTCCGTTCGCCGGCGTGGGAGCTGCCGATCATGTGCTTCATTGACGATAACTGCGCCAGCTTCGATACGGACGAGGAGAACAAATTCATCTACACGGAGCTGCACCTGCAATTCCGTGAATTGGTGGAGACTGTTTTAGGCTCGCATTTAGCTGAAATGGGACTTACAGCCACGGACTTCGCTACAATCTGTGAGAAACAACGTGATAGCGAACGCGCAGCGGGATGCTCTGTGAGCGACGGCGTCAGCGCTGATGTGGTGAACCAGATCTTGGCCATGGACGACTTCCTGAGCTTTAAGAAGCTCATGGTCAAGCGCAATTTGGAACTGGAGTTGGAAGCCATTAAGGAGTTGCGCGAGGAAGTGACTGAGGACGAACACGACCTGGAGGCCCAGTTCATGGAGCTCAGCGTGCTCTACAAGCAGGAGGAGATGGAGCAAGCTGAGCTGGAGGTTGCTCTCGCCATGTCCATGGTTGTCCAGGACGAACAGCTACGACTAGCGTCAGTGGCGGCGAAAGTAGCGGAAGATAAACATGCAAGTAGTGTCGATACGAGGCAGTTGTCGCCGGCGGAAGTGCAGCAGCAAATCCGCGAGAGCAAGAAGAAGGCCGAGGAAATCTGCAAGAAAAACAAGGAATCACTCGAAGAGAACCGCAGCAAGCAGCGAGAGTGGCAACAAGCGGCCGACATCTCCGAGATGGAGCTCAAGCGGCGCGAAGAATATCTGAAGAAGCAGCGTGACCGAATCATTGAAAAGAAGAAACGTGAGCGCGAGGTCCAGCTGAAGGAGTACCAGCAGGAGCAGAAGGCAACGGCTCCAGAGCCACCTGCGCAGCTTGCCGAGAAGCTCCAGAGTAACACGTCAGAGGAGGCGAAGAAGGCAGAAGAAGAGGAGCGCAGGAACGCATTACGGATCGCTTTGGCACGTCGTATGAAGCAGGACCTACTCGAATCTGCAAATTCAGCAGCCTCCGATCCGAGCCACTCAGGTAGCTTCAAAATGCACCAGGTATGGATGGTGTGTGTGTTGAGAAGCAAAAGGTATTGACTGGAAGTATGTTTTGGTGTAGGTGGTGGAGCTCGATGAGAAGCTGCAGCGCGTTGAAGACCTACGTCGACAGAGCCAGGAGCGCGAAAGCAAGGTTCAGGCGAAACTGGTACGTTCCTTAGCTTGCTGGGCTGTATATTAGCAATCTGACACCACGTTTTCCTCCCCCAGAGAGCTGGTGTCTCCTAAACACAACATCATGCGCGCGGCAGCAGATCAGTAAATGACGCGCCCTACTAAAAACGATAACACTAGCATGAAATATGCACTTCCTCTTGCACCCAACGCAATTGTTCGCTCTGCATTCGAGATTATCGTAAGCGAGGCCTATCATCGCTGCTTCAACGCTTTCGGCCTGTATAGTAGCCGAAGCCATTTTAATTCGAGTGGAACTTCTTGTTCGTCTTGGCCATGTCTTGCAGCAAAGGCGCTGGGGCGAACTGTGGACCGTACTGGTCAGCGAATCGCTGCATCATTTCCGTAAACTTGGTGCTTCCCACCTTGTCGACGTAGCGGAAGGGCCCTCCAATGAACGGCGGGAAGCCGATGCCGAACACGGCTCCGATGTCGCCTTCAGAGGGGGATGCAATGATATCGTCTTGCACACACAGGACTGCCTCGTTCACGAAACGAGACATGAGGCGGTTGACCGTGTCCTCCTCGCCTAGCTTCAGGTCTTCCTTTTGGAATTTCTTCACAAGGTTCATGGCTTCAGCGTTAATGTTTTTCTTGCCCTTCTTTCCCTTCGGAGGTTGCACGAAAAAGCCCTTCCCGGACTTTTTGCCCAGGAATCCGTGACTGATCATCTCTTCGAACAACTTGGCATCGCCACCTTCCATGCGTACACCCAGAGCCTTTGAAAGCGTCTGATTCACGTGGAAAGCCACATCCAGACCCACTTCGTCGGCCAAGGTGATCGGGCCTACAGGGAGACCCCACTTCGTCATGAGCTTATCGAGTTTTTCCGGCTCCACGCCGTCTGCCACCAGAGCGAGCGTCTCAGCAATGTACGGACCAAGACAGCGGTTCACGTAAAATCCTGGTACATCCTTCACCACGATAGCCGTCTTGCCCTGACGAAGGCCAAGATCCACAGCCTTCGCAGCCGTAGCATCACTTGTACCGGTGTGACGAATGATCTCCAGCAGCGGCATGCTCGGGACAGGAGAGAAATAGTGCATACCGATCACGTTCTCCGGACGCTTGCACGCTGACGCGATGTCGGCAATCGGAAGCGCTGACGTGTTGGTAGCAATGACACAGTCCTTGGACACGTAGTTCTCCAAATCCGACAGCACCTTGTGCTTGAGTGACAGATCCTCGAAGACAGCCTCGATAGCAAGGTCAGCCTTCTTCATATGAGTCTTCCAAACTTCATCCTCGTCCGAGAGAGGCACCACATTGGCCATAACGGCGTCACGGTCATAGATCGTCATGCGTTTGCGCTTGACCTTCTGATCCAAGTTGCTGCGCACATAGTCTTCGCCTTTAGCAGCAGCTGCAGCATCACGATCCTTGAGCAGGACGCGCACACCCTTAGCAGCTGACACTTGTGCAATACCAGCTCCCATGAGACCTGCACCAACGACAGCCATAGTCTGCACGGGCTTCTCAGGTTTCCCGTAGCGGTTTTTCTTCAGTGCCGTTTGCCCAAAGAAGATGCTCATGAGCGCTTTGGCTTCGCTGGTCATTCCCAGCTTGGCAAAGTTAGACGCTTCAACTTCCAAGCCCTTGGTGAGTCCCTGCTCCACTCCCGTTTGTGCAGCTTCCAAGATGAGCTTAGGTGCCGGGTAGTGTCCTCCTGTTTTCTTCTCCACCATCTCTCCAGCTTTGTTGAACACCACTTGACGTAATGGGGTGTCCTCCAGTATGCGGTTAACCAGTCCTTTGCTCTTCTTCTTGGGCTTCAAACTGCCTGCAGCCAGTTGCTGAGCTGCTGAGATAGCTGCACTTTCAAGAGCAAAAGGATCCGCTACCTGGTTCACGAGCCCCATCTTCAGAGCTTTATCAGGCTTAATGTTCTTGCCCGTGAGCATCATATCCAGAGCAGCCTGGATACCCACAAGCTTCGGCAGTCTCTGAGTGCCCCCAGCACCAGGAAGCAGTCCCAGCATCACTTCAGGCAGAGCCAACTGCGTCTTCTTGCTCTGCGACGCCACGCGGTAGTGACAGGCAAGGGCAACCTCCATACCTCCACCCATACATGAGCCATCAATAGCAGCTACAAAGGGCTTCTTCGATCCAGCCAGACGATTCATAAAGGCCTGCCCAGCACTTGACATGGCGCGCATCTCCTCCTCCGTCTTGCAGGCGTTCAACTCGCCGATGTCCGCACCAGCGATGAATACTCCCGGCTTGGCCGAGATGAGCACCACCGACTTGATGTTCGGGTCGCTCTCCACCGTGTCCAGCATGGTCGTCATCTCGGCCGTCATCTTGGAGGAGATGGTGTTGACTTTGGCCCCCTTGTCGTCCAGTCGCACGATAGCGACGCCGTTGGAGCGCGTCTCCATAGTCAGGAACGCGCCGGAGCTGTTGGAGAAGGCGCGGGAGGACGCACGCAGTGCCGCATGACGCAAGACCGAAGTTGCCTGAAGGACCATCACTCTGACTGAAGCTTGCGACCGCTCGTTTCGAAATGAAAAAAGATCCGTCAAAGATGCTAAAAGGTTTTTGACGAGATTCCGTCGGGAAATGAATTAGCCAATCAGCATCGAGGTCACTTCAACTTGAGTCGACTAAGGTTTTTTTTTATTCAGGAATGATGGTCACGAGTGTTGGTCTACTCTGTCTTGGGCTTGAGCGAGCTAAGAAGAGGTTGCTGGAACATATTCGGGATCGCGTTCTCTTCTGCCGGAGGAATGACGTCTTCGTCCGAGGATTCACTGGCTAAACACATTGTGTCACTACTCAGCGCATCCAGGAACTGTCGTAGCTCTGCGAAGTACTTTTCACCTCCACGCAGCCATGAGTCGTTGTGAGTTCCGCCTGGAACAGGAAACCACACGGCACGTTGACTCGAGGTGGCGAGAGAGCGCAGTCTCTCCATGTGGAAGTGAGGCACCAACTCGTCCTCCGTGCCTGCAATAAAGAGGATTGGTTGCTTCAGCTTCTGAATAGACAACTCGCTGTTCCAGTCCATCCGCAGTACAATTGGTTTGACGTAAGACAGGAAAGGCATCAACGCGTCTACCATGGCTGAGATACTGAGGAACGTGTTCTCCAAGACTACAGCAGCCACCTGTACGACATTATCAATTGGTCAGCTACATGCTCACTTTTGACTGATAAAAAAAAAACAAGCACATACTCTAGATGGCTCCTTTTCAGCAAGATAAACAGACACGGCACCACCTAGTGACCGACCAAACACCACGAGCTTCGACGAGTCGATGTCTGTTCGAGCATACATGGCGTCTATAGCGGCCTGCAGTAGGGAGAGTTGAATGAAAGCGTCAATAATACAGTCTTCTTCTTCAAATAAACACTATGTCCAGTGTGTTCACAGCTCACTTCTGCATCCAATTTGATCCCTTCTTCCGACGGGTGCCCTTCACTGTGGCCAAATCCTCGGTAGTCCACAAGCAGAATGTTCACCCCCACCTTCCGGAACAACTGTACAGCATTCGGCAGACGATAGCCAATGTCTGCAATACACATATACTCAGCATAAACCAACAGCAATTCAGCACCATCACAGTGGTAGACTCACTGCCGGCGTTTCCGTGGAAGAAGACGAGCGTCGGTCGAGTCGTGTGCTCTTTCTGCTTCATGAGCCACGCGTTGATCTTCACACCGTCTTTGCATGGAATCATCAGGTCTTCATAATCAATAGAAAACTCTCCCGGGTTTCGGTATCCTGTTCATAGCAGCAGTGTCAGATCTACAGCAATGGGGGATACCATACGCCAATGTGAAGAATGTACCGGGAGGGTTATCTTTCGTGAACTTGGAGGCGCCTGGGATTGTAGGGAAGTAGAGCAGACGATCCTGGTACATGTACAGCAGGAATAAGGCGCCTACGCATATCGTGCCGCCTGTATACGCTGCGCTCAGCAGCCACGACGTCAGGCTGGAGCTCGCGGTCATGTGCTGAGGATGTCAAAAGGAAGATTGCGAACGTAGCCATAAGAGCTTTACAACAATAATATTTACAATGTAGACCTCACTTGGATATTGTAAAAAACAACTCTTACAGTACCCAAACCTGTCGTTTATATTTCTAAAATACGCGTCCAAACTATTCATATTTACAGCATGCATAACCATCAAACTTCAAGTGAACTCTTGGAAAAGATCAAGCGGTGTAAAGGCACAATGAAAATCGGTGTAAGCAATAATATCTCGACTAGCCTTCTTCCAAAGAGATGTCTACAAGATCGAACACTTGAACCCTTTCTTGGCGGCCTTGGGATTCTGCTGGTTGGTGATAACACATCGAATGGCCTCGTCGAACACCGACTTGAGTCCTTTTTGCGTCAACGCCGAGCACTCCATGTATTTGTAGGCTCCAAGCTCCGTCTTGAGTGTCTCGCCCTATCAAGTATCAACAACAGCAGCATTAGAATCCAAACAAGCTACCTTGCGTCCTTATCATCCGTTGACACACCTGCTCTTTGCTGATGGGGCTGAGCTTCTTCTCCTTCAATTTCTCAAGAGTCTCTTCGTCGTCTCTAAGGTCCGACTTGGTGCCAACTAGGATAAAGGGGACACCAGGTGCGTGGTGGCGGATTTCTGGTAGCCACTTGGACTTGACGTTCTCGAACGAGGCGCGACTGTAGTAATAGCACGGCTATCATTAGCACCAACCAATAACAACTACTACATTCAACCAGTGTCGTACCTCACGACAGAGAAACAAATGAGGAACACATCTGTCTGCGGGTAGCTCAATGGACGGAGACGGTCGTAGTCTTCTTGGCCTGCCGTATCCCAAAGCCCCAGGTTGATCGGCCTGTTGTCCACCATCACGTTGGCACTGTAATTGTCGAACACTGTGGGGATGTACTCGCCCGGGAACGTGTTGGTCGTGTATGAGATGAGAACGCACGTCTTACCCACGGCACCATCACTAACGGGAGAGAACCATACACACACACACACACGTGGTCAATCCTTGACACAAAACGCAGGATACTTTCACTTTGTACACTCACCCGACGACCACACACTTCATGTTTTGCATGGCAGACATTGCTGTACTAATGGGGGCTCCTACAACTCTGTGCGTCTCGTGCCGTTTGCTATAGTGAAGGGACAGCTCATGCCTAAAAGCTCGCCAGGCAGTTAGCAGTTTTCCAGGCGTTCCGGCTTCAATTCAGAGCTAAAAATAGAAGATTGAAAACTACGATTCTGACCTCATACTGAATCCAAGTCAACGAATGTGCACTGCCACTAAGTCCAGTGATGATGTGGCTTGGAGGTCAATGTGGAAGCGATGTTGGTAGCTGGAGTCAGTTCGCCTTCGGTGGACGATATTCGAGCTCGAAAAATACCATTTACTTCCTCCTTGTATATCCTTACGCATTCTTTTGCTGTTGGTCTAACGCAGCTCGTTAAATTTGATCTCTGCAGACAATCAACCAAAGCAACAGGTCAACAACCAGCCAAGATCTATCCCATAGAGCAATTGCAGCACAAACCAATTGACCCTGTATACTGTTCGAGCTGATCCACCATATCTTCCAGCTCGATGAGCTCCTCGTCAATGTCGTCGATGATGTTCATCTTCTCCTCCATTGTTTTTGCTATCAACAAGCCAAGGCAGTTAGACGAACAGTCTATCAGTGATCTTCACTAATATTACGTTGTTACCTCTCGCTTCCAATACTTTGGAAAGCTTGCCGATGCTCTTAGCTTCGCGCTTCATTCCCTTATACTTGGCATTGATATTGTTCACCACCGTCTCCATCACCTGCATCGACTCCAGTGAGCCTGTATCAACAACACTAACGCTTTAGAGGGCCCCTTACTCTCCCCATCAACCTGAAATGTTATGTTTATTCCGCACCATCGAGTTGTGCGCCCACATACGCTGTGACGTTCTCGCACACGCGCTGCGTGAGCACCCGCAGTTCGTCCACTTCAGCCTTCTCCATAGTCGTCTAAATGATCCTTCCTTCTGACATGATATGCAAAACCATAGTTTTCCACAAGTCGCAGATCGGTTAGATACAAGTTGAAGTGGTCATCCTTCTCTTTTATTACATGGAATCACTTCGTTTGAGCGCTAGACTTTCGTATCGATGTGGAGTAAAGTCAGTGGGGATGCAGCGAGGGTTGCGGCGTGGCGAAAGGTTATACCGAGGCGAAAACTCGGAGGCTGCGGTAGGCGACAGGGAAAAACTGGAGCAGAAACCCTCTCGAACTGCCTTGGGGGTGGGCGATTGCTTACTCCACGGGACGACGATCCACTCGACAGCAGGCAACTTGAGGAAGTCACGAACTCGCGGCTCAGCTGATAGAGGGACATCCTGGTCCAGGACACCTCGGAAGCTCAGACGCAGCATTCGCTCGAGGAAGAGCTGCAGGTGTGCGGCACGGCGCTCGAGGAAGCTCGCAGAGAGGTACCGGAAGAAAGTCTTTGGGGGAAGAAGTCTGCGGATCTGCAGCGAAGGAATCTTCTCCTCTAGCGCCATTGCCAGCTCGTCAAACTCCGAGTACCGACGATCAACGGTTATCACTTGAAGCTCTCCGTTCGTGTAGAAGAGCACACTAATAGCAAATTTGGCGACGCTATCCATGACTGAAACACTGGAGATTTCCACTGTGAAGCCGCCTTCGTTCGGCGTCTTGTCCTGCCAGTAGCACGGATCGACGAAGCGGACACACTTGCCAGCCCCGGACCGGTTCAAATTGCTGTTTGTTCGCATCAGGGAGCCAAAATCGTTGTCGTACGTGCGACCGGGGGACTTCCTCGCGCCGTACCATTTCCCATAGAAACTCGCATCCGAGGACAAGTTGACGTCAACGTCTAGCCAGGCACTTGGTAGAGCCGGCCGGTTACCGCCGTCCTGGCCTTCAATCCGAGCGTCGCACGAGCTGGTGGCGATGATTGTCTGCTCGCCAAAGCTCAGAGCGAGTCCAAGGAAATCGCGGATCCGCACGTTATTCGCCACAGGCTCTTTCAGTGTCACCAGTCGATTGAATCCGACCTCCGTGATCTGCATGACACAGCTCAAGAACTGGATCACCTCGTCGCCGTATTCGTTCAGCGCGCGCTGCTTTGGCGTCGTGATGAGGCGCGTTCCGTGCCTGGGCATTTTATCCGACAAGCGATGGCCGAGATACTGCAACGACAGCGCCTCCGTGAGGTGAACGATTTCCTGTTGTGTTCGCTCCACGTACGAGACGTAGTACTGTCGTTTTGAGGAAGGTTTAATCCGTGAGCCATCACAAATGGACCGGACACAGCTGCACATGACTGCAATTCGGAAGCAGATCTCGCCGTTGTCCAGAAATACCGACGCCATCTTGATAGTGAAGTCGCCGGGAGATGCAAACGCGGGCGACCACGAGTTGGGCTGGCAGAAGACGCGGCACAGTCCTTCGTGCATCTCCGGGATTTCGATCTCGTCCAAGTCCACATTCTGAAGAGCAAGGCTCCTGCTCTTACGGACCTTAGCCATGTTCGGGTCGGGTGTCCGAATGATTTCCATCAAAGCTGACGGTGCACTGTTACTTACTTGGTCTAGCGGTCGCACTTGAGCCGTTAGATTGTCGTAGTTGCGCAAAACTCGTTCCAGTTCAGTAGCTTGAGTACCTTGGGGTTGGTGGAGTGCTGCCGAGGACGCATGCTTCTCCAAGAAAGTCTCGTAGGCCAGTCGCTTGCCTGTAGTCGGTACTTTCGTCGGCATCTTGAAGGCCGTCGGTGTGGAAGGAGACGCGCCACTACCACAGGACAAGGACAACATATTGTCGTCCTTTCCGATCCACCAACTCCAAGGCAAAAAGAGAAGTGCAACCAGGGACAAGGAGAATGCATTCGCAGCATTGGAGAAAGTCCACCAGAGTATGAATAGACGACTGCTGCAGACTACGAGCTTGAAAGCAGCAGACTACCGAATTAGCAATATCGAACTGGCCAAGTAGGCGTTGTCTCTGTTGCCAAAGCAGCATAAGCCCAGGCAAGATCCACTCGCAATATTTCACTGTAGCAACCGACAAAAGCGGATTCTCCGCCTTTAGCCACTCTAGCTAGACCTTCATTAGCCAAAGTGCCAGGATGTAGTTAACCACTTTGACCCTTGACTTATCACTGCGGGGATCTTTTCCACCCCTCCCTCGTGTGGGTGCGTATCAGTGTCCATCCACAACACTTGGCACTCTTCCGCCGCCTGGAAAAGCATGTCATTCTCCAATTGACTCTTTACAGAAGATCGCAATTTGAAGCTTTACTATGGCTTGTTCGTGTGCCGGTCTCGTGTCTCTCATCGTGCTGTTCGTAGCTGTGGTGCTGAACGTCGTGGCCTTCTCCGTGCCGCTCTGGACCACGAGCACAACCATCAACGAGTCGCTACAGAGCACATTGGATAGCTCCGACTTCGCTGCAGCTGTGTGGGGGTTTTGTACGGACGTCCAATTCACTTCGGACAGCAACGGCGCGAATGCAAGCGCCAGCTTCGACCACTGCTACCTCTTCCACACGTCCTCAAAGTACGACGTCTCGGACTTGGACGACAGCATCACATCCAACTTCTCCGACTACAGCGTGTGCGATGGCTACAGTCGAGCAGGGGACGTCAGTGACGACGAGCAGCTCAAGTACGCAACTGTATTAGCCACCACAGCTGGAATGGATGGAACGCAGTTCAACAAGTTCCTAGACAAGTCATGCGGTGCTCTAGGTAGCGCCACGTTGGCATTCGGAGGCATCAGTATGAGTGCAGGGGCGTTGTCCTTTGTGGCACTCGCTCTGGGCATCACGTGCTGCAAGAAACGATCCATCTTCGTGCTGGGTGGCAAAGTGTTCGTGGGCATCGCACTGGTCTCGACCATCCTCATGTTCGCCTTGTGGATCCCGCAGGCGCGTCCATTAGGCAAAGAGGATGACGTGACGCTCAATGGTTCCTTCTTCTTGGCTGTCATCAGTGCTGTACTCTACATGATCGCGTCGGGTCTTGTGTCTCGCCATGCGATCAAGGGATAGTTAACCCCTTTAGGAAGAGAAGGTTTATGAACTGTTTAGTGAGGTGCTAAACTTTAAGCTACTGCGTCTTTATCCCACGTGTGTTTGTTGAAGCCGTAGCAGAAATCCCGTCCGGATCTCAAATTGCTGTGGATAATTCGCATCGCTGTTGGTCCCAAGTCAGCGTATGCCAGCAGATCATTGGTACATGGAGACTCCCGTAGATTCTGGAACTGAGCGATGTGCTGCGGGTGAACTTGAATCGCCAGTAACCACAATGCGATAGTTACGTCGTCCAATGGGCCAAGACCCTGGAGTTCTTCTCGGTTGTACGCGATGAACTCTGCCACGTCCATTGACATGAAATAGTGTGGACCCCAAGCGAAAGGAGGGAATTCATCAAGGGGGTAGACAGACTCAGGCAAGTAGTAGCGTTTCTCCGGGTCTCGTTCGGGAACGAAGGCGCTGTCTGCTTTCACGTGACCGGCGTACAGATTCGTGAGCAGTCCAAGGGCTTCGAGCTGTTCTGCAAAGGCGTCAGTTCGCACGTATACGTCTTCATCGGTCATCATAATGTAGCCAGCTCGACGCAGCGCGTGGTGAGCTCCGACGTAGTAGATAAACTCTTTGACTTTCTCCGGCAGGGTCGCGTACGAGTCTTCGCAGTCCAGAACGTCAGTAAGTAGATCTCCGTTGTAAACCGCTTGCTCATAGGCAATCGCCTGCCGAACTTCTTCCGTTGCACTTGTTGGGACGCGACAACCCACAAAGAGGACGCGTACGTTTTGAGGAGCACTATCCTTATTAGCCCAGGTCTGTCGGATCGCTTGTCGGAATGGAAATCCGCCGATAACTTTGGTCTTCACTCCGATAACCAACAAAGGCGGGTCAGTTGGACTTCCGTAAGCTTTTTCAGCTGCAGGTGACTTATCTTCTCCTGTTGCAGCATCGATTTCACGTGTGATGTAGATGCCATCTCCTTCCTTTTTCCTTAACTGGAACCAGTCTAGGATGTCCACATCCTCTTCTTCAGAATCAGATTTATACAGCGCTCGGTCATCACGCCGCTGTTGTTCTAAAGAAATGGCAAAATCTTCATCACTTAAAACGATAAAAGGCACGACATCCGATTGCATCAACCACGTTCCAGTCTCTGGAGTGGACGAGTCCACCATGACAAGGCGTGCGGTGTGATTGCCAGCTTCTATGGCCTCAATCATAAGGCTGCCGCTTTCAATTGCAAGGCAACTTCTCCAAGTATCATCCAGCTGCAGACAGAGCCAGCGAAGACCACCATACGCATCTACTAATGATCTGAAATCGGGTGCTAGAAGCTGAAAACGGAAAACCACTGGGGACTTGTACTGAGCGTTTGATTCCGGGTACATGACCCGCAACCCCTTTAGCAGCTCCTCCTGTTGGAGTATTGCACTGATGTCTGCGTTATTAACGGTGGATGCGGCAGCACAACACCAGTAAAGCAAGAAGACAAGCAGGTGACGCATTCTTGTTCTTTTGCTGGTCAAGTTTCTGGAAGATCGCACATTGAAGATCCAAAACCGAATGAACCAATCAGCGTCCGTTAAAAAGTATCTTTGCGGGTCTTGAGTCAAGACTTGACAACAAAAAGGTTAATCGGTCTTTGATTCTTGGTTAAGGTGTTGTTAAATTATCCGAGGGCACGATTCCACTCGGCAAGTTTCGCCTTAACGTGACTATCTTCCTTTAATTTGGTGTAAAACTTGTGGAATGCAGAGCGGATTAGATCCGTAAAAGCTCTGCACGAGCTGACAGTACCCGGGAAGTGCAGTTTAACCTGGACGCAAAGGTTTTTCACATACTCTTCCACTGTTTGGTTGACCGAAGTATAAGAAAACTTGAACCCTGCACGCGTTGATGTAGAAATAGTGACAATCAGTTCCTCATCTTGCAAACCAAGTCCAAAGGAAAGGGTTTCAGGCGAATATGATACCAATCGCCTCAATCCAAGCGTATCACCACCATTACAGCTATTCCCCCACATCCAGACTCGTCGATCGAAACCTTGGCAAAGTGCACTTTGCGACAGAATGTTGGCGTGCATTAGATGAATTGCTGCCACTGACAGGTCACTTAGGGCCACAAGATCATTTCTGCAAGGTTTCGCTCTTAGATACTCGAGACCTGTGTGGTGCACGGGGTGGACTTGCCACACAAGCATCCAAAGTGCGACAGAGATATCATCCATTCCGCTTAAATCACGCAGCCACCGCCGATTCTTGGACACAAACTGCGCACAGTCCATTGATAGGAAGAAGCTGGCACCAAGAGCATATGGAGGGAGTTCATCTAGTGGATAGACTTCTCTAGGAAGATTGTGTGGAGATCCTGGATCTCGGGTTGGAAGCGATCTCAATCCGTTTCCGATCTTGTGTACCTCACCTGCATAGAACCGCTGACGAGATCCCAAACCTCGCAACCACGCGACAATTTGGTCCAAGCGGAGATAGAGGTCATCGTCGGCGATCATCACATATTGTGCCTGGGGGTACGTCGTAGCTGCAAAGTGGAGAAATTCCTTCGTTTTATCCGCCAAGCTGGTGTATTTGTCGTCACAATCCAACTCGCTTGTCAATAAATCCCCGTACACTTGCTTTTCCAGTTCAATAGCTTCCCACATGCGGCGTATCTTAGCGTCTTCAGTCGAATTTAATGCACTTTCTTGAGGAACGGAGGTATACGGCCGACACCCCAAAAAAAAGACCTTCACTCCCTCCGGCAGTGCCGATTGACTCGCCCACGTCTCTCTGATAGCCTGTCGGTAGGGAAAACGAGAAATTCCAGCCGTTCTCACGCCTATGACCATCAATAAATCACTCAAGTTTGTCTTTCCCCCTTCGATACCTCGAATCTCTGTGTCAAACTGGAGTCGTTCAAGAGTTTCTTGGTCAGGTTGGTGTTGCTGCCTCTGTGCCCACTCCACTAGTGACATTTTGTATCCTTTTCGTATCCTTTCGTCATTCTTGTGCAGCTTTCGAGCAATAGCTGCATCAGACTCCGTTTGGTTCACCAAAGAGAAGGAAGTTGGCGGTGAAACGATCCGCGTTATCTTCCCAGAAGAAGGATCTGGAAGCTCCAGATAGGCTCGAAGGGTGTGGTTTCCTAGCGGATAAAACTCCATCGGGGGATCGCTCACTCTGGAACAGGAAATGACCAGTCCATTCACTTCGGCACAAATATAAGCGTTGTCTAATTCATCGATAAACTTCTCACCACCAGGAAGTACTCCGATTTCCATTCTAAACGGGACAGGAGAGGCTTCGATGGATCCATCGACCGGGTAGAGGATGGTGACACCGCTAACGACGCTGGTCCATTGGCTCGAGGGGGTTATATCGATCGTCTGCACGTCAAAATTGTCTTGGGCTAGCAGAAGATCAACGGACTGCGAGCAACAGAGGCCACTAAGGACTGGCAGAGCTGCTTTCAACGTCATACGCATGGTTGTCAAAGAAATAATAAAAAAAAAAAATAGTTTCTAACAAAATATCCTAAAAAGATTTGAAAGATCGCGATGCAAATGACACTCCTCTATTCGAGGCTGAACGCAGACGCCTTCGCGATGCAATTGAGCTGGAGAAAATGGTCTATGGTGATCTGTTAACCGATGAGCTCAATTGCGACGATCTGTACCTCGATCTCGCTTAATAAGCTGAAGGAGTTTCTACACGTAGCAGCAAGCCAGTATTCCCGAGCTCAATACGTCATGATTGCCGACGACGACCTGTACGTTCGCACTGAGGAACTGGTAGCTCATTCCGGCCTTCGTGAAACCAGGAAGCGATACTACAGTGGACAGGTGCAGGCAATTCGCAATGTTCGCAAAGTGCCACCCACGCAAGACACCAACATCCGGTATTCATTATCAGAGACACAGTTCCCGCTGTCGGAACTGCCTCCGTTTGCAATCGGCGCCTATTTCTTCCTTTCGATGGACTGCGTTCAATTTATTTCCAAGAACCGCCATCGGCTTCGTGATCTTGGCGGCATGGACGATATCTCGGTCGCCCTTTGGATGCTGTCGATCCAAGTGCACCCTCGCCAGACCGATAAACTCGGCTTTCTTCGCTCTAATCCTTGCGATAATAGGCTGGTGGCATTTGGGGACTTGTCCCCCTCGGCTATCCGTGACGTTCACGACAACCTACTAAACAATCGACCCTTTTGTCATGGCTTCGGGAAGCATTTGTGGCTTAAGTCTTCAGCTCACGGACCTAAGTCTGGATACTACACAAAGCTACCGCAGTTCTCGGAGGAGTTTCAGTTTGATTTTGTCCTTAGGGAATGAAGAATGCTGGACCTCTTCAAGTTGTCGCTACTGTTTTAACTGCAGTTTGTGCTGGAATCAAAGTGTATTTTTCCCCCTCTGAAGATGATGTCCTTGCCTTTTTTCGTCGGGTGTGTGCTGAATCTCGTCTCCACTTCCCGAGTGCTGTACTCTCGACCTCATGTGCTGAACTTACCAGTCAATTGGTAGATGGTCTTGAAATCCTGTTCCAACATCTCGAAATATCAAGTAAAGCGCTACTATCTCGGCTTGATTATTGGAAGCGGGGTTTACAGTAGAATAAAGAATTGAGGAGTTTACCAGAGTTTTGACATGTTGGATTGATGACCACGAAGATCGATTACGGTTCGGATTGATTACCACGCAGATCGATTATGGTACATGCTAACCCCCGTAGATACTATTGACCTGTGCTTCAACAGGTTAGTTCCCTATTCTTTGCTTTGTCAGGATAGAGCGTCCAATAACGCTCCAATTCTCGACTCGGGTCCATCGTGCGATTGCCGTCGACTCCCCCATCGTCCTAAGGCTCCACCGCCGTTTCCACTGGGGCTACCGGCTTCTTTCCTCCCTTCCACGTCGATCTTGAGCCAGCGAGTGGAAGTGCCGTTAGAGAAGTCAAACTCCTGGATATGTCGAGTCCGAACGCGCAGTAGCGGAGCTGGGGTCATCCCACCCCCGCCCGAGTCCCCAAAGCGCTCCACATCGTCCAGTAGATGGAAGGAAAAGGCGCTGAACACAGTAATGAGGAAACGACTGGGCCGTTCAGGCGACACGTCGATCTCAATCGGTCGCCCTCGAGCCTCTGCCGGCCGAATGATCAAGTTCGGGTTGCCCAGTAAACGATGAACCACGAAGTATGAATCGCCACCACTGATCGTCCGTGCACAAGCCTGCAGAAGAGCACTGACAGCACGTACGCGCTCCTCCGAAGCAGCTGCAAACCTCTGGATGTGGGCGTCCAGCACCTCGAAGATGTGTTCCAGCCCTCGGTTTTGTTGTGGCTGACTGGATGCGTCTGTACTGCTCTGTTCAGGCTGTTGTTGCTGTTCGCCACCGCCATACAGAGTGTCGTTGATCAAAAACAGCTCGGGTAGGATGTCACGTAGAGTCTGCTCCAAAGAGATTGGCTGGGGTCTTGGTAGGAAAATCTGAGCGAAGGTCTCTGCATGGCGGGAGAAGATTGCCAGGTAATCACTGCGCGTTCTTGCCCTGGCTGCTTTCTTCCGGATCGCAAGTTGTTCGGGTGGGTGGATCTCCCACAGCAAAGGATCTGTTTCACGCAGGTACTGGACGCTGCCTAACTGCTGATACGATGCTGTCCAACGCGCATTCGTAGTCCGTAGTTCCTCAGTATCAGCTTCTTCCACGTCTTGGCGCTCCTTCTCCACTGAAAGCGACAAAGAAGCTGCTGCTAGAGCCGCTTTCGTGGCAGTCGGGGATCGGAATCGATAGAACGGAGTCTTGCGCTTCTTGTCCGGCAGTGCAAAGGGCCCAAAGAAGGAGGAAGACGAATGTGCTGGTAAAGTCGACGAAGAACCCGCTGAAGCCGTCGCTAGCTTACAGTAAAACGATGCTCGATTGAGCGCTGCTACCCATCCACTAACGGAAGCTTCGGTCTCCTCTACGACGCGTAACTCAACGGATTTCCTCCTAAGCAATTCGCAACGAATTAGTAACACGACCGAGATAAAAAACGAATAAAAACACGTACGGGCGCACTTGGTGTGTGAGTCTGGCGGAGAACTTGAGCACTTGCAGTCGACGATGAGAACTGGCACTAGAGATACTGAAGACCATCGCCTGATCTCCACGACCCCTCTGGACAAGAGCGTGATCTAGAAGAACAGCTCCACGAGGAAGTCCATCGGCCTCACTAGCAAAATAATATAGGCGGTTCCCTTTGAGCTCGAAGTAGCGTGGTTGCCAGGAGCTGCCCAGTCCATGCTGCTTCCGCTTCTTCTTCTTAAGCCAACCGGTTTTCTCTGGTGCAAGATGTGCCACTGGGTCTGTCATACTGTCTTCGTCCGTTATGGGGAATTCCCCCTGCATTGACGCATGTTCCGAGGATCCTGACGGCTGAGACGAGAGTGACAGCATGGACCAGGACAACGGAAGCATCGACACTGGCTCATTGTCGTCTTCCTCATCGTTCTGGCCTCTGTCCGTCGAATCCTCATCATATTGAACAGAGTCTTCTGTCCCGTCCGTCTTGATAGCTAGCTGCGCTCGTTGGGCCCGTAAAACGTCGATGTCTTCTGCCACTAGCGTGCTAAAGGGGCTGGTTTCAACCATACTGGGCTTGTCCACCCGCGAATCTTCATTACTTCTACTGAGGTGAATCGGAGACAAGGGGGGTCGTAGTGACGGTGGTTCGATGGCTTCTGCGTTGTCTTCTGCGCTGTCTTCTTCAACTTGACTGGTTAAAGGAGGTGACGTCTCTGGTTGATCCACCACTTCTATTTGTGAGACGATCGTCTGCTTGGAGACTTCAGCTACTGCCTGATTAATTCGGTGTGCCAGAGTGATATGCTCAGCGTGGAGTTCCCCTGACCTAGTGAGAGGTAATGACACTGTCACAGCCCAAAGTTGTCGCCCAATCCATTGCAACGACACATCCGGATTGATCGCTGAAGTGTTAGCCGCACTTGAGCTGTCTGTCCATCCTGACACTACTCGTGCGACCTTGGAAACGATCGCTGCTCCAGCCTCCATGGTCCAACAGGTGATACACGCCTTGAAGAAGTCGTCCTCTCGGTACCAACGCTCCACTCGAGCTTGGGGGAACTCCCAGCTTTCATCGTTTAGATGTTCACGTTGCTCCGACAGAATCTGCGTTGATAGGGTACCGGGGGTTTCAGTTATTGCAGACTCGCCATTATTTCTCGTCTCAACTAGACACGAGGGCGTGACGGTGGCAGTACTCGACAGAGGCAGGACGGACGGGGAGAAGCGCTCTTTAATCTTGAGGAACTGGTCTTTGAGACTGCTCAAGTTCTCGTGCCGGACAGAGGACACAGGTATTGAAGGAAGCACGAAATCTCTCGAAAGAGTTCGCAGATGTCTGGCTCGAGAGCCACGTCCACTGTGTTGTGTATCTAAAGTCTGTGTGTCGTAGAATTCAGAGTCTGCTTCGAAGGAGAAATGTCGAGGACTTCGACCAGTCGAGAGCCGAGTGGTTTTACTCACTTTGTCCCTGTAGCTTCGACATGTTGGCGATGACTCTCCTTGCGATGTGTTGTCATCGTCTTGGACGTCGGTCAGTGAAAGAGCTGGTTGAATCCCAATGGAACTAGTGACGTCCGTCCTAGTGTCAACAGGAGGCAGGTTCAACGCTGACTGGCGACGGTGTAACGAAGACATTTTGGCTGATAAGCCTCTCGATGTGGTCATGTGTGGGCAGGAAGGTGGCTTGGGTCTTTCAGAGGCCAATTACACCGGGTCAACGCACCCAACAGCCCCAGCACGCTTAGGTGCTGAGTCCGTCTTTGTTGTTGGCTTGTCGGGCCATGAGCTTTAGATAGCCCAGTACCCCCCGACTCCGATACAGCCAGAAGCCCATGTTGGACAACCAGAACGTATTCCTGGAGCTGCTAAAATAGTTGGCGAGATTTTCTCCGTTCGTTTCAAGCTGCAGACGCGTCACCTGTTTGTTTAACCTCCTTCTCTCGTTCCTGGCTGAAAGGATGACACGAAATCTGTAGACTTCAATCGATACCTAAGAGCTTCCCTTGATTCATTGCTCCATATCAATACCTCCTTCCCCCTCACTAGCCATACATACAGGCTTCAGTAAAGCCTCCAAGTACTTGTGTATATTGTCGACATCCTGATTCTTCTTGTCATTCTGCAGTGTCAAGTCGTCATCTTCTGGTTCGGTATTAACCCTCTTTCCGTTCGGTACCTGCTTCATGGTCCTCTCAATTAACTCAATAACGCGTTGCTTCTGCTCCTGCTGTTTCTCCTGCTCCATTTCTTGCACTAATTTCTCCCGCAGCATTTCTTCCTCCTTCTCCATGATCTTAGCACCTCTCACTTCAGTCACCAGTACAGGCCTTAGGATATCTACCCACGCACGCTTGCTCTTCTTACCCTTGATGTCTCTGGCCTTTTCTCCTTCCGGTCCGAGCATCCCTCGAGACTCAGCTTCAGTCACCAACTGTCTCAATGTAAGAGTCCTCAATGGTCGGCCTTCTGCCGTCCCATATAACCCCAGTAGCTCTCTATCCGGAGCTTTGACAGCTGCTCGCTGCTTCTTGTCCAGCTTGGGCAGCTCCAAGCCCCTGTTCTTCGCCTCAGTCAGTAGCTCCTCACTACTCAGAGTATCTACGTACGTAGCAACAGAGAAGAACCGCCGTCCAAATGCATAGCTATCGTCCACTAGACCGTCAAGCTGCTTCTTGGCCAGTTGAGCGCGCTGCAGCGTATCTGGATCTAGAATGTTCAGTGGGATCTGATTCTCCTTGTCTTGTGTATCTATCCAGGTCATGAGCAGCTCCAATACACGACATTGGGTCTGTAGTTCCTTTAAATCGTTGCTGATTGGTTTAAAGCCTCGTTGGCGCAGGAAACACTGCAGTTCGTCCACATACCGCTGCGTCAACTGCTCCGAATCATTTAAACCTCGCGCTTCGCATTCAAGAGCGAGTGAGTCGGTAGCTGCAGCTGCACAGGAAGACGCACCACCGAGACGCACTACAGAGGGCAGAGACGCGTCGTATTCGATCACTTGAGCGCCAAAGAAGGCCACACGCGACTTGGAGGTAGCAGGCATTGCGACGCTTCTGGCAACTGGCGGTAAAATTCAAATTGATCTGTACCGGTTGGTATCAGTATACCGATACATTGAACATCACTCCTTAAATTAGGTGTACCACACCATCCATTCCGCAATGAGTTTGACGGCGCATGGTGTGCGGCAGTTGTACGATGACGCGGCGGAGGCTGCTCTACGGCTGCAAGTGCTGGGAATATATCGATGTACGTGCATTGATGTTGATTTTAAGTTAGTGGTGATGTTCTCACCGCTTTAGTGACCTGTGACAGACTTGGTGGACCCTGCAGCGAAGCAGCGACTGGGACAGCAATTCCAGGACATACGCGATGTGTTCGACGTGCTGCTGAGTGATGGGCGTCATAAAATGAAGGCGGTGCTGTCCCCCAGATGCAACCAATTGGTGTGGAAGCGGAAACTCACAGCTCGGAGTATCGTGGAGGTGTGTTGAGACGCTGAGATGGGGTTGTGAAGACGAGGAAGCTGAGACTTTGCTGATTTTGATCCAATTAGGTGACCAAGTTCAAGGTGTTCATGGAGAATGAACAGAATACGTATAGGGCGGTGGTGCTGGAAGATGTAGAGGTTTTGTCCTTCCGTGAGGATGGAGTTCTGCCGGACAAAGTGGTGACACCTCGCTTCGGAGCCCAGGTAGCGAATGACCACCTTCCATTCGTATCGACGGAACACCCACGGGAGGTGGGGCTTCTCCCACTAGTTGGTGAACGTGTGTACTACTTGCCGATTGGCTCAGATCACTACACACTTGACTGGCAGTGTAGTTTTACCAATGGCATACCAGACCAGGACTCGCCGCTGGATGAGCTGGAAAACAATTGGTATGCTCGGTATGGTGACGATGACGACCAGGAACAGATGCAGAAGTCGGTAGCGTGGAACAGTGTCCCCGAGTACTGTTCCAGTCTGTTCACACCTGGATGCAAAAAACTTCGCTCCTTGATCGAGGCTCTGGACGTTGCCAAGGAAAACAAAGACAAAGCGCACCGCAAGCTAAGCCCGCACATGATTGGAGTCCTACGTGTCAAATCCCAGGTCATGAACTTGGGGGAACCAGATGTCGCGAATCCGTTCCCCTTCGCGTTCAACGCTGTTGTTGGTGAGAATGGTCCACAGTCTGATTCGGTCTTTTAGAGCTCTGATCTCTTGTGTTGTTACCGCAGTTGATGCTACTGGTGTGCTCGAGGTCATGTTCTTCGGTTCTATGTGTGCGAAATATTATTTGTCGCTGCACGAGGGCGACCTCTGTCAGTTCAGAGACTACTCATTCATTGACCCGATGGAGATTCAGTGGACAATGTCAAAGAATCCATTGATGAGTTATCCCCATAAGTCGACCGGACGTGTATACCATGTTCCAAGTACGTATTGCTTCGTGGCGTTATGTCGTACCATCTACTTATCGTTTTAATGGGCAGAGAAATACTGGAAGCTTCTGGAAAACACCGAGATATCCCCGCCTCTTCATGACAATGACTATCGCCCATCATGGCTCGAATGCAACTTCGTGACGAGTTTGAACGCGCATTACCTGGGGAATAGCGACAGAGACTTTGAAACGATGTACTTCGATTTTGTCGGAGTCCTGTCGAATGTTGGGAAAGTTATACGCTCTCGAAAGCGAAGGCTTGGCGGAGAGGCAGAGGTGACCGAGTACCGATGGGTGAAGATGATTGACAGTAGCTCGTCATATGAAGTTGTTATCAAGCTCAGCGAGTGCTCCCAACCGGCCTCTTTTCAGGACCTTGAGGCTGGCCAGACTTTGATGATTACCAAGCTCCAGTGGGTCGTGTTGCCGGGCGCTGACAGGCGAATTCAGTATGCAACAACAAGTTCTTTCTCCGTTCTACGACGGGATGAAGAAGTGAACCCGTTCCATTCGATTGAAGAATGCAACCTGAACGTCTACTTCGCGAACAATGTGAGGAAGAATGCTGTTCTCTACTCGCGCAAAACAAGTGGAGAAAGCAGGCTTACCGCACACATCGAAAAGAAATATCGTCCACGGAATCACCTGCCGACTAGCATTGAAGAGTTCAAGGAAGCTTTCGATTTGAAGGTTTGCACGTTCAGGTACGCTACATGGTGTGTGTAAATGATGCCGTTCTTTGGTACTACTGATTATTGACATTGTGGGTTTTATTGCAGAGATCTGTCGGATCTTCACTTGGAGGCCTACGAGAATCAACACGTTGGCTTCGTTGGCCAAGTGATTGCAATAAGCGAGGAGGATGAAGCAACGAACGACAGATCCTCCGTTTATCTACGGCTCAGCGAACACAACAAGTCTGATCAGTTCCTTACGGTGGCAGTGACGATGAATGTGTTGTGCCAGAAGCCAGGCGTCGAAGGAACCGTGAAGACTGTCACCCAACCTGAATTGCTCCCTTTGATACGCCTCCTGCCAGCTGAAGTTGTGGGCGAGATGTATGCTAAAGCGATCAAGGGCTTGCCAGTCCGCACTAGACGAAGCAAAACGCCGAAGCTGTCACTTGATGCCGTTGGGGACTTCTTGAAGAGTTCAAAGCGTGACTACTTCTTCTCGCTGCAAGTCTACTGCGATGAGATTGGCCACGTTACCTGGGAAGTTGATGCAATTCTTGCTGTGCCTTAGATTCATGGTAAAAAGAAAGCGGAAGGAACCCAAGGGAAACAATTTTGCGTTCGTCACGAACAAGTGTAACAGCAATACATGAGTTTTCAATACGTCAGTGTGCGAATCAACCGTGTAGGTAGGACAAACTCAGCAACGGGACAACGAACGGTGCACATGTACATTACGCCGTCGTCTGCATCCACCGCTAGTCAAATATTAAGCGAATATCCGCTTGCACTGCCGTAACCGACTGGAGTATCTTCGCGAAGTCATATGCAGCGCTTGTCGCCACCATCGCGAGTCCTCCAGACACAAAAAGCAAAAGATCTCCCTTCCCTAAAGCTCCACCTGCCTCCCAGGGTCCTCTGCTCCTGTGGGCGTTCACCTAGCCTGCTGTTCGTCATTTGGTCGACCCTTCAAGCGGTCAATCAAAGTCATGACTTTCCGGTACTTTTCCCGCTCGCGGCCGGACGAACCTTTCTTCTTGCCAGTGTAGTACTCACTGGAGCTGTGGACCTTGTAGCCGAACACTCGCGGCACGTAGGTCTGCGTTGGCGGCGGCACCACAAGCTGCGGGTGCGTCATAAGGAACATGTGCGGGAACGTCGCGCCAAAGTACGCACCGTCAATCTCTGCAATACGATACAAAAAACATCAGACATCGAACTTCCACAAAAAAATACTCAAGAAAATCTTACGGCCTGCTCGTTGGGACTTGGGGAAGAAGATGTCCCTGCACTTGGGGCAAAAGACGTTGACCGTCGTGTGTCTGGGCACATCGGACTGGCCCACAGGCAGCACAGGCTGTCCTTGACAGTAGACGCGATGGCAGCGGCCGAAGTCTACGTTCTGGTACTTCTCTAACATGGCGGCCATTCCCTTGGTGGTCAAAATGTAGCGCGCGTGGATGAGTCCGTAGAGCATTTCCGCCGCAGACTCGATCATCTCCTGCTGGATCTGCGTGAGGTTGCTGTCATTCGGTGTCTCAATGTCCAGGATAATGTCCAGCGCGTAGTCGTAGTAAGGCACGATGCTGCTGAGCCCCGTGAGGTTGAAGTCGTCTTCAATGTAGTCCTCATCCACCTCGCACAGGAAGCTGTTCTCCCTGAGGGAGCAGAACCAGGCGATCCAGCTCGTTTCCTCTTCGTCGCTACCTTCCACGTCGTTATCCTCGTCGTCATCGTCATCGTCCAAGCTGGAATCCTCTTCTTCCTCTTCGTCCTCCTCCGACTCGCTCTCGGATGCATCTACCGCCCCTGAGACGCGAAGCTCCTCCATGTGACCGAATAGTCGCTCCATCTCGGCCTCGTCAGCGGCCTGGCTGCCGTTAACGGCACGTTCCGCTGGCTGGCTCATGGCGACTTTTGGACGGCGGGTTTGTGTGGTCTGTAGACGGCTTTATGGGGTGAGAAACACTGCGCTGCACTCGCCAGTGTCTCGTGGTGACTCTCCTGGTGGTAGGAGAGACTGGCAGGGCTTGAAGGGCGAGATATTCGCACAACTGCTAGCAGCAATCGAGTGGGAAAACCTAACGAAGGCCTTCGTGTCCAGCAAGCTTTTCACGCCCTTAGGTGCAGTCTTGTGTTCTCGCACACAAAATTGAGGTCATAATAACCGGTACGAATAAAAACCGAGCAAGTTAATACCGGTAAAACCCCATAAAAAGCATTTTAGTTAAGAAGTGCTTTGTTTTAACCGGTTTACAAAATCGGTACTCACACAGTAAGATGTAGCCACTTGAAGACTTCCTATGGCCAGAGCAGATCGAGATGCCTGGTACGAGGCCTACGCTTCAGGGGATGAGGAGAGACGTCTTCAAGAGGAAGAAGATGGAGAGGAGTACGAGTACGAGTGCGAGTGCGAGGAGGTAGAGATCGAGGAGATGACAGATGACGAGCCTATGCACATCACTAGCAGACTCTTCCTCGGGTCGATTGACGCGGCAAGGAACGTGACTGCATTGAAGCGACTGCGCATTGGTGAGACACTAGCGTTGTTGGCCATTGGAGAAGATGCTGCTGCAGTGTCGAATTACGCAAACGTCGTGTCGGAAGTCTATACGGAGGTTAGTATCAACAGGACGCTTATAGAGATTGAGGATTCGAGGAACGGAGACTTGATGCGGAGACTCCCAGAGATATTGTCGAAGCTGAGGGAGATCATGTAAGACGATGCGTGGGGTTGGTTTGAAGCATTATTGAGGTTCATTTCTGTGTATTTTGTGGATTGGAACTGAGTAGTGCAAAGGCTGAGCGGAACGACACGAGTGTGTTGGTGCATTGGTACGTACAATTAATTGGCTAGTTGGTGAATGCAGTTTTTAAGTGATGTTTGCACTGCAGTATTGCCGGTAGATCACGGTCCGCGGCAGTACTGGCAGCATGGATACTTGTCAATGACTCGAAGCAGCCGAGTGTGCAAGATGTTGTCGATCGAATAAGGTACGAATGGTGGCGTCGATATCTCTAACTCTAACTGGTTCAATGTGCTGCAGAATCATCCGCCCTTGGATCGAGATCAACTCCTACTTCATGCAGGACTTGCACCTATTCCACACCGTGTTAACTTTGTCTGATGGAGAGACACTCGCTACAGCCGATGCTGTACAACTACAAGGGCGTGCATTCCCCCGATTGGATTTCGGTTCAAACCTCGTCGAAGGAATCCTGGGAGGCACAAAAAGTATCACGATGCGTCTCTTATCCGACATCGAAAATGATCCCAAGTCCGACCTGGGAGATATTTTCCCATTTTCCACTGTTGCTGCAACGACATCGAGTCCTGATTCCTCGTCTGTCAGATCGTGTTTCGCGTATCTGCGAATCGACAAGGTTGAAACACGTGACCTGAACACTATTGACGACGCAACACTCCGTAAATCTGGCTTTGAGTCGACCCACGAGGTGCTGTCGGTGCTCAAGCAATTCTACCCCAACGTGACGGCTTCAACTCCGCTGTTGATGCTGCACTTCCGCTGCTTATGTCCATGCAATTGAGCACGTTTGGCTTTTCAATCCATGTATGTAGCCATATCTTTCACATGGCTACATTTTGTGTTCGTGTACACAAATGTCAAACCAGGCATTAAATAAACAGGCAGAGGAGGAAGGAAGACATGGCATCTGCAGGCTTCTACACGTTGGAGAACGGCGCCTCAGAGCTGCTGCAGGACCTGTACAAGACCACTGAGGGCACATCTGTGCCTGCTAAGCCCGAGTACTTGGGTGACTCCCGGCGTGAGAACCAACCCCAGTCGAAGGCGGACCCTGTGGAACACAAGGGAATCCGTCTGCACAATTGGGTCATTGGCTCCAATAAAACCCACATCACGCCCATTGACACGGTGGATGAGTGCGTAATTTTATTGCAATTTAATGTGTTGATTAAAGGAAGGGGTGCTAATGTGTTTAACTATTGTAGAATTGGGGAGGCAGCCAAGCTGACGCCGCCTGAGATGGTCTTTGGCAAGAATCAGCTGGTTCTCTACCATGAATCGTCGGGCGTGTGCTACAATTTTTTAGCGGTGGAAGCTCTGAAAGGTGCTCACTTTCCCCCTCCGGTTAGTGACCAGGCACAGGACATTGTGGCCAACCAACAGTTAAAGGTCTCCATTGCCAAGCACAACACCAACAAGTACGTGGTTGTAATTTCTGTTGGGGCGACATGAATTATTCAATGGAGTTTTGCTGCAGGGAGGACGTGAAGGAGTTGGATATTACGTACGACTGGACGTATTCAACGGACTACAAGGGATCGCTACAGCGTCTTACCAAGTCCGAAAGCTCGCCAGTCACGTTTACGAAGAGTGAGGAAGATGCGAAAGTGGAAGCTACAAGTGAGCGTATCAATTACGAGAAGCTGAAGGAACGCGAGCCTATCCTCTGGTTTGAAGATGTCGGTTTGTATGAGGACGAGCTCCACGACCACGGAAGCTCTGCCATGTCGGTGAAAGTGGTACGTCTACTGCGTCTTTTAGCGTTATGATGATATTGTTCTGACTATTTCTCCAGCGCGTGATGCCCTCAGGGTTCTACGTGTTGTCTCGCTACTGGATGCGCCTGGACCACGTGGTTGTGCGTCTGCACGAGACTCGGATCCACCACCTCTTCGGCAGCGACCACTTCCTGCGCGAGTACACACGCAAGGAGGAGCAATTCGATACACTGTTCGCCAAGGGCCACCCGAAGAACATGGCCAACTACACCAACATCGATACGTTCCAGCACCTGCTGCCTGTTCGCGAAGCTGTGGTCGAGAAAATTTTGCTCCAGTAAATCTCGTCAGCCTGACCACAGCCCACTAGCCATCAGTGCTAGCTTAGATTGCATGCAGACACAGCAAAAGCGTAACCCTGATTAAATACTTTTGTGTTGTAGCTACATGGCGTCAAGATCCTATCGATAGCCATCAGGAGCCTCCGAGCCCACAGCAATCAAACTGTCTGCGTTCGAGGAAACACCAGTTACTGCGAACATCGAGCGAGAGCTGAAAGAATACCACGAAATATCTCTGGTATCTGCCGTGTACACTGGTATCTTTGTCTCCAGCTCTGGCTCAACTGCATTGGCGCTGACATTGCCGTCTTCAAGTGTCACCTCTTCACCTTGACTCTGATTCAGCTGCGCCTCATCATTCAGGAAGAACGCCACTTGTTTCCTATTCATATCTAAATACACCCCGACTGTGTCTCCTGCAGCGAAGGCCTGTGCTCTGCAAACCTCCACGCCGCGGTGTATTATCACACCAGTGGCAGCGTATCCAACAGCTCCCGACGAGTCTCCAGTTTCGAAAGCTTCAGACGGCGCAACGCCCACCATGACACTACAAGGATCCGTCATACGCTCTACTAGCACCTCCCAATAGTGACGCCCACTGGTGAAATAGAGATGGCGCAGTACTCGTTTGCAGCCTAGAGGCGTGCAACTACCTGCATACAATCAGCATAGCTACAAGTTAGCTATCATCCCCATGGCATTGTGACACCTGTAGACGCTATTAGAAGCTGAAACTTCGTCAGCATATACAAAACATATGTATCTATCCGCATTGCACAGAACAGCAAAGTAAAGAGCGACGTGTACGTACGCACAGCCATGTCGTCTGCAACGCCCGCATTCCCCAACTCCCAGCAGCCCTGCAATGACACAACAGAAAACGGTACATCTTACTAAGTACGAATTATGTCCACCACACCATCGATCTATTTTTAGCAACAAAATTGATCAGTCACCAATAATATACCGGTAACTTAGTAGCACTCATGAGCCTGCCAGGGCTGCCTCCGCGCCATCCACCGCGGGTTAAAGCACCTTCGTACACGCATCTACTGGAGCTATCGAGTCGCTGTTTGGGGGAGAGTTTGGCGTCGCAGAGTACAATGGACCTGACCAATTTGCTGAGTGACAAAACGGCATTGCAACAACTGGTGAAGGACCTTTATCGGCCTTTTGAGACTTTGCACGTGGACCAAATTGTGGCTTTGCATGTGGAGGGAAAGACCATCACTCTTGAAGAAGTTGCAGTTGATGAGAAGGAGGAAAAACGATCGTATCACTTCACGACTGCTATTGCAGGAGCAATTGCAGGTGCTAAAGAACTGGGTACGTGAGAGTTGGTTGGAATTAAATTGAAAGGATGGAGAAATGATGGTCTTTATATTGTATACAGCGTATGGAGAGATAACAGTATTGAAGAAGAGTGGAAAAGGGATGAAGAAGCGTGGGAGGAATGGCACGACGCCCAATAAAACGACGATCAGAGCGTCCAAGTGCAAGCGTATAGTAACAGTTGACTGTGGCGAGGGAGAGTTCTGTGTGGAGTTAAAGCGCAAAGCCGTTGGAGAAGCTGCTCGTGTGTTGCTGGTGGTGGATTGGATCAGTGATGCCGACAGTATTTTGGTAGCAAAGGATGCCTTAACGAGACTCGGCTGTGATGTGGTTGGAGCGAGTTTCGTCCTGACGACGAACTCCAATGTTCTCCGTACTTTAAAGGCGGCACAGGTGGCATTTAGCTGTTCGTGGAACCCATCGCATGGTGCAAAGCTCAACACGTCAATGCCCGCTTCGAACGGATCCAGTAGCTGTACATGTCACCAGGCAGAAGCCAGCAATGGTCAATCGTCGAGGAAGCGCCAACGCAAATCCGAGATCGACTCGGATCCGTCAGTGAAAGTTCTGTTGAGTCATCGAACGGCGGAATACCAGGTATTTTTCCACTGGGAGGAAGCTGAGTGCTTATAGTTTGGGCTAATAACATTCTGATGCCATTTTTGCAGGCCAATAATCCGAGTGAAGATCGTAGCCTTAACATTGTCAAGGCAGCGGATGAAGGTGTTCAAATCAACGCAGTCTTTGACGGCCACGGTGGTTCCAGAGCAGTAGAGTGAGTTCGTCGATTCCCTTTTAACGAAATTGGACCAAGTGTACTGACATTGAGCGTACAGGCAACTCAGAACGTCTCTGTGTCAGCACATACTTGCCGAAGTAACCTCAAAGAACTCCAGTGACGAGGTATCGGCTATCGTTAAGAACGCCTTCGCTCGCTCTGATGAGGAGTTGAAGCAGTCACTGTTGGCGCTTCCTGAGAAGACGCGCATGTCCAAGGGCTACTGCAACGCTGGATCCTGTGCTGTGATTGCGTTGTTCGTTAACTCGGTGCTTTACATTGCGAACGTGGGAGACTGTGCTGCTGTCCTCGGGAAAACCAGCAAAGAGACACAAGGACTTCAGGCAGTTGAAGTGTCAGTTGATCACTCGTGCAACAACCCACAGGAGACCAAACTTGTAATCGAGCGATCTCACGACCGAAATGCGATCAGAATGAGCAAGGATGACCAGGCCACAGGCGCTGGAATCATTGGCGTTAAGCGGGTTGCAGGTAGTTTGGCGATGACTCGGGCATTCGGAGACTTCTACCTCAAGTGTCCCGAGCTGAGTTCGGCCCCCTTCAAGGTTAGTATTCTTGTTATTATTCTTTTATCCTCGTTGTACGACGCTAACTACTGTATGCTGTATCGCAGAGCAAGGTTCCATACATTACGTCCGAGCCCAGTATCACCACTGTGTATATGGACGGCAGCGAGAAGTACGTGATACTGGCGAGTGACGGTCTGTGGGATGTAATGACACCTCAAGAAGCTGTCCACATCGTAGACAAGTTCGACCCGGAGCAGTCGCTCTTCTTTTCGACTGCCAGTGCAGCCCTCATTCACGCTGCCTTAGAGAAAATTGCGCATCGAGATGGGCTGATGATGCACGAGCTAATGGTGATGCCTCAAGGCCCTGTACGAAGACGTTTCCACGACGATATCACGTGCACTGTGGTCTACATCGACCACCCGAACAGCCCCCAGCCGGTGACTAGTCCAACTACACAGCAAAGTGACGGTAAACACTAGGTAAGCAGTTTTGGCTTTAATCCGACATCATCATATTCACATATTCAATGTAGTTGATGTTGCCGTGTTGATCAGGCTCCAGCTGCGCATAGATAACAAATGTGAGGATTCATGTTCCGTGCAGAACATATTGTGCTGTTCGTGTACCTGACTGATTAGTTCTTGCGCCTGATCGGTCGAAATGCGGTCTGCCCCGTACGTTGTGAGTGCTAGAAGCAACTTGTCGGCTTTGATGAACCCTGGAGCGGACGCATTGCCTTCGAAAGCCTTGAACGCGTTCTTGACCTGCTCAGATGTGTACGTCGCGTTCACTTTCCTGGACATGACGGCCACGAACTCGTCGAAGTCGATCTCCCCGTTGCTGTCCTGGTCGATCTCGTTGATCATGAGGTCGATTTCCTCTGGGGAAGTGTCGATGCCTAAAGTGTCCATCAGCTCACCCAGCTCGACTTTGGTGATTGAACCACCTCGATCCTTCAATGAAGAAAGAGATTGGTACTTTGTTGGTGGAGATTGAAAGCAAGAGGCAAGCAAAACGTACTCGGTCAACGAGGTTGAAGATCTCCCGAAACTCGGTCAACTCCTCGGGCGTCAGTGCATGCGTCATATCTGCTTCGTAGTAAATACTGGACTGGATCCATTCCGTCGATCGAAAGCAGGTGAGTGCACAGTCCCATTCCAACATTCAAGGAAACCCACAACACTGAAACAGCCACACCATTGTCCAATTATGGAATTCCTATGCACTTACAGCGGTGGTAGAATGTTTGACATCAGTCGACGGAGTGCTGGAGGTTGCTGTACCTCCGTCTTGTTCGGTGATGCGGCGGCAACACTGCTGCTTTCGACCATACAGATCCCGTTGAAGACTCTTTCCCACTCGCGCTTGAGCAAACTCTTGCGCTGGGCAGCTTTCCACGCGTTCTGGATCCGTTGTGCTGCAGCCAACTCTCGGTCGTACTTTTGCTGAATAATGGCGAGAGCTTCGTTGCTATCTTGCAGGACGCTTGGCGTTGTTGGTGTATCTTGTGCTAAGGGAATGGAGTCAATCGAGATACAACCAGTCACCAGCATTGCAGCACAAGTGAAGCTGGTCAACGGGTGCGGTACCGTAACTTGCGGCTGCAACGGTTTGTCGTTTGTGTCAGTGCTGATTTGGGGTGTTTCTTCACTTGACGGGGCTTGAGCTTGTCTGCTTGATGACTTCTTCAATTTGTCACCTTTGTTCTTCAGTTTACTACGAGGACCCGTGCCAACGAGTACTAGAATATCGTGCAACAGCACACTGACGATTTGTTTCGGGGCCTTAATACGACTCGCCAGGTAACGCACACAGTGAAGCATCAAGTCGATAACCAGATACAGGATCGACAGTGCCAACACAAGTGCAACACCAATTTTCCAGCTCTTTTGTACCTCTTTGTCGTCATTGACTACGCTTTGACGTTTATTCAGCGGGGGCATAAGCGATCCTTCTGCATTTGGTGGTGTAAATTCACTTTGAACATGGTCGCCCTGTTCTGCCACGTCACTAGTAAGACTCTCTCCATCCTCTGTCTGCTCCTTCACGTCGTCAAGATGAACAGCATCAACCTCGTAAACACCGATATTCTCTTCAGTCTCAGTCGCACTGGTCTCTTCCGCAGCGCCGAAATCGTTTTCCATGGACTCCTCCTGCGTAGTCAAAGCAGTTCCCTTTTGTGCCTCCTTCTCTTCACCGATTCGACTCAGTCGTTGGTCCAGCGGTGTCGAAAACAAAACCTCAGATGAGATGTTATCTGCTACAAGGTCATCCTGGTCGGCCACGTTTGTGGTGATATCAGCTTCTTGGATCACGGTCAGTTGCTTGGGAGCGTCTTCAAGTTCATCATTTGTCGTGGAACTAGTACTCCTTCTTTCTTCTTCCCAGTCCCTGAAGTCGTTCGAAGGAGCAGCATCTGCTCCGACGTTCTCTCCGCTTTCATCCTCACCGATCTCTTCCACAGCACCCGGAACTTCTTCTGTAGTTTCCACCTCTGTAGTCAATGACATGTCGATCTCTGAAGTGCTCTGGAGTGCAGCGATCATCTCTTCGACCGCAGCGAGTCGGTCAGCAACGCTCAATGTCCCCGAATTGTCCGAAATGACGCTATCAGTCTGCTGCTCACAAGGAGACAATGCTAACATCCAGTCGAAGCTCAGTTGCAAAGTCTGCTCAAGTGCTTCCACGCACGTCCCAGAGCTCTCTCCTGTTTTTGCTTGAGCGAAACCACAGAAATCAGTCGCAATATCTTTCGGGTCGTTCTGCAGCCACAGCGTCGACGCCGACTCGTCGTCCTCTCTGATCACATGCTTGGTCACTACAAACCCTGGGAGAGCACTTTCGACTACCGGTTTCTTACAGAAATGCTGCCAATCCACCACTTCGTCCAGTGCCTCTCGGATCGCACTGGCGCATCTCGTGTCGTCCACTCCGTGCTCTCGACAGAAGCTTTGGATCTGAGCTGGCACGTGCTGCATCACATCCACCTTGAATAGCACTGGTTGCACGTCCAGAAGCATCGGCACCACCAGCCAAATTGGTTCTTTGTCGGACGTGGCAGCAGTCGTGACGAAGACGGTTGGCTCGACATCTCGTTCGATGATGGAGATCGAAGTAGCAAAGCGCCGCGGCAGACACCACAGTGAAAGGAGCAAAGGCCCCCACATACCGATGTAAACCATTGCAATGGATGAGGGAGGGCGATAGACGGAGGTTTCTTGAGAACTGAGACTCTCTCCATGTCTGATGCGATTGAGTCGCGACGTTTCGGGCTGCAACGTATATCCTGCCGGTAATTCCACCGGTTTTTATCGGTACAAATCTTTTTAAGAATTAATTAGCTGTTGAGCCGGGCACTGTGGCACCATGCCTCGCTCACTTTAAACAGGATCTAATCCTCTTTTTCACCTTATTTAGGATTAATTGGGAGTGGATGCTGCTCTCTGTCTCAACAAATAGGTGAAAACGGGGTCCAGACTTCTTTGTTGAGACGGGCAGCACCAGCAGTAAACAGTAAACCGTACCGAGGAAGTAACCGTTTAACCGTGGCTACGTGGAGAAGGCGAGTGGTGCGCAGTTTGCTGTTGGTAAAGCTACTTTCGTGGCGTGTAAAGCCTGTTATCAGATATTCACTTTCTCTAAAGGAAACGGAACGTCTACGTTGAACAACCACACCAAGTCATGCTCCATTCGGGAAGCAAACGTTAAAGCTGGCTCAATAAGTGCTTTTATGACACCAGTGGCTGCCACAATGAAGGACAAGCAGAGAGTCTCCAAGGCCATTGCGAAAATGTGCTGTCTTGACCTTCGCCCGTTCTCGCTTTGTAAAAGGCAAGATTTCCGGCATCTTGCTGGAGTTTTAATTGACATTGGCGTGAAGATGAAGACCCCTGTGGATTTGGACCACTTGTTGCCTGTTGGAAATACTGGAAAAAAAAATACGTGTTCGATACCGCTGCTTCAACTAGAGAACAAATAACAAAAATGTTGATAGCACACTTCAAGAACAACATTGACACGGGATTTACTACTGATTTGTGGACTGGCACGACTAGGAAGATGTCCTTCTTATCAATAATGGTGCATTTTATTGATGAATCGTTTCGGCTACATTCACGGGTACTACAATTCAAACCATTCGAATTTGAATTTCACTCAACAATTTCCGTTTTGGAAACATTCAGCAAATGCTTGCGGCGCTTTGGTTTTGGTGACGATGAACTCAGCACCGTTGTCAGTGATAGTGGAGCAAATATGTGCGGTGAGGACGGGCTCCCGTCGAGGTATGAATGGGTAGCATGCGCGGATCACAAATTAGCTACTGTAATAACTACTGTTCTGAGCAAGACCACAAACGAGTGTCTGGGGTACAGTTGCCTAACTTCTACAAGTACCGGGACAACGCTCCAAAAATATTTGATCTGATCGATGCATGTAAAGAACTCGCCGCCTGCGTAAAGAGATCTAATCTGCAGAAAGAGCTACCAAAGACACTCAAGCAGGAAAATACGAAACGGTGGAATTCTTTACTACGCATGCTGGTAAGTATACTCGATAACTATCATGATTTGGGCCCACTGTTAACAGAACGAGACAGATGCTCATATCTAAAACGCATCGACCGAAAGTTGTTGGAAGAATTGGTGCAGTTTCTCCAGCCTTTTCAGACTGCCACTCTCTCTTAAGAGCGCTGGAAGAAACAAACTTTGCATCTTGTTGTATACGCAAAATACAAACTTCAAATGCATTTGACGCCTGTGCAAGCTACGCATCATGATGATTGCGTGTGTGGAGATTCAACAGGGACTGTAAAATACGATGCGCCATCTCTTATCGCAGTGAAGTAGCTAATCACGATTCATGGTATGCCTAAATGGAGCTTGGACACGGTGCATTATGTGGCTGCGCTGCTCGAACCGCGTAGAAAACATAAGCTACACAAATATGGAGTAGATGAAGAAACACTTACGCTGGCAAGAAGGACTATCTTATCAAAGATGCGGGAACATTTAAATCGAGTACAGAATAGCCACAATCAGCCGACCCGCGAATCACCAAGGAAGAAGATGAAGTCCGGTCATGAATTCTCGCTTCATGATATTTCAGATGATGCAGATGACGATGACGACGAAAGTGATGTACAACAACCAAGTTGATTTGCCAGAATACACAGAGATAAACCACTACGTTGGGCTGAGACTAAGTACAACGGAGCTACACGAGTTTGATCTGGCATAAGGCGACTTACGTTTCTTCCGATGGAGGTTCACTGCCTTTTCCTGTACTCGGGCTTGTTGCGCGTTCGGTGCTGTGTATACCAGCTTCAAGCGCTATGTCTGAAAGTAACTTCTCTGATGCAGGGAACGCATTTGGAAAGAAGTGAACTACTTTAAACCCGTACGTCCTTGACGATATCTTGGTTGCACGATCTAGTATCGATACACTGTGATCAGAATATAGTATAAATGCGGGCAACCGAACATTTTTGACGGGCTGGCACGGGCATCCTCTGCTCCAGAGCGGTTTGTTAAGGGTATCCTCTTCCTTTCTTAACAACTTACGGGCGGTTATGGATGGTAAAAAACCGGGGGCCCTGTGGACCCCCGGCTTTGGCAATTAAAAAACCTGAACAAAACCGGGGGCCTTGTGGACCCCCTGTATTGGTCGTTACCCAACACTGTGTAGTCTACACATCTGTGCCACACAGGCTTTGCAGGCTTTGAAGACTCCCCCTCGCGCGTCACACCCACCATTTCTGCTTGGACTCGACGCCATCCGTCATAGCTCAACCGGCCAAGAAAGTAGCACAGCATGCAGCGCTTCCAGGTGCGCTTTAGCCTGCTCAACGCCCGCCCTGCGCTCTCCACTGACTCGTCTTTAATATGCACAGACTGCTCTCCGCAACAAGAACGTGTGGCAGCGTGCAGCCGTCTTTGACGTGCACCACGCGAGCTCCGCCGCCCGCCGCGAGGTCTCCATGGCCACGCGCGCCTTCAGCTCGCTGCCAGACCACGAGGTCGTGGGTCTCCCCGCTCTGTCCCCCACCATGGAAGTCGGAACCATCGCCAAGTGGAACAAGCAGGAGGGCGACCAGATCTCTGCCGGTGACGTCGTGTGCGAGGTGGAGACGGACAAGGCCGTCGTGGACTACGAGGCCACGGACGACTCGTACCTGGCCAAGATCCTGGTGCAGGCCGGTTCGGGCGAAATTGCAGTGGGCAAGCCTATCTTCGTGACTGTCATGGAGGAGGAGGACATTGCCGCCTTCAAGGACTTCTCGGCCGAAGCTGCCCCCGCCGTGGAGGCTGCTCCTGCCACGCCAGCCGTTGAGGCCGCCCCTGCTGCTTCCCCTGCTACTCCGGCCCCGGCCGCTGCTGCTCCGGCTGCTGTTGCTTCTGCTTCGGACCGCATCTTTGCTAGTCCGTTGGCCAAGAAGATCGCGCGTGAGTCTGGCGCTGTGCTGTCTGTAATCAATGGTTCGGGCCCCCATGGACGTATTGTCAAGGCTGATGTGGAGTCCGCTCTGGCTGCTGGTACCGCCGCTCCGGCCGCCGAGGCTGCTGCTCCTGTTGCTGCTGTCGCTGCTGCTGCTGCCCCTACTTCGACCGCTAACTTCACGGACTACCCGATCAGCGCTGATGCTCAGGCAGTCGCCCAACAGTTCACGCAGCAGAAGCAGGAGGTGCCGCACTACCACCTGTCTACCAACCTGACGCTGGACAAGCTGCTCGACGCTCGTGCTCGTCTGAATGCTGGCCGTGCGGCGGAGGAGCAGCTCTCTGTGACCGACTTCATCGTGCGCGCCGCTTCGCTCGCCATGCGCAAGGTTCCCGACGCTAACTCGAGCTGGAAGGGCTCGTTCATCCGTCAGTTCAACGACGTGAACGTGAACCTGATGGTGTCGTCGTCCGCTGGTGGCGTTGTTGCCCCCGTTCTGACCCAGGTGAACCGCAAGGGCCTGGACGACATCAGCAAGGAGATTCAGGCCGCCGTTACCAAGGCGGACGATGGCGCATTCGAGGCGGCTGACCTGGCTAACGGCACGTTCACGATCTCTAACGTGGGCCAGTTCGACGTGCAGTCGCTGGCTGGCATTGTGCGTCCGGAGCAGGCCTGCCTGCTGGGTCTGGGTACGATCGAGAAGAAGGTCGTGCCGAACGACGACCCCGACGCCGAGCAGATTTATAAGTACGCGCAGGTGATGACCGCCACGCTTGCTTGCGACCACCGCGTCATTGACGGCGCTGTCGGCGCGCAGTGGCTGGCTTCGTTCAAGGAGCTGGTGGAGGACCCGCTGAAGATGATCCTGTAACTTGGTCCGAAACTCCGCAGTAGATTCCATAAAGGGTCAATTGAACAGGATCTACATGTAGATCATTCCATTTTGCAGCCCAAACCAGTGCAGTGCTTTGCCTTGGTGATCACCATGCAGTGCATGCACAGCATCAATATCACAACCGGTTTTACCGGTTATTGTAGTGAAGAAGCGGTATCGTTATGCTCACCTCCAGCATGAGCTCCCCACCGGCCAAGAAGATCCGCGTAAACGGCTCCACGCTCAGCTCTACGCGTGATGTCTGCATCGTTGGTGTGGCGCGTACCCCCTGTGGCTCGTTACAGGGGAAATTGTCCGCTTTAAAGGCCTCAGATCTCGCCGGAATCGCCATCAAAGGTGTCGAAAAGCCCTAAAAACTCTCCCTAATACCCCCTAAGTAACGTATTAAACATTTTACAGAGGCAATTACCCGCGCTGGAGTGCAGCCCAGCGACGTGGAAGAGCTCGTTCTAGGCCACGTAATCCCCGCAGGGGCAGGTCAGGCCCCTGCTAAGCAGGCAGCCGTCAGCGCTGGACTGCCGCAGTCCGTTGTCTGCTCATCTGTCAATAAAGTCTGCGCGTCGGGCATGAAAGGTAACTTGAAGCAGTATTAATTATTAAAAATGTCTTAATATTAATACGTTTATGACTGCAGCGGTGATGCTGGGGGCTCAGGCTATCATGCTGGGGCTGAGGGACGTGGTGGTGGTTGGTGGAATGGAAAGCATGAGTCAAACGCCGCATCTGTCCAAGAAGACGAGGAGTGGCACGAAATACGGAGATCTCGTGTTCTCTGATGCACTTCAGACTGTAGGAAAGGTGTAAGTGCATTTGTATTTTGATGATAATATTTAAGAAGTTGTGATGCTGTGTTCTAGGACGGACTATTCGATGCGTTCGAGAATATCCCGATGGGAGACATTGCAGAGCAATGTGCTCGAGAGAATGATATCTCCAGAGAAGCCCAAGATGCCTATGCAGCAGAAAGCTATCGACGTGCTCTGGAGGCGACAAAAAAGGGAAAGTTCAAGCGAGAAGTGGTGGAGGTGCAGGTTCCTCCTACGAGGCGTGGCGCTGCACCGCAGAACGTAACGGAGGACGAAGAAGTCGTAGCGAGACCGGTGGATGTGGCATCTCTCAGTAAGCTTCGGCCCTGTTTCAAGCCAAGTGAAGACTATGGACCAACAGTGACTGCGGGTAATGCGTCTCCCATTAGTGATGGCGCTGCTGCAGTTGTTCTCTTGAGTCGAGAGAAAGCCCAAGCACTGGGTCTGGAATCGAAGATCCAGGCAGTTGTTCGAGGATTTGGTGATGCTGAACAGGAGCCACGTTTGTTCACTACGTCACCATCGTTGGCTATCCCGAAAGCTCTCGCTAATGCTGGCGTGGAGCAAGATGCCGTCGACTACTTCGAGATCAATGAAGCTTTCTCGGTTGTTGCATGCGCCAACACGAAGCTACTGAAGCTGGACGCAGCCAAGGTGAATGTGTATGGAGGTGCTGTGGCAATTGGGCATCCGCTTGGCTGCTCTGGAGCGCGAATCATCGTTACGCTGTGCTCTGTGTTGCACCAGGAAGGTGGCCGTATTGGCTGTGCTGCTGTGTGCAATGGCGGCGGCGGTGCCTCTGCTGTAGTCATCGAGAAAATGTAAGCAGGAGATTTTGAGGGAGGGAGTGCAGCTACTTGCTCACTCAGTTCTTTATTCGAGAAGTCAATTGGCACTATTGCAGCCACATTTTGTCTGTATTAATCGTCGGTAGCGAGCTTGTGGTACACGCGGCCCGTGTAGAGAATTGTAAGGAGAGAAATGGCAATGAGTGGCACGAACGTGTAGTTGAGCACGTACTGGATGCCTGGCAGACCCACCACTGTAATTGCGATATCTCCAATCGCTCGCCCGAAGGTACCAGCTTCAGTAGCCAACAGTCCAGAGTTAAACGTCCCCTTCGCGAACGACTTAGGGATTGTCTTGGACAGCAACGACATGTTGACACCTTCCAGCACATTCGTTGAGATGAAAATGATCACTCCTCCGACGACAAATTGAGCAACCGAGTAGTGACCATAGTTGACGATAATTCCAACACCAACGAACATGGCAGCCTCCGACAGCATGATCATCTCGCGGTCTTCGTAGCGGAAACTCATCCAGCCTACCACCATGTTGGTCGGGAACATGAGCAAACCCAAAGCTGCGAGATACATACCGTTGTTGGTGGAGCCCCAGCTGAAGTGGTACATTGCGATGGTCGAACTGGCTGTGATCAAGCACTCTAGCACCAGCTTGAGCACGATGTAGATCAAGAGAGACGCCACAACCGGTACGTTTTGCCACAGCGAAGAAAGCGCTGGAGGACTTCCCACCATTGAACCAGAGCGCGAGATAAGCGGCGTCGTTTCTCCCATTTCGACTGCGACAGCCGAGATGCTCGAGTTCCCCATTCCGTTCTCCAACATGGAGCGTCGGCGCTCTAGGAATCGCTCCCGTTCCATGCGGTTGGGCTCTTCAAACCAGAAGATTAGAGCGACGAGGTAGATCGTCCACAGCGCAAACATGACCCAGCCAGGAGACGTTTCCGTTGTGATGTCGATGCCAGCGAACCTGTAGTCCGGTAAGTAGTGAAGTGCAGCAGCAAGAGCAGGACCTGCAGCCATTCCGAGGGCACTAGCAGTCACAAAAAGTGCTGAGGCTTGCGTACGCTCTTCCCTGGAGTAATTATCAGCGATATAGCGCCGGTTGATGGCGCGAGCACCACCAAAACCATTCAGCATTCGACCAGTCAAAGCCATCGCGACGCTGTCGTACGAAAGCGCCATACCGTAGAGCAAGTTACCCAGGATCAAACACACAATCGCAAAGCTTAGCGAGCCTTTGTACGAGCGATTTGCCCACCAACTGTACAGCACCGCACTCGCCAGCGATGCCACAGGCGTCATACCGACGATTACACCGCTCATGGACGCCTCCGCACCCAGTTCTGCCGCGTACTTCCCACTTGTAGGCGCCACGATGTAGTAGTTCGTCATGTACAGGAAGGTGTTGAGCATATTCAGCAGACGCGAAGGCTCGGACGCCTGATGCAGCCTCTTGAGCATGTCGTACGTCTCGTCGTCTTCATCTTCCGAGGATTCAGAGTCGAAAATCAACGAGCGAGCAGCCACCGTCTTCACATACTGTGTCGACTTATGCAGTCTGCGTCGTGCCTGGCCAATGCGGTTCAGCACAGGCTCATCCTCAGAAATAGTGCGCATCAGAGTCTTACTGGTGGCATCCGTTGCCAACTGAACCTCGAGCTTCCGTAGCTTCGTGAGCGCCGAGCGGATACTGGCGATGATCGCAGAGATCCCTTCGTCATGGTACAACTGCTGCATGTGCGAAGCTTGTGAGTCCGTGCGAGAGGACAGATACGAGCCCATGATCTTATGCTCCTTGAGAGTTTTGTCGTGTTTCTTGAGGATCTTCCGGATACCAGTAGCGTTGAGCTCCACAAAGTGCAGGAGGTTCACCAGTTCATCGCCAACTTGTCGGTACATTTCTGCAATGGAGTGCATCGCTTCTAGATCACCCGACGCGAGCTCCAACTGCTGAGTACGAAGTCCCTGCAACGTAGTGGCGAATTCTCCCTGTTTCGTCAGGAAGAAGAGCACTACCCGCTCTACCTCCGAGTCCAGCGCATGCTTGAACGTCTCCTGCTCGTCTCGCGTCTCCTCTCGTTTAGCCTCCACCACTTTACGCAGCTTCTTCTTGAGCTGCTTGTACTCCAGGTAGTGGCTGTACAGTGGATGTATCAACACATCGTTAGGAACAAAAAGCTCTCTACCACTCAATTTTCATCCTGTCACGTCAGACTCACCCCTTCCATTCCGGACGTTGTGCGGCCGCCAGCTTCTTGGCGAATTGAACCATTTGTATTGGGGCCTGGGAACTCTCTACTGTCGTATAACTGCCAAGAAGGCTGTAGGCTGCCCTGCCTGCGAGATCCGAAATCCGAGAATGGCGTGACGGTTTAATCGTCAGCAGGCCAGATAGAGTACCGATGGATCTGATTGGATGATTAGTGACCAATGAATAATGAAACCCTGGGTTTAACGGGAGGCAGAGCAGATCCTGAAGATGCTGAATGTTGTTTTTTATTTGGATAGTGACTTTCGGTCTCTAAAAAAAGGTATTCTAGCAAAGAAAGGGCGATTCGAATCTTGGAGGGAATTGCGTGTTCAAACTGAGCTGTGAGTAATCGGTAATTGGTGATGAAAGTTATGGTTGCTGTTTGTCACGGTGACTTGACGTGATTCCCGTCAGCTTACCGGTACAATTATCTTAGACAACGCGTCTACTTGTAGACGATAACCCACCTCTCCTTGCTTCAGTATCTCCCTCTGTTTAAACCTTGCTAGTGTAACTTCATCATCAAGCATGTGTAGAAACTACGGGTACCTCTGCCCTGGTAGTCCCTTCTCAAGCGGTTGGCCCAAACAAAAGAAGAAATATAAAGCTTGACCTCTGTTTTCCTCGCAACTGTTAGCACTACCTGATCACTTCGTTCTACTGCCCCACGATCGCCTTTTGGGAACTACCTTTACGGATGGCATGAGCTGTCGGCGGGAAGCCCTGTACATCCACAGCTTCGGCGTCTTGACAGAAGGCCGGCAGCCACTTGATCGATAAACAGCGTAGTATCACACGCAGCGGCATGGAGCATGCACCGAGACCAATCGAGATCCCCCACTGACCTGCTGTCAGCGGTTCGCAGTTGAAGAACGCGCCCGTGCACTGTACGATGACCAACTGCATGAGAATCTGGAGGATAGTCACGTAAATGTACACGCGGTTGCCCATCAAACCCTCCAAGACGTTGGGCTCATCGTGGATCTTGCGGCAGTTGAGCTCGTTGAAGAGCTGCATCCACACGAACGTGTTGAAGATGACAGTCATATGCTGCGTAGGTTCGTGCTTGACGTCGTCTGCCAAGTCCTCGAACCGGCCGGATGGGATGTCGAGGATCTTTTCCCCTACAAACGTGAGCATGAGCAGGATCACAAGTTGGAAAAGGGACTGGCCCATGATATGTTTCGTCATGATCTTAGACAGCAAAGGCTTGGTCTTCGGATATGGCCGACGTTCGAGAAGTGCCTGGGTCGGGGGCTCCGTAGCAAGTGCTAGAGACGCGAATGAATCCATGATAAGGTTCACCCAGAGCAATTGAACTGCAGTAAGCGGAGACTGTTCGAGGATCACAGCTCCTAAGAACGCAAGAGTGATGGCTACAACATTCACTGTGAGCTGAAACATGAGGAACTTGGCAATGGAATCGTAGACGTTGCGTCCCCACTTGATGGCACTCACGATTGACGTGAAATTGTCGTCCATGAGGATAATATCGGACGCATCTTTGGCTACTGCAGTGCCACTGATACCCATCGCGAAGCCGACGTTAGCTTTCTTCAAAGCAGGAGCGTCATTCGTTCCGTCTCCCGTCACAGCGATAACCTGAGGACCGTAAGGCATCAGATTCGACTGCATTAGCCCAGTAACAAGCGTGTACTTGTCCTTCGGAGACGACCTCGCCATGACGCGCAACAGCGGCCAGATCTTGTCGAACTCGGACTGGATAATGTTGCCGTTGCCGTCCAGCACCCGCGTTCGGAACTCCTGCCCTTCGATCACCAACGAGCCGTCACCCGGTGAAATGATACCACATTTCCCTGCAATCGACCGAGCGGTAGTGATGTTATCGCCCGTGACCATCCGAACGATGATACCGGCGCGGTGGCAAAGCTTGATCGAGTCCGGTACCTCCTTACGTACAGGGTCTTCAATACCGACGATGGCGATGCACGTCAAGTCCTTCTCCACTTCATCGTCGGCCCATTGGCTGATCTCGTCCGACGAAGTCTCAACGTCGCGGTACGACAGGCAGAGCGTGCGATAACCCTGTGAAGCGTATTTCTCAATGATGGACGTTCCAATGATTTCCTTCTGAGTGGCGTCTAATGATGCCACCGACCCGTCCAGCCGCTTCATCTTACTGCATAGTCCGAGCACAACTTCCGTCGCTCCTTTCGTGTAGATCCGACAAGTTGAAGCTGAACGCTTGACCACGACTGACATCCTCTTCTTCTTACTACTGAACGTAAGCATGTGGCCAACCTCCGTGTTCGCACGGACGCTGGAGTAGTCCACGTTGCAGTCACGTACGAACTGGAGCAACGCGCACTCCGTCTTGTTTCCTGTGTGTTCCGGTTGGCCACCAGGGACTTTGGATGGTAGAATTTCGGCTGTGGAGTTGATACAGACACCGTTGCAGAAAACGTCACGCGTAGACTCAGACATCTCGTCGGTAGCTTGCGACGCGGAGGTGAACTCTTGACCTCCGATCCAGATCTGCATTACGGTCATGCGGTTGGTTGTCAATGTGCCAGTCTTGTCGGAGCAAATGGTAGTAGCACTACCCATGGTCTCACAGGCATCGAGGTGGCGCACGAGGTTGTTGTCTGTTAGCATTTTCTTGACTGAATAGGCGAGAGAGATCGTGACAGCAAGCGGTAGGCCTTCAGGGATAGCCACCACTAGCACTGTGATGGCCACAATGAAGAATTGGAGGTAGTCGCTGATGTACTTGGCTTTCCATTCTACCTTTTCATCGCCTGTGAACTTGTGGACCGAGAATCGGATTGACATAATGACAAACACGAGGATGGCGACGGTGGTACCGAGTTTCCCGATGAGAATCGTCAACCGATTGAGCTTGGCTTCAAGAGGAGACTGAGTCTCTCCGTTGTCGTACTCTTCCTTCTGCTCTACAGTGCCATTCGCAGCCGTCGGAGAGCTTGGCAGAGGTGTCGTCGCAGCAGGAGATGGAGCCGACTTCTTCTCGCCTTCTTTCCCCTTTTCCTTCTCCTTGCCCAGAATGAGCTTCTTGATGATACCGGCCTGCGAGTTCTCGCCCACACAAATGACCAGCATCTTTCCCAGCCCCTCCATGACTTTTGTGCCCGACAGGAGGAACGGGTTGTCTGTGTTCTTCACCATGAGGTCGGACTCTCCGGTCATGGCAGACTCGTCCAGTTTGAGTTCCTTCTGGTCGAACACGATGCCGTCAGCCGGTACGATGTCACCCAGATCCACACGGACGATATCGCCTACCACTAGACCGAACTTGCTCACTTCAGCGGGTACTCCATTGCGAATAACTTTAATCTTCTCGTCTTCTTTCACGGCGTTGAGGGCACGGAACTGCGCCTCCTTCTGGTAGTCGTTGATAGCCGTGACCATCGTCACTACAAGTACAGCGAAAATAATACACGCGCCTTCAATCCAGCCCGTGTCGGGGTGTTCACCGACGGTTACTGCAAGGATAACCGAGAGGATACCGGAGATCGTGAGCACGATAATGGTCATGTCTTGGAACGCTTCGTACATGAGCTCTAGTAGGGTTTTCGCCTTTGGTGGTGGGATGTAGTTAGACCCGAACGTGTCTTCTCGCCGCTTCAAGTCGGCGTTGTCGCTCGTGTTTAACCCCTGCGAGATGTTAACGCCCAGTGACGCGGCGACGCCCGTGATGCCTCCTAACTTGGCCAGTTGTTCTGCTTGATGCTCGTGTTGCGTCTCAATGAGACGGATGAGGTCACCGGTGACCAATTTGAATTGACCACCGCCTTTGGGCTGCTCCGAGTGTATCATGGCTCCCCACCCGAGTACCTGCTACTGTTAGCAGGTAGAGGGCACGGCCTGTTCTCGAAAATGCTGTTCTTCCCTACCTACCCGGCGCTAACAAGCCGAAGTGTGCTGACGTCTTCGTGTTCGTGAAGGGGAAGGAAGCGAGCGCTTTCGTTTCTCCCGACAGCCGGGCACCTTTTCGGAAATTGGGCGAATGCTTGTACGTCCCGAGTTCAGGCGGTGGTTACGGGTCAGGACGCGTGCGAGTTCAAGCCAATTTAGATGGCGGAACCAAAGAAACTCCTTGGTACACTATAAATATGAGTACTGCGGGGGTGAGAGTTAGTTTTACTTTGCATCGCATGGCGTTATTTTCGAGCTCAGCTCTGAGCTCTCGGTCCATGACGATGAAAGTCGACTAACCCGTATGAGATTATGGGCGGCCAAATATATCGACAAGGATCCGATCAAGTCAAGCTATTTGTTGCACCCCCATGACGACAAGTAGAACAGATACCAGTACGGTCTACTTCAACATAGATCTGTCATGTGGATCCTAGGATTTTGAGTCTATTGACGTGCAAGTTTAGGACGTTTTTCGGGGCTAGAACTCACTATGACCGCAGTACCCGTTGAAGACTTGTCTCAATTGATCCAGGAATACTACATCTCCTGTCCACGAATCCTATTTGATATCTGCACCATTAACCTTGCAGCTTCATTTCACGTTCGAACGGTGTGCTAATGATGCAAAGATGGACTCTGGTTGAGCCAACAACTCGGCCGGAGCTCCGAATTCCGCCACTTGACCTGCGTCCATGACTGCGATCTTGTTGCAGTGCATGATGGTATTGATCCGATGCGCAATGATCAACACCGTCTTGTCCGAGAATGTCTCTCGGATGGTGTTCTGGATGAGAGCATCTGTGGTTGTGTCCACGTTGGCAGTAGCTTCATCCAGCACGACGACTTTACTGTTCTTGAGCAGTGCGCGACCGATACACACGAGTTGACGTTGCCCCACGGACAGGTTGTCACCCTTCTCGGACAGAATAAAGTGCAGACCAGAGCCCCAAGCCGACACAGCGTCTGCGAGATGGACCTGCTTCAAAACAGCCCAAAGCTCGTCGTCCGAGTACTCTCCGAACGGATCCAAGTTGTCTCTCAGTGGGCCACTGAATAGCACCGGGTCTTGCGGGATGATAGCGAGGCTTCGTCTTAGGTCCTGAAGCTTCACTTTCTGGATATCCACGCCATCAATTGTGACTCGGCCACTGTGGAAGTCGCAGATACGGAAAAGAGCGATCATAAGTGAGCTCTTACCAGCTCCTGTTCGGCCGCAAATGCCCACTTTTTCCCCGCCAGCGACCGTCATATTCACACCACGAAGGACAAGAGGAAGGTCTGGTCGGTACTTGAGCTGCAACCCGTCGAACATGATCGCACCGTGCGCTGGCCACTGATTCTTGTTAACAGACAGACAATCAGATGCGTCTTCCTCTTGTGGAATCTCTCGGAAGTGCAGAACACGCTCGACACTCGTCATGGCGTTGTCCGTGCGATCTACATCCCGTACTGAAGACTGCACCATGGATGTCAACATGAGAGCGTAGACCAAAGAGATACCGGACAGCAACGTGCTGAGTTGCCCTTTGGTCGCTACCAGGTAGAGTGAAACGACGAAGATGACTGCGACCGAGAGCGTATCGAGACGTACCGCTAGCCATCGGCCGGCCGCCCAGTAAACGAAAAAGAAGGACGCGTTCTCATCCACCGCCTGAGCGTTCATCGCTTCAAACGTCGTCTGCATTTTAAATGCTCGGATGGTTTGAACCCCATTCAACGTTTCCCCCAACAAATTGTACACGGGAGACCTCGAAACCCCTTCCAGACGCTTCGCCTCTCGGGACGTTCGTTTGAAGTAGAAGCCGGTCACAACCAGCGCGACAATCACAGGAATGTACGACAAACCGATCCAGTATGACGCCAAGGCACACACAATGAAGCCACCGACGCTTAACGAGATGTTCTGCACGAAATTCTGCCATTGTTGAGGTAACAGCGAGTCCATTTGGTCCAAATCGTTCGAGAAGCGGTTGAGAATGCGCCCCACAGGCGTCACGTCGAAGTACGTGGTCACAGGAGCGGTCAAAACACGACGGAAGAGCTCATTGTGCAAGTTCTTGGAGCTACGGAGTAGCATCAACATGACTGTAACACTACGACAGACTGTCGCTACTGCACCAAGAGCGATGAAGCCGAAGTACCAACCACCGAACCAAGAGGCGGAGTAATTCGAGTCCGGATGACGCATGTTGTCTGCCCAATATGCCTGCCACCAATTCACCAGTACAAGGAGGCCTTGACTCACTGAATACCCGACAATGACGATCATTACGACAGTAAAAGCACCGAAACCCGTCTCATCCAGATATGTCTTGTAGATGTACCCGGTCACTCTTCCTTTTACACGGTCTTCCTTCTCCACCAGTTTGTCTTCAACTTCAGTAGGAGAATCACTCTTTACGTCTTTACGTCGTGTTGGTGGCTTGATTTCACTCGTTGACTGACCTCTGGATAGCTCTGGGAATCGAGCTACGACGTGAGTATAGTCTCCTTCACACGCGATACGTCCAGCTTGCATCACTACCACTTTATCTGCATGAGAGAGAAGTTCGTAGTGACTATTCACCACCAGAATGCGTGTCTTGTGCTTGGCAAGCCCCAGGACGCACTGCTGGAAAATGGCGTGGGCTACGTGGGGATCCACCGCACTTAGAGGGTCGTCGAGTAGCAGGATGTCTGCAGACTGGCGATACAGAGCTCTAGCGACACTCACTCGAGCCTTTTGACCCCCACTCAAGTTGATTCCTCGCTCTCCAATCTCAGTACGATCCCCACTCGGTAAAGCATCCAGATCCAAAGCAAACTGAGATGCCGTCAGTACATTCTCATAGCGTTCACTGTCGAATTCGCCCTCAAACACGATGTTATCGCGCAAACTTGCGTTTCGGATCCAAGCCTCTTGACTCACGTACGCTGTTTCTCCGGTGATATCCATCCGCCCGTCCGTCATCTTCATCTCTCCTAGCAAAGCCTGTAACAAGCTTGATTTTCCAGATCCAACGGTGCCGACCACCATGACCAACGAACCAGAGGCGACATGAAGGTTAATCCCTTCAAGACTGAAGCCTTTAGCTGTCTCCAGATGAGAATTAGCTGCAGACCAGCAAAACTGAGCGTCCTCGACCAAAATACTGCCTTTCGTTAATGGTTCCGACCGGTTTGAGGCCCCGGACGGATCCGTTGCAAGCTCGTTACTGTCCAAGAACTCGTCGATTCGGTGACAGGCAACTGCTGACTGTGACAGATCTGCAATCCCCAAGGGGAATGCGTTGACTCCTTGACGACTGACGTTGATCACTGCAATCAAAGTGAAAGCCTGAATAACTGAGAAGCTGCCATGATACAAGACGTAAACTCCGACTGTCACCCCAGCCAGAAACGTCGGCGTAAGGAACAGCAGCGCCGAGTTGAGGATCTGCAGGAAGTGGAAGCGGCGGTAGCGCTTTACCTCCTCACGACGAATTCTTTCCACGCGATTCGCTACGGACTCGTTCCAGGCGTAAAACTTGGCCACTCGAATGCCTTGTAGAGCCTCAGAAGTCACTCGAAGACGCTCTTCAGTAACAGGCAACAGCTCACGTCGAGCTCTGCCGATTCGTTTGGCCAAACTGAAAGAAGTCGCGAGAACGACAATCAGTAAGACTAGTCCAGCTACAGCAGCAATTGGGTCGAAGAGAAACCCGATCAGTACGACGGTGACTGCGAAGCTGACGGGGGCTAGAAACACCCACGGACCGTTCATCATCCCGTTGAACACCCGGTCGATGTCGACGCTTACGAGCGTCATGATCTCGCCCGACGTGTACTTCTGCCGTGATTCACTTGAGAGACGCAGTGACTTGCGATAGACTACGTCAAGCAGCAAAGAGCGCATATTGACACCGACTCTGGATGAAATGAACCATGCGAAGTTGAAGCTCATCATGGACACGAATGCCACGATAGACAAGAGCACCACCAGAATGTAGCCATTTTTGACTGGGAAGGCGTAGTCCCGGTCGTTAATGTGGTCCAGGATCGCCTCAACAAGGAAGGACATGATCATTGACCCGACAATGAACAGCAGATCACTAGCGAACACGACAGCAATCTGGCGAGGGAACGTTTTCACCAGAGCCAAAGCCACTCGAGGAATCCCAAAAGGTGGAGACTGGGAGCTGTTAATCGCTTGGAGTTCCTGGTCGAATTTGACTCGAAGGATCTTGCACGTGTCTTCAGGACTTGCAGCCCACACATCTTCACGTTCTAAAGCGCGCTTGGCTCCGAGAGAGATCAACGGTTGGATCCAGGCCATACTAACCATGGAGAGGAAGGACGCAGTGCGGATCGGGTGCTCTTGCTCTCGGAAAGGGATTGAAGCGTCTTCACTGCCCAATTGGGCCTTGGGCGTCTGAGGACCAGCAAAGTAAGGGTGGGAATCCGTCATGGTCGTTTAGAGCCAATTGAAGAATGAGCTCAACAAGTGCCTGTTAGAGGAGACCCAAGTTGGGTCCCAACAGGTTTCAGGAAGCCACAAGAGACTTTGCATTGAGCCAGGCATCTTCGTACAGTTGAAGTGACTGGTGTTTGCGCAATTGTGGACACTTGTGGACGATTATATTTGCGCAAACACAGATGGACCATTTGTATAATTCCTGACGCTGTCTGGAATCCTCAGTCGTTCGTTGGTTTCGCGCTGACGCCAAGGCACAACTGGATCCAGTCACTGGTGGAGTCACTGCGGTACCCGTCAATCCGTATGAGTGTACATGAGTGTACCACCAAATCCCAGTGGTGTCTCCGTCGCTTCGTGCGAACTTTGCACTGCCAGGATGGCACTTCACACCATCATGATAGGAAGGCACCGCCGCGTCATCGACTAGAGAGCTCCGCCGACCGTTGAAGGCAGGACCATACGTGTGCGGGGCGGCAATGACGATAAGTAACCCCCCTCCTTCGATCGCCAGGCTTCTGTCACGCGTACTTCTCTCACTTTGAAATTCACTTCGTCAGCAACTTCTATTCAACACAGTTGAATCGCCATGGAGAACCAGTACTACGTGTCTGCTCCGTCCACTCCACTCGGGGCGAAATCGCCCAAGCCAACTGCCACCAAGCTTTTCAGTACATTGCCGAATCCACTCGCCACAGCCTCGATGCTGTCTATCATGGTGGTGCAGTGGTTGCAGCCCCTGGTCGTTCTAGGATCCAAGCACGTTCTCGAAAAGGAAGATATCTGGCCCATTTGCCCAGTCGATTCGTGCGAATCACTCGAAATCCGCTTCCAAAAGGTATACAACCCCCACAACAAGTTGCCGTTCGGATTCTCCCCTGTCGCAATGGCCTTCCTAAGTACATTCAAGCACGAAATCATCGTAGTTCTAAGTAACTGCTTGCTCTACATCTTCGCACTGTCCGTGCAGTCGTATGTGGTGCAAGCGGTACTACAGTTTTTAGCTGGCGAAGAGAACTTCTTCCATGTGAGTAGTGGCTACTGGTTGTTGGCTATCATGGCGGTCGCGTCCATTCTCGCGGTTGGTTCGTTGAACTATGCCTTCTTTGTGTCATCCAGAACGGGCGCCAACATGCGCTCGTTGGTCATGGATCTCGTGTACCAGAAATCGTTGCGGCTTTCATGTGTAGCCCGTCAAGAATACTCGACAGGGGAAGTTTTGACTCTCATGAGTGTGGACACCGAACGAGTCTTCACCGTCATGATGGAGAGTCCGTGGATGGTGGTCGGACCTGTGAGCTTCCTCATCTCTGTCGTCCTCGTTGGATTCCTTTTCGACTTCACCTCAGCGGCCGGTGGAGCTGTCACTCTGATCGTGATCAGTACTGTATCCGTGCTGTTCGGCAATAACATCGCGCGGATCCAGCATGATCTACTCGGAGTGATCGACGAGCGGGTGAAAGTCACGTCCGAAGCTTTACAAGGTATCCGTGTCATGAAATTTTACGCGTGGGAGAAATCACTCGCCCATCGCGTGGAGAAGATTCGAGCCCAGGAGATTGAACTACTGCGCAAATTCCACCTGTACCAGGTGGTTAACACCGTGATGTTGTTCCTCACGCCAGCATTCCTGTCTGGAGTCACCTTGGGGATTTATCTCGCTCTGAATGGCACCATCTTGGTTATTGACGCCTTCACGCTCATCGCGATGGTCAATATCTGCCGTACCGCGTTGATCCAACTGCCTGTAGCCATCGCATCCTTCTCCCAGGCTCGAATTGCATTTGCCCGCATTGACCATTACCTTTCTAGTGACGAGTACAGTGGCAGATTGCTTGAAAGCAGTGCGAATCCAGGTTTGGGCAGTATATCTGTGCGTGGAGCCGACTTCGAGTGGCCTTTACCTAGCAGAACGGCTGATGTTGTGGTAGTCACGTCTGCACTTGGAGGCGATGAGGTGTCGGTGTCAACGCACACGTTGAGAGACGCGTCCGAACTCAATTTTGACGTCGACTACAGCCGTCTCAGCTGCAGTGAGAGTATGAGGACATCGATGGTTGGTTTGGGACGACCTGGAGGAGAACAACAGAACTTCCGACTCGAAGGCGTGAATCTGGAAATTGACGCTGGTTCGCTCGTGATGATTGTCGGTACTGTGGGTGCTGGCAAGTCCAGTCTACTGAACGCTTTACTTGGTGAGATGACGCTGAAAAGAGGTTCCTTCAACCTGAACGGTGCTATCTCGTACGTGAGCCAGGAGACGTGGATCCGCAACCAAACCGTTCGAGACAACATCCTGTTCGGGGAACCATTCGACGTCGAGCGATACGAAATGGTGTTGAAAGCGTCCGAACTCATGATGGACCTTCACGCTTTACCTCACGGAGATCGCACGGAGATCGGAGAACGCGGTATCAACTTGAGTGGCGGCCAAAAAGCTCGTGTGGCTGTAGCTCGTGCCATGTATCGGTCGCACTACGATGTTCTACTGCTGGACGACCCACTGAGTGCTGTGGATCCTCATGTAGCGCACGGCATCTTTGACAAGTGCATTTTGGGTCTGGCCGGGACGAAGACGCGCATCTTGGTGTTGAACAGCCACTACGATCTCCTTAGTCATGCTGACAAGGTCCTGGTAGTACGCAACGGAGCCATTGCCGGCGACGGAACGTATGAGGAAGTGATGGCAATGTTTCCCGAGCTGAGTATGACACATGACGCGACAGTCGGAAGTAGTGAAGGGAAGGTACAGCAAGGCAAACAAGCGCCAGCCGAAAAGGCAACGAACGCGACTGTGTCGAAGCTTGATGAAGAGGAAGAAGACATCCGACAGCTTATCCAGGAGGAAGACCGTATCCGAGGTACAGTGACCAGCACAGTGTACAAGACCTACTTCGACGAGTCTGGGATGAATGGCCTCGTGGTTATCTTCCTCATCATCGTCTTCTACACGGTCAGTCAAGCTGTGCGTGTTGTTGTGGACTGGTGGCCAGGTTACTGGGCCAAGAACATGCCCAAACCGGATTACTCAGGTGAATCATTCGCGTTGTGGTACGTGGGTTTAATCGTACTTGCTACCCTTCTGACCCTCGGTCGAGCCTTGTACATGACGGAGACCTGCGTTCGAACGTCTAAGAACCTGCACAACGAGCTGTTCCGTCGGGTCCTGGCTGCTCCGGTGAATCGCTACTTTGACGTCACGCCAGTAGGTCGCGTACTCAACCGCTTCTCCAATGATCTCGACCTGCTCGACTCGTCCCTACCGAAAGACTACCAGATCTTAGTGCAGCACTCGTCGATGGCGTTGGGTTCCCTCGTTGTATCGGCCTTTGCGAGCTACTGGATCGCCGTGGCGTACATTCCAATCATCGTCGTTTTCTTCGTTACTGGCCAGTACTTTAAGAAGACAAGCTGTGAGGTCAAGCGGCTCGAAGGTGTCACGCGCACTCCGGTCTACAACCTCTTCAGTGAGACGCTCTCGGGATTGCAGACCATTCGTGCGTTCAAGATGCAGAGCACTTTCGAACGCATGAACAAGAAGGTTGTAGACGAGAATGCCAACTTCTACATCACGTTCTGGTCAGCTGGTCGGTGGCTCGCGGCCCGGCTTGACATGCTCTCAGTGATCATCATCGTCGTCGTCACGGCTTACCTCGTGTCGACAAAGGGGCAGCTGAGTGCTATGACGGCAGGTATATCCCTCACGTACTCACTGATGCTGACGTCCGTTGTCCAATGGGTTATGCGATCTGTTGACCGCGTCGATAGTGCAATGACCAGTGTGGAGCGACTGCTGCATTTCCGCCAGATACCACAAGAAGAAAATTCACTCGACTGCATCCCGATCGACAGTGCTGTTTGGCCATCGCAAGGCGCCATAAAGTTCGACAACTTGTGTCTCAAGTACCGTCCTGAACTGCCACTGGTGCTTCGTGGAGTGAGTATGGACGTCCGTGGTGGAGAGAAAGTGGGCATTTGTGGCCGAACTGGGGCCGGTAAGAGCTCACTCATGATCGCGCTCTTCCGCATCTGCGAGTTTCACAGTGGCAGCGTATCCATCGACGGTCTGGACATTTCGCAGCTAAAACTGCACGAGCTTCGACGTAGTCTCGCCATTATCCCCCAGGACCCAGTCCTATTCAGTGGTCCGCTGCGTGAGAACCTGGATCCATTCGGAGAGTACTCGGACGCAGAGATCTGGACGGTATTGCAGCAAGTTCACATGTCTGACAGTCTGGCCAAATGGGGGGCTGGTCTCGACTTTCAAGTATCCGAGTGTGGAGACAACCTGTCTGTGGGGCAACGTCAACTCGTGTGTATCGGTCGCGCACTGCTTAAGAACAGTAAAATCGTCGTGCTGGATGAAGCTACTGCCAACGTGGACACAACCACAGATGCTCTCATCCAGAACACCATCCGAGAGACATTCGCGGACAAGACGGTGTTGATCATTGCGCATCGGATCAATACCATCATGCACTGCAACAAGATCGCAGTCATGGACGCAGGTCAAGTGGCGGAATTCGGAGCTCCGGCCGAGTTGTTGGCTCAACCAGAGTCCATCTTTGCATCATTAGCACAACGCTCCAAGTTGAAGTGAATAAAATAGTCCCATTCGTATTATCATGACTACAATATTTGTATCATGGCTACATTTGTGACGCGTCCACGTTTTGTGTGTCAATTTGAGTCCGATGTAAATTTCAAATGAAGTTTGGTGACTGCCCTGACTTTGAAAGTTATCTTTCCAGACTAAATCACAAAGTTGTCGCTTACAAACTTCAAGTTAACAGAGCTAAAACCGCTGACCCGGCTGTGTACATATTATTGACCAATCAGAGATGACATCACTCTGATTGGCTTTAAATGTGGCGCGTCACAGGGTCTGTTTCCTAGCCAACCAACTCGAGCAGCTACCGATTGCTCTTGCCATTCCACCTGCACCTGTCCGCCATGACGCCCACGACTGCGAGCATCAAGAAGCGCAAGGCCAGCGACGCCAAGACCGAAGCGAATGGCAAGTCCAAAGCCAAGTATACAAACTTCAAGAAGAATAAAGGACGCAATGGCAAGGTAAAAAAGTTCAAATCCAGCGAAAAGGACGACACCAAGGAGGAAGGAGACGAAAACATCAACGCTACTCTTCAAGTGCACCGCTGTCGCTTTGTCGACTGGATGCCGGCAGCTATTCAGGCACTGACGTTCAACTCGTCCGGTGATCAACTGGCTGTGGCCCGAGCCAACGGCGATGTGGAGATCTGGAGCGTCCAGGAGAAGTGGCACCTCAAGTTCGTTCTGGCTGGTTCGTCCCAGAGTCAGATCTCGGCTTTGTGCTGGGCCCCCGAGAGCAACCGCCTCTTCGTGTCATCCCTGGATGGAACTCTGTGGGAAATGGACCTGCTGACTTTAACCAAGAAGAACGTGACGGACTCGAACGGTGGCCCTATCTGGAGTATGGTCATGAACGAAGACACGCAGCAGCTTGCTGTGGGCTGTGAAGATGGACGCATCCGTCTCTTCTCTTTTGAAGACAACCAGCTCTTCTTCACCAAGGGATTCCTCACCACAGGCGGCCGAATCGTGTCGTTGGCCTGGCACAACAAGGCGCAGAAGATTTTCTCCGGTAGTGAAGGGGGAATTATCCACTGCTGGAATGCTATGTCTGGACGCAACGAGTCCAGAATCACACTAGAGAACTTGGCCAAACAGGAGACCGTTGTGTGGTCGCTGGCTGTGCTGGACGACTTGACCCTTGTAAGTGGCGACTCTACTGGCAATTTGAGCTTCTGGAACGCCCCCACAGGCACGTTGTTGCAGAAGTTTACGCACCTGACGGCAGACATTTTGACCATTTGCGTGAGCAAAAGCAACAACACGCTGTTCGCTTCAGGCGTGGACAACCAGGTCGTCGAGTACCGTCGATCGGTGGCAGAAAGCGGAAATGCCACTTGGGCCTACTCGTACAACCACCGCGCACACAGCCACGATGTGCGTGCATTGGCGCTATCGTCAAGCGAAAAGCCCGTGCTGGTGTCCGGGGGTGTTGATACTCAGATCGTGTGGTACCGTGGCGCGAGCTTCGGTATCGGACGACCCCACAAAATCCCGTCCATGCCGTATCCGCAGTCAATCGCACTGGCTAACGAGAAGCGCGTGTTGATGGTGCAGAAGGCGACTTCGCTGGATGTGTGGCGACTGGGCACGCAGGCGGGTGCAACTGGTGTCCTAGACCAAAAGCACAAGCTTCTTCTGGAGCTGAACGTGGGCAAGGCCCTGAACTTGTCTTGCTCGGCCTTGGCCCCCAATGGTAGCTTCGTGGCGTGCTCCAACTCCAAGGAGCTGAAGCTTTTCGAATTGAATGCTGATCAGGATTTCCAGCCCAGGAAGGTCTCTACACTGCCGGATAGCGTCCATGGACCAGCCCGCGTGCTTGCCTTCTCCCCTGACTCTACTCGCCTAGTGATCGCATCGTCGTCACACCAGATTCGTGTTCTGGACCTGGCCAAGATGGAGATTCTCAAGACGTTTGACGTTGCTACTCCGGCTTCTACTGAAGAAGAGACTGACAGCGTGCCGTCTCCTCTGGTGTCGCTAACGATCTCCTCGGATGGCCAGTGGCTGGCTACTGGTGACGCATCGAACACTCTTGCTATCTACAACTTGGACTCGATGCAGTTCTACTGCCAGCTCCCTCGTCCGAGTGAAATGCACACTAGCATGAGCTTTAACCCCTCGGGCAAGACTCTAGTGGTCACACTTGTATCCAACAGCTTCGTTTGCTACGACGTAGATACCAAGGGCCTATCAGAATGGTACCGTCAGAACCACGAGCACTTCCCGAAGGAACTCGTGGAAGGACGTAACGTCAAGGGCATGACGTTCGACCCGGCCAACCCGGACTTCCTCTACCTTTACTCACAGTTGAGTCTGTACCAGATCGACATGACCAAGCAGGTAGACGGATCGGCTAAGAGTCCACCCAAAAAGAATCGTCGTCGTGCAATGAGCGTTGGCACTGAGTCAGACGGCAAGAACGACGCCGCGGAAGGTGAATTGGTGGAGTTGGAGGACGGATTCTGCCGCGTGGTCAACCGCTACCGCCCACTGGCGTTTGTCGACTTTGTCGCGGAGAATGAGATGGTCATCGTGGAGTCTCCGTGGTTGAAGGTTCTGAGTCGCCTGCCTGGTGCTCTTCACCGTCATAAGTATGGCAAGTAAATACATAGATCCGTATGATTATGCTCAAGACTTGTAGTCTTTGGTCTATGGGTTTTCAAATTTGTCTCTGCTAGCTGGGATCGTCAGGCCTACCGAGAACTTTCACTTTGTGACCCGATAGATCCTGCCACTGTTTGTCACCGCAGTCATACTGGCAGCAATGCATTCGCCGCTTTCGATCGAATCCCACAATGGTGCAATTGTACCAGCAATCGTACCTGCAATCAACAGCAACTTAGGTTATGCACAAGTTACGAAAGGCAGATCACGTACCGGAACTTGTACACGCTCAACTCCAAGCCAATATCGCGCACTGAATTCGCAATAGACCGACCGTTCTCTTTGGATTCTGTAGATGGTACAGACGTTGTTTTAACTGTTGTTCGCTTTTCTTTCTGTGGCATAGCGTTGTTGTATGGAGATGAAGCACGGAACTTCTTCAACGCTTTCAAACCTTTGTGTCCTTGTCGAAGAATTGGGATTGATATCTGCGAAGACTGGCTGTCTGTTTGGTTGTTGTTAGCCTTGGTTGATCGATCATTGGAACTGGAAGAAAACGCTTCTTTTGGTTGCCTCTCTAATGAGCCATTCACCTTCGTCGGAGGAGGAGTTGAGGGCTTTCGAAGCGCAGCCGATATATACGGGCTTGCTTTGCCGTGGGCAGAGCTAGAGACTCGACGAAGTCTTGGATCGGACACGGCTGAGCGGGGTGTTATCTTGGTGCGAGAAGTAACCTTATCATTCTGGGAGTTAGGCCGTTGAAGAGGAAGATTTTTCTCGGATAAGCTTTTCTCAGGAAGTGCAAAACGCTGCTGTTTGATCATGTTCGCCTCTAACTCGATACAATGGTCCAGCTCGGCATCGTTATGGTCATCAATATCGTTACCACAGACTGGACAAGGGTCTTCACTTTGATTTGAGTCATCTTCATTTTTACCGTTGGATAAATCGCCACTTTGGTTACCAGACAGAAGGTCAAGTTGTCGTTCCAGCTCTCGTCTTTCTGTTTGAATTTCTTGGAGAATAAGTTCCTGCTCCTTCGCTGCTTGTTCAAAACGCTCATTATCAGTGCTTCCGTCAGCGAACGCATTGATAGCTGCCTGTTTTGTTCTTGAATCCCCGCCTAATCCCCTCAAATCAAGCCGCAGTTGATCCAGCTGCAACGATGACGATAGTTGATTTTCGATGGCCAGAGCGCTGTTTCGATGTACTGGCGGACTTGGATGAGATGATACAATCGTTGTTTTGTCTCGTGCTTTTGTACTTGACTTTTTGCCCTCAGCACTAGTCCATTTCCCTGATGTAACTTTACGGAGATTTGCAACAGTGTGACGAAGTCTCTGGTTCTCAGCAGCAAGAACGGCCTTTTCTTTATTTAATCGGACGACCTGTTCTTCAAGCGCCGATAGCTGCTGGTGAGATCCACTTTGCTTCAGCAACAACTTCAATCGCGAAATCTCTCGCTGTGCTTGTGCCAGTAAAATTGCGTCGTCCACCAACTCGTTCACTTTTACTCGAACTGTCACACACTTGGCACGATCGGCAAACTGGAGTGTGGAAATAGTTTCGTCAATAGCCGACACAGATGGAGAAATTGTTGCGATCACTACTGTTCGAGTGTTGCCCCCAAGACTATCTTGCAACAAACGGGTCAATTTCGAGTCGCGGTAGGGAACATGCGTTCGTTTCGGGTTGGCAAGGGCCGAGATGACGTTACCCAAGGCTGATAAACTCTGGTTGATACTCGTCAACTCCTTGCTGCGATCACTACCCGCGACAACATCCGTGTCCCACTTCTCTGATCCAGCTAAGTCAACGAGATTGAGCTTTGCCCGCCGAATGATTGTCGTTGCACTCTCTAAACCCCTTGACTCGACTTCGATTGAGAGTTGCAATAATGCGTGACTGCGACTACTTTTCTCGTTGTACGAAGTTGCCCGGATCGTCCGATTCCGATTGCCCATTTTCAGTAATTGTAGTGTTTCGTGGAGATTTGTAACGCGAAATTCTGACAAGCCACTGACGTAGATCTGTTTTCCATTGCCCTTGATCATTTCCCGTACAGCTAGAGGATCTTTCATGCGATCCTTGTTATCCTGAAGTAAGTCGTACACATCGTTTTTGTAGATCTGCATATACGAGCAGTGCACCACTCCAGCCGAGCCGTGGCGACTTATGGACTGAAGCTCGTCAAACAAACTTTCGATTGCGCGAGGAATAACTCCCCAGCTTGAAGAGCATTCAGGAGTGTCAGGACTGGAACTTGTTGTGTTAAGATGGCTCTCTAAGTCTTGTCCTCTGTACATGAACGAGAAAGCCACTTTAGTAGCTAATCCATTCATACAAGTTAAGTTGTTGTTTTACTTACAACATGGTGTGCGTTTTACCCGTTCCTGTTTGGCCATACGCAAATACGGTACAGTTGAAGCCTTGGGCTACTTGCTGAACTCCGTCGCGGAGGTAGTCGAAAATCTCAACTTGATCTGAGTTAATACCAAACACTCGGTCATAGGCGTATCGGAGCTCACGCTCGCCTTCATTCTCCGACTTCTTTTTGCATACAAAAATTTTCCCTCCTTCATCGTCGACGGAAAGCGCCTGTCATTTTTGCAGTGAATAAAAGTCATCTCCACAACAGCGAGAGAAAACAGAGATGCGTACGTGGTGATAGGAATTCTGCTGAAGTTCACGATCGTTCGGAGGCCGGACTCGAACCACAACTCGAACTCGTTCTGCAGCTTCAATTGCGTCACCCATTCTCGTGTCAACCGACTTGGATGAGGTACTCCACGCCACCTTCTCTTAGTGACGGCATGTCTGAAAATATACAATCAGCATTAGCAAAAATCTTTGCCTATCTATAGCAGATGAGTTTGTGCTCGATCGTTTTGCTGACCACCGCAAGTTCACAGGTCTAGTTTTACCTTCCCGGACACTTTATAAACAGCTTTGTCTGCATTGTGGCGACATGGAGCAAGTTCAGCAATTTCACGAGTACTTTCTTCTACAGCGAACTCAGATTCGCAACCACCGACAAACACTGAGGGCGATGAGAGATTGCTGGAGGCTTCAACCTCGAGTTGACCGGGATTCTATGTCTCGAGAAGAGTACGAGAGGATGTACTCAACGCTGTTGTATGAGATGACATTTTACTGGGACGAAGAAACGAATGATGCCATCCAGGCCAAAATGTGGCGCCGTGACGTGTCGTTGTTTTCGAATCTCGACTATAATCGGTTCTGTTGCTCCATCTTCTTCTTTGTCGAAATGGTACGTAACCTCTTTTGCTTTGAGATAGCCCAATCTCATTATGATTTTGGTGTAGTGGGTACAGGAGATCACACAAGACGCATACGACAAAATATTCAGCATCATTCGTTCAATTCTAGCTGGGCACTCTCTGCTAATGCCATTTTCAGCAGATTCACCAGACTCGAATTTCAAACCAACACTTGAGAGTTTTGATGATGCCTTCGACCGTGAACGAGACTTGGAGAGCATGAATCTAAATATTGGCAAGTCAATCATCTTTGACGCTAACAAGTATTTCCAGTACTTCGGCTCGCCTACATCTACTATTCAAGCCGCCAACATCAACCTACTAGAATTTCAAGACTGGTCAGCTCGTACCTCCCCTTTACTCAGCGAAGCGAATATCCGACGACGTCACTCCTATGAAAGAACAGCAACCAGTAGAGTACCGAAGTCAGGTTGTTCAAACCCGATGCTACTCCGTTCGGTGTCATCTCGACAATCTCGCTACAATAGGCACATCGTCTCGACAAACGTATCATTACCTGCAAGCCCACCCCGCACAACAAGACCATTTTTGTTAACCGGGGCAACAGTTTTGAAAACCTCGACTAACAGATAGAGGTAGAATTGCGCTGTGCATTATGATGGAAATATACCTGCTACGTATCATCGCTAGCTACAAACTGGTTGGTGACGGGGAGAGTCAAGGCTTGTAAGACAGTCGAGCTGCTATTCGTTTTCTTCGATTCTTGACTCCAGTCTCTTCTCTGCGATGCGTAGGGCCGTGCTCGATGTGACCAGCTCTTCACAACGCCCAACTTTTTCAAGACGCGCTGACTGCGAATTGAAAAAAGGAGTTGGCGATCTTTTCGACGCTGCAAAACACCCGATAGATTGGCTAGTTCTTTAGAAGGAAAACCGCTTCGGTGAAAAGGGCTTGATGCTACAGCCTCCACGTAGAGTTCATGCACATACATCGAGATTTCGTACAGTCGTCCCTGGACAGTAAAAAATAATTAGCTACCCAGCCCACAAAATACATAATTCGAGGCACGGATTACCGTTAACAAGTGATCTGTAGTAGCAGCTTCTTCGCAGCAACTTTCAGCTTGTTCAAGCGCGGCTTTTAATTCTTCACAGGACCTCATAGACGGAACGACAAGAAGAGAGCTAAGAATGGTACTCTGGGCGTGGTGAAGCGCCTTCACCCAGTTTGCTAGTTTTGGCCCGTCATCAACAATCTCCCGCATCTGCCCATTTGTTGGCCAGAACAACCCTCTTGTGTTTGCAGCCTCTGGATACAGATTAATCAACACGATATCGCTCAACCCAGCCAACCCGATCACAACCAAGAAAACCGAATTCAGAAAAGTAAGTGATGAGGTCACGGATGTTGACACTGTGAGTGCGCTGCGAACACCATTTGCACACAATAACACTAATTCACAATTTCAATTCATTTGTCAGAACGACTGAATCAGCGCAAGATATTCCTACCGAATACGCCGTTGGCAACCAGCATCCAGTCCACCAGAATCGCCAAATGCGACGAAGAGACACAGCGATATGGGAACCTCCATGCCCTGTACACCGCCATAACTACAACCACGAAAAAGAAGATAGACCCCTGCACTCCCTGATTTGTCATTAAAGGTGGCTTTGACCGAAGAAGAGAAAAATTGGTGATCAACGCCAGCTTCATCAAGCACACTAGCACTGGCATCTCCACCGAGTGTCTGTGGAATGACGAAAACTGCGGCATATACAGCTCCAGGTACACATCCGACGTGCCGAGAATGAACTCAAGCTCCTTGCTTTGCACGAAGCGCTCGTGTTTCTCTACACTGCGGTGCACCATCGCGGTTCGAATATGACGACGCAACTTCCATGGGAACCCAACCAAGAACCCCCCACCCAGGCTGCACACTATTACAAGCACTGCCATGACATGGCCAGCACTACCGCAATTCATTCCTGTCGGATCAACAGACACTCTTCCATCAGCATTACAGTTCACCAATCGAAACACAGCGAGCCCCACTGGCACATACAGGAACTGTAATATCTGCAGCAGCACATTCTCCCACGTCGCATTAAGAAGTAGATAGTCACTACGTCCTTGTTTAGCCCACGATTTATTTGCCAGACACAGAGCCAGCACCCCAATCCACGGTACGAGTGCGTACAATAAAGCATAGAACCAATAGTTGGGCATCTCACCCCAGAGAGAAAACGACTGCGATGTAGAGCCCATAGCAGCGCCTGTAGCTCGGAAGCTGAAGAAATCAAGTGTGAATACGTTAGTCCAGCGAGTAGCCTCTAGCCAACGGGCAGGCCACGGCCAGGGCTGCGACAGCTGCCACATGAGTGCGAAGATCTGCACTCCGTCCGTCAGCACCAGCGCCTTCTCCAGCCACAATCGGCTGACCTGACGACTTCTAGACGGTACAACGAGTAGTCGACTCCAGTACGCACCGTCCTTCTTGCATTCCTGGTCGCTCCCAGCGTCTCCTTCCTCCTGCGCGCTCGAGTGCGGAATCACCACGTGCCCTACCATGTTGAAGTGAAACCAAACTCTTGTGACCATCACTCTGAAAAACTATCCGGATTCCTTGGTTATCCGGATAACATGTTGCAGTCTGCAATGCAGACCATGACGATCCGCGTGCTTCTTCTAGCTTTAGCCGTCTGCGCGCCCTTCGCGACAGCCCAGCACCGACCATTCGATGACTCTCCTCGATGGGATTTCTGGCCACCACTTTCCGGGGGTGCGCGCTTCACGGGCAGATACCTGTCCTCTGAGCCTGGAGGCATCCACCTGAAGCGTCAGAGTTTCGAGCCGATTGATCTCTTCGAGCTACAGGAGAGCAAACCAAGCACGAATGTGCTGTTATATGGCAGTGTTCTACTTAACCCGATATTCCCGTCAGATATAATGACGGATTTGGCTGTTCAAGCGGCGTTCCAGGCTGCTGTGAAGGCCATCAAGGCCCGCGCGAGTGTCCACGTGTCACCGGAGATTAAGTTGACACAGGCGACTGTATTCCCCTTAAAAGTGACGGGGGACAATGGAGATACGGAAATGTCCATCCTCCAAGACAGCCAAGACGTTAATGGCCAAATGTACCGCTTCACGAGTCAGGTGACGTTCGGCTTCAACTTTTACCTGACTCTGGAGGACGCCAAGTTCAATTTAAAGCATCGAGTGGTGGTGGCTCTAGATCGTGAAGCAGAACACAATGTTTTCCAACATACTTTTTCTTCGTTGGAGGACTTAACTGGTGAAGAGACTGAAGAGGCGGTGGAATGTGGTCTTACAGAAGACGAATGCGTTGCTAGTCCTGTGGGGCCACGCATTTTGTCGTACAACGTCTGGAACACGAACCCGTCATCAGACGTGTATGGAGCTGGACGTCGGTGGGGCCAGTACATTAAACGGTTGGACCACCTCGTGAAGTTTGTTAAAGAAGCGCAAGCCGGTATCGTCGGCTTTCAGGAAGTGCGCTATGACGGGGTTTTCGGCGAGCCGGGTAAACATGCACAGGTTAAGCACCTAGCTGACCGACTACCAGGATATCAGTACGTGTATCAAGCTGCGATGAGCTACATTAATTCAAGAATGCCGTATGAACGCATCGAAGAGGGCCCTGCTATTTTTTCGAAGTATCCCATCGTTGCGACGGATTATTTGCTACTGAGTCGCGATCCAAATGACCCAAATGACTCACACCAGCGACTTTGTCTTCATGCAGTGATCAACTACCCTCGGTGGGGAGAAATCGATGTCTATGTGACGCATTTGTCGCTAAGTGAACGATCCAGAGAGCAGACGAAGGTTGAGATCTGGGAGTACATGAGCCAAGGTAAAGGCAAAACCCAGGTGTTGCTCGGCGACCTGAATTCGGAACCTCAATCTCTCGGCATCGAATTCCTGAGCGGAAAAGCGGAACTCTTTGGCCAGACAACGGACATGAAGGACGCGTGGTTGGAGGTTCATGAAGAGGCCGAACCTCGGTCTACTGACCCAGATGATCGCGAGCACAAGTTCACGTTTCCTAGCGACAACCCGTCCAAGCGCATTGACTTCGTGTTGTATCGCGGCGAAGGGACAGTTAAGGAATGCGAGATCATAGGCCAAGAGCCCACTGAGGACACCAAAGATTTTCCCGAAGATGTTGGCATGCTCAACCCTTCTAGCCCGATTTACGGCTCTGACCATCGAGGCGTTGTTGTTGAATTCAAGTGAGTCGTGCTCCAGTTCTGAGTGATCCAATATCTCTCTCAAAGCAACCAATCGCGGACAGATACCATATTCATGGTAAGCATGGGTAACGAAGGACACATAGAATATCGCGGGTCGATAAATAAGCAGTTCATCGCGGTAGCATGCTACAACTTTCTTACCACCAGCCCTATGGTTCGTGGACGGTTTACCAGCCTTCTCTGGTAGCCTTCAACGAAGCTTGCTTGAATAGAGCCGTCTGTTCAGCCAGCAACTCGTCGCGTGAGGCCGTTTCCGCTTCTACCTTCCTGGACTTCTTCTTCTTCTGCAATCACAACGTCGTTAGCGAAGCGTTGCAACAAAGATCAGCAAGACTATGCTAAGCCTCGGGTACCAGTACCTGGGCCTCCAGCTCCATCGATCCTTGAAGTTCCTTAATCTCTTCTGAATACGCCTGCATTCCCATATTCTGCATCGGCCCACAATTAGCAACAGCAAGAGCTCGAACAGAGCTAGGGTCGCCACTTACTTGCAGCGCGGCCATCACATGCTCCTGCGAGATGCGGTAGTTTTCCTTCTTCGCGGCACCTTCCGCAACTGTATTTGCCTCCTGCCCAATCACCTGCAGAAATTCTGCAATAATCGCATTACTCTTCAGTAATCAGCAACGCTACACAGCAGCAAGAGTTTCAATCAAGGAAGGTATGGTACCTCCAGCGCACTCGGTGACCCACTCGACTGTCTCCTTGGAGATCGGCACATCGTCGCCTACCGCCTCGCGCAGAAGCTTCTCAATTGCTCCTGCACATATAACATCACCCTCATTGGCTCTAACCCTGCATCAACCAAGTGCAGCATTGTCGTCACCTTTGGGCAGGACTGCCATCGCTTCGCTCACTTGATGTTTGACACATCACTTTTACACCAATGTTATGTGGTTGTGGAGTTCAGGCGGGCGTCATATTCCTGGTGTCGTAATCATTCAGAGTTGCTACTGTACACTGGTACTGCAACTACGGTGATCCCTTCGGTCACCACGTAGTGCTCTACAGCAGCGAGCTGGGGCAGCAAACAATCTCCACGGATACACGACATGCAATACGTATACGTGTGCTGCCCCCAGCTTGCTGCCAACATCCTGCTTGCAAAAAAAATAGCCTACAAAGTGTATTTGATCCACAAGCCATGACCGAATAGTTCACTCCCTTACATTAGAACTGCCACCCAAACGCACACACCTACTGTAGTTCGCAGTAATGCGCAACGCTGGGTATTGCTGTCTTCGCGTCGACATTCACTGGCAGTGACTGCGCACTCACCATCAAGCGAGCAAGCTGTCACTGCTTCAGCTTCAGCGCGCAATGCTCCGACTGCAGTTCGTAACGCTCGCCTGAGGGGTTTCCTCTACCGGTATAATAACGACCCCACTTTGAGCAGCATCTGTCCTGCAATTTGTGACGCACGGCGAGCGAGCTGGGGAACCATCTGCACCTTGGCGAAGCCACGAAAAACCGCCGTCCGCTGTGCGAGTGTGTCGTGGCGGAGACCATTGTCAGGCTACGAGCTTTAGGCTGCTTCAACACAGATGCATTGCGTGATGACGCCCTAAATAATATAAGGTTGCATGACTTGTCTAGTCACTTGGATCTCTCTGTGCAGGCTGAGGTGTTTCGCGAGCAGCGATGACAATTCAGCAAGAAGCGAGCAACTCCGGATGTGTTTGACTGTCAGGGTGGAAAGACGCCAGAAAAAGGCAAGACTGTCCAAGCGGACATGACCCGAATAGGTACTGTACAAAATTTGCGAGCTTGATTCGTGACACGAGACCCAGAAGCTCGTCGCGTCCGTGATATCCGTCAAGAGGTAGCCACTCGCCTCAGCTGAAGAGAGCTCAGCTGGGACAAAGAGCTCATGATATCCGACTGTGCATGCAAATGCCATCTTCGCACGGTTCCTGAGGCACGAAACCGCAGCGATGCTGCGATGACAGGCGTTGGGCGTAGAGAGATCGTAGTGTCGATGTCTCGCTCCCTAACGTCCAGGCGCCACGTTCTGACGCCCGAAGCAAAGTCGCTAAGTACAAAGTGTTCATTTTCATCCAGATCACTGTACACAGGTAGTTTTGCATAGCCGAAATCTTATGAACGCAACGTAAAATTCCACAGTTCTGTGGCAGTAGTCTCAGCAGCTGACCTTGGATTATTTCAGGCCCGATCCCTCAACAGCTTCGGTGACACCAGTACATTCCTTTAACGCATTGATGGAGCCAGCTCAGACTCCAAAGGCGTTGCCACAACTGAAAGAGCCGAGACAAGGACAGAGGAACGAACCGTCAGCTGTCGGGCGTATTCCTTCCTATCCATCGCGTTTCTGCCTATCGACGACCTACCTGCCAGTCCAGAGTACGCCGTATACACAGCGAAAGCCACAGAAGAAAACACACTAAGCGATGCGGAGCTGGACGTTGTTCGCCTTTGCTGCGGCCGTTGCGGACCTGGCCGCCGCCTCGGGCGTCGTGTCCGTCTACAACATCAGCGACCCCACGTTCGGCACGTGCCGTCTCAAGGGCATCTCCGAGTCCTCGGACAATTTCAAGTACTACGCGTCCGTGTCCAGCAAGGACTTCAACCTTAATGACGCCTGTGCGCGGTGCATTACTATCACACGTGACGATGACTCCAGCAAGACGACCCAAGCCTATGTATTGGATGTATGCGACGGCTGTGCTTCTGGCACGTTACAGCTATCGGCGGATTCCATGGCAGCACTGGAGATTGACACGACGGACTCAAGCACGAAAGTCTCGTACGAGTTCAAGACGTGTCCGACGTCCCTCATGACTGGGAGCATCAAGGCGTGTCTGATGGAAGGAGCCTCGGCGACGTACGTGCCTCTGCAGTTCTACAACTCGCAGAGAGTCATTTCAGGAGCTACCATTGACAGCGTTACAGCTACAAGCACGTCATCTAGCTTCCTGTACTCGGCCAATTCTGGCGCTTCCTCCAGCACGTGGTACAAGAGCGTGGATTTCTCCGTCTCCTCGGACAATGGAGAGACTTTGAACGGTACATTTGCATTTACCAGCACGTCGGGATGCGCTACGTCCGATGTGCAGTTTAACTCGGCGTCTACGTCAGATGGTGTCGACGGAAGCACCGTTGCAGCCGCGAGTTCTTCCAACGCAGCAGTTATCGGCGGTATTTGCGGCGGCATTGGGGCGTTGCTGATTATCGTGGGGTCGGTTATTCTTGTGCGTCGTCGCAACCGTGCGTCTAAGGACATTAACGACCCGGAGAACGACGTGGAAAACCAGTACCTGTCCCCTACGTCCAAGCCGAAGGCTGTTGCAGGTGTTTCGACTTTCCATGATGATGACAACGACCATGACGACCACCAGCCTCCGGCGTCGCCTACTGTGGACTACGCCGAGTCTTTCTCGCCTGCCGCTAGCTCCAAGGCTCCCAGTTCTCACATCAGCGACACGAACTCGCACGTTTCATCACCTGCCGCACGTGTTCCTGCGTCCCCTGCTGCCGTTCCTGCCTCTGTAATTGCAGCATCAATTGCAGTGGACTCACCCCCCTCGTCGGCTGCGTCTGATCACTCTGATCATGCTGCGCCCACATCGCCAGAACCGGTCTATGTCGCTCCGACGTACGCCTACAGCAGCAGTGTGGCCACCAGTCCGCGTCGCCCGACCGCTGCGAACGTGAAGGCTGCCCCCACGCTTTCGGCTCCTGTTGTGCCTCGCCAGGCGTCAAACTCTAACTTCCAGCAGTACGATGACGATGACGACGACCGCTCCAGCTTTGACATCGATGACATGCGCGAGTCAGAAGCTCGTGCTACATCGACGGATAACTCGCGCCGCACTGGATCGTTTAGCCCTTACAGCGCTCCTTACCCGTATGCTAGCACAGTGACGTCTCCTCAGAACTACGTCCGTGCGACGAGTCTGCGTCGCCCAAGCACCAAGCGGAATTCTAGCCGTGAGTCTGGCCGCTACAACAACGAATCGGTTCTTTCCAACGCGGACAGCTACGCGTCAGCTGGGCCACGCCAAACCAACCAGTCGATTCTCTCGAACAGCACAGGGCTGATGTCTGGGCGATCGAATGCTCCACCTGCTATGGACAACTATTCGTTCAGTGCGCGACCAAGCGGCCTGACAGATACTGCGTCGGATTCAGTACGCGACAGCTACGCATCTATCCCCGCGCAATCGAATGTGGATCTCTCTGCGTCACAGCGCAGCATGGGTTCGTTGCGCGAGAGTGGCGGCTACAGCCGCGAATCTTTGAACATTCTGGGCTACCCGTACTCCAAGAAGAGCGGACGACACCACAACACTACAGGTTAGCTATCCTGCTGCTATTGATTCGTCGTTTTGATGCCGCTCGAGGGGGGAGTATCTTCCTGTGTGCAGTGAATTCTGCTTGCCTTCTGTTTAGCAGTTAGCAAACGCACAGGGAGTTGCTTGCCCTCGTGGCCATTGTATTTGTACTATACTCATGCTGCTGCGGAGTACATATCTAAACCACTATGTTGTCTTGTGTTGTTTCTTCTTGTCTTCTCTATCAATAGAGATGCAGTTCTAGGGAATTGGACGAAGTGTTACATTATCGGTTTTTGGTGGCGAAAAACAAGATCAAGTCAAGTCAGAAGTCCAGCAAAGTTAAGCTCAAACCAAAACCAATTCAAGAAACTGCTGGTGGTGGGTCCGCAGTATGCCAAGAATACCGTGATAGGCGTTGGGTCTCTTTTGTTTGTGCATGATGTTTACCAGGTCAACTTGGCGGCTGGTGCTCGGAGCGAGCCGGTAGAAACGGATGTACGTGTACCATACTTTCCCTGCGCTTCAGTTCAGCGACTCGAGCATGCAGGTTTTGTCTGTGGAGTAGCCCCATGAGCCGACCACGTCGCGTTATCCAAACGCTGGAGCATTTGATCATCTCGAACAGCAGATGAACCTTTTGTAAGGACGTGTCTGGGTCGACTTGAAGTGCTGTTGAGTCGACAGGCTGACGTTGACGGACTCGGCTGGTCTCTTTGATCGATGTCAAGTTGTCTAGCGGATCGTTTTCGTCAAAGAGCGCTGCGATGGGTTCAGCTACGCGGATATCAGTGGGGAGGACAAGGTTAGTCTTGCCGTCCAATGTTATAGGGATCGCGTCATCTCCATCTTGCGGCAGACTGAGTGCAGATCGAAGCTGTAAGCTCTGTTCGTTCTCGGTATCCTGGATGAACTCTTCGACAATGCACCTGGAAACGCATCCGAGGAAGATCATGTTGTCCAAGGTCTCGACTAGAGGCAGGGTATGACCTTGCGCATCAATCTTAAGCAGACACTTGAGTTGCGCTCGAGTCATTTCCAGTGATAGGACAGGGAACTGCAGCAGCATGACGTCGCGCGCCTTGACGTCTTGGAGCTTCAGTGTACGAATGTGTTGGAATCCTTTCTTGGCGATGACACTGTCATAAACCGACACCCGAAGCGCACAGCCCACACCTGAAGCGATTAGCGTCGACAGGATCAGCGGAATTGCGTAGACGAACTGGCCAGTAAACTCCAGCGCAATGACTGCAACAGAAGTGGTGTTGGTGGTCGAAGCAACGAAGCCTGCGCCGCCTGCCAACGCGTATCCGCCCGGCATGATCCCAGGAAATGCGAGGCGAAGGACCTCCCCGTAAAAGCGGCCAAAAGTGGCTCCTGCAATGAACGTTGGGATAAAATCTCCTGTCGGGACTGGCAACGAGAAGGATATGGCTGTGACGACAAGACGGAGGAGTCCTGAGAGGGGAAGCACAATCAGCACCGACAAGGACAAATCGGCATGCCATCGATCAGGGAGAATGGGGTCTATGCCAGTAAGATCACCGATGATATCCGCAAAGGTCAGTCGCGTCATACCTACTGGCATGCAGAGAAGAACAGCGAGTGGGAACAGCAGGATGAGGGATGTCAGTTCTGCAGATTTGTTCTCAGCCCACGCTTTCCAGCGCAACCTGAAGACCGTCGCAGTGGAAGCATACAGCGCACCGAGGAGACCGGTGAGTACTGCAAGAATGGCGAATGATATGATCTCAGCAAATACAAATGATTCGGCTGCGAAACTGGTGGCAAACATCGACTGGTACGCTCCAACCCTGTCCTGGCGAGCCATGTACACTGCCTCCCGCGCAAGTAAAGAACTGATGGAGGCTGCAAATGCTCGCCAATAATTCTACGCGAAGACACACACAAGTTAGCTGGCAGTGCGGATGAAGTTGCGTCAATTTACATGTACGCACCGACACCATGAAGACAGTGCTGGTGACCTCAATAGCGAACAACACGCCCCCAATTGGTGCTCGGAACGTGGTCGTCACTCCAACAGCACAAGCAGCGTCGTAAACGTGTCTCCTCATGAAGTCGTTGTCGTAGATCCGACGGAAGCATTTCAAGTGTTTCATCAACCGATGCGCAATGATCGACGACGTGTGTACAAATGGGCCTTCCTTCCCGAGAGAAACTCCACTGCCAAGAACTAATGCAAGTCCCCCGATCTTGGAAACCAAAGTGCGGGCTCGAAGGTGGCGACTGGCGTCTACACGGCGCTCGTATGATATAATACTCTTCATCTCGGGAATTCCAGAGCCTACAGCCGTCGGATCGAACACTGCCGTCCACTTGACGCTCGCAGTTGCCACAGCGACGGTGAAAGCGCACCAGACAGCGTATTCAATGTACGGGGAGTTGTCAGGGACGGCAAATGCCAGAAGCTCTTTCCGAATGTGATTCAGACCGAACACCACGATGTCGATGATATCATCGACCAGAGAAGCTGCATGCAATCAGTAGTTAGCTACAGCGTATGATGATACAACTAGGAAACGCACCAGAGATTCCGAGTGCAACGAGCAACAAGGTGAGTCGTCCCTCCTTGTGCAAGAGTTCGTGGAAAAACGTTCGCCATCCCAACTGCTTCGTAGGAAGCTTGTTGACCCATTCACTACGGAAAGAGCCCTTCTTGAGCTGCTGCATTGGAGATGGAAGTTGGATAGACTACTTAGCTGTTGTCCCGAAACGGACATGTTATACTTCAACATGTCCGTTAGAACTAACGGATGTACGTGTACCATACTTTCCCTGCGTTTTTGCCCAATGCATCAAGCTGGTGTTCTCATCACCTCATTCTACATTATGCGCCATGGGACGCAAGCGCAAGAAGTCCAACTACCTGGACGACTGGGATATCGGCGAGGGGGCCCAGGATTCAGACCTGCTTCCACCTCCGTTCAAGATTGTCGGCGAGACAGAAGACTTCGACAGCGAGGAGGAGAATAAGACGGAAGACAACGAAGACGATGCCGTCGCAATAGTGCTCTCTCCGTTCCAGACTCCATCGCAAGAACCCTCGCCGACCTATCAACTGAACCAGAGCACGAAAAATATTCACTCCAGCGCGATCTGCAAGCTGCCTCGCGTCTGTCGACTGCCGAGGGTATTGGAGGAAATCAAGAGAGTTTGTGTGGTCATGAAGCAAGTGCAGTGGGACGGTTGGCACCTCGCTAACCTTCATATTCTGCGTTGTCTGAAGGAGAAGGATGATGTACTCGGCTTGGATCAGATGCTCTTCTACCGATGCTGCGTTGCGACGCTGAATAACATGGAACTGCGAGATCGGCCGAAAGCCGAGACGAAGTACACATCATTTTACAAGACCTGCCAGCGGTACTGGGCAGGGTGTGAACAGGTGACGTCGTATCAAACAGAGTTCACGGGCAATGGTAGTCGCATGATCAACGAGCCGGCGAAGCTCATGTCGATCAACGCCCTCAATATGGTCGCTCTGCACTTCAGGCAACGACTGCACCAGTACGTCCGGTTCAAGTACGCGGAGGAGGGTAAGCTGGAGCTCTCGTACAAGCAGACAAAGCAGCTGGTGGGTAGCTGTTATCGCGGGAAGTCGGTATCCCGAAGATGACGACGACGGCCACCCCACAGGGAAAATAGTAAAGCAGTGGACTCAGTGGGATGAAACAAGCGACCCGGTGGAGAAGGAGCCACGTGCGTGGCTTGGGATCGTACCGTGGCAATGGCAAGTGCGAGCAAACAGCGCCCACTTTGTACACAAACTGTACGACATGTTGACCTTCATGGAGAAGTTCGCCGCCAAACACCTGAAGACGAAGTGTAATGGGTCTACTTAGACCCACTAGGTGGCGTACACGTGTGCTTACGTGTATGAGGAAGCGTGCAATTAAGATAGACTTAATTTAAATATACTTAATCCAATAAGTTTATTTAAATCAAATATAACCAATTTAAACTGCAAAATACCGTAAAATGAGAACTGTTATTGAATTTGGCACAAGCCAATTATGGAACCTCCTGAAACTGTTTAATCTATTTCTAAAGGATCAGCCAACGTGTGGTAGGCAGAATCTCTGCTTCCGTGTAGAGCATTGATTGGTAGAAATCCGTTACTTTCTACCAATAACATGCACAAATGCACGCGAACCACCCGATGATGTGGTTCGTCCATGTAGCCATTGGTGTGTACAGCACACCAAGGTCTGAGGTCCATTTCCTACCTCTAATAGTTATCCTAACTGCTAGAGTTACAAAAGGTGTATCCACTTGTACGTGTAACCCCGTTACACGAAGGGAACCCTAGTGTACTCTCTGTTGCCAGTGTCGACCTCTTATCAGGCAGGGTACGTTACTTACCAGACGTCTTCATCGGCATCGACCCCAGGATGCGATCTCTCGTCACTGCCGTCTTCGTTGATCATCTTTCCACTCGGAGACGCCATCGCTCCATTCGCAGACGGCAACAGCAAACCAGACCTCGGCAGAAAGAACAAAAAGAACGAGAGCGTATTGTTGCAATTTCAACACGTGAGTACCGACATTTGGCCCGCGTGAATGATTTCCGCTTGTGCTACGAGAACCTTAAGAAGCGCGAGCCGTGGTACGCAGCCCTCGTCCGAGCGATGCCTTCATTCAAGACTACGAACTTCGATCTCTACTGGGACCGTCTCCACTTCTTCTGGTTGCACGTCCGCTTCCTACTCGCGTTCTCCGCCGAGCAAGCCTTTTTACGGTGGAGGTTCACGCAAGACCGCGCTAAGATGGCGTCGTTGACGACATTAGCGACGCGAATCGTTCCCAAGCCTAGTAAACGTGTATGTATCGCTTACGGCGACTGGAGTCGGAGAGACGGTATCAAAGGTCACCCTACAGGCCCAGTCAAAGGTTTTATCGGGGCGCTGAAGAAGAGGGCGACGGTGATTCCAATGGATGAGTATCGTACTAGTATCACATGCTCCTGCTGTCACAAGCGGCTGAAGCAAACTCGTCTGCTCAACAATGTCAAGAGGAAAGACGACGAAGCGGACGTGCGGACCAAGGAAAATCCATCCCCGAAAGAGTTGAAGGAGATTGCAGAGATGTCCAAGTTCAGGAACCCGAAACTTGCAAGTCAGAAAATCGTTCTTCGCTGCTCCAGAAACGTCTTGCGCTGTACTAACAGCTGCTGCAAGGCCAACTTCTGGAATCGGAATGTCAACGCGGTGAGAAACATGCTGGAGCTACTACTGAGCGGACGGAGCGAGACAACTGAGAGCGTTCCGGCGAGGAAAATAACAGCCCGGCGACTGTAAAAACGTGGCTGGAAAGACCTGTAGCGTACGCGCTACAGGGTTGCGTAGCCAGCCACGCAAACATATTTGTATCATAGAGACCAGTAGGACACTCTTAGTGCTAACTTTAATATGACACAACACTTGACAGGATAAATAACGTACTTAAGAGGAGTGATACATGTATCACTCCCCTTAAGTACGTTGTCGTAGCTCCTCAAAGTGCGTTGACGCATCATTCATCAAACTGCAACGCAAGGCACAGCAAGAGCTTCAAGTGATGGCTGCACGTGGAGCATTCCTGGCGCCCGTGCTGGTTCCTGTAAACAGCTGCTTCGTCAATCTCCCACCTGCCTTCGTGCAGACCTTCCTGGGAGGTCCCGAACTTGTACGTTGCGTAGAACTCGAGTTATCCACTTTATTCTAATTTTTTGGTTTGGATGTTGTCTGCAGGTCGGTGCTGGGTCCACGATTCTGGAATTGTCGTGGGAAACAGTGGATGGATATGTGCAACGTATCTGTGTAGGCTGGATTGGTGGCATCGTCAAAGATGGAGCGTTGCGCAGGTTTGAGGGGCCTTTGTTGAGGAGAATTGAATGTTAACAATCGTTTTTAATGACGTTTTGGGGCGATTGACTGTTGTACATGCAGTGACATTATTGAAGTGCCAGCAGAGTTTGCGCGCTGTGTGGGCATTGTAAGTTGATTTTATGATTGATACAGCCGAATGTTAAAGGTGCTGATGGAGTTTCGATGGAATTGTAGCAAGATCACTTGGAAAAGATGCCACAGGCTTTTATCGGGGTGCACGTGGTGGAAGTACTGCCTATTGCAAGGCAGGTGAACGTCGAACCGTGTACGCCGGACGACTGGGAGCTGATCCAGTTGCATGCTGGGGCTATAGAGACGGAGTTGCTGCGACAGGTACGAAGATTGCATTGAAGGCGTTTTGCATGATTCAGAGACTGACGAGAGCATTATGCTACTGTTATTATAGATGTGTGTGGTCAATGACAAGCAAGTGAGCCCTATCTGGATCAATCAGCATACACTCATTCACATTCGCGCATCCCTCCCAGTCGGAATGTGAGTTGGTATTTGTGGTAGGAGCAGAGTTTGGAAGCTTATCTCATCGTTAATGTGCTGGATAGGGAGCATGCGCGGTTGACACCTGTCTCGGAGGTCATTGTGGCACCAAAAGAGCGTCAAGTGTTACCTACAGGGCATGGATTAAGCCCTGATTTGTACTTCGAACAATCACCAGCACTTCTTGTTCAGGTGGGGAGAGTGGGAACGCTCACAGGGAACACGATGGTAGTTTACTAACGAAATATTCATTATTAACAGGAAGGTGTAGCTCATGAAAACGAGACAGCTGATGAAGTGTGGGTCCACCCAGAAACGCTAGTCATGCTGGATGGCGCAGTTATTTCCAAAGCTCCTTCAGACGCGCAAGAAGCGCCTGTGGTAGCCCTGTGGAGCTCAGAATCGAAATCAAGTGACACCATCCCTGCTACAAACGAACATGGCGAGTCTCCAAGGTATGTCTCCTTTGCTTTGTTAGTACATGTTCTATACTAATACGATACGTTTGTGGTACCACAGAATGCAGCCCGAGTGCTATGTTGCGCGATTGAAGGCCTCTCATGACGTTGTACCGGGTCACATCGTTCTCAACCGTGGTGCAAGTGCAAGTTTGGGCATCAAAGCGCACGAGTCTGTTTTTCTTCGTGTTTTAAAGCTACCAGAACTTCCTCCTTCTTCGGTGACCGTATTCGTCAACTTCGAGAACCCCAGTGGCGATTACTCTATACTAGCTGGCCATGTCCAGCAGGCATTTCTGCGCTGGAGTAGTTCGACAGAACACAGTCGCATTGTCAGCTCTGGATCGATTCTTCGTATCGCACTGGAGAATGGAGAAGCTGTTGAGGTACTTACTGATGTCCAATATGATACTGAAGAAGCTTTTAGTGCTGATCAACTGGAAGGTAACTAGTCTTTCACTACGATTTTTACTTTGTTCATGCTATTGACAATTTTTGTTGTAGGTGTTCCGGTTGGAGCATTGGAGAAGTACACTGTGCTTGGAGGAAGCAGTGGACATATCTTACTGTTGCCCCAAGTTACTGTGCAGACTGCAAGTGGCCACTACCAGCAGGTCTTAACGAAAATGCGCAACAGCACATCTATTAGCTCACTGAACCAATCTGTTCTGGAGCTGTCACGAAGCGAGAAGCCCTACTCAACGTTGATGAAAGCTGTACGTCCTGTTTTATCTCGGGATGCTTCCGCTGCGCGAGTTCTGCTGGGAACAAAGCCCCCCGGATGCGCTTTATTGAATGGCGAGCGAGGCAATGGCAAGTCAACACTGCTACGCGCTCTGGTGCACGAGGTTCAAACGTCCTCGCAGTTTTCAGCTGTTACAACAATTGTTGAGTGTCGGAACTTACGAGGACTCAAGATGGACACGGTGAAAACTCGACTAAACGAGCTGTTCGAGGAGGCATCAGCGCACGCGCCTGCTCTGATTGTCTTGGACAATTTGGACGCGCTGATACCTGAGGAAGACGAGTCGGCAGGTGCTGCCAACGAGCAATCGCGCCGCATTGCCGAACTTCTGCTGGTTTTAATGAACCAAAATTGCCAGCGCATGTGGAAGACGACGGCCGAATTAAACGCGTCTTTCAAACGGGAATGGGACGTGATCAAGGGTTTGTCTGACAAGCACAAACAGCAAGCACGGAAGAAACTACTGGAGACGGTTGGCCACGCCATGCAGAGTAAGAGCGTGGCTGTTGTTGCTGCCTCTCGGTCCGACACCAGCATTCACAAGACCCTCAGAGGCTGCGGGCTCTTCGACCGCCCGATTCAAGTGGCCTCGCCTGATGCAGAGCGGCGTGAGACTTTAATTCACGAAATGCTGCAGATGAAAGTCAACATTGCGAACTCGAAGGGAAAAAGCTCGAGGCAAATGGTTATTGACCCCGCTATCGACTATGGCTCGCTATCGTCCGTGACGGAAGGCTACAGTCTTCGTGATTTATCAAGCGCAACAGACCGTGCCTTCCATCAAGTATTCAAGCGCTACGCTCTACGTGACAACAAGCATTCGGAGGTGACTCACAAGATCCAGCAAAGCGACTTTGTAGAGGGGATCGAAGATTTCCAGCCCACAGCGTTGATCGGAGTGGATCTCTTTAAGAGTTCTATCAAGTGGAGTGATGTTGGAGGCTTGCAACAAGTACGTACGGTACTCAAGGACACACTCGAACTTCCTACTCGCTACGCGAAGCTGTACGACAACACTCCGATTAAGCTTCCTGCTGGAATGTTGCTGTATGGCCCTCCTGGATGCGGAAAAACGCTGCTTGCGAGTGCTGTGGCACACGAATGTGGCTTGAACTTCATCAGTGTCAAGGGTCCTGAAGTCCTCAACAAATATATTGGCGCCAGTGAACAGGCTATCCGCGACTTGTTTGCTCGTGCAGGGTCAGCGGCTCCGTCCGTTCTCTTTCTGGATGAATTCGATTCAATCGCTCCCCGCCGTGGGGCAGATAACACTGGCGTCACGGACCGTTTGGTGAACCAGTTGCTCACATTCCTGGACGGAGTTGAAGCTCGAAAGGTAAGTGGAGGAAGTTCTGTACGCAAACACTACTCACACTAACCTTGGAATTATAGGGTGTCTACGTGCTAGCAGCTACTAGTCGACCGGATATGATTGATCCAGCTCTTCTTCGACCTGGACGTCTTGACAAATCTCTATATTGCGGTGCGTATAGCTAGGAAGTGCTTCATTCATCTGTACTGATGCTCTACTTTCGTTCACAGGTTTTCCGAATGAAGAAGAGCGTCTGGATATTCTTCGTGCAGTCTCGAAGGATATGGAGCTCTCCGATGAAGCTCTTGAGTATCTTCCTGAAATTGCGAGAGCTCCAAAGAGCTCGCATTTTTCAGGCGCCGACTTGCAGGCTGTACGTGCATTAAAACTGACTTTTACGGTTAGGAAAACTGCTGACCTATGTATTTTTATACCCCTAGATCATGTACTCGGCGCAGTTGGAGCTTGTACACGAGAAGCTGAACGGCGACGGATCTAAGTACGTTTTTGTTTGCCATCACAGCCGTATGTCATGTTTTATTGATCAACTTTTCATGTTCTTGCAGTCTCATCACCAAAACCCATGTACAAACGTCATTCGAGAATGCCAAACCGTCGACATCCGACTCTGCTCGACTTCAGTTCGAACGGATGTACGCAGGTTTCTCCAAAGCCCGCAATACGGATTTCTCAGTCGCTGAAGCTGATGCCTCCGCTACCAGCGAATCGCTCAAGTCGCATATCGCACATCAACGTACTGCTTTAGCGTAATAATGAAGTCCGAAACAAAAAATGTATCCATGTATAGTCACTCTATTGAAACATCTTGATCCAAATATAGTCACTCTTTCAAAACTTAAATAGAGCTAATCCAGAACAAAGAAAATAGATTTACTATCCTACGTGTAGCAACATGGTCAACATCGTCGGTCTCTCGAGTCTCAACAACCGCAACGACGACGACCGCCAGGACGGCGACCAGCCTAACCAGTACTACGCAGGAGGCGCTTCCGACCGTGGCGGTGGCAGTGGGTTGTCGGTCATTGGGCCTGGAGGGGACGACCACGTGGCGAACATCATCGGTCGAGCTCAACAGGATGCAGGCGCTGGGGCTGCAGATACGACGCAGCCTCGTCATGTCATCACCTTCTACAGGGAAGGCTTCACAGTGAACGACGGATCGTACCGCTTGCGCTCGGATCCAACCAATCGGCCGTTCCTGGAAGCTCTAGAACGTGGTCATGTGCCGCAGGAATTAGAGGGCGAGAATCGCAATGAACCGGTGGAGATCAGCCTCGTGGACAAGCGGCAGGAGGACTACGTAGCTCCCCCTCCACCAGCTTATACGGCTTTCAGTGGGGAGGGACAGACGATGGGCTCTGCAACGTACGCAGCTGAAGCTGTTATCCACGGGGATGCTGAGGCTGCTGAACGTCCGGTCATTGACGACAAGAAGCCCACGACGACGTTGCAGATCCGTCTGCACAATGGTCAGAGATTGAGAGAGACGCTCAACTTGGATCATACTATTCGCGACTTGCACGCCATTATTCAACTGTACGTGAGCTTTTGGCGATCCAAAGCGAGGAAGACGGTTATTGATGAAACTTTGTTGTTTGTAGGAACGATGCCGGCGCACAACCGTACACTCTGCTGGCAGGTTTCCCACCTCGCCCTGTGTCGACGGATCTCGCTCAGACGATTGAACAGGCTGGACTCAAGGGTGCCGCAGTCACGCAGAAGCTCATTTAAGATGGAGTCGTCACAGTTGGCTTAGCGTGCTAGGTTTTACAAGCCTAAAAACACATGGCTTGCATCTTTTGACATTGCACGCACAGGTGTATTCATTCTGCTACTGCTTCCTTGTTCCATTTTCAGACTGTACGCAGCAATTTTTAAAGATGAAAGCAATATACTACGTAGTAGATCGCTTAAACATGCATTTCTATACAAGATCATCGTTAACTAGGAATCTATAGGAAACTGGATCGCAGCTATCGATAGCCTGGACCACAGGCTACAGGGTGGAAGTTAGTATTGTGATGGCTGAGAAGAAGAAAAGTGATAATTAGAGCAAACCCAAGCTTCATTGCCTAAAGAACATTCGTCGCCAGGGAGGACACGTCACCAGAAGCTCATACACAAAAAACACACCAATGTGATCCAAGAATCCGACTGGGTTTCCTAGAAAATAAACGGCCGAATGCCTTGTGGAACTGCTTCCATAACTGTCAGGTGTAGTACATGTACATCGAAATTACCACTGTAACGGGAGATGCCTAGCTGAAGGTCATATGTGCTACATGTATTTCCAAGGAAATTTCCTTTCTACAGGTCGTCTAGAAAATCTAGAGCCTACAATCTAAACGAACCTGACCCAGATCAACGTTAGGTTGACTACGGGTATGTTTTTTTTTTGTTGCGAAATGCCGCATAATCGTTGTAGAGACCCCGATATTTCTCCTTGCCTTTTAGCATGTCGACGAAGAAAGTGAAGGAGGAGACTTTGTTGCCATGTAGCTCTTTGAACTTGGCTTCCTTGAAAGCCGCATTGTTGATCATCTGCCTGCCAAGCCCAGCACTTCGCAGGAATCGTTTCTCGCTGGTTTGGGACTGATCGGGGTTTGTTACCGACACTTTCGGCACTGTGGACTGCTCTTGGGGAAGCGCGTGGCTGATGGCAACGAGGCTGGAGACTGTAGCAGCAAGGAAGAAGATGAAGGAGAGGCGCATGGCGACGAACGGTTGGCAAGCTTGAGTGTTGTGAAACGAAATTGGAGAATGAGATCAGAAAAATGAACGGCGTTCCAAGCCCTCGGAACAAAACTTTCCCAGAGCTTATCATAGTTCTACGGGGATCGTACTGCAATTGAACGATAGGGTATATTCAAAATCTTTGGTCAGGTTGGCACGTCCGGCTTTCGACAATGGTGACTAAACATATGATAATCCGAGATATCATTGTGTGAATGGCCACTAGCCCACAACGGGCTAAAGCGCAGTGTTGCTTTTAAAAAGAGCCTCAAAATGCTACGACGCCATATTTAATATGACGTCAGAAATTTTAATTGGAGAACTAAAGGAAACTCTACAACGTGTATGCGGCATTCCACAACGCTAGAAAGCATACCCATAAGCATCTTAACGTTGGTCTGGGTAAGGTTCGTTTAGATTGTAGATTGCTCCGTATTTCTTTGTTAGAGTTTGTGCGTTGGCTAAAAATCTACAATGATAATCTTCAATAGAGATTATGCAGTGGCTTCCCACGCAATCACCCCGCATAATCTCGTACATGTACTGCGATGGAGGTATGTATTCTGCACACGAGCTACTCGTGTTTAAAGTCTGCTGCATGTTACGAGAAATTGAAGGTCGAACTCTACATGTAATAAGAGAAGTTAGTTATCTACAGAACTTCCGTAATTGAAAAAAAAATATGCGATAGTAACATACATGTATTGTAGGTGTACATGTAATCGCTAGTGAAACGATATGTCCATTAAGTAGTTAATCAACTTCTTCTTCTCTTGTAGATGTACATGTGATGCATGCTTCGAGTTAAAGATTGGCAGTAAGTAATTCAGAGTATATATTTTAGCATCTAGACGGAAGGAGGACACGCTGTCGGAAAAATTACTCCGGAGTGATAATCCTCACTAGAGATTATGCTATAGCAATGGCAATCACCAAATAGTGATTATGCAGGGTGTGCCCGGCATGTGTACTATGCTTTTGCTAGACTTTGACGGGGGACTGTACGCCGCGTGTAAGACCAACACTTACTGTAAGTGTCGGCCTTGTTTGGATAATTGAGTAAGTGTTAGACAAAAAAGCTCGTTCTAAGATCTACTTTCATTATTGAAATGTTTGGTACAGTCCCCCGTCAAAGTCTAGCAAAAGCATAGTACACATGCCGGGCACACCCTGCATAATCACTATTTGGTGATTGCCATTGCTATAGCATAATCTCTAGTGAGGATTATCACTCCGGAGTAATTTTTCCGACAGCGTGTCCTCCTTCCGTCTAGATGCTAAAATATATACTCTGAATTACTTACTGCCAATCTTTAACTCGAAGCATGCATCACATGTACATCTACAAGAGAAGAAGAAGTTGATTAACTACTTAATGGACATATCGTTTCACTAGCGATTACATGTACACCTACAATACATGTATGTTACTATCGCATATTTTTTTTTCAATTACGGAAGTTCTGTAGATAACTAACTTCTCTTATTACATGTAGAGTTCGACCTTCAATTTCTCGTAACATGCAGCAGACTTTAAACACGAGTAGCTCGTGTGCAGAATACATACCTCCATCGCAGTACATGTACGAGATTATGCGGGGTGATTGCGTGAGAAGCCACTGCATAATCTCTATTGAAGATTATCATTGTAGATTTTTAGCCAACGCACAAACTCTAACAAAGAAATACGGAGCAATCTACAATCTAAACGAACCTTACCCAGACCAACGTTAAGATGCTTATGGGTATGCTTTCTAGCGTTGTGGAATGCCGCATACACGTTGTAGAGTTTCCTTTAGTTCTCCAATTAAAATTTCTGACGTCATATTAAATATGGCGTCGTAGCATTTTGAGGCTCTTTTTAAAAGCAACACTGCGCTTTAGCCCGTTGTGGGCTAGTGGCCATTCACACAATGATATCTCGGATTATCATATGTTTAGTCACCATTGTCGAAAGCCGGACGTGCCAACCTGACCAAAGATTTTGAATATACCCTATCGTTCAATTGCAGTACGATCCCCGTAGAACTATGATAAGCTCTGGGAAAGTTTTGTTCCGAGGGCTTGGAACGCCGTTCATTTTTCTGATCTCATTCTCCAATTTCGTTTCACAACACTCAAGCTTGCCAACCGTTCGTCGCCATGCGCCTCTCCTTCATCTTCTTCCTTGCTGCTACAGTCTCCAGCCTCGTTGCCATCAGCCACGCGCTTCCCCAAGAGCAGTCCACAGTGCCGAAAGTGTCGGTAACAAACCCCGATCAGTCCCAAACCAGCGAGAAACGATTCCTGCGAAGTGCTGGGCTTGGCAGGCAGATGATCAACAATGCGGCTTTCAAGGAAGCCAAGTTCAAAGAGCTACATGGCAACAAAGTCTCCTCCTTCACTTTCTTCGTCGACATGCTAAAAGGCAAGGAGAAATATCGGGGTCTCTACAACGATTATGCGGCATTTCGCAACAAAAAAAAAACATACCCGTAGTCAACCTAACGTTGATCTGGGTCAGGTTCGTTTAGATTGTAGGCTCTAGATTTTCTAGACGACCTGTAGAAAGGAAATTTCCTTGGAAATACATGTAGCACATATGACCTTCAGCTAGGCATCTCCCGTTACAGTGGTAATTTCGATGTACATGTACTACACCTGACAGTTATGGAAGCAGTTCCACAAGGCATTCGGCCGTTTATTTTCTAGGAAACCCAGTCGGATTCTTGGATCACATTGGTGTGTTTTTTGTGTATGAGCTTCTGGTGACGTGTCCTCCCTGGCGACGAATGTCCTTCAGCATGTTTGCGAAAAATTGTTGTGATACTGGCACACTAGAACCGGTTTCGGCGGACTTCCCGTCTTGTGGATACTACATGTGCAGTAAAAGTGGGGGAGGGGGGTCAAATTAGAAACCCGAAAGGTGAACAATTTGTTCTAATGACCAAGCTGCGGCTAGTGAAGTCATGTACTCGTAATCCACAGGATAACCCAGTCCTTGGTCCTTATGTGAAACCGGGTATTTGATGTACGTAGTTTTTAGAAAACTTTTTCTTGCACCATTTTCAGATATATTTTAATTTTTTATTATTAATTGGCGTCGGGATGGCTGCAGCATCAAGACGCGGCACGGTGAAGGCCTTTGTGGTACAAATCTGCTCAGCCTTACAGATCTCCAACTCCACTCTGGCTATCAACGGCGTCGACTGCACCCGCCTCTGGATTCAGGTAACAACATCCTCGCGATGCCTCAAAACCTCACTATAATATATTATTTAAAAAAATACGTTTTAAATTAAAAAAATAATTGTAGGGCGTAGTGGTGGCAACATCTGAAGACCGGAAGCAATGCACTGTGGACGATGGAACTGGCATCTTACGGCTGGAGCTCAAGGTTTTCCTCAAGAACGCGCCTCCAGGTGTCGATGCGCGGCCCCAATTAGGTCCGTCAGAAATTTTCACAACAGAATTGAATAAACTGCTGACTATAAACTGTTTCTTCCGACAGGAGACTACATCATGGCTATCGGCCCCATGCAGAAGGTTAAAGCAGACGCTGCTGCGCCTGTGCGTACACTATTAGCGCATCAAGTGGTCAATTTAGACGCAAAACTGCAACGAGAGCCGATGTGGTTCCTGGAAGTCATCGAGTACTGGACGTCCGTCGTCACAACTTCAATGTAGAACTATTTAGTCATCGGACGGAAATGCGAAAGCTGTACATGCTCATTGTCTGTCGATCCTTGAGGAGGGTCTTACCTAACGAACTACCGTAGCTACACGTAGTCTGCATCTCTCACTTCCTATTTTTTGTGTGTTTTTCTTCTCTCTATCGATCAGCGCTTCGTAGCAGCAGCAAGATCTACAGAGGCCACTCGAGCAAGCAAGTCGAGTTACTCGTCCTTGGGCTTCTGACCGGACTTCTTGGCCTCTGCAGCAGACGGCACCTTAGGCGGGAGCTCCTCGCCCTCGCCCTCGGCTTCCTTTTTCTCCGTCTCCTTCTCGTCCAGAGCCTTCTTGTACTGCGCCACGTCGTCAGCACCAAGCCAGTAGTCCAGCAGAGCCACCAAGATCGCCACAACAATGGCAATGACCAGGATACCCGCCAGCACAGCCAAGACCGTGTGCTCCGTCGCCCATTCGATGGTCATATCGACAATCTTGGAGAAGAAGCCCTCCTCCGGGATGGGTCCAGTAGATTCCGCCGTCTTCCAGCCGCTCTCTACAAAGTCAAGAAACGCAGGGAGCGAGCGGCCGCCCTTGTACCTGTACACCTGTCTGTTATTGATGTAGAACAGTGACGGGTATCCATTGACGCCGAAGCGAGAGCACACTCGACGATGCACAGTGCAGTCCACCTTGGCAACGCTCACCTTGCTTCCGTTCTCCTTCAGTGTACGACTGAGCTTGTTCCACGTGGGCGCCAGGCGCTTGCAGTGGCCACACCAAGGTGCGTAGAACTTAATGAGCCACGGGTCCTTGCTGTTTAGCACCTGATCCTCGAAAGAAGCAGTGGAAAGATGCACCACTGCGCTCTTGCGTTCGTTCTCCTCGTGCTCAGCAGCTGCAGCCTTACGCTGGGACACAAACTCAGCATAAGACAGCACACGCTCTCCAAAGTCCTTCTTGTAGCCTTCCGTAGAGTAGGCAACCATAGCGTCCACATCGCGACGGCCGTTGTAATCGTACGATTTTCCGCCAGTCACGACCTTCAGCGTCGGGTAGGAACCCACACTGAAGCGCTCGCAGATGCTCTTCTCCGTAGTGCAGTCCACCTTGGCCACGTGGACGTCCTTGTCGCTCAGGCCTTCTGTTTCCGACATCTCGTCGATCGTAGGGGCCAATTTCTTGCAGTGACCGCACCATGGAGCGTAGAATTTCACGAACCAGACGCCACTGCTCGTCTGGTGGTCGAAGGTGGCTTCAGTGAGGGCAACGGGGGCCGCTTGGACGCTTAAAGACGCGCAGGCGACGGCCGAGAGCGCCAGCAACGCCGCGCGGAACTGCATGACGTGGACGTTGGGGGGAACTTGTCAGACTTTGTACTGAACGATCTCTTCCGTAATCAAACGAAGGAAGAGGTTGTTGCACACGAAGGGTACACAAGTTTGCAGCACAGCAACGGACACGATTTTTTTGGATGGCTTTATTTTCTGTCAAGGCCTGTTTTCGCGAGGTCTGACCGACAAGGATATGCAAACACCACAAATCCCTGAAAAACACCATGAACACTTGCAAACACAATCCCCCTTGTTTTCGTTACAATAGAATATTCGATATCACATTACAATGGAAGGTGACCCCAGCAAACGTCTATTTCCCTGTAAATTGTACAAGTGAGTTATTTCGACCAATGCACGATCATTATTTTGGTGTTACTAGCCAATCATATCTAGCTAAACGACGAATTGACTGGTGTAGCGAGCTCTGCTGTAGCTCGTATTAGCCTGGGAAATCTTCACTCCGTAACATCACCCCCACCTCCTGAAGCCTTCCTCACCACCACGATGCCCCGACCTCACGCATGGACCCTCCTCTGCAGTGGCATCTCCACGGAAGATGTAGCCCTCCTGCTCCAAGGAATGAACGAGAATGAGTTAGCATCCGCGTGTGAAGGGAAGCCTTCACACGGTGCACTAATTCGTGACATTTACAGCACAAACCAGGGGTTGGCAGGTTTAAGGTTCGAGTGTATAATTGTGTGCAGAGGGCTTGAGTTGTTGTAAAGTTGCTGAGAAGTTGCTTTCGTTGGGGACTCTAACATTGTCCATTTAGATTTGTTTGTGAAGGAGATTCAAAGTCTCCACTGTGCTGCTCGACAATAGCTTCACCATAGGTACTCTCAATAGACAGCTTATCCCTTACATCTACCGCATTGAAAACTATACCTCTACGACTAAACCAGTTCTCTACAGTGAATGTACCTTGTTATTCCGTGCGGATTTTGGTTACTCCATTACATTGACTGCAGCTGGTCATTCTCTTACGTCAGTTCCACATCGTCAAGTGCGTAATGAAAACAGGTCTTGATTTACTCAGCGTATCTTCGTGCCCGGCACGCTAATTTGACGACGAGATATCCGGAAGATTAGCGTCCCCCCTGGCGCTGTCACCTGGTAGGATGATAGAAGGTATGGACCAGCGCAGCATCGCACTGTTCTGTTTGTGTCGGGTACAGGGGGCCAGCGGGACAACTGCTCGGGACTAAAAAAAGGTGAGAAAAAAAAGGTCAAAGTGGTGGTGGTGGCTAGTCACGGGACAACCCCCAGTAAAAGGTATAAACCTTTCTTCCGGTACTTGAAATTCGTACCGCAGCGCGCCCAGAACTACATAGACGATGCGCAACGACTTCTCATTGAAGGTGAAGTGCTCATATGATCGTGATCGGGTCTCCGAGACAGTAACTTGGGAAAATACTAGACGAGTTAACTGGAACAAAAGATGCGATTCCGCTTCGTTAATGTCGTCGCTTTCTACTTCCATTCCGAACAGGAATCTAACATGAGCACGCAGCGGTCCAGTTGCAGAGTAAAACGTTGTTGTTTCGACAACGTCTCAAAGGTGCTTACGTCGCCATTTTTTTCACTTACGTTGCCGACAGGAGGAAAGTCTTTACGACGAGCGGCTGAGTTTATAAGTCTTGAATCATTGTCGATATTGAGTATCTCTCCATCGATGTGGTCGCCAACCATTCTGTTTTAACTTTGCTCTCAGCGGAAAGAATTCAACACAGCCGAAGAAACGAATCTCATAGAAGTATTGCTCATGTAGTCGGAAAGTGCTTCTGTTGTGGTTTTCCCCGCTCGTTAACCCATCGTAGACGGTATCTGACAAGAATGGTCTAATAAAACGTTCCGGAAGGTTTATCTTTTTGCAATTTTGTAAAGCAGTGTTATGCTAGGATAGCGTTGGAATGCTGGTACACGTTATGAAATGAAATGATTTGATTGGCTCTAACAACAAGGATTAGGGAGGTTAATCGAAGGCGGATGTTTTTAACCTCTCTAATCGGATACATTCAACACTTTATTTTACTCCGATGGTAGTCTTTTAGCCAATCAAGTTCAAGTTCGACCCTTTCCTACCGAATGACCACGCCGCAGGGGCAGCCGTTGCCTCCCGAGTGGCTGGTGCGTGTGTCTCGCTCCAAGAGCAGAGTCTACTACTACCACACGCCTACGAAGAAGACGCAGTGGTCTCGTCCAACTCCTGAAGAAGTGGCAGCAGCAGCAGAAGCAGTTCAAGAGCAGCAGACGGACACGAATCGACTCAATAAGCGTCCGAAACTCGAGCAATCGGATGAAACGACAGTTGAAGAGCACGAACCGATCGTCCAAAGCGTCCTCCACACAGTCGTGAAAGCTTCTATGCGTGTTGGAGGCAGCTCCGTGACTCGAGGGACGAAGAGGTCCGTCGTGTTCACTCCTTGGCCACATCAATTGGCAGCTGTAGAGAATATTATCACAGCGATTCAATCCAGAGCAATAGAGGATATAGAGGCGGAGAGGTTCTTGTTGCAGCATAGTACGGGTGCAGGTAAAACGCTGACAATTGCAGCTTTAACGCACCAGTTACTGTACGTGAAGGACCGTAGCTCCTTACAATTCCACACTGTTGTGGTCATGCTGGACCGAGTAAAGCTGAACGAGCAGGTGGGAGATGCAGTGGAGCGGTATCTGCGTCGTAATGGAGTGGAGGAAGTGTATCGAGCAGAGAGTATCGAACATTTAGCCAAGTTGCTGGATCTGAACGAAGAGCAGAGGGTGATCATTACCACAACGCACAAGATGGGGCTGTTAGTGAGAGACGACGTGTTACTGGCGAGACTGCTGCATCGTAGTTCCAACACGAAGCAGAAGAGAGACGGCAATGCGGAAGATCCTTTCCAACGAGTGGCGATCATCACGGATGAAGCGCATCGCTCACACACGTCGTCGACCCGAGAAGCAATTGAAAAAGTCATGAGAGCTGGTGAAGGCAATCATGCTCAACTCACGGTACACCCTGAGGCTGATATTGTATTGTGATTGTCGACTAAACTGTTGTCTTTTGTATCTAGTTCATTGGTTTTACTGCCACTCCGAATACCGACGCATTGGAATTGTTCGGTTCTCGGACAGATGACGAATTCAAGCACCCGTTCCATTGCTACCCGATAGCTGAAGCTACAGCAGACGATCGTATCATGAACATCCTCGATGATTACACCTGCATACGCTGCGATGTTGAGACGTCCGTGTTCCCCCAGCACATACAAGACTTGTTGCGTACGAATCGCGGTGCTCGACGTCGCATCTTCGACCACGCGAGCGACGATGTTGCTGTTCTGAAGGCCAAGGCGTTGATCATGATGACGGATTTTCAAGGTATGAAGCGAGAACACCCGAAGGTTAAGTCGATGATTGTGGTTCGCAGTCGTCAGGACGTCGTGCGGTACTACAAGTTGATCACTGCGTTCGTCACGAACAAGAAACTTCGGTGGAATTGCTACTCTGCTTTTAGTGGCTCCGTTTCATTAGAAGAGAATGGAAAGCCTGTGACAGAACAGACGTTGAATGATCGCAGTGTTACGCTGGCCATCAGTGACATTGTTATCGTGTGTGACAAGCTCGATACGGGCTACAACGAGCCTCTGCTTGCGTGTATGTACGTCGATCGCTACCTACGGGCCAGTGCACATACTGTACAGCTTCTCAGTCGGTTGAACCGTTGTCATAAGCAGAAACCCAGCGTCCGGGTGGTGGACTTCGCTAACCACCCAGCTCAGATCCGACGGAGTTTCGCGGATTTCTGGCGGGAAGCAAAGGCCCCAAACTCAACGGAGACAATTGATGAAGATGCAGAAGAGAAAGATCTTGTGACAGCTATCACAGTACTGTGTGATCATTTTCCAGAATTGAGCTTTTCTCCTGTTGATATTGAAGACCCGAGGAGTTTCGTAGAAGAGCGAGTGCTGTTATTGGAACGTGATGCCTTTCAACAAGTGGTGGATGCACTTCGAGGTGCTGTTTTGTCCTTCAAAAGGCTCGAACAAGCTGGGCGTGACGAGCTCTTCGATTTAATTTCTCCATTCAGGTACGACCACATTGTTTTATTTTGTACAGATCGGTGGTTCTAACTGGTTGATGTGGCTTATAGTTATTATTTACTTTACGAGCTGAAGAAGGAGACAGAAAGTCACATCACCGCAGTGGAGGCAGACGTTGAGTTGTCTCTCGATGAAATTAAAGCCAAGATGTCAGCCCGGGTTCAAAAGTATCACAGATCATTTTCAGGGGCTCTGTACCCCCAGTCGCTTTTGGTACGTTGTTAGAAGTACAGCTATGGAGTCGATTTAACCCTAATCACTTTTATTACAGGACCGGGTGGAATGCTCTACGGAGCAGACGAAGGTGACCTCGTGCTTACTGCAGTTTGGAGAGTTGGAACAATTTGAGGCTTTTCTCCTAGTAAATGCTGCTCGGAACAACCGACACTCACTCGATGCCTCAATTACCAAGGAAATTAGCAAGGCAGCTTCAAGATTTTCGATTTCTGCATCTAAAAGATCAGAGGAAGAGAACCCACTGTTGACAACGCATATTGCTGAAATGCGAGAAGGTCTGATAGAATTTGTGCACTGAAGAAGTACCTGTGGGTTTAATATTTAAAAAGAGCACGTTTCTTCTTAGAAGACTAGCCACTTTCATCTTGTGATGCTTGCCAAACTGGATCTTACTCTTGAGCTTCATCTTACTCTTGAGGCAGCAAATACCATTGAGGACGAGCAAAGCACAAAACAATGATCGTTAAATCTCTTTACCTTTCAGGGATCGGGATAAGGAGTGCAAACTGCTCGATGGATAAAGGTTTCTGCTTCTTGAAAGAGTCATAGTCTTGTGGAGGAACCAAGAAAAAGAGTCGATTGCCATCCCGACCCAACAACGCCAACTCGTCTACCGCTTGGCTCTTGATATCGTATTTCTTCAGTTGAAAGCCTCCAACCCCCACCATCCAAGCGTCAATAGCAACATCTTTGGCTAATTTTGGTACGTAGAGCTGGTCAATGCTTTGACCTACTTCCACTCGATCAACGAACTTGCGCCATGACATCGGAATGAACAGGTCATTCTCATCCTCGACGACGTTTTCACAGTTCTGTTCAGTCTGCAGATTGCGGTACCTGAAAGTTCCTCCCAGTTCCAGTAATTGCATCGCGTAGAGCTCGAAAATGCATTCGCAGATTGCTTGCGTCAGCGAATCTCTGTCAGTGGAATTGAGATTTTCAACAAGAAAGTTTAACATCGCATCGCGATCTTTTATCCACTTGGCTTGAACAACAGCTTTCATGGCCATTTTTGAGGCGTAGATGAGAATATATTCCAGGTAAGGCTCTTCGCTGTGGATGTGAACGTGTCGTGGCATTCCAAGCATGTACAGTATCTCGAGATAGTTACTCTTGATCTTGGAGTTTGATAAAGCCAGCCTCATACAAGCGTCCAGCGAACTGATACATATCCTCATGAATGCTTTCGGGTCTGTCTTAATATCTTGCAATACTAGACGAGGAACACCACCCAAACGCTCGAAGCGATCTCGCCACACAGCTTCTGCATTGGGGTGGAGGGAGACAATAGTCTCCATCTCTTCCTCACTCCACACTGGCATACAGAAAACTTCTGGAGTTGGTACGAGTTTCCTGAAGTTTCCAAGGTATTTGTCTTGTTGTCACTCGCAAGAAGAACCGAGCAGTAATCAATAGGAAGCCCTTTAATCCTGCAGGGATTCGCCGAATCCACAAGACACCACAAATCGGACGACCAAAACTGACGATTACCAGCAAAAGGTAAATGTTCGCAGTACATAACAGACTCCCCATTGAAGTAAATCGGCGGTTGTCGAGTGATAAACAACACGCACTTCTTGTCATTGATCAACTTCCACATCACGTAGTACAGAAAGACTGATTTTCCAACCCCAGGTGTACCCGTGATAACTGCATACTTGATCCTTTTTTAATCCTCTTTTTGTAAAACTTGAGCAGCAACGGACTTGTATGACGAGCGAATGTAGATTGCTTGACGGAGAGTCAACGACAGTATCGACGGAAACTCGAGCCAACCATCATCACCTTCTTCAACTGTGGCTACTTCAGAGAAGAACGGATCGGTGCAATCCGTGAAAATACCCTCTTGGGATACAATGTCCATTTTCCTGACCCGTCAAATTCTGGAATGCTGAACATATGAACATGACTTGATTGAAAGTTCCTTTTCCCAGAATGTATGCATTATCAAAACATTTGCAAGTCTCGTCGTGGGATGAATTGAACAGGTTTTACTGCATATTACAGCGAAACCCGTTCCAGATGAGATTGTCAAGAAAATTCTCGCCCAACTTACAGAACTGCAACAGTTTTTACGGAGCTGCTGCCTATACGGGAAAGGAAGAGTAGCGTACGGTGTTTACTATGGCAGTTCTTGAAGCAGCTTGCCTTCATCTTGGGTATGTTACGATTCTCGTTCAAGAGGAAGTGAATGGGACAAATGCACACATGCACGAGCCAATTGAGTTTGCTCTCAAGCGTGGCACCAAGCGTGTGCCAATCGCCATGGCAAGACGTGACAACGTTGAGCAAGGAATGGATCGGTGCGTCGCCTATCTGGAGGCGTTGGCTGATGTTGAAGAGCTAGAACGGACGATTGGTATTGTTACCAGCTATCTCCACCAGGTATTCATTAGTGATGAAGACGAATCGATTCAGCTCATTGACCAGCCACTCAACGCGTCGATGCCTTCATTTTGAGTCGCTGGTGGTAATTCGCGGCATGATTTGTGGAATGCTCCAGCCTACGAAGTTCACAAAGTAATTCACGCCGCTTTGTCAGTCAATTCCGTCTCGTGTTCGATTAATTTCCTCTAATAGCAATGAGAATCCTCGATACAGTTCTTGAAAACCTTGTAGAGAATGCGCACAGATGTCCAGCGTTCGAGTGGGGGTGAGGATCGACAGGCAAAGGCGTTCGTTCGATTTGGTGGCAGTCGATCGGCGGAAAACTGTCGTTTGCTTCCCCGTGACAATGGCGGTGATACTATCAACTGGGATGCTTTTATCATGAGAGAACAGATTGGATCGACGGTGCACTTGATCCTCTGTCTGCTGATCTTCAGGTTTCCGCCACAAAAGATGCGAACATAATGGATCAGTGAAGAGAAGTTTAACATGAGGCTTACCGAGACGTCCGTGCTATCGAAACGAAACAAACGAAAGGTAAATTACAGTCGAATATACGTCAGAACAAAAAAAAAACTTACCTTCTCCACTTGAAAGCCTCGCATTAGTTTCCGCTTAAATACGGTAAGATCGGACTCAAGGAAGCTGGACACCCGAGTGATATCGGTCTTTGTTCCACCATAGCTTTCTGCTACTTCTGTTCGTATCATGGGTGATCCAGGTGATGATAAGGATGAAAACGACCGCTGTCGATCTGGTGAATGCTCCAGTGCGGGCTGAATAACTTGTTTCAAGGCATCGAAGAACTCATCGTGCTGCGGGGAGCTTGAGAACTGGAAGTAAATCGATTCGCTGCTGAAGTTCACCTGAACGCGTCGCTTCTTGGGCCCAGCAAATGAATCACTTCTCCTATCTTCGAAAGCAACACTTGTGATGTCGGTGATATTCATGTTGAGGGCCGCGAATGCTACAGCTCGCCGCTCCCAGGTAAGAGTCGTCAAGGCGGGAGTAAAGCGCATTTTTCCTTCACACCATCCTTCCCACGCCCCTCGCTACAATAGACCATAACGTTAGAAGATTATAAAGTGAAAACGAAGTATTCTACAAGGAAAACTTACGGATTCCATGCTGATTCCTGTCGTCAGCATTTTCACTTGGTCCGTTGTCAATACGCTGTCTCTGGCCCCTTCGGCTTCAGTATACACCTCGTTCTGGTGGTCTGGCCAAGAATGGTGAGCTTTTGGAGAATTGTTTTGCTCTGCTTCCTTGGTAATGGCTATTTCATCTTCAACTGTGCTTTCACGGTTGGTTGATCGCTCTTCGTCCCTGTCATCCCGTCTTGGATCCGCAGAAGTCTCACATACCCACGATTCATCTGCATTTACACTCCCAAGCGCTTCGTTTAGAGCAGTATCGAAAATTGATATTGTCATCTCCGTGTCAGCCCTTTGAGCGTTCACAACACCCCCATGTTCACTTCGGCCGACGCTTTTCAGCTCTTCAACGTACGTGAAGTCGCTTTCGTTGTTTGGACTACGGCGTGGGGACTCGAAACTGCTACCAGGACTTGCAACACTTGCTTCATCTGCCACCCAGAACAAATCTAGATCGGAATGACTCAGGGGCCAAACAAATGTCCGGTCGGGTCTTCTTTCAGTATGTGTAGAAGCTTCACTCGGTGTAGGAGAAAGGAGTTCAAAAGACTCCACTCTAGCGGTTGGTGAAGGTTTCATGTTGGAGAATATTCTACCTGGTCATGAAACACATAATTCATCAGACACACGTGAAAAGGATGGAAAGTGAAACAAATACCTGAGGGAGAAGAGGCTGTTGGAGAAATATTGAGAGATTCAGTCTCCAGGTCTTCCATTTGTAGCTCCATGTTGATACTGGGGGCCTCAACCTCTTCATTTTGTGGCATTATAGTCGTCCGAGAGGTACTTGGAGGTAGTGTGCTTACTCCTGCCAACGCGATTTGGAACAGCACACTGGCTGCCGACTTCAATCCATCGTGCTGAGTATTAACTGGAGAAACTTGAGAAGGAACTTCATCACTTGCAATCTGAGGAGTGGGCAACAGTTGTTGATTACTTGATTCGGTCGAGGTCGCAATAGGCTGATCGTCCTGGTACTTCTGGTACATCTGCGTCTGCATGAAGACATCTATGAATCGCATTTCGCTCGCATTTAACTCACAATCTACGAGTTGGCCTCGATAGTTCTCACTCGCATGGGCACAGACTGTTATCAAGTGTTCGATATGTCTCCGGATGCGATGGATCACGAGATGAGTGGATAGAGGCGTGACGTTGTCTCGAAATGAGCCTGTAACTCGTCCCAGCATTTGCTTCGTGAATCTAGTCAGGTCACAGGAAAGACTCGTCAATTCGGGCATCTCAAGTCTACTGAACGTGTGTTCGTCTTCTGCGTGAAGCTGTACACGATTCTCCATCAGGTGGATAATGCAAGTGCCTTTAGAGCACTCAAAATTGCGAGGAAGTTCGTCGACACCACAAATGAGCGGAACTGGAGCCTGTAGCAGATAATTTCCACACAGTAAACATCATAATGCAGTAGTTTTAGGCATTCAAAGGCTTTTACCTCCATGTACTCGTGCATTGACGGTGGCAGGACGCTAATCAAGGGTCCTGCCCAGACAAGAGGGTGCAAAAGTGACGCCAAACCCAGTGTAGCAGACGACAAAAGTGGAATTTCGTCAGATACCACAATTATCTTCGTCTCAAGGAGCAGAAGACTCAAAATCTGAAGGAGGCGATCAATTGAAAGGCGCGATAGCAGGGAAGGCAGAGCCCATTGCAGTAGAAGCACCACTTTCTCGTCCTGAACATTCTCCTTGTGTGGTCGGGTTAACGCCAACTCAATATCAGGAAAGACATTGACAGATAGCGATTGCCCCTTGTCTGGAAGAGGAATTGTCTTTAACTGTCGAATAGTGTCGTCAATGAAACCTGCATGCTGTAAGAGGTTGTCAGTGAACTGAGTAAACCCCTCAGCAAAGAAATATCTTACCTTATCGGTAACGATACTGTTTAAGGAGCTACAGCCATTATCTGTACTCGATTCAAATTCATTTTGGAGCGAATCTGGTGAATAGTAATGAAGTTAGCAAAAATAATAAAAATAAACCACTGTGCACTTACCTAGGAATCCTTGTAGTACAGCTCGAAAAAACGGTATGAAAGGGACCTGTGCAATGATACAGTAGCAAATGGGCACTTCAAGATCCTTGCCGTCATCATCTCCACCTCGAATAGTTATCGCACCCTTCATACACATCACATACTGGACATTCTGGCCTTGAATACCTCCTCCAGAAATCATCAACACAAAAAACTCCCCTTCCTCGTAATATTTGTTTTCACCTGAAGGTTCATTGCGCATCACACTCGTAGTTTTGATTCCAGTAGGAAAACAGAAATGTTCCAGACTCTCAACATTGAATTGACTCTCGGGAGGGTGTGCGAACGCGACTGTCGCTTCGAACACGTTCTCGCGTTGGTTCCAGAAGTGGTGGGTCTTGACATCCAGCATATCCACTCCAATGACAGTTAAATAATCGAAAAGAGCAGATGATGAAGCCTCATTACCACCCCTTTCTTCCTTACATGCATTGTTAATACCAAGAAGAGATAGTTCTGTCTTTAAATTCGTCTCCAGTACATCCAGTGAGCAGTACATATCGTCAAAAAGCCCATAATCTTTGGAATTCTCGGCCGCTGAGGTCTCAACTTGCGCAACGTTAATGCTATGGTGTTCTAGCCAAGAATTAATCGCGAGATAACGCTCCATATCCACAACGGTTACGACTGGCTGACGTCTGGGTGATTCACTTGTAGAATTCGAGCGAGAACTACGACCAGAAGGTCGAGGACTGTGGCTAAAGGGTCCAAGCGGTAATTTACTTGAACTGGGACGTCTCCCCCAAGGGGACGAAGGTGGCGTGTCGAACGTTCTATCAGACACTGGAGACTTGAGCTTCGGACTCCACTTCTCTCGTAGATGGTTGATCTGTTTCACTCTGCAGTACAAGCAAGAGGTTAACGTTGACCAGGCTTAATTCGTAGGCAAATTAGAGATAATTACCTGCCCATGCTGCTGAAAATGGACTTTTGCCTGGCGCTAGTGGTTGAATCCTCCTCACTCTCACTCATAGCTGCAGTAAGTAGATAACTGACGAGGGAAAATAATACGCTGAGCCTGAGGGCATCGTCAGTGTGTGGACACTGAGCTCTTGAGTGCGCAACCGCTTGCACCAAATTAGAATTAGCATTATAATTCCAGACATTTTAATAACGTGCAACTTACCAGCAATTACATAGAGATAAAGACCTCTACCAACAACTACATAAGAGATAATAAAGGCCTCTAAGTGGTGATCAATTACCAAGTGGGGGATTCGACTTGAGTGACGTCAACAGGTCTTGTGCTTCAACTTCGAACCCTCTAATATTCTATACGACTGATTTATTACAATTACAGAGCGAAAACAGTCCAACTTTGAATTAATATGTTACAGTTTCACAGCAGTAGATGTACCCCTTTCGGTAGAGAAGGTGAACAGTTTATTACCACAGTCAACAATTATAGGACGATGGCCAGCACCTTGAGTTCCAGCGCCAGCGCAGCCCCCGCGAAGCCTTGGGAGAAGCGTCAAGCGACCGCAGCCCAAGCAGGTACAGCTTCCTTTCCTTTGTCGTGTGACTATCACTCTCTAATGTTTTTTTTTTCTCTCTTTTTTTTCTGTAATGAGTAGGAGGAGATTTATTGGCTTCTGCTGGTGTTACGCCTCAACCCGCGGCCACTGCAGCTTCAACAGCTTCTCGATTTGTTTCTGGTGGTACTGCAGCCTCATCTGGGTTAGCTTCAGGTAGTATGGGGCTGTCTTCAGCTTCAGAGGCGATGAACGGGGCTTCTACGCTTGGTGCTGCGTCCCAATACGGTACTGGAGCTGCTATGGGCTACGGAGCTACAGGCTACGGGACTACGGGAGCTTACGGTGCTGGAGGGACTTATGGTACTGGAATGGGCTCGACGTATGGCACTGGTTATGGAGGAATTGGGGGCTACGGAGGAGGTTACGGCGGGATGGGCTCTTACGGAGGCTATGGTGGCATGAGCTCCTATGGCGGAATGGGAGGCTATGGAGGCAGCTATGGTGGATACGGAGGCTATGGGGGCATGTCAAGAATGGGGTACGGGGGAATGGGTGGAATGGGGGGTATGATGGACCCCAATGGAGGCCTTGGTTGGCTCAATAGTTTCAACCAAATTGTGAGCTCCATCGGACAGATCACGGAACTGCTCGGAATGAATGCTGAAGCGCTAAACTTTTGCATTGGTAAGTAAGGCGCTGAGAGTGTAAAGCCGTTGATATGGTTGCTAACTGGCGTTGGTTTTTGCTGTGAGCAGGAAGTTTTGTCCACTTTTTGGAGCGGATAGGAGCGATGTGTGCTGGAATTGCAGCCATGTTAGCTCCTCGACCAGTGTTCCCTCCTGGACACCCTCGACATGGCGAGCCTCCTGTCACTGAAGAAGAAGAGAAGAGTCGATTGCGACGCGTGCGTATCTTCCAGTTCATGATGAGCATGGCGGCGCTCACAGTGTTGTACAAGGGACTTCGATGGCTTACGCGGTTGCGCTCCAAGGCGCCGAAGCTGCTGGTTGCGCCTCCAACTGTGGGTATGGGTCGGGACCTGGAGAATATTTTCCAGCGCACTGTCGGTGTCCCGCGTTTCTAAAACTTGTAATGACAGGGCAGCGAAGACGATCAAGTGATAATTCTGTAGTTGTAGATCAGGGTCTGGTTTGGGTCAGGTTGGTTATTAAGAATATTTCTTCACTTTCCAAAGCAGACATCTGCGACCTTATATCGGAGCTTTAGCCGCCGCTAATAGGAGGAATTAGCGCCACTTCGTCTCCGTTCTGCAAAGCCGCGTCGTTGTCAGAATATTCGAGGTTCCGCGCCAATGTGATGCTCTCAATTGTGTCCGCCGCGTGCGGGTATTTATCCATCAGCAAACGACGTAATGTCGCCAGTGTAACGACTCCATTGTCTTCTTTGTCCGGCAGCAGCAGCAGCTTCTCCTCACGCAGACCGATCTCCTCGCGCGCTGAAGCGAAGTACAGCACCTTGATCTCCATTACTTGTATACCAAAATGTATAGTTGGTGTGTCCCACACTATTGTATCCTTTTGCGGATCTTGAAGAGTTAGATGAACGGCTAATAATGCCCACCGCGGATGAAGGTTCGGCCAGGCGGAAGCCCTGGCGCTACTACTACGTGATGGCATTTCCTCTTAGCGACAGTATTGCAGGCGAAAAGGTATGTAGCTAGAGAAGAGCATGCGACGTGTGACAAATAACTGACAAACTGATTGCAGCTCAAGAAGATGACTGAAAGGATGACAGACGATGAGCAGCGAGAGGAGAATTATCTGCATAAAGTGGCCAATAGAAATGCAGCACATGCAGCAGCAGTGGAGGCAGAACGGAGAGCTGCAGATGGAAAGAAAAAGAAGAAGACAATGGCTCAACATGTGGCAGGGTTCCTACGCAGACTGTACGCACTTTCAGCTCTGCTCTTGATGCTGGAGATGGCAGCGCTGTACGTTCTCTATATAAAGGATGGGCGTGCTTCGCAGAGAGTTGTTCGTATTGGTTTTATGGCTGTTGTTCTACTGCTTCTGGTGAAGTTTAGCGGTTGGCTCGCTGCTTACAAGTGTAGTGTCAATGGGGCACGTTTGTTGTTCGTGATAAATGTTGCACTAACTGCTGGATTAGCATTGCTACTGGACGAGGTGGTAATGGTCTGGAGGAGCCACGTCAAACTGCAGGAAGCGCTGTTACAAAGTGTGGATCATCTTTCTCAAGATGTTCTGAACTTGATTCTCAACGGGGGGACCAAGGCGTCACTTGTACAGCGGTTTATATTCGACGCACCAGGATTTTTTCTCCAGTGGCTGAGTACGTATTGCTCTAACCCGCAGACGTCAAAGATTGGGTATCAAGCGGTTGCAATTGATCGCCATGATTTCTTCGCTCGGTTCTGGAATAAAAGCGAGAAGTCTTGTGTCAATGAAGCGGTAGAGCGTTTTGTGGAGTTCGACGAGTTTATTTTGCCAGTTATCATCGTGGAACTCGTCATGATCTCGATTCAAATTATTTTCACGGGTATGTTTCTGGCTGTATCCAGTACATCCGGAAAGAAAACCAAGCGACGATGGAAGCTCTCTCCTCTCACCAAACTAAAACAATTGTCGAAGGGTTCAACAACCAATCTATCGACGATCCTCAGGAGACTGTTGATCGTTGGGTCTGCATTGTTTGGCTCCTCAAGCGCAATCGCGAGTACCCATTTACTGGAGTTTTGCTCTATTGTGGATTTTCACTCGCTTTTCACGTGGCTAATTGCAGTATGTCTTCTCTCTGGTTTTTCGGCGATACTAGCAGCTCTTTTCGTTGGGTGTGGGTGGAAACAGCGAGTAGCAGGGGTATTGTTGAGTGTAGCTGTCGCGTTAGAGGTGTTTATGCTTGCAGAGCTTGTCAAAATGGCTGCTAAGCTAATCGTGCCCAACCTTACAGCTAAAGGAGAGCAAGAACGAGCACAAGAACTACGAGAAGTATATTTGAAGGCGTCGTCGCAGACGTGTTCGTCAATTGAACACTGGATTTCACATGTGTGCGTGGGAATGTCCAGCGCGAATGTGGCAGAGTTTGATCTTTCCTGTCAGCATGAGTTTGAGGCTTTATTGATGGCGTCGTTTAACTTCACGAACTCGTATCTCGCTTGCTCCATTGGGGTCAAATTGATTCTGCTCGTACAGCTAATTGTTCCAATTCTACGCCAGGCTGTTTCAGATTCGATTGCGTTCGTGAGAAGTTATTTTTCGGGGAAGGATTCCACAGAGAAGACAGAGATATCCAAGATACAGACATCACTTCCAATTGTCTATAAGGAAGCCTATGATATATACGAGCAATCTATTCGAGTGAGAGACCCCGATCGTTTAACAACGGAAGCAAATGCCTTCGAAAAGGAATGGTCTCGTTGTACAGGGAGGGCTCTATCAGATGTAAGTTCTAGCGAAGTGGTTATTGCTACCAGTGACTTTGGGGCAATTGTACGCTCTTTGGTGGTACGTCGACTCCAAAATTTCTGTAAACTGGATCTGAACATGAGCGTATCGGAAGACGGTCATCTCTTACTGGTGCGGATCTGCGCCTCTGACAATCTCTTGCTAGCGACTTTATGTGAAACTGAGACATATCGTTTACAGTTTGCAGATGCGATTGATCCAGGGAGGTCCTTCTGGCGCGACAAGAAGGAGGTGGCTACAGATCAAAAAGTTCTCGATGCAAATACTGTGAAGCACAAGTTAAAACTGCTGTTGGTGGATAGTGAGGTGTCTCCAAAGGAAGCAGTTCGGTTCCCAGGGGAGTCCTTGCCTCGTGTATCTGCTCGTATCCACGCTCTTGCAAGGATATCGCGTGCTGCTAAAGGGCTGATACGTTGTTTGAACCCTGCTCCGGCTTTTGCGAGCTACTCACCAAGCCTCCAGCGCCAGTTCATCTTCAAGAGATACCCACACAAACTCGATGTACCCGAAACGCATAGACGTTCCGCCGTGCTACGCACGGTGGATTGTATTCGAGTCACGAGACGCATAATTAATGCCGAGATTGACGTGGACGCTATGATATCAAGTGGTTTGCTGTCGTCCTTCCACTGCCTCCACAGCTCCAGCAGATTTGATTATACCTCTCGTGGGGCACTTGCTTCGTCGTGGGTGACGTTTTGGAGACCAGTTCACCTTCCCGGAGAGTTTTGCCCAAAGGATCATGCAATTTTTAATCTCTTAGGGCGAATTGCTCCGTTCCGTCAACCTATACAACAAGTGCGTGACTACTTCGGAGAGTTTATTGGGTTTTACTTCGCGTGGTTTGCTTTCTATGCTAAGATGATGGTAATACCTGCTCTGTTCTCAATTGTCCTGCTTGCTGGTGGAGCGCACCGATCGCTGTGGAAATTCTACATCTCCCCAAACACCGGAGACGTGGAGAAAACTACTACAATTCCATTACCTGAACTCCTTCTTGGTATCGCGGTCATTGCTTGGAGCTTTGCGTTGGTTAAGTCTTGGGAACGCAGGAGTATCTGGTACCAGCTTCAATGGGGAGTCACGACAGACATCGACAGCGTCCAGCAGCATTGTTTTGAACTGGATATCGAGCAGAAAGTGTATTTAATGCTAGCTTCTATTCAAAGACAGCTTCAGTTGTGGAAGAATGGAGAGTTCAGTATCTCCCAGAACTGCAGCTTCAGTCGCATTATTGAGACAAAACTAACACTATCCTCGCTATTTGCTCCTCAAGTTGTATCGTGGCTCGGTGTGGTATCTCTTGGTCTCATCAACTTGCTTCTGGTGCTCGTGATGCTTCTCTCTCAAGGATTTTTCTCTGAATTGTGGGGAGAAAAGCTCGCAGTTATCGGCAGCTGTGTATGTCAAGCGCTTCTGGTGCAATGGAATAGTGCATGTCTCCTTATTGCAGCCCAGACATTTAGCAAATGGGAGTATCCACAGCTATCTCGAGAGATGCATCCTAACTACCAGAGCTCTGTCGTGGCAAAGCTTTTCGCACTTCAAGTATTGAACACTTTTACGGGATTGATTCTGTTGTTACTGAGTCGAATTGGTTGGCTGGAGGTACTAGTACATGTTGTGTCTCCTCTTCACCCGCTGTACGTATCCTATGCTTCTCGAATTGAAGGAAACATTGGTGTTTTCATTCAGATGGAGACTCTGATCATTGCACTCTTTGCGGTACAATTGAGTATTCGAGTGCTGCTGGTTTTATCAGCAATCAGACTCTTGCGTAGTATTCAACGAGCAGAACAACGATACATAAGACAAGTAGACGAAACGATGTTATCGCAGTATCCTGGCCCCCATAAGGACTACGCACAGATTGCGATGCAGCTTGGACTGGTGGTTATGTTCTCCAGTGTATGTCCGCTATTACCGCTGCTGGCGTTGATCGATTGTGCTGTCAAGTTACGACAAAATGCTCTGGAACTGTGCTGTGTACGGCAACGACCGGAGCCTGAGGGAATCCATTCTTTTGGAGATGATGATGCTGGGTTGGGACTCTGGGCGCCTTATATCCGCCTCATTCTCAAGTTTTCCGTTCCTGTAGCGCTCGGTCTAGCGTTATTCGCAGCTGACAACTTCTACAGTATTTCAACTGAGCGGCGGGTTGGTTACTGGCTTCTTGGGGTGCTTGGTACTTGGTTGGCGGCCCAGCTCCTGTGGTTTTTGATTCCTCGAGAAAGCCGCTTGGCAGAAGAAGCTCGTGCCCGCAACGAATTTCTCGTGGAACGCTACTTTGGTGGTGCTGAAGTGAACGAGCGGAAGGCCACGGCTGCTAGTAACGAGCAGAAAGATCTTAACCTTCAAGAATCTGCACCATCCCCTGAGCTATCTCTAAGCCACTATGAGAGGCGCCTGGAGTTGCTGCATCGCCTTAAGCGCCTTGATGCTGCTGTGAAAAGGAAAAGACGACGTGCTAAGTCGGGTAAACCTGGGGTGAAAGAGTCTGAGGATGATGTGAGTTTAGATGATGACGAGAGTCGATACCGAGAGAGAGAAAGCAGTGAAGAGATGATTGTAGGCTACTTCCGACCTGTTCGAGGTGCGTGGGCCCAGCAAGAAGAGGTAAAAGAATCTCCCCAAGACGAAATTGTGAGTCCTACTGAGGAACCTTTAATACGACCACCACGACGGGGTAGTGCAGCACCAGGAAAACTACCAGTCGAAGAGATTGAAACCAGTGAAAGCGTTGATGAAGACAAAACAGGCAGCCATGCTGAGAGTGGAGAGAGTGAAACGACGGAGAGACCGACGACGATGCCACTTTCCAAATTATTTAAGCGATCGCCAGCATCTGATGGAAATCCTCAAGTAGGTGTTGACACGGGTGTTTTTACACCAACGAGTGCAGAATCAGCTAAAGAAGTTTTCAGGCATGACTTATACAACGAACTGCTCGAAGAGAAGAAAGAGGAGTTAGCATCTGCGGACGAGGAGAACAAGAGAAGAAGCTGGATTCTACCCGAACAACCAGCACAGAGCGGGTTATCGAAGTTGTTCAACCGACAACTCCCAGCAATGTCTCCAAGTGACACGAAGACGGAGACTGGAAGCTGTCCGTATTCATTTGCTTTACTATCGCACTTGTGATTCAGATCTTGACTGAATTTTGTGTTTCTTGTTAGGGGCGGACTCACTACCGATGCAAAGGAGGTTAAGCAGCTCTCGGCCTCCACCACCGCCGTCATACACCAAAATCGACTTGTCAGGGCTTGAGGCTGTTCGTTTAGCAGCAAATCGCCGCCAATTCAACTTCTCTGCAGGCGAGCAAGGTATGGATTGGTATCTAAACTGTGTTTCTATCATGCTAGTAAACTAACGTCTGTGTTGGCCCACCTGAACACTTCAGTATGGGAGGAGTGAAGCAAAATGGTGAAGGTGCGAATGTATTTGGACTCACTTCGGGGACATTGGCTGAAGTGGTGATGCTGGTCGGAAGCTTGCAAGGAATGGGACAGCAGCCTTCGTCTAAGCACCAGCAAAAAATGTCATAAGCTTAAGAGGATTCCATCCCCAAGAGTGCGTTCTTACCTCATCGCGATATCGATGCTGGCGGATCTCCTGGAGCTGAGGCAGCAGTCCCTCTTGATCCAGAATGATTTCCAGTCGCAGATCGTTGTTAGCACTCTTTCGTGACGTATGGGATACTCGAGAGGTGAATTCTGGCTTGGTTGGCGATGACTTTGGTGGCGAACGAGCAGTTGGTGACTTGATGGCTGTCTGTTGCAAGTGCTGCTGGAATGGGGGCGATAGTGGAAGAGCTAAAACGTCTTCACCTGGTGCAGCCCCGAAGAAACCTTCTTGGTCTCGTGCAGTGCGTCTGCGGATATCTTGGTTGCTCGGAACTACGAATTTGGTCTGGAAATCTCGACCGTTTGCCCGAGGGGTCCATTTCAGTGGAGAAGTCGGTTCTCGGAATTCATGTTCACTTGGTGCTCGGTACGGTGTCCGCGTAGTGGGAGAATTCTGCCTCGCTGCTTGAGTTGCCAGTGCAAGGCGAGCAGCCACGGCTCCTTTAGAAGCTGCAGTTGCGAACGGCGGGTACCGGTCAGCGTCTCGAGACGAGCGATAGGACGGCTGGAGACGTCGGATGTCACGTTGACGAGGCGAAGCGGATCGTACTGCCTCACCTGCTAAGGCTTCCTCGAAAGCGGCAAATCGATCTTGAGAATCGAAGGAGCAGCGTCCTGTGGTCTGCAATTCACGAGCTACAGCTTGTGGATCAAGCTGTAACTTGGCGGGGTTGCTAGTTCCTTCCCGACTCATTGCGTCAGAGTCTAACACAGCAGAGTAAGATGAACTCAAATGGAGAACTTGTCCAGCAATAGAATCTCTCAACCACGGTACGTATATGGGCTTAAAAATAAGGCCACACTCTATTCAGAGCCGCTGCTATCTCCCTTGAGCAGCGGCAAGAACTCGGATGTGCGACCAATAGATCTCGACTGCAGCTGCTGTCTCCTTCTTCTACCTATGCTTCACACTGCGTGTTCCAGCGCCACTCGTACTGCTGCAGGGCATTGGCGAAGTGCACGAGCGCGGCAGCCACGACACAGATGTGCCAGAGCTGGTGGCTCGAGAACCACAGGTCGAAACGTCCAGGGAAGAAGCGCTCAGGGAATTTGGTCGCGTAGATGATGGCACCGCTCGTGTACAGCAGACCCATCAGCAGCAGAGGCCCGATCATGACTGTGACGTGAGGGTCGAAGAGCCCAAAGTGCCACACCAGGTGCGTCACAGGCACAAAGCCAAAGAAGCCCAGCGCCAGGAAGATGCACGTGCGTGCCACGAGGAACTTGGGTGTGCCAAAGACTGGTAATAGCGCCACCACGAACGTGAGCGCGGCCATGACCGAGATGGACACGAGGTAGGCGCTGCGCAGCCACGGGTGGCAGTAGAACGAATAGTAGATCATCGGGTAGAACGATCCAGCAATGAGAATCGTGATACCGGCGTAGTCCAGGCGCGACAGGAACATGTAGGCCGAGCGGCTAACCACGAACATCAGGTGGAACGTGGCACTGCACGTCAAGCACACTACCGCACTAGCCATGAAGGCAAAGATCGGCCAGTGCGGTACATTGTGCGGCCCTTCAGCAGTAGCCAAGATGTGGAGCCCCTTGCGTACACTCTCAGCCACGCCATCCAGCTCCTCCAGCGCGTACTTCATGGGCAGATCTGCCCCCACTTGGCTCGCAACGTCCTGTAGGAACACCGACAGCGATTCAACGCGCTCTCCCAGCTGCACCTTGAGCGAGCGAACCTGTTCCGAGTGCGCGTCTCTCATCTGTCCTCCAAGTCTGGCCGACAAAGCTCCAAGTTCACTTCGAAGCTGCTCCATCTGGGCACCCACTGAATCGGAGAATCCACCGACATTCGTCTCCACGAGCGCATGGAAGCGTTCGAGACTGGGGAGACGCTGCAAGCTGTGGTCGAAGATGACGCTGGCTACTTCGTAGTACTTCGCAGGAGCGACACGACCTGTAGGCGGTGGACAGAGTTCTGGGATCCCTTCAGCCAGTAGGAGTCTCGACGTGTGGTGTCCGTCCACTACCCACTGCACCCCGTTGTCGCACCAAGCCTGGGGGCTGGTGAGACCTGCAAGAGCTGCCGTATCCGCAGCAGGAGACAACGCATGGCTGCTCAAAGCCAAGTAGACCATGAGCATGAGGAAGATGAAAGAGCCGACCATGTGCGTCCAAACGTTGAGGGTCTCATTGTGCAGCTCAAACAACGACAAGAAGCAGTCACGAGCCGAGTAGTGCAGACGATAACCCGAACGGATGTACGAGTTGTCCGCCAGGTAAGCAAAGCCCTCGGCGTGCAGACGTTCGAACGTGTGGAGCTTTCCAGCACTGTCGGCAGTGGGCATTTCTACTGGCTTCTGACTGACTGGAGGGACCGAAGAGCGCTTGGCTACTAGCTGCTTCTTTTTAGTGTGGCTGCGCAGCAGCATGTGATGGCCTGTTTCCATAGCGGCCGTTAGGGAAGAGTGAGGCGTTAGGGCGTTGGACGTTACGATGCCCTTGGGGCGACGAGGGCAGAAGCGAGAATGACTGTGTATGGTGACCGTGCCTTGTCAAGTGCATTCAGCCAATCGCAATCGCTGATGAAGGGTGGCTGGTGGCTCTGTACACCACATTGGTGTGCACTTCGTGAACTCGCGGTGACATCCCGAAGCGGATAGAATCTGCATTTTCAGATGTTTTTGATTGTAAACAGTTTTGTATCTACACTGATTTAGAGTGAATTGTATCTTTACTTGTTGATAGTTGGTGTCAGTATATAATACTAGATAATACAGGTTTGACTTGCCCTGATATAGCCGTGCCATTACCGGTGGGCTGATGTCAGTGCCCCACATCTTTGCTTTGGCAGAGGGAGGGTCTTCAGTGTTTAGCTCGGACGGCAATTCGTTGCGAATCTCGTCACCATTTAGATTCAAACTGTAGCTACATGGACTTCTAGCTCCAGCATGGTAGTGTGGTTATCGGTTGGATAGCTAGAAATCATACCATCGCAATGTAAATGATGCCTCGCTAGAGCCTTCGCTCCATCTTCAAAGAACCAATAAACTTGGGACTACGGTAGATTAACCGGCTAAAAAAAATGATGAAACTTGACAGGCTTCCTATGCTGTGCTGTTTCATGGCTCCATTTAACTAATGCACCAAAGTTTGAGCTACATGTAGTAAGCCCATAGGTCCTGTAACTTTAGTCATGAGGTTTGTAAGAATTTGCCTGGGGAAAGCAGCTTTTCAATCTTTGGATAAATACTTGCTTCATGCACAAAACACTTAAGACGAATCTGTACTACAAACCACTTGAGCTAACCTGTTTGATGCACCAAACCGATATCCGAGTAACCACGAGACCGGATACGTTGTAGCGCGTCGTCAGAAAGACGCACAGACAAGGAGGAGAAGCGCATGTCGGGCATGGAGGCAGCGCGGAAGTCGATGCGATCCTGACGAGATTTCATAGGCACCACCTTCATTGATCGTGTTGAGCTGGCAACACCATCCATGGCTTCGGTTAGCGAGTCAATTCCGAGAAACAACCCCACGGACTTGTCGATATCGGGGCCATCACGAGTGCAATGATGCGCATATTCAGTCACAAGTCGCACGAGATCACGCAAAAAATGCGTCAGTTCCAGCATGCGCGAGGCGCCGTACTTGTTCACATCCAGCACGACCATCTGCCGAGGAGGCAAGCGCGATTGCTTCAGCTTCTCAACGAACGAGTGGCAGTCAGGACAGTCGCGGCACTCGAGCAGCAGCGCTTCACGCAGGCGCTTGAACTCGCGAAAGCGGCGCTCCGTGTGGGTGACATCACCAGTTTCGTGGTGGCACGTCTCGATCATGTACACAAATCGGTTCTTCTTGAGCGAGGTAGCAGCCTCCTTCTCCTCTGGTCGGAAGCGTAACACTTGAACAGCTAGAGGTGTCGACGTTGGTGACGGAGACTCAAGCGGCCGCGGCTTCAGGTCCACCTGGAACTCCACCATCGACTGTGTGACTGCTTCGACCACGCGTCGCTGCAAGAGCTGCACCATCTCGACCGACAGATCTTCGTCGCGGCAGCTTCCACCTTGTTGCCTTGGCGTTCAATCGAGAAATGGCAACGACATTCACACTGCGGCTGCATCTGGAAAAATAGAAAGGATCCGCTCACGCCAGACGCGCGTCATTAGATCGGTCAAAATTTAACCAATTTGAGGCAAATAAGGATAAAATGTAACAGAATAATGCTAATCCGTGACGTTTTACGTAAATCTTACTGTAGTCCAGCTGATTTGGACCGTTTCTGCTTTAACATCTCGGTGACACGCATCAGTGATCACACCATGTGAGTCGGGAAGCTCAACAAGTCCGGTTGCAGGCGGCTCCATGCTTCCACGAGCCGAGCATGCTCGTCCGGGTGCGATCGCTGCAGCGCCGCAGGGTCCTGCTCAAGGTACAGCACGAGAATACGCATGGTGGTTAGCAGGCAGAAGACATGAGAAACTGGTGGTGCGCGGCTGGGTTGGCCCGTTTCAGACCAGGTGTATCCTCGTCGGATTCATCGTCTGGCTGATTGACCGCCGAGCAACTGTGCGCCGCCAGCACCTCCAAGTTGGGTCCAACAGGTTGACACGATGTTTAACGCGAAAACGTACCTCAGCGAAGCAGACGAAGATCGTCGCGACAATGGAGTCCAGGATTGAAGACATGATCGTGCACATGGCGTACCCGATAGACGCGCATGCTACAAAGGTCAGCAACACGACGTTGAAGGTCTCTGTAGGTAGTATACATAAAGCCCACGCATAAGCACACAATCTCTCCATCATGACGCAGAAAACGACAGTCACGTACGGCACTCTCCCGGGTGTTCTGCCATCTCGTCCGCCGTGCACCGCAGCGTGAGATACAGCCACGCGGATCCAATGACCCCAGATACTGTGCCTGGCAAAATACAAGTCTCAATCAGCAACATGTCGAATTTGCAGAACAATTACCGAGCATGCATACCAACAACGAGGCACCCCACAGAGAGAACGCTTGAGATGAGCGAGTCATTGAGAAGTGCCGTCCACCCGCGATCCCGGAAGAGATGCATCGTGTCCGTCCCAGCTAGCCGGAAGTCTTTTCCATAGAGAGCCACCTGGCAAAACGCGTATTTGTTGAAGTATTGCATGTTGCGCATGACCAGCTTGACGAGAAACTCCAAGAAAACGTTGGCGCTGCCCTTGGCCTTCCGCCGCGGGGTGGAGAGCAAGAGTGTATGCAAAGCATTCAGTGCTGCAACCACCAGCGAGCCGATGCAGATCGACCCGAGAGACGTAGTGAGAGCCCTAGTTTGTGCCCGTTGAATTGTGTTCGCATCCTGAGCCCCAAACCACCATTCGCCCACTGAACCTGCAGTGATGCAGTGCACTACATTCTTTGCAACCTGTACAAACCAGTAGAAGCTAGTAAAAGCCGATGATGACTGCTGTTAGAATGCCATAGATGAAAACTGCAACAGTAGACTCGTACCTCAGCAACAAGAAGAAGAAGCAGGTGTTTCCATAGGAGCTCGAGTCGTGAAGCGGGTCTACTGCTTTAGCGAGAACTCCCACGACTGCAGCACCCCAAATCATAACCCAAGCTGCTTGGGCCAACAACGCCATGTATGCTGACATGATCACTCCAGGAAATACACGCAAGATACGAGACGCTGCAGTCAAATTGGACGCCGCAAAAGCGATCGAGCGACGAACTGAGGCGTAGTATGTGACGATCGTAAGGGCAAAGAACAGATTGATGAAGCCGATGGCCTTGCCCGCCATGCCAGAGTCGTAAAAGGCCGCGAGTGAGGCTACGATAAAGGCCACAATGCTGGCTTTCAGCGTCCAGGAGATGACCCGCTCAGCATGGTTTTGCAGAACCTGGAGCCACAGTGCCGATACACCACCGCCAATGCATGAGGTCGCCAAGAAGATGAGGAAGATCTTGAGACCATGTGACGAGTCGTCCTCGCGGTGTACAGTGAAATATATGCTCGATACATTCGGGAGACCGAAGAAAAGCTGCAAATTGTCCACAAACGATAAAGAATCACCTTGAGTTAAAAGGCATCTGATTAGGAAATGTTTCCATCCTAGAAGACGCACCGCAATGAAGCTCACAGCCGCACAATTGGCCGCAAAGGCCACCGCGAAGAAGTAGTCTTTACGTTCGTCCCGCTGTCCAGCAGGTAGTTGCTGTGGCACCTTCTCCAGCAACACCTCCTCGTCCGCGCGATCCAGCTCCATGATGGTGACCTGTACTCTGATGGAAGAACGATTTTACGTCACTTCAATTGGTTTAAATTCATGTTTTTTTCATCCAATCATAGGTTCGTGGTGGTTTCGTTGAAGTTGCCATTCCGCATTCCGCATTGCGCTTGATAATGGCGGAGCACGGTGAGTTCCTAACGAACCTGACGCTAGATGGCGTGCGCGAAGGCGTCTATATGCTGTGCAAGCACTCGGACGACCTACTGGGCCATCACGCGCGCCAAGTTTTCCGTGAGAAGGCTGCGTCCATGCGCGCTGAGAACAGTATTTACTACTACCTCAAGGACCTGATGAAGAAGTTTGGCTCGCAACAGCACGCGTCGAAGATCAAGAAGACGGCGCATGGAGAGCCGCAGCAGCTTGTACTCGAGGCTCATGAGTTTCGTAAGCTTGTGGCAAGCGACCCGGCCTTCGAAAGTGCTATCCCCAGTGACCGGGTGGATGCGCTCTTCCACCGTCTTGAATGCGATTACCAGAAACTACTTCTGCATCGAGACTTTGTGGAGTTCTGTCTACTTGATCAGGACCAACTGTAGGTACACATTCTGTTTCAATACGCAGAGTCAAGTGACAACTGAGTATCTCTTTTGTTTATGCATGGCCAGCCGAGTGCTGTTGTTCAAGTATCGTAAGCATCTCAAGAGTCTGGACTTGACAGACAACGAGATTGCGGATACGTTCAAGCGGTTAACGCCTCCAGATGGTACAGCGATGGCACCAGAGCTATTTCACGCCGCCATAATGCGTGACTTGGATGTCGTGCTCACGACTGGAGTACGTTGCATCTGCCGTGTTTGCCCTTATTGCTATACGTCGGAAGTAACAGTCACTTATTTATCTATGGGGAAATGTGCTGCAGGAACTTGCTTTTGTCATGGGCCTCATGGATTCGGATAAGGACGGGCTAGTCAAGGTTCATGACCTAGAACTTCTTCTGAAGGACGAAAGAGGAGCCGAGGAGCTTATCCACGCTCCTCGTGAGAACGGTATTGTAGACATCAAGATTTCAACGAATAGCGTGGAAGAGGTGACTTTGAGAAGAGACAACTATACGCAGCTCTTCCCAAAACTTCAGGACGAAAGCAATTCTAGCCCAATGCATCTCTGGTTCCGGACAGGTGCGAAAGAGGACGGTAAAGCTGCGATTTCCAACATTAAGTATGCCTCAAGCTCCCGTGACACAGAGCTGGTATCGAAAGGATTTACTTGTTTGCAGCAGGATATCAATCGGACTGGCGCTTTTGGGAAGCACAAGTATATCTGGCTGAGCTTAGTGCCCCCGAGTACGCAATTGGCGAGTGAACTCATTGACTTATCACTCACATGTGGAGATTTGAGCGACAAGATTTCTGCGAGACTATGGTTACCCCGCCATCGTGGCTTTAAATTGGTATCTGGGAATTTGAACGAGAAAAACCCAAAACATGGAGTGTTTTTGTGGCTGAGACGCCGACGGGCAAATTTCGCCCAAGGCCTAGTTGAACCGTCGTATGTTGACCTCACAATGTTCTCTCCGAAAACACGGGCCAATATTCATCGGCACATTGACGACTTAGAAGCTCAAGTACGAAAAACCCTACGACGAAATTGTCCGATTGATCAAGATTGCTCTCTCAACTTCAATCGGTTATTTGAAGAATTCGATCCTAAGAAGTTACGGGCTATTACCAAGCAAGCGGTACAGGCTGGCATAGAGACGTTCGGTATCAAAATGGACAAAAAGGTGGGAGATTACTAGCGTTTATTTTGCCCCAGCGATCACTAACATTTTATCGATTGGTAGGACTTTCGGTTGGTCTGGAACCGAATTAATCCTTTCGGTGCTAAAGTAATTCACGTCGGCACGTTTGCTCAATTTTTAGAGCTCACCGACTTCGAGATGTGAGTTTGGATAGCTCCGCCCATTGATTCAAGGCACGCACTAACGCATATTATGTGTACATTTCAGTGACGATGTGGTGAACTCGCTTCAACGGACGATGACAACACGTTTTGGCTATCATGTCCCAAACTATCGGCTAATATTCCAGTCCTATAATGCGCTGGGGGACGGAAAATTGAGCCGATCGGATTTCCAGCGAATCTTCGCTACCAATCAGCTCAGTTTCACTAATAGTGAGCTGAGTAAAGTAATCCAGCGCTTTGATATCAACCGAGACGGGATCGTTGATTATTCCGACTTCCTAAGCTATATCACCGGCATATGCGATGCATCAGCCCGGGCAGCGAGCCGAATTGCTGAATCAGCTGAAGAATTCCGCACTTGGGCCCTTGAAAAGCAGAACAAAAAGTTGGCGAAAGATGGAAACATTGATTCAGCATCAGCATGGCGTCTACTGAAGCCGAAGCATGGTCGCCTTGATTCTGAAACTATTAACCACATTCTACGACAACGGAGGATTCGCCTAAATGCTGAACAAATACACCTGCTTCAAGTTCTGATGGCTCCGTCCACGAATGGGGATGTGAACCAGGTAGCATTTCACGCATTTGTCAACCACGTTCCGAAGAAAATGTGCGCTAGCGGTTTGTTTTCTAATCTGCTTTCATGCAAGGGTCTAATTGTTGTCTTGTCATGTTTTTAATGTAGTTCTACGGTGGTATACGAGCTGAAAAAGTTGGTGGGATCTGGACCCGTCCAGTCCGGTGTCGACGAGATCTACAATCGTCTCAATATTGAAGCAAATGGCAAACTTTCTCTTGTCAATTTTTCCCAGCAGTTAAATGCCTTGGCAGTGGAGAAGTCAACCCGGCAAGTAGATCTGAAAGATTTGGCATACGTGGTGCAGTATACTGGTGCGAATTGTGGAGGGGATGGTGCAGTGCTTATTGACCGGTTCCTTGCAGTAATTCGCGACAATAACGACCGCCGAAACATGAAGAGCGAATTTGTGACGCACTATGACAGTCCACAGTTCCTGGAAGGTGTAAATCTACTTCGTGATGAGCTCAAGCGATGCTCAAAAACTCCTGATGGCAAGTTCGACTACATGATTCCATTCCGATTATTTGACAAAGATAACACCGGTGAGATCGTGCTGTCTGAGTTTGAAGTCGCCATTCGAGAGCTTGGCGTGGATAAATATCTGACGGATCAGGAGATTAAGGGTCTGATGCGGCGGTTTGACCCCAACTCATCTGGAGCGATTGACTACGCTGAATTTCTTCGTTTTAATCTGGCAGAGTCGTCATCGTCTTCGAGTAGAAGGCTCAATATTTCCGTTCTGCCGGATCCTATTCTGCAGCGTATCCTCGAGGACATTATCATCAACGAACAACTCACCAGTGAAAACGTGGGAGCCTACTGCGGTTCAATGAAAAGGATGTTTGGAATTATCGACAGGGATACTACTGGGCTTGTTCCAGCAAATCGTTTTGTCGAGACCCTCAAAGAGATGAGCGTTACCGTGCCCAAGGCAGATATGGACATTTTAGTGAAAGAGTTTGGGGGTGATGATAATACTGGCGAAGTTCAGTACTTGATTTTCTGTGAAGCAATTGTCCAGAAGTGCCAGCAAAATGAAGAGGCACCACCACTGCTTGAGTCGCCCCCATCAGAGATTCTTAGCTTACTAAAGACTCTGCATCAGGAATATCACACAGCTAAGCAAAAGTTAGAAGCGAGTGGCCTCGATTTTGACGTTGATCGAGCTTTTGGAGTGGAAAAGGACTCTTCGAAGTGTGTTTTCCTGTCCATTGACGATTTTAAAGACGTCCTATGGGCTGCGGGTGTTCATCACCCTTATTTGCGTGAAGAGTTAGAGACTATGATGACTTGTTTCCAGTTACACCAGAATTCTGGTTTCAACGTCGCGTTATTCCGGAGTTTCTTGTCTAAAGGCCCTAGTGCCTTCTTCGTAGGCAACTCTGGCGTTCTTGACAACCACATTGATCGACTTCTGGGGGAGCTTCAGTCGTTTTTATCCACTGGGAAAGATGCTGGAGAACGATTGTTTGGTCTGTTTTCCGAAATTGATGCTGACTCAAGTGGGTTTATTTCACACAGCGAATTTCTGCAATTGCTCCAAAGAGCTGGACTCCGTCACTTTCTCAGCTCAGAAGATGAAAAACTTCTGCTTCAATTTCTTGATACAAATGGAGATGGTGGGATTTCGTACACAGAGTTTGTTGCCTTTGCTAAACATGCTGATGAGAAGCCAAAACCACTGGCTGAAAAAGAATCGAGCACTCCTTCACTCCTGTCTCCGGTTGTTGACGGGGCACCTGCGCCACCACCTCTTGCATCACCTTCTCCAACACCAGGTTCTCCCGTAAAAGACTCATCAGTCAACGTGTTTGTCAGCAGCCAGGCAAAGCCTGATGAACGGCCTCACGCCCCAGTATTAAACCAAATTGGCAAGCTTAACAGGTTACTACGTCCGCCATTTCCGTTTGCAAAATATTTCAGCAAGTATCGCGTGAAGCATAGTGAAGCCAGGGTGAAAGTTCGCGTCTTTGAAAAAGTTGTCGACAAATTTTTGGACCGATTGGTGATGCAGCGGATTGTGTACAACATGAAGAATATGGATATTGAGCTGCTAGTGCAGGCTTATGCTGTGGCTAGTGACGAGGGGGCGGTGGTCAACTACGAAGATTTTCTTGGAGATGTGGCAAAGGCACAAGAAAACTCTGCTGGTGTTGATTCAGGTAGCGACTCCAGCAGTAGTGAGAGTGATGATGAGCTATCTTGCAGCAGCGATGAAGATGATCGGTCTTCAATGAAAATTTCCAAGGTCGTCGCGGCCGAACTGCTTCAAGTCATCAAGCACGCTCACAAAACCCCAACTGAGCTTGACGCTTTAAAAACATTGATTGGCACTCTGCGTAAGGATTTGTCAGCTAAAAGGCAAGATACCATCAGTGAAAAGAAACTTTATAAGCTTCTGATGACCCTCTCCCTACGGCTGCGAAATAAGGACATATCCAAGCTTCTCGCGTGCTTTAAGACAGAGCACTACGGCAGAACGCTATACGAAGTCGAGCCGTTTCTCGCAGCTATCGAGGAGCAGGTCAATATTGCTATTGGTCCTCCGAAGGAGAAACCAGAAGCTCCAGCTCCTGCGCCTCCCCCACCTGTTGAAGTTAAACCCATTGCGCCGGCCACAATGCCACCAACTCTCGACCCTGCTTTGGGGAAGAAGATCTACAGGTGCTTCCTTGCGGCAGCCCAGCACAATATCAGCGGCCGAAGGTTATTGGAAAAGTGCGATGTTGCGAAAACTGGGAAGCTCACGTTACTGGAATTCCAGACAGTGCTTCGCTTAATGGGATGCAAACTGACGGACACTGAGCTTGACGCAGTGAAAGCGGCGCTGGGGGATCCAACGTCTGCCCAGATTAACTACAGCATCCTAGTTCAGCAGATGGGACCAGATCGGCAGCATCGGCCGCGGAAGGCACGAGTCAGAAGTACTGAAATACTTCAGCTTGACAGAGTTCCGGAATATTCAGACAATTTACAAGCAAGTCAGGTGCCAAGCCCCATAGCTGCCAGTCATACGTATCGACCGGAGCCTGCATATTCTGCTTTCCAAAATGAGTCTATTCCGCCACCCCTCTCGTTTGAAGAAGCGAAACGTATCGATAACTTTGTGGCGCAATTCTTTGGTGAACTTTTGCACATGCGCCAAATTGACTCGGTAAAATTACACCAATGCTTCGAGCTCTACGATATCAAGTGCACAGGGTTTGTGTCTATCGACGCTTTCAACGCGGTGATGAGGAAGCTCGACATTGCTTTGCCGTTGGATGCGGCTTCGACTGTTATTACGCGTTTCACCGCTGTTTCAAGCGAAAAGTTTGATTACGTGGATTTTTGCCAAGTTGTCGGGATTGCGCTTCAGCCCCCAGCGCAAGTGCATCCGTTGAATCGAATGGCCAACGAGGCGAATTCAAGTTCTGCTCGGTTGATGCAAATGCACGCCAGTCGGAATGAGCCTACTGACCAAGTTACAGTAGAAACTACAAACAAGGGGGCGCGTTCCGAGGTAGGTGGGTATTCTTTAAACTGTACTGTTGGCCTAACTCATACTTTGCTCTTGCAGGTTTTCAAGTTGAATTTACCAGTGATCGACACAAACTTTAATCCCAAGCCACCGGCTCCAGAACTTAGGCGTGTTCCATCTAGACATTTTGAGGGAGGCTGGAAATGTCCTATATGCTTTCACCAGCAGACTAAAGCCACCGCAACTTGTGAGATTTGTGCAGCACAAAATCCGGAATCTGTTGAATTCCAGAGTCTCCTCCAATGCTCTGCGTGCGGATTTCGAAACAAGCCCAACGTCCAGACATGTGAACTATGCACTGTGACGTTACACAGATCAGGGCCAGGATGCTCACCAAAGAAGCGATACTCAACAGTGCCTTCTACTACCGTTCCGTGCGACGGCTGGCTTGTGTAGAATGCAGTAAGTTTTCAAAGCTGTGTCCTCACCAGTTTATCTGTCTTACGTCATTTTGTGATAGTTTTTGTATTTGTTTGTAGCGAAGTCGAAGTCACACTGCGGCGATGTGATGCGGAATTTTTTCTTCTTCTGGACGATGAAATTGTACAGCGTTCGCTGGACCCACCAGATCTCATAGTCTCCTGTGCAGACAGTTCGTGTTCGGTCTCCTTGGAAGAACAATGGCAACGTTGTCGTGCGAAACCCATTCAGGTACTGCCCCAGAAGCCGGGTTTGACTTAAAATCAAGCCGTTTCCTGGCTCGTGCAGCTCCAGAAACGTACCGCAGTGGTTTGACAGCTCGAAAGCTCCTCCACATTGCACGATGTAGCTGGTTTGCATGAAACCGACTGCCACACAAGTCTCCTGTTTGCGACCGTCGACGTTATAGCACGATGCCAATGCATTAATGGAGTCGTTGTAGTCCCAACAAGCTGGCCGAACTACTTTATCCATTGGTACCAAAGCTCGCAGTCGACCAATGCATCCCGAATTGGTGTAATTCTTCGTGACTTTAAGCCCACTAGCGCTCAAAGTCTTTTGAAGGCGATATGGAACAAGGTTATCGTCAAGGTAGCAATTGGAATCGAAGATCGAAGAACGGTCACCAATTCTGCTCACTGACACGTCGAGTGGTGCACCAGATTCATCCACCAGTGAGATTTTCTCTGCGACGGTAGCTGAGGAGCTCACGTACGCCGGTTCTCCGAAGCGATCGACACAACAGTCGACTGCGTGATTTCGACACGGATCCAGCAGCAATCCGATCACGTATTTCGTGGGCTCGACAAAGCTACAAGAAGCGGGACATGGTGAGAATGAATTGAACTACGAGTGATTTTTAACGGATTCTGCTCTCACCTGTAGCTGTCAATGTCGATCGTCGCGTTTGGATCTCGGGTATCGATTCCAACCTCGAGCTCCTTCTGCTCCTCCACGTAAGCGCGCTCTTCTAGCTCGTCTCCTTTGTCAGGTGCAGCGATCACTTGCATTGCTGACTCGGAGGATAGTGCTGACACCACAGAAAGACAGGTGCTCACAATGACAATAGCTTTGATCCAGCGCATTATCTAGCGATGGTATCCTTAAAGGAATGACCAGGAGTCGGCGTCCTTCCAGTGAACAGCCAAATCGGGCCGAATGCCGCATGGTGAAGGATCGTACATGGCGGGCGAAGAAGCGACCGTTGCCGCCCCCGCTACCTCCCGTATCCCCCGTAGCTGCACGCACTTCTGCTAACCAAGAAGATATTACTACGACCAAGGTTGCTGGTACCGGGAACAGAAGCAGCAGCGCCAAGGCCCATGCGAGAAATCTAGTCAAACTACAGCTGCACCTGCCAAGAGAAGTTATCTTCTTTGACCCTCGAAGACGAGTGTATCACTCGCACGTTGATCTCAGTGGGTGGCGTGTCACGGATGCCTCGTTGCAGCAGCTCCAGTTGGACAGCGACGAATACGAAAAGTCTTCCTTTCATACGCTCACGGTGGACGGTAGTGCTCATATCTCTGTCCGAGGGCTTCAGTTGCTCCTTGAAGCGACTGCAGCAGGAAGCGGGACACTGCTCAGTCTCCGTCTTCCACAATGTCAGCTACTTTCGCGTGGGGGTGGAGAGCTTCTTGAAGGTACGAGTTTGCCCCGTTCATTGACCGAATTGGACGTATCTTCTTGCGAGTGGGTAGATGACAAGTTCCTTCGATCTTTGGCTCGTCATTGCTCCGTTCTAGCGACGTTATCACTCGCACACTGCCGACGCGTCACAGACTACGGCGTTGCAGCCTATGGAGAAAGTTATTCAGGGACTCTCACGTCTTTGGATGTGAGTTTCTGTACAAATCTCACAGACTCGGCACTGCTTGCTGTACTTGTGGGGTTTCCATCTACTGCGATACCAGGAGGACCACCTACAGTCTCATCATCTGCCACTACCCGAATACGCGTGCTTAATGCTGCTGGTCTGCCACTAGTGGACGGACTGACGTTGATTGGTTTACGGGGTCCATGTGCATCTCGCCTTGAATCTTTGGACATGTCTGGCTGCACGATTTTGCGAGTAGCAGCTCTGCAGCGACTGGCACGAGTACGTGCACTGATACGGCTTACAACTCTAGACCTTTCTCGATGCTCGCTAGTGAATGATCAGGTGCTTGCAGCGTTAGGAATGACGTGCTCTCAGCTAGCAAAACTGCACCTTTGTTTCTGTTCGAGCATCACCGATGTTGGTATTCAACGTCTCGTCGGAAAAATGGCGGGAATTCGTGCCAAAGATAACAGACACGAAGGCGGACAAGAGCCTTATACTGATGGAGAGGACGATGCTAGTGAATTTCCAGGTGTCATTGAATGTGGTTGTCGGCAACTCGAAACACTGGACATTTCAGGGTGTTTTCAGGTTACGAATCAAGGAATTTCAGCCCTCGGGACACACTGTTCTCGACTCCGATCGTTGACGCTTGACGGTGTGCGAAGATTGACCTTTTCTGGCGTACGGTCGTTGTTCCGGGGCTGTAATAAGCTGAGTGCTTTGCGATGGAGTGGCATTCTCGTCCGGACAAGTCAAGATGAAGTTGCGACTCCAGGAGCTTGTGCAGCATTTTTCTCCATTCCTCATCTCAATGACACAACCATCTCTCTATTGGCCAGCAGTACTCTGAAAACGCTGCACATTGGCACCACACAGTGCGATGCGGACTACTTCGCTGCAGCTTTGTTGCAAGCCAGGAGCTCAACGTCAGTCGCGAGCTCGTTAGTGGATCTTGATGTGACTTCTCTCGCCACTGATACACTTTGTGAGGCACTGGGCAATTGTTGTGCTAATCTGCGCACGCTTCGTCTCAGTCGTTCTCGATATTTTTCGGCTACAAGTTTTCTGGCTGTGCTTCGTGGTTGTCCCAGACTGCGAGCACTGGAGCTGGAGAGTTGTGAACAGATCCAAGACGAAACTCTGGTAGAACTAAGCACTTCGCCTTGTTGCCCACACCTGGAAACGCTCGTCCTCTCTAACGACTGGCAGCTAACAGACACCGGCATAGCTGCACTGCTACGCCCGGCAACTAGTCTATTCCGCCTTGATGTGCGTCACTGTCCGGAGGTTTCATTGACCGTATTGCAAGCTTTAGCTGCGGCACGCGGACATGTCAGCGAGGCTACTCGGGACGGTTTAACCCCACGTCACCCCAATGTCGTTGCGTTTTTGCGTCGTGAACACGAACGACGAGCAGCAGGACGGAAAATATCTCGTTGGCTACGCTGTAGGCTAGACGCCCGAGTGAGTGCGAAATCTACATTGGAGCGTGCACTTGCCTATTTCCGAAGACTGAAAGTCGTGACACAACGAATTCAGCGCTGGTATCGCAACATTTCAGCCCAGAGGAAGCAGCGTCGAATGATTGCTGAAGCTCGACGACTTCGACATGAACAGTGCCAAGCGAATTGGCATTGGATTCAAGCGCTCTGTGTTCTTAGTCGTAAGCTGAGGATATTTGCACGTGATTTCATTGCTGCTCGGCAACGCGCAGCTTTCGAGAAGGCAGAGCAGCTTCGTTTGCTGCGTGAAAAAGCAGCGGTCGATATTCAAAGAATAGCGCGAGGCTGGTTAGGACGACGGAGAGCTGTTGAGGCACGCCACGCTCGTGAGCTTTGGCTCCAACGTCGTGAGGAAGCAGCTACAGATTTACAGCGAGCGTTCCGAGGCTACCGATCCAGAAAACTGACTGCGAAACTCCGACACGAGTTAGAACTCGTGACTGAAAATGCCATGGAAGTCTATTCCATTCGGTTTCTTGCCGCTCTAGGTATCCAACGAACAATGCGTGGGTTCTCAGGGCGACAGCATGCAAACCATCGTGCTGTGGAGGCATACGAGCTGCTTCAACTGAAAATTGCGCGGTCAAAACAGATTCAAAGAGCTTACCGGGCTCATATCGCGCGTGTAGCTCTTCGTCGAATGCTGTTTCGTGGTGCTAGTGCGCTTCAGAAAGTGTTCCGTGGGTTTCGTGGGCGAAAAGAAGCTCGCGTTGTTGTGCTTGTCCGTTCCTATACGTCTCACCCACGAATTCTCATCTTGATGAAGAATTCCATCTACACTCGGGACTTGGCAGTGGCTTGGAAGCGCAAGAGAGACGCTGGCATGAAAGTGGCATTTTCATTGCAGCGGAGATACAGAGGGTTTTGCGGGCGACGGCAAGCACGCCTGGTCTTGGCTCGTAAGCATCAGCGCTGGTACTTGGAAGACACTGGAGCTCGGGCGATTCAGCATTTCTTCCGAAGTATCATGTTCGTACAGAATTGGTGATGAAAAGTTCTGTCTGCATTGTGCTAACACGTGCTTCTTTTGCTGCAGTATCCTAGTTCGGCTTGCAAGGTTCGAAGCATTGTTGTGTCTGAGACGACGCAGTGCTACAAAGATACAAGCTACATGGCGGATGTGGCTGGCCAAGGCGTTAGCAACCGCTCGAAGTTACAAAATGATCGCCACCGTCAACACACTGCGATTCTGAACGGGATTGCAGCGCAGCAACAAGACCGTCGACTCTTTCTTCATCGAGGTGCTGCACACTCGATTGTATCACTCTACCGTGCATCCCTAGCTGCTCGTGGATGGCAAACACCGACGTACATCAGGCTACTACACTGCTCTGCAACTCAGATTCAGGCACTTGTCCGTGGCCATTTCGGCCGTGTGTATGCGAAATGGCTCCGAGAAGTACTAACAAGCGCAGCAGCCATGGTTCAACGTGCATGGCGTGGGAAATTGGGCAAGAAAATGTGGCGTGAACTCATGGGCGAACGGCAGCAGCTACGCCGAGTCCAGGAAGAAGGCGATCGAGCTGTATTGATAGCGCAGAAGCAAACAGCGCATTACGCACTGACGGCATTCGAGCGTGAGATGCAACACGCGGTTGTGCTCCAGCGCTGGTTTCAAACGTTGAAGAACCGGCAGGTTTTCCGTGAAGCCCGTGAGCACCGGGATCGAGAAGCGCGTACCCGTGCCGAAAACAAGGTCATCTCAATAGTGCGTAACTCAACAGGGAGTGTAGTTTTCCAGGCTCAAGTATGGCGCGATTGCGTGGATCGTAAAGCGGAACTGGTGGCGCTTCAAGAAAGCGATTGCACTGCGATGGAGAAAGAGATCGAAGAATTAAAAGGCGCCTGTGTTGAGGCGCATGCCGGCTCCGTTCAAGCGTCAAGAGAACTTGCCGAGTTGTCCAAACGCAAAAATGAGTTTGAACGTTCTCGCACGCGCAGAAGGAAAGCGACAGAGGCGGTAAAGCAGCGCATTCAGCCGTTTGCGGTCCGTGCTAAGCAGTTGACAATGGAAAGCGCACAAGAGTTGAATGCCACTCGACAGCTTCAGATGGAACTAAGACGCATGCGCACCGAATTGCGGAAGTTCCATGCCAACTTGCGTGGTCGATTACCAATGGAACCTTTATTGCTCAGCGGAGATGTCGAGATGCTTCTGGCGGGGATAACTAGTGAGGGGGTTTCTGACGACGAAGAGGAGGAAAAACCATTAGAGGAATCATCATGAATCGATGGCGCATCTGTATTTATCGAGTTGTACTTGTACCTGTTAGCACTGTCGCCGTGTGTGCTAGCAACCAACTGGAGCTAACACGCCTCATTTCAGAGTTTACTCTGCTCCTCATACATTTCGTCGATGGTGTCGCTGAAATACTTGATGAGTTCGAAGCGCTTGGGTTTGAATGTAGGCGTAGCCAACCCGTTTTCCGGCGTGAACTGCTCCGCATGCAGTCGCAACTTATGAGCACGCTCGAAAGGGAGGAGTTTTGCGGCTAGTGCCAACTGCCGCAAGTCTTCTTGGATGACGCTAACAAGTGTCCTGTTACCAGGAGTGCAGAGCTTTTCCAGCGAGGCTTCTTCCCCTCTGAGTCCTTGCTTCTCAGCCCACGCAGCAACGAACTCGGGATCCGGTACGACGATACCCACCACATAATTCTTGAACGAGTCACCGTGCACAAACACTTGTGCCACAAACGGACTTTGGCCGTAGACGCCCTCGACACGCTCCGGTGAAACGTATTCGCCCTGTGATAGCTTGTAAATGTTTTTCTTGCGATCAATGACTGTCAGCGTCCCATCCGGATTCCACTGCCCGATGTCACCCGTGTGGAACCAGCCATCATCATCAAGCACTTCGTTCGTCAACTCTGGCTGCTTGTAGTAGCCCTTGAAGACGTGTCCAGACTTGGTCAGAATCTCGCCCCGTGGACACGGTGTATCACGAGTGTAGTAGTGCTTTTCCGGCACATCTTCGAGGCGAATCTGTGCACCTGAAACGGGAATGCCCACGTGTCGGGTCATGGGCATGACGTCCATAGCGCACGAAACAACCGCCGCAGTTTCCGTAAGTCCATATCCTTCCAGCACTGGACAGCAGAATACAATCGCCATGAACTCCTTCACTTCCTTCGACAAAGGCGCCGAGCCACTCAAGATATAGCGAACACGACCACCCAGCACCATCTTCAGCTTGTCGAACACCAAACGGTCCCAGAACGCGTGCGTATAGTATCCCTCTGCAAGGTACTCCTTCTTGACTGCATAAGCCTGGTCGAACAGAAGCTTCTTGAGTCCTCCAGCAGCTGCAACCCCCTGCGTGATCTTGTCGTGAATGCGGTTCAGTAGTCGCGGCACGGATGGGAATACTGTCGGCTTCAGCTCCGCCATGTCTTCCAGAAGCTTCGTCACGTCGCCCTGGTAATATCCGATGCATCCTCCTTTAGCAATGATGTGAGCCTGTACATTGCGCTCAAAGCAGTGGGCTAAGGGCAAGAACGAGAGATGCACGTCCGACTCGTACAGCGGAGTGATATCAATGGAGCACAAAATGGAGGCGATCATATTCGAGTGCGTCAGCATCACACCCTTGGGATCACCCATCGTACCCGACGTATAGCAGATGGTACAGAGGTCATCAGGAAGTGGGGGATCTGCTTCAACAGGGTTGACACGGCCGATTTCCATGAGCTGATCCAAGGTCATGAGGGACACGTCGTTGGCTCTTGCAAGACTCACATCTTGGCCGTCGATCTTGTCTTCGAATTGTACGACAGTCTCCACACTTGGACAGTCATCGATACAGGCCATCAGCGTCTTAAGCTGCTCTTTGGCACAGAAAATCACCTTCATCTCCGTATGGTTGATGATGTAAGGCACAGCCGTGGGGCCAAGCGTGTCGTACAGCGGCACAAGCGTGAACGTCATGCGGCTGGTACTGTGCTCCACTATGGACCACTCGTAGCGGTTCTTACTGAAGATACCCACGAGAGCATCTCGTTGCAGTCCAAGTTCATGGCTCATTCCAGCCGAGCAGTGCTCCACCGCCACAAGGAACTCGCTGAGTGTCACCCACTCGTAAGGACCCGCAATACCCGTCTCAGGATCCACCTGACGCGTTCCAAAGAGCTTGTGTGAACCCTCAGGGTCGACCTCCCGCCGACTCATCAAGTTCGTGTACAGCGTGAAGCTCGGGTCGAATCCCGAACGCAGCGTAGACACATGGACGGAGCTGGATGTGGCAGTAGCCGTGTCGGGAATCACGCGCGAATGGATCAATTTTGGCTCGATTGGTGCAGCGCTCATTGTTGCTAGGATCTTCGTGTAGGAACTCGGAGGCCAATTGAAGAGTGATGAGGTCGCGTGGCCTGAGACTGAGGTCCATTGACCCTCCGAGATGATGTGCTGATCCAGGACCATTTCGCTACATAGTTGTTGACTGGCGAAATGTTTTTCAAAGCTTGTAAAACTGGTTAGATGCATGGGAACTCAGATATAGCATATTTGTGTCGCACACACTACAAACAATCTCAAAAAGGGGGAGTTAGCTGGCTAATCTGTATGGCGAGTGTCATGTCTTCCGACGCTGCAGTGGCCGCGAGCTTCTCGGAGCTGAAGGCGGCGCTGAAGCGTGAAAATTACTCTCGTGCTGTGGATATTTGCAACAAGAGTGAGTATATTGGTGGTGCTTCGAATAGAAGACTCTGTATCTGACTTTAGTTCATGTGTAGTCCGCTCCAAGTTCCCGGACGATGTCGATGCTGTTAAAACGAAATGTGTGGCGCTCATTCGTCTAGAGAAGGTTTGCAGATTTGTCTACTAGGTTGTTGCCCAAGACTACGTTACTAAATATTAACGACTGTCCTCTGTGTAGTTCGACAAGGCGTTGGAATTGGCTGTCAAGTATGACTTCCTGGGCACTGAAAAAGCCTACTGCCTCTATCGCCTTAAGCAGGACGACGATGCACTCGCTATTCTTGAAGGAGGAGGTGCGGAGTCGAAGAGCACTGCGCAGTTGCATCTGGCGGCTCAATTGGTGCGCTCACAACTTTCAACGTTGGAAGGGAGCATCTACCGTACGTCTGACACGATTTTTCTATGCTTTCTGCAGCACTTCCGAAAGGGAAACTACGACCAGAGTATCCGTATTTACGAGTTGCTGCTGTCGCAGGCTCAGGAGGTACGTGGAAAGCGATCTGTCAAGTGCTAGCCTAAATCTTGACTGTAATGTAAATGTTTTGTATAACTGCAGGGTGATGACCTCCTGGAGCTGCAAACAAATCTGTTGGCAGCGTATGCAAGCGCTGGCAGGAGCCACGAGCTGAAAGACCGCGATATCCCTGTAAGGCCATCTCCAACTCGCACGTTCTGGGAGGAATATAGTATCACTCATGCAATTTTCAATGTGTTTTGCTGAACCAGATCGATGATGGCTTCGAGGTTGCCTTTAACAAGTCCTTCGTCGCTATTCAGTCAGGCGATTGGGAGTCAGCGGAGGAGCTCTTGGTGACTGCTGAACGTAAGTGTGCATTGTAGTTAGCTGTATGGTGTTCTGGTATATTTCTGACTTGTTGGATCCGTGACAGGTCTGTGCCGTGACACTCTTGTCGCTGATGGGGCATCGGAAGCTGAAGTTGAAGAGGAAGTGGCTGTCATTAAAACACAACTGGCGTTTGTGAAGCAAATGCGTGGCGATCTGGATGGTGCACTCTCCGATTACCGCAACGTGCTGAAGTTGAAGTACGTTGTTCCTCGAATCAATCCTCTCGGGGCCGTAGTGGCGGCTGGATTCGTATCTTAACTTATTACTTCTTGTGTAGGCTGCGCAACCGTGCTGTGGGCGCTGTGGCCTCAAACAATATCGTGACAATCCGCAAGGACCGCGACGTGCTGGACTCGTTAAAGCGACTGAAGAACATTGATGCAGCCGTGTTGTCGGATAAGTTGACCCCAGAGCAGCAGGAAGCCATTCTCACGAACCGCACGTTGTTGCTTTGCCTCATGAACAAAGTACGTTGCAACGTATCTGTGGTCTTCGTTCAAGCACGACGTACTAATAAATTGCTACTCTCAACCAGACTGAAGAGTGTCGCGAAAGCTTAGCAACCTTGAAGAAGCAGTTCCCAGCGTCGAAGTCGATTGCTGACATTGTCGTCTTGCTGACAATCAAGGATCAGTCACTGGATGCCGCGATCGAGCAGCTAAAGGTAAGAACACACACACACACACCAATGCTGAGTTGCTGATGGCAAGAGTGCTTAATTAAAAACCTGTGTGCATTATCGTAGGGTGATGTGAGCGTGGGTGGTCGCCTTGGTCTCGCGCACGTGTACTTGACGGAAGGACAAATCCTGAAGGCTGCCGAATGCATTCGCTCCATTGAGGAGCTGGCACACTCGCCGGGCACGGTGGCGACCCTTGTTGCGCTCTACGAACAAGCGGGCGACTCTGCTTCGGCTCAAGCTGTGCTTGAAAGTGCGCTGGTCCACCATAAGGCTAGTGACTACATGTCTGAGCAGGCCATGAAGATTCGCGAAGGTGACTGCTGGTACAAGATTCAGAAGAAACAATACCGCGAAGCTGCCGACGCGTACTTGGAGTTGCTGGAAGGTGAGACCGCTGGTGCTCTGGACCGCGATCTTCGCCTTCGCTCTATGGCTTCGCTTGTCGTTGCTCTGTAAGTTGTCCATGCTCCGAACTCATTGGTTAGGTAGTGTCACTGACATGCTTCTGTTCTGTTTTCAGCTCGTTCTGTGACGCTGAAGCTGCAGAGACTCGATGTGCGATGCTTCCCACTGTTGAGGAGAGCGGTGCTGATCCGAGTGAGTTGGAGAAACAGGCTCAGCGGTCGACCCGTCTGGCCGCTAAGTTCGCGGACACTGGTGACAAGAAGAACGAGTACGTATCAGACTTTTGCATGTTATGTATTCCTAGTATCATGCTCACATCTTGTTTCAACTTGTACAGACGCAAACGTGCCGCCAAGAGCCCTGAGGCTATCGCTCGCAAGCGTGCGAGGCGTAGGGAGGCGCATCTGGCCAACCTGCGTGCTCGTCCGGACTACAACGCGTCCATTGGCTTGGTGAACCCGGACCCGGAGCGCTGGATTCCGCGCAAGCAGCGTTCGCACGGTAAGCGTGGTCGTCGTGGCCGCAACCGCTTTGTTGGTGCGCAGGGAGCAGGTATGGGCACGGAGAAGGACGCTCTCAAACTTGATGCAGCTGCTCGAGCTGCGCGCAAGGCCGAATCGGACAAACCTGCTGCTGTTGTCGTGTCTAGCGGCTCTGGCATTCGCAAGTCCAAGAAGAAGAAACGCAGATAGAGAGAGTACCAGGACCCTAGAACAAGTCGCTGTCCCAGTTGCAGTGGTCTGACGAGTAGCTATCTGCCCTTGCCAATAACAGACGCAGTTCCTGTCTGTCGCTTGTTGTCTGTGAATCGTTTTTCTTCTCTAGTGTTAGTGCTGCCTACCACCCTCTGCCTGCTGTACTACATCCATCCAGCGCCACTGTTTCTGCGAATTCCATCCACACCTGTGCACCAGACGAGTATAACGTAGCTGCTTCGTCTAGACAGTGGTGAAACTGGGCGCCTTCTCACGCAGATAGAAGAGCTTTGCACGACGCACACGCTTCTTGCCTTTGTGGATGAATGCCTCCTGCAACACCTTGACGCTCTGCAGCAGTGGCGAGTGCAGGAAAATCTTCTGCTCGTAGCCGTATCCGCCAATATGCTGTACACCAACATACACAACCAATCAATCTCTCAACAACGGCATAAACATATCAGCAGCACAGTAACTTACGTTGCGGATGACAAATGAGCTGCCAGTGCCACGGTTTCGCCGAGCCAGCACGACGCCCTTCACACGCTGCACACGGCCGCTCGTACGGCTCAGCAGGTATTGCACCTCAACCGAATCGCCAGGCTTGAAGTTGTCAATGTCCTTTCCCTCCGAAGCCTTGGCCACGGCCTCAGCCTCCAGCTGCAGAAGCAATGACGCCGCGCGTTTCGTGGGGATCTTGAGTTTGGTGCGCTTGGGCTGCTCAGCCACAGGCGTCGAAGAAGCGGCCGCTTCTGTGGAGAAAAAGGAGATCTGAGCGCTCAGCAGAGGCGCACGGCGCGATCCGGCGGCTCCTGCGACGCGCGCGAAGCTCTTAGTTGCGGCTGCGAGCATGTTCCTACGTCTCCCTGATGAGTTCTGCGGTCAATAGAGCTCGATGGCCAATCGTGAGGTGTGTGGTGCACATAACATTTGCAATTTAAAGTGTACCGTAATATTGGTACAGTTGAAGTGACCTTGTGCATGTAACACAGCTTTTTGCATGAAATTTAATCCAGACGAATGCTTCAACCACTTTACACTTCTCGTTCGAGATCGTCGCTGTTGTCGCTGTCGCTTCTGATCAGCGCACGCTTGAGTTCTTCAACTTCTGGGCCTTTTTCGTTTGGATAGATGGGCTTCCGTTTGTTCCAGGATTCTATGAGCTCCTCCAGGAACCGATACACGAATAGGCCCAGCATGATGAACACCAAACCTGCAATGTCCTTCGCGTGTAGTGGCTGGTGCTCTGGCATGAACGGAAATGTGAATGCGACGTTGCCTAGTGGAACCATAATGGTCATCGCCTGTACGACAAATATTGGTAAGTATTACTTGAAGTACTTGACATCAAGTCAACTACATGCAGTGTAGTCACTTACCAGCCATAAAATGTTAGCGCTGCCGAATTTTAGAATCAGGATGATCAACAGGTTGTAGGCCACGTTAAACAGCAGATACGCAGTCACGTAAATCGTTGCCTTCTCGCAGTCATCCTTGTGTGCTCCTTCAGTGATGGTGTTCTGCCCCAAGTAGCACATCAACCCGTCGTACAGATTTTCTGGTAGTTCACGAGGGGTAACTGGGTGATCTCCGACCATTGCTGCGGGGAACGTCAGTGGAATTGCACAGAGGAACTGGAACACAGCGATCCAACCATTCAGGTAAACCGCATCGAGCTCCGCTTCGCCAAGCGTCTTCTCCTTGTAAACACTGGACAAGCACATGGGGACGCAGCTAAAGATCATAACAATAGACCACAGCACTATCAGGTGCGGGTCCGTGCCAGCGCTACTGCTCGAGTTTCCTGAGCCCAGTACGATCAACAGGCCCAGCGATACGACCACTGCTCCGACATACTGGTAGCCTGAGTACTTGGCTTTAAGTAGTAGACTGGAGATCAGCATCGAGATAGGGATCGCAGCTTGGCCCAGCAAAATGATTAGCGAGCCTCCTAGATACGTAGCAGCAAACACTTGTAGAATGCCAGCGATGGAGTCAAGTCCTCCCATAACGGCAAACTTGCGCTTGGGGATACTGCGCTGTTCCCACGTAATCGCACTTCCGTATTTGATCATTGGTAGGATGTACGCGAAACTGATTGGGATCTGTAAGTTAATAAGTGAGCACACAATTATAACAACTTGCAGCTAAAGCTCAAAGAAGGAATGCTGCACGTACGTAGACGAATGTCGTGAGCAGATTAAGGAACGTTGGGTAGTTATGCATCGGAATGGTCTGCAGTCTGTCAGTGCAACAAAGTCAGCACTTATATAAGTCGCGGTGGTTTGTAAGAACTAAACTCACTTCTGAAAGACTTGTATCAACAAAGGAGAACAAGGCGTCAGCGTACAGGATTCAAGTAAGAATTACTTAGTAGTAATCTACGTACTTTTGTTGCCGAGGCCCACGAAGACCATCGCGACGAAGCTCACGAGGAGCTTCACATCGCGTTCTGCTTCTGCCCTCGTCGTCATCTTCTTCTTCTTTGTGAATCTTCAAAGTGTGAAGGTGTGCAGTACGTCTCATTGGTACATTGTACCCTGTTTCAACCTGGAAGTCATTTTTTAACAGAGACTATGGGCATCGCAGTCGTGGGGATTGTCTTTCTGACGTTGTTAGTGGTCACAGGATGGACAGGTGTGGCCTGGGTGTTAACCCCGTGCTTCGTAGTCGCAGCGCTACCATTGCCGACGTTTTTGCAGACCAAACGCTTCTACCGTCGCGTCACTCGCCTCATGTACGTCGACCTTTATTACCCTAAAGAGAAAACGTACCTATATTTTGCTGATTGGAATGGTGTTTTGCAATGAAATGGAGCAGACAATGGGCGTGGATGGGTCAAGTAGTGCTGCTGCTTGGTATGATTAAAGGTTGAAGTTGTCATTGCTAGACGCTCACCATTACTTTTGTAGAAAAACTCTTTGGAATTCAGGTTCGAGTTTACGGTGACGCAGAGACCAAGGCCCATGAGAGTGACATGCAGCAGGATCGAGCACTGTGGCTGTCGAACCACCGCACACGCATCGACTGGATGCTGCTGTGGAGCGTCGCGTGGCGGACGCGCACGCTGCACCAGTTGCGGATCGTCTTGAAGGCCCCACTGCGCAAAATCCCAATCTTCGGGTGGGCCATGCAGCATTTCATCTTTATTTTCCTGGTATGACAACACTTTGGGAGCTTGAATTAATTTTATTCTCTAATGTGTGTGTCCTTTTGTCCTGTAGCACCGTCACTGGGCTGATGACCAGGTGAACCTACAGAAGTTGCTTCCGTTCCTCTCATCGAAAGAACCGGAGGCTTCATACCTCCTTTTCCCCGAAGGCACAGACCTCAGTGAGAGTAACTTGGAGAAGAGTGCAGCATTTGCTGAGAAGAACGGACTACCACGTCGTCAATACTCACTCTACCCACGCACGACAGGCTGGACATTCATGTTTCCACTGCTTCAGTCGCAACTCACTGCGGTATATGATGTCACCATGTTCTATGTGGATTACGCCGCTAACGAACGTCCGTCGGAGGCGTCTCTGCTATCTGGTCGTGTGCCGCGAATGATCCATTTCTACATCGAACGGACGGATATTTCGGCACTTCGCAGCAAGAGCGAGAGTGAGTTGGCAATCTGGATGGAAAAGCGCTTCGAACGGAAGGAGTCGCTGCTGAAGAATTTCTACGAGTCGAATGGCAAGCTTCCGGAGGGAGCTGAACCTCTTTTTGATGAGAGCCAAGCGCCGGCAATGATCGCGTTGGTGGTGTTTTGGCTAGTGCTGATTGGAGCTACAACACTTCTCGGTCTGATTGGCAATTTGATCTCCATAGTTGCTGCAGTTGTGCTTATCGCTGGATACACCTTCAGCACCTCTTACGGTTCAGGCGTTGACGGGTTTCTCGTTAGAAATTTGTGAGTAGCGAGGTAACAACATGCATACAAGTAGAAAAAGAATTAACACCTATGGAGACGAATTTACTTGTACAGACTTGTTTACGCTTTAGTAATGTAATGTGCAAGTGAACTAAAAGAATACGAAATGAACACCCGCAGTCTCTACTTACGAACACAACGCGGTGGTGGCAGTGGTAACTCCACAGAAACGCTCGTAGGTGACGATGGAGCTGAGCGACCTCCAGCATTGAGTGTGATCCACGGATGACCCAACGCCTGGGCTGCTGTAATTCTCTTGACAGGATCCTTCTCTAGTAGTCGAGTCAAAAGCTGCTTCACCTGTGGCGATGCCTTTGGTCTACTAGGGAACTCCAGCTCTTGGTGCGTGCACGCGCTTGGCGGGTAGAAAGGTCCGTAGCCAAATACCATCTCGAACAGCATGATTCCAGCACTGAACATGTCAATGGGAGGGCCGTAGGATGCTTTACCATCCAGTAGCTCAGGAGCAATGTAGCCCACCGTACCGAAGATGCCAGCAAACGGTAGTGACGTCTCATGAGCGTCGAAGGCTCGTGAAGCACCAAAGTCACATAGCTTCACTATGGCGCCATCGTCGTCCAGTAACACGTTGTGTGGCTTGATATCATGGTGGACAATGTTGTTGATATGAAGGTACTCCAGTGCTTGCAGCAGTTGGCGAAAGAATTCACGGCACTTGTTTTCTTCAATTCCTGCACCACTGATCATCGTATTGAGGGAGCCGCTATCGGCTCGCTCCAGAATGAAGTAGTGAGCACCGTCGTCTTCATATACGTCCAACAGTTTGACAATGTGCGGATGATCCAGACCTTTGTGAATAACCTGCTCGCGAATCACCGACTGCTTTTCCTCTGGCGAAATCAAAATGTACTTTGGCACGATTTTCACTGCAACCTCTTCGAGAGAGGACTTGTCTTGCCCGGAGCAAACTTTTCCATAAGCACCAGCAGCAAATGACTCACGAATGAGGTAGCGTCCATGCATAGCCTTTTCACGTGGAGTGAGCAGTGCAGAGCTCTCCGAAGCCGTGCGCATGCGAGGACTTGCCACACTTTTACGTGAAGATCCAGCACGCATTACCGGCGATGCACGCACACTCCCTTCCTTTTTCAAAGGAGTCATGGAGACAGCATCTTCATTAATAGCATGCGCTGTGAAGGAGTTGAACGAACTGCGCTCCGTATTTGTACTACTACCTCCCGAGCAAGGCTTAGCATCAGTTTCGTCCTCATCGTCATCTTTAAACTCCCTCGTGTTGATTCGCATGCTCTGACTCTTCTTCGGACAGGCTGCAGCCATTGACACTGAACGACGACGACGCGTAGCTGCTAGTCTTGCCTCTTCGAAGCTCAGTGCACGAAGATAGCGGTGGTCGCCAGCATTCCGGTGCTGGAACCAGGAAGGGTCAACGCCGCAGCGCACGCGGTTGCAGATGACGATATCCTCCTCCAGGACACTGAAGTTACGCAGGAGCAGCAGCTTCTTGCCGTTATGACGCTTGGTGCGCTGGTTCTCAGCTTCCACAGCGACAGCGCCCATCTGTGACGTCGGGTGTTCAGGTTTGCTGTGTGAGCGCTGGAAGGTGGAGCCGCTGCCCAGACGCACTATAGCGATGTCATGCGCCGAGAGGTCCAGTGGGGCCTTGGCAGGAGGCGCTGGGCTTAACAGTCGAACGGAATCGTGGCTCATTATTGTCGGTTGATGTCGCGAAAGGCTTAAGGACTTGACGGCTATTCTGAGAGTGGTGATGTCGGAGCGCAACGCTTCGCTTCCAGGAGTTCGGCTTGGGATTTGTATGGAGCATCTTCAACAGGTGCGTTGATACGCGCCGATGTCGACACGGCACAGGATTTGGGAAAAGCTGGGGCTGCCGTCAAAAAGCTGAGTGGAGAGCCACATGTCTGTTATGAGTGTGTGTGTATGTGTACGTGTATTCGCAAGGTGCTGCAAGCTCAGTGTATTCTCCTCCAAATGTATTATAAAGTTAGTGTTGAAAGATGGATGCAGTTGACTCAACATGACGCGAAAAAAATGGATGTGTCACTTGCTAAGTATGCAAGCGAAATACATGTATCTACGTTGAGATTGACGCTGAAAGAGATAACTCTGTACAATAAATTGGCTAGTAAGTGCTGACCGCAGAGCCGATCATTAGCCATCTGCAGTAGCTTCAACTTCGTGCTGACGACCACAACAGCATCGAGCTTGGTACATCTATCGCACACGCATTACTAGTAAAATCGTCTACCTCGACTACTGTCATCGCCAGGGAGGAGTTCATACGCTGCCTCCTCGCTCTCATCGTCCAGAAAGAGTCCCGGGACGTCCAGAGCTGTAGAAAACTGGAAGCGCGGTAGCACATAGAACACGTACAATGCGCCCCAGTTTGGCACGAGGTACGTTCCGATGGAGATCGTCAAGCGTACCGACTGCTCAATGATCCCACCGTTCTCGTCGAAGAACATACTATCGCACTCGCGCTTCTTGCCTGTCAATGCCAGCGATCAGTCAGTTTCTTTAGTCTTGTTTCAAGGTGAAGTAGTAAATTCATCCTCACCTCCAACGCTAAACGAGAGGTACGCATCCACCGCGAGCTGCAGGCTCGTACTCACGAGATTACACTGATCACACAGACAAATACGTCCATATATATATCAACGTTCATGGGTCACAAAGTCCGATCGAGCACTTACGATCAGGAGTACCCAGAGTTGATGATGTGACTGCTCCAGCTCGGTCAGCTCAGCGGAATCCTGGAATTTTTTGCGCTGAAAAATAGGAAAGTCAGTGTTTAAGCTAGAATGGGATGGATACATTTACCACCTAGAGAACCTGTTTTCGTGCTGTAGAGTTGATCTCCTCAAGAACCACTCGGCCTGGAACAGCAAATCCAGCTGCCAAACCAAACGATTGTCAACTTAAAGATCCTCAACGGTTGGCTGATGTTGGACTACGCACCTGTGAGGACGATTCCTGTTACCGACATGGCCATCCACGTAATATGGTGGCAATCGATCTCGTCGTAGGCTCCGACCACCAGCATCGCGTCTGCCGTCATACCAATCGAAGCAAGCCCCACAATCGGGATCAGCATGTTGTAAAACTATAAGGTACGAAGAAAAATAATGTTAATTCCACCAACAATCTAGCAGTACTGCCCTCCTAAACGTACCAGTTTCGTCCGATTAACGAGTTCCCCGGCAGATTTCCCGTACAGAATGCAGGAGATGGCGATCTGTATACACCGAAAGTACTTGGCCAGCACGAGGACCTTGGGGCTGTTCAGGATGAAACACTCGTACACCAATAGTGCCATCTGGGCCCCCGTGAGTGCTAGCATACTGAGGTTCGTAAAATACCATTGTGAACTCAGGAAAATGGGCAGGATCCGCTGGAAAGCGTAGACGGTCGCGACTAGCGTTGCGAGACAGAACGCGCCGAACGTAAGACTACGTGCGCACACCAACAATGCGTGCTCCGTGTCGAAGACCTCGTGGCAGTCAGGGAGCAGCATGTCTAGCGGTGGCGGAGCACCGAGTGTTCGAGAAGGCCCTGCTCAGCCGAATCTTGGGTTTCTACGCACGTATCAGCCGTTTCAACTCCGTTTCAACCTTTTCAGCTGTTTAAACCAAGGATGAAACTCATTAAAAAAAGCAGTAAAAGAGTCACGCCGCAGTACCATTGCTAGGCAGTGAGGAAGGGAGGGGTAGCAACCAGTTATTACTGAATCTCTTCTCAATGCTGCACAATGGTGCACAATTGCTCTTTACCTGGACGTCAGTTTTTTTTTTTCTTCAAGATTCACGTGTTTTCAAGCATCGGTTTCGGGCAGTTTCTCGAGACTAAAATGAATCGGCGGGACGGAAGTGCTGTCATTGCCCGATTTTCTCCGCACTACACCTGGCCATGTTCTCTCCCCGTTTAAACGACTCGTGCAAAGATTGCGATCTTCGCACACCCGCGCTCGTGCACGACATCGCTGAAGAAGGATCGGACATGACACGTGAGATTTACAGCGCCGCGTTGAAGGGGTCACAGGGTGAACTAGTCCGAGTCAAGTCGCTGCCGGATGTGAGTGAGGTTCTCTACAAAGACATCGGTTCGTGATAGCACTGCAACACGAGGTCAATGGTTATTGGTCTAAGTGTCGTGTTAATTCTGCAGGCAAGGCGTCGGATCTTGCTCAGCCAGGAGGATTCCGTCGCGACCACGTCATTGCCAACTTGCCCGCCGGAAGCACGGTCGTGCCAACATACGTACAAAATTCATTTCTTGCATCACTCGGCCCCAGTAGCTTGGTACAGTCCACCTACCGCGACTTTGCCAACGATGCTATGCATCTCGGCGACGAGTACAGCGAGAATGTACGTATATCTTTTGTATCGTTATGAATACCGATTTCTGAACGGGGGTGCAATTGCAATTGTCTTGTATCCAACAGGAAGAGTTAATCCCGTTATTCGGTAGCCTCGACGCGTTTCCTACAACAAAAAGTGAGGTCTCAACTAGGGGTGCATCCGTCAAGAAGACCATTTTTACGATCTTCAAGTCATTTATTGGCAGCGGGATTTTGTTCCTACCCAAAGGATTCCAGAATGGAGGGATGCTGTTTTCGATTGTGGGGCTATGCGTTTCGGCAGCGCTGTCAACTTTTTGTATGCTGCGTTTGATCGAATGTTCCAGTGTGCTTCTTCACTCGCACAACCATCATAACGTTTCGTACGGTGTTGTGGGGGAGCAAGCTTTTGGCGCTATGGGTCGACGCGCGGTGAATCTATCGTTGGTTCTCTCGCAGATCGGGTTCTGCTGCTCTTACCTTATTTTCGTGGAGAAAAACATTGGAGAAGTCCTACTGCATGCGTTCAACCTGCAGAGCTCGATCACGACGTCGTCGTGGACGCTTATTCTACTGCAAATTCCGCTCTACACTCCACTAGCCTGGGTGCGTCGGCTGGAGTACTTTGCAGCCACGAGTTTGTTTGCAGACGTCCTCATTGTGTTTGGTCTGGTGTACATCCTCAGTTATACTGTGAAGACACTCGAGAGTACGCCTCCTAACGAATCAACGTGGGAGTATTTCAATTCTGAGAACTGGGCGATGTTTCTTGGTGTCGCTGTCTACTGTTTCGAGGGTATCGGATTGGTGCTGCCTACATACGATTCCATGGATGATCAGATCAAACACAAATTCCCAGCAATTTTGTCGTGGTGTGTGATGTGCATCCTGGTCATTTGCATTGTTTTCGCTGGCATCGTGTACGCAGCATTTGGTCAGAATACCCAATCGGTGGTGACTTTAAACCTGCCCAGCTCAGGTGAAAGCACGGGGACGATGGTCGTGCAGCTCACGTACTCTCTGGCTCTAGTGCTATCGTATCCTTTGATGCTGTACCCAGTAATTAACATCCTCGAAAGCAAGATATTCCCTTATCAGCGAGTCAAGGGCTTCTGGAGATGGAAAAAGAATGGGTTTCGCTTCGCACTCGTGTGCCTCACGGCTGTTATTGGGTACTTCGGCAAGGAAGAGGTAAGTTTGTTTTGTTTGGCCATTGCTCGTACTGCTGATTAATATCTCGGAATTGGATCTTGTGTACGTATCCAGCTGGATAACTTTGTCTCCATCATTGGAGGGTTCTGTTCCGTTCCGCTTGCTTTCATTTATCCATGCATTTTTCACTCTCGGTAAGTCTGTCTGTGGAAGTACATGTAGTTTTACCCGTGATCGCAACTAATTGCTTGTCTAGGTTGGTTGATCGGGGGCATCTTGTCAATGCCATTGTAGTTGTAATTGGCTTGTGCACGATGACTTTTGCCACATACCAGGCCGTTTCGACGTGGAAGTAGTTCCGGTGCTGAACCATTCAACTGAATAAAATTCATAGACCTGATAGCATCCGGCGATTTAGTAAAGTGACAATTATTATTACCTCAAGGGGAGATCACTTGGCTTTTGTCTGTGGGCAAAAACAGCTTTTTTTTTTTTTTTTTTTTTTTTTTTTGGGGGGGGGGGGGGGTTAAACAGTTTGAAAGTGCATGACCAGACCACTTCGTACTTTTTGACGCTTCAAGCGTTCTACAGGAGAAGGGTGGTAACTTGTACAAACTCCCGCACTTAGGAAAAGCACGACTTCGGAACGAGAAGCCCTTTCCAATCTGCCTGCGCTGCAGTCAAGAGCTGTACAATTCTGCTGTAGCTTTACTATCGTCAACAAACCGAAGCAGTGCCAGAACTTCCATTCACTGAGGTTTTGCCTCACGACAGCGATCTAATGTTGCATTTGCGCTCTCTTATAACTCAACTTGCAATCCAGATGGCTCCACAGCGTTTCCTGTGTAGAATTCATTTTGTCTTTTCGACCAATTTGCTGTCTACACAAGCATTCTAACGAAAGGGGCGTCGTCCACAATCCATAGAGCAGCGAAGTATAGAAATGCCTACCCTAGGAAAATAATCACCAACTATCGCGTGCGCGCGCACACCCGAGACAGACAATTCACACCCGCAGCACCCTTTTCAAACACCAGATATCATCCCCCCACTCTCAGATTCTCACCACGCCTCACCATCAATTCCGAGCCTCTACGCATCACGCGGTTGCTCCAAAACGAGACCAGTACGCCCACAGATGCTGGACATGTCTGTGACCCTCGCTCGGGTCATCTGCATGTTGACTACACTCTGCACACAGACACTACCTGTTCCGTCGGTCCACCGCGGCGGGGATCGATCTGACCACGAATTCGGGGGGTCTGTGGGGTCTGTGGGGTCTGTGAGGTCTACCGCAGCACGGTCGGTCTACATGGACGCGATAAAAGCATATGTTAGCGCGAATCACGGCGAAACACGACTTTGCAGGGTTGAAAGGCGCGCGGGCAAAAGATAGCACTTGTTGGTCTCGATCCAACGACCTTTGGGTTATGAGCCCAACACGCTTCCTCTGCGCCAAAGTGCTAGCTCACACATACTCACAACCAATGCCACACAAAAACGCGCAAAATACAATGGATCGCCAACACCCACTATCGCGTGCGCGCGCACACCCGAGACAGACAATTCACACCCGCAGCACCCTTTTCAAACACCAGATATCATCCCCCCACTCTCAGATTCTCACCACGCCTCACCATCAATTCCGAGCCTCTACGCATCACGCGGTTGCTCCAAAACGAGACCAGTACGCCCACAGATGCTGGACATGTCTGTGACCCTCGCTCGGGTCATCTGCATGTTGACTACACTCTGCACACAGACACTACCTGTTCCGTTGGTCCACCGCGGCGGGGATCGATCTGACCACGAATTCGGGGGGGGGGGTCTGTGGGGTCTGTGAGGTCTACCGCAGCGCGGTCGGTCTACATGGACGCGATAAAAGCATATGTTAGCGCGAATCACGGCGAAACACGACTTTGCAGGGTTGAAAGGCGCGCGGGCAAAAGATAGCACTTGTTGGTCTCGATCCAACGACCTTTGGGTTATGAGCCCAACACGCTTCCTCTGCGCCAAAGTGCTAGCTCACACATACTCACAACCAATGCCACACAAAAACGCGCAAAATACAATGGATCGCCAACACCCACTATCGCGTGCGCGCGCACACCCGAGACAGACAATTCACACCCGCAGCACCCTTTTCAAACACCAGATATCATCCCCCCACTCTCAGATTCTCACCACGCCTCACCATCAATTCCGAGCCTCTACGCATCACGCGGTTGCTCCAAAACGAGACCAGTACGCCCACAGATGCTGGACATGTCTGTGACCCTCGCTCGGGTCATCTGCATGTTGACTACACTCTGCACACAGACACTACCTGTTCCGTTGGTCCACCGCGGCGGGGATCGATCTGACCACGAATTCGGGGGGTCTGTGGGGTCTGTGCTGTGAGGTCTACCGCAGCGCGGTCGGTCTACATGGACGCGATAAAAGCATATGTTAGCGCGAATCACGGCGAAACACGACTTTGCAGGGTTGAAAGGCGCGCGGGCAAAAGATAGCACTTGTTGGTCTCGATCCAACGACCTTTGGGTTATGAGCCCAACACGCTTCCTCTGCGCCAAAGTGCTAGCTCACACATACTCACAACCAATGCCACACAAAAACGCGCAAAATACAATGGATCGCCAACACCCACTATCGCGTGCGCGCGCACACCCGAGACAGACAATTCACACCCGCAGCACCCTTTTCAAACACCAGATATCATCCCCCCACTCTCAGATTCTCACCACGCCTCACCATCAATTCCGAGCCTCTACGCATCACGCGGTTGCTCCAAAACGAGACCAGTACGCCCACAGATGCTGGACATGTCTGTGACCCTCGCTCGGGTCATCTGCATGTTGACTACACTCTGCACACAGACACTACCTGTTCCGTTGGTCCACCGCGGCGGGGATCGATCTGACCACGAATTCGGGGGGTCTGTGGGGTCTGTGAGGTCTACCGCAGCGCGGTCGGTCTACATGGACGCGATAAAAGCATATGTTAGCGCGAATCACGGCGAAACACGACTTTGCAGGGTTGAAAGGCGCGCGGGCAAAAGATAGCACTTGTTGGTCTCGATCCAACGACCTTTGGGTTATGAGCCCAACACGCTTCCTCTGCGCCAAAGTGCTAGCTCACACATACTCACAACCAATGCCACACAAAAACGCGCAAAATACAATGGATCGCCAACACCCACTATCGCGTGCGCGCGCACACCCGAGACAGACAATTCACACCCGCAGCACCCTTTTCAAACACCAGATATCATCCCCCCACTCTCAGATTCTCACCACGCCTCACCATCAATTCCGAGCCTCTACGCATCACGCGGTTGCTCCAAAACGAGACCAGTACGCCCACAGATGCTGGACATGTCTGTGACCCTCGCTCGGGTCATCTGCATGTTGACTACACTCTGCACACAGACACTACCTGTTCCGTTGGTCCACCGCGGCGGGGATCGATCTGACCACGAATTCGGGGGGTCTGTGGGGTCTGTGAGGTCTACCGCAGCGCGGTCGGTCTACATGGACGCGATAAAAGCATATGTTAGCGCGAATCACGGCGAAACACGACTTTGCAGGGTTGAAAGGCGCGCGGGCAAAAGATAGCACTTGTTGGTCTCGATCCAACGACCTTTGGGTTATGAGCCCAACACGCTTCCTCTGCGCCAAAGTGCTAGCTCACACATACTCACAACCAATGCCACACAAAAACGCGCAAAATACAATGGATCGCCAACACCCACTATCGCGTGCGCGCGCACACCCGAGACAGACAATTCACACCCGCAGCACCCTTTTCAAACACCAGATATCATCCCCCCACTCTCAGATTCTCACCACGCCTCACCATCAATTCCGAGCCTCTACGCATCACGCGGTTGCTCCAAAACGAGACCAGTACGCCCACAGATGCTGGACATGTCTGTGACCCTCGCTCGGGTCATCTGCATGTTGACTACACTCTGCACACAGACACTACCTGTTCCGTTGGTCCACCGCGGCGGGGATCGATCTGACCACGAATTCGGGGGGTCTGTGGGGTCTGTGAGGTCTACCGCAGCGCGGTCGGTCTACATGGACGCGATAAAAGCATATGTTAGCGCGAATCACGGCGAAACACGACTTTGCAGGGTTGAAAGGCGCGCGGGCAAAAGATAGCACTTGTTGGTCTCGATCCAACGACCTTTGGGTTATGAGCCCAACACGCTTCCTCTGCGCCAAAGTGCTAGCTCACACATACTCACAACCAATGCCACACAAAAACGCGCAAAATACAATGGATCGCCAACACCCACTATCGCGTGCGCGCGCACACCCGAGACAGACAATTCACACCCGCAGCACCCTTTTCAAACACCAGATATCATCCCCCCACTCTCAGATTCTCACCACGCCTCACCATCAATTCCGAGCCTCTACGCATCACGCGGTTGCTCCAAAACGAGACCAGTACGCCCACAGATGCTGGACATGTCTGTGACCCTCGCTCGGGTCATCTGCATGTTGACTACACTCTGCACACAGACACTACCTGTTCCGTTGGTCCACCGCGGCGGGGATCGATCTGACCACGAATTCGGGGGGGGGGGTCTGTGGGGTCTGTGAGGTCTACCGCAGCGCGGTCGGTCTACATGGACGCGATAAAAGCATATGTTAGCGCGAATCACGGCGAAACACGACTTTGCAGGGTTGAAAGGCGCGCGGGCAAAAGATAGCACTTGTTGGTCTCGATCCAACGACCTTTGGGTTATGAGCCCAACACGCTTCCTCTGCGCCAAAGTGCTAGCTCACACATACTCACAACCAATGCCACACAAAAACGCGCAAAATACAATGGATCGCCAACACCCACTATCGCGTGCGCGCGCACACCCGAGACAGACAATTCACACCCGCAGCACCCTTTTCAAACACCAGATATCATCCCCCCACTCTCAGATTCTCACCACGCCTCACCATCAATTCCGAGCCTCTACGCATCACGCGGTTGCTCCAAAACGAGACCAGTACGCCCACAGATGCTGGACATGTCTGTGACCCTCGCTCGGGTCATCTGCATGTTGACTACACTCTGCACACAGACACTACCTGTTCCGTTGGTCCACCGCGGCGGGGATCGATCTGACCACGAATTCGGGGGGGGGGGTCTGTGGGGTCTGTGAGGTCTACCGCAGCGCGGTCGGTCTACATGGACGCGATAAAAGCATATGTTAGCGCGAATCACGGCGAAACACGACTTTGCAGGGTTGAAAGGCGCGCGGGCAAAAGATAGCACTTGTTGGTCTCGATCCAACGACCTTTGGGTTATGAGCCCAACACGCTTCCTCTGCGCCAAAGTGCTAGCTCACACATACTCACAACCAATGCCACACAAAAACGCGCAAAATACAATGGATCGCCAACACCCACTATCGCGTGCGCGCGCACACCCGAGACAGACAATTCACACCCGCAGCACCCTTTTCAAACACCAGATATCATCCCCCCACTCTCAGATTCTCACCACGCCTCACCATCAATTCCGAGCCTCTACGCATCACGCGGTTGCTCCAAAACGAGACCAGTACGCCCACAGATGCTGGACATGTCTGTGACCCTCGCTCGGGTCATCTGCATGTTGACTACACTCTGCACACAGACACTACCTGTTCCGTTGGTCCACCGCGGCGGGGATCGATCTGACCACGAATTCGGGGGGTCTGTGGGGTCTGTGAGGTCTACCGCAGCGCGGTCGGTCTACATGGACGCGATAAAAGCATATGTTAGCGCGAATCACGGCGAAACACGACTTTGCAGGGTTGAAAGGCGCGCGGGCAAAAGATAGCACTTGTTGGTCTCGATCCAACGACCTTTGGGTTATGAGCCCAACACGCTTCCTCTGCGCCAAAGTGCTAGCTCACACATACTCACAACCAATGCCACACAAAAACGCGCAAAATACAATGGATCGCCAACACCCACTATCGCGTGCGCGCGCACACCCGAGACAGACAATTCACACCCGCAGCACCCTTTTCAAACACCAGATATCATCCCCCCACTCTCAGATTCTCACCACGCCTCACCATCAATTCCGAGCCTCTACGCATCACGCGGTTGCTCCAAAACGAGACCAGTACGCCCACAGATGCTGGACATGTCTGTGACCCTCGCTCGGGTCATCTGCATGTTGACTACACTCTGCACACAGACACTACCTGTTCCGTTGGTCCACCGCGGCGGGGATCGATCTGACCACGAATTCGGGGGGGGGGGTCTGTGGGGTCTGTGAGGTCTACCGCAGCGCGGTCGGTCTACATGGACGCGATAAAAGCATATGTTAGCGCGAATCACGGCGAAACACGACTTTGCAGGGTTGAAAGGCGCGCGGGCAAAAGATAGCACTTGTTGGTCTCGATCCAACGACCTTTGGGTTATGAGCCCAACACGCTTCCTCTGCGCCAAAGTGCTAGCTCACACATACTCACAACCAATGCCACACAAAAACGCGCAAAATACAATGGATCGCCAACACCCACTATCGCGTGCGCGCGCACACCCGAGACAGACAATTCACACCCGCAGCACCCTTTTCAAACACCAGATATCATCCCCCCACTCTCAGATTCTCACCACGCCTCACCATCAATTCCGAGCCTCTACGCATCACGCGGTTGCTCCAAAACGAGACCAGTACGCCCACAGATGCTGGACATGTCTGTGACCCTCGCTCGGGTCATCTGCATGTTGACTACACTCTGCACACAGACACTACCTGTTCCGTTGGTCCACCGCGGCGGGGATCGATCTGACCACGAATTCGGGGGGGGGGGTCTGTGGGGTCTGTGAGGTCTACCGCAGCGCGGTCGGTCTACATGGACGCGATAAAAGCATATGTTAGCGCGAATCACGGCGAAACACGACTTTGCAGGGTTGAAAGGCGCGCGGGCAAAAGATAGCACTTGTTGGTCTCGATCCAACGACCTTTGGGTTATGAGCCCAACACGCTTCCTCTGCGCCAAAGTGCTAGCTCACACATACTCACAACCAATGCCACACAAAAACGCGCAAAATACAATGGATCGCCAACACCCACTATCGCGTGCGCGCGCACACCCGAGACAGACAATTCACACCCGCAGCACCCTTTTCAAACACCAGATATCATCCCCCCACTCTCAGATTCTCACCACGCCTCACCATCAATTCCGAGCCTCTACGCATCACGCGGTTGCTCCAAAACGAGACCAGTACGCCCACAGATGCTGGACATGTCTGTGACCCTCGCTCGGGTCATCTGCATGTTGACTACACTCTGCACACAGACACTACCTGTTCCGTCGGTCCACCGCGGCGGGGATCGATCTGACCACGAATTCGGGGGGTCTGGGGGTCTGTGGGGTCTGTGAGGTCTACCGCAGCACGGTCGGTCTACATGGACGCGATAAAAGCATATGTTAGCGCGAATCACGGCGAAACACGACTTTGCAGGGTTGAAAGGCGCGCGGGCAAAAGATAGCACTTGTTGGTCTCGATCCAACGACCTTTGGGTTATGAGCCCAACACGCTTCCTCTGCGCCAAAGTGCTAGCTCACACATACTCACAACCAATGCCACACAAAAACGCGCAAAATACAATGGATCGCCAACACCCACTATCGCGTGCGCGCGCACACCCGAGACAGACAATTCACACCCGCAGCACCCTTTTCAAACACCAGATATCATCCCCCCACTCTCAGATTCTCACCACGCCTCACCATCAATTCCGAGCCTCTACGCATCACGCGGTTGCTCCAAAACGAGACCAGTACGCCCACAGATGCTGGACATGTCTGTGACCCTCGCTCGGGTCATCTGCATGTTGACTACACTCTGCACACAGACACTACCTGTTCCGTCGGTCCACCGCGGCGGGGATCGATCTGACCACGAATTCGGGGGGTCTGTGGGGTCTGTGGGGTCTGTGAGGTCTACCGCAGCACGGTCGGTCTACATGGACGCGATAAAAGCATATGTTAGCGCGAATCACGGCGAAACACGACTTTGCAGGGTTGAAAGGCGCGCGGGCAAAAGATAGCACTTGTTGGTCTCGATCCAACGACCTTTGGGTTATGAGCCCAACACGCTTCCTCTGCGCCAAAGTGCTAGCTCACACATACTCACAACCAATGCCACACAAAAACGCGCAAAATACAATGGATCGCCAACACCCACTATCGCGTGCGCGCGCACACCCGAGACAGACAATTCACACCCGCAGCACCCTTTTCAAACACCAGATATCATCCCCCCACTCTCAGATTCTCACCACGCCTCACCATCAATTCCGAGCCTCTACGCATCACGCGGTTGCTCCAAAACGAGACCAGTACGCCCACAGATGCTGGACATGTCTGTGACCCTCGCTCGGGTCATCTGCATGTTGACTACACTCTGCACACAGACACTACCTGTTCCGTCGGTCCACCGCGGCGGGGATCGATCTGACCACGAATTCGGGGGGTCTGTGGGGTCTGTGGGGTCTGTGAGGTCTACCGCAGCACGGTCGGTCTACATGGACGCGATAAAAGCATATGTTAGCGCGAATCACGGCGAAACACGACTTTGCAGGGTTGAAAGGCGCGCGGGCAAAAGATAGCACTTGTTGGTCTCGATCCAACGACCTTTGGGTTATGAGCCCAACACGCTTCCTCTGCGCCAAAGTGCTAGCTCACACATACTCACAACCAATGCCACACAAAAACGCGCAAAATACAATGGATCGCCAACACCCACTATCGCGTGCGCGCGCACACCCGAGACAGACAATTCACACCCGCAGCACCCTTTTCAAACACCAGATATCATCCCCCCACTCTCAGATTCTCACCACGCCTCACCATCAATTCCGAGCCTCTACGCATCACGCGGTTGCTCCAAAACGAGACCAGTACGCCCACAGATGCTGGACATGTCTGTGACCCTCGCTCGGGTCATCTGCATGTTGACTACACTCTGCACACAGACACTACCTGTTCCGTCGGTCCACCGCGGCGGGGATCGATCTGACCACGAATTCGGGGGGTCTGTGGGGTCTGTGGGGTCTGTGAGGTCTACCGCAGCACGGTCGGTCTACATGGACGCGATAAAAGCATATGTTAGCGCGAATCACGGCGAAACACGACTTTGCAGGGTTGAAAGGCGCGCGGGCAAAAGATAGCACTTGTTGGTCTCGATCCAACGACCTTTGGGTTATGAGCCCAACACGCTTCCTCTGCGCCAAAGTGCTAGCTCACACATACTCACAACCAATGCCACACAAAAACGCGCAAAATACAATGGATCGCCAACACCCACTATCGCGTGCGCGCGCACACCCGAGACAGACAATTCACACCCGCAGCACCCTTTTCAAACACCAGATATCATCCCCCCACTCTCAGATTCTCACCACGCCTCACCATCAATTCCGAGCCTCTACGCATCACGCGGTTGCTCCAAAACGAGACCAGTACGCCCACAGATGCTGGACATGTCTGTGACCCTCGCTCGGGTCATCTGCATGTTGACTACACTCTGCACACAGACACTACCTGTTCCGTCGGTCCACCGCGGCGGGGATCGATCTGACCACGAATTCGGGGGGTCTGTGGGGTCTGTGGGGTCTGTGAGGTCTACCGCAGCACGGTCGGTCTACATGGACGCGATAAAAGCATATGTTAGCGCGAATCACGGCGAAACACGACTTTGCAGGGTTGAAAGGCGCGCGGGCAAAAGATAGCACTTGTTGGTCTCGATCCAACGACCTTTGGGTTATGAGCCCAACACGCTTCCTCTGCGCCAAAGTGCTAGCTCACACATACTCACAACCAATGCCACACAAAAACGCGCAAAATACAATGGATCGCCAACACCCACTATCGCGTGCGCGCGCACACCCGAGACAGACAATTCACACCCGCAGCACCCTTTTCAAACACCAGATATCATCCCCCCACTCTCAGATTCTCACCACGCCTCACCATCAATTCCGAGCCTCTACGCATCACGCGGTTGCTCCAAAACGAGACCAGTACGCCCACAGATGCTGGACATGTCTGTGACCCTCGCTCGGGTCATCTGCATGTTGACTACACTCTGCACACAGACACTACCTGTTCCGTCGGTCCACCGCGGCGGGGATCGATCTGACCACGAATTCGGGGGGTCTGTGGGGTCTGTGGGGTCTGTGAGGTCTACCGCAGCACGGTCGGTCTACATGGACGCGATAAAAGCATATGTTAGCGCGAATCACGGCGAAACACGACTTTGCAGGGTTGAAAGGCGCGCGGGCAAAAGATAGCACTTGTTGGTCTCGATCCAACGACCTTTGGGTTATGAGCCCAACACGCTTCCTCTGCGCCAAAGTGCTAGCTCACACATACTCACAACCAATGCCACACAAAAACGCGCAAAATACAATGGATCGCCAACACCCACTATCGCGTGCGCGCGCACACCCGAGACAGACAATTCACACCCGCAGCACCCTTTTCAAACACCAGATATCATCCCCCCACTCTCAGATTCTCACCACGCCTCACCATCAATTCCGAGCCTCTACGCATCACGCGGTTGCTCCAAAACGAGACCAGTACGCCCACAGATGCTGGACATGTCTGTGACCCTCGCTCGGGTCATCTGCATGTTGACTACACTCTGCACACAGACACTACCTGTTCCGTCGGTCCACCGCGGCGGGGATCGATCTGACCACGAATTCGGGGGGTCTGTGGGGTCTGTGGGGTCTGTGAGGTCTACCGCAGCACGGTCGGTCTACATGGACGCGATAAAAGCATATGTTAGCGCGAATCACGGCGAAACACGACTTTGCAGGGTTGAAAGGCGCGCGGGCAAAAGATAGCACTTGTTGGTCTCGATCCAACGACCTTTGGGTTATGAGCCCAACACGCTTCCTCTGCGCCAAAGTGCTAGCTCACACATACTCACAACCAATGCCACACAAAAACGCGCAAAATACAATGGATCGCCAACACCCACTATCGCGTGCGCGCGCACACCCGAGACAGACAATTCACACCCGCAGCACCCTTTTCAAACACCAGATATCATCCCCCCACTCTCAGATTCTCACCACGCCTCACCATCAATTCCGAGCCTCTACGCATCACGCGGTTGCTCCAAAACGAGACCAGTACGCCCACAGATGCTGGACATGTCTGTGACCCTCGCTCGGGTCATCTGCATGTTGACTACACTCTGCACACAGACACTACCTGTTCCGTCGGTCCACCGCGGCGGGGATCGATCTGACCACGAATTCGGGGGGTCTGTGGGGTCTGTGGGGTCTGTGAGGTCTACCGCAGCACGGTCGGTCTACATGGACGCGATAAAAGCATATGTTAGCGCGAATCACGGCGAAACACGACTTTGCAGGGTTGAAAGGCGCGCGGGCAAAAGATAGCACTTGTTGGTCTCGATCCAACGACCTTTGGGTTATGAGCCCAACACGCTTCCTCTGCGCCAAAGTGCTAGCTCACACATACTCACAACCAATGCCACACAAAAACGCGCAAAATACAATGGATCGCCAACACCCACTATCGCGTGCGCGCGCACACCCGAGACAGACAATTCACACCCGCAGCACCCTTTTCAAACACCAGATATCATCCCCCCACTCTCAGATTCTCACCACGCCTCACCATCAATTCCGAGCCTCTACGCATCACGCGGTTGCTCCAAAACGAGACCAGTACGCCCACAGATGCTGGACATGTCTGTGACCCTCGCTCGGGTCATCTGCATGTTGACTACACTCTGCACACAGACACTACCTGTTCCGTCGGTCCACCGCGGCGGGGATCGATCTGACCACGAATTCGGGGGGTCTGTGGGGTCTGTGGGGTCTGTGAGGTCTACCGCAGCACGGTCGGTCTACATGGACGCGATAAAAGCATATGTTAGCGCGAATCACGGCGAAACACGACTTTGCAGGGTTGAAAGGCGCGCGGGCAAAAGATAGCACTTGTTGGTCTCGATCCAACGACCTTTGGGTTATGAGCCCAACACGCTTCCTCTGCGCCAAAGTGCTAGCTCACACATACTCACAACCAATGCCACACAAAAACGCGCAAAATACAATGGATCGCCAACACCCACTATCGCGTGCGCGCGCACACCCGAGACAGACAATTCACACCCGCAGCACCCTTTTCAAACACCAGATATCATCCCCCCACTCTCAGATTCTCACCACGCCTCACCATCAATTCCGAGCCTCTACGCATCACGCGGTTGCTCCAAAACGAGACCAGTACGCCCACAGATGCTGGACATGTCTGTGACCCTCGCTCGGGTCATCTGCATGTTGACTACACTCTGCACACAGACACTACCTGTTCCGTCGGTCCACCGCGGCGGGGATCGATCTGACCACGAATTCGGGGGGTCTGTGGGGTGGGGTCTGTGAGGTCTACCGCAGCACGGTCGGTCTACATGGACGCGATAAAAGCATATGTTAGCGCGAATCACGGCGAAACACGACTTTGCAGGGTTGAAAGGCGCGCGGGCAAAAGATAGCACTTGTTGGTCTCGATCCAACGACCTTTGGGTTATGAGCCCAACACGCTTCCTCTGCGCCAAAGTGCTAGCTCACACATACTCACAACCAATGCCACACAAAAACGCGCAAAATACAATGGATCGCCAACACCCACTATCGCGTGCGCGCGCACACCCGAGACAGACAATTCACACCCGCAGCACCCTTTTCAAACACCAGATATCATCCCCCCACTCTCAGATTCTCACCACGCCTCACCATCAATTCCGAGCCTCTACGCATCACGCGGTTGCTCCAAAACGAGACCAGTACGCCCACAGATGCTGGACATGTCTGTGACCCTCGCTCGGGTCATCTGCATGTTGACTACACTCTGCACACAGACACTACCTGTTCCGTTGGTCCACCGCGGCGGGGATCGATCTGACCACGAATTCGGGGGGTCTGGGGGTCTGTGGGGTCTGTGAGGTCTACCGCAGCGCGGTCGGTCTACATGGACGCGATAAAAGCATATGTTAGCGCGAATCACGGCGAAACACGACTTTGCAGGGTTGAAAGGCGCGCGGGCAAAAGATAGCACTTGTTGGTCTCGATCCAACGACCTTTGGGTTATGAGCCCAACACGCTTCCTCTGCGCCAAAGTGCTAGCTCACACATACTCACAACCAATGCCACACAAAAACGCGCAAAATACAATGGATCGCCAACACCCACTATCGCGTGCGCGCGCACACCCGAGACAGACAATTCACACCCGCAGCACCCTTTTCAAACACCAGATATCATCCCCCCACTCTCAGATTCTCACCACGCCTCACCATCAATTCCGAGCCTCTACGCATCACGCGGTTGCTCCAAAACGAGACCAGTACGCCCACAGATGCTGGACATGTCTGTGACCCTCGCTCGGGTCATCTGCATGTTGACTACACTCTGCACACAGACACTACCTGTTCCGTTGGTCCACCGCGGCGGGGATCGATCTGACCACGAATTCGGGGGGGGGGGTCTGTGGGGTCTGTGAGGTCTACCGCAGCGCGGTCGGTCTACATGGACGCGATAAAAGCATATGTTAGCGCGAATCACGGCGAAACACGACTTTGCAGGGTTGAAAGGCGCGCGGGCAAAAGATAGCACTTGTTGGTCTCGATCCAACGACCTTTGGGTTATGAGCCCAACACGCTTCCTCTGCGCCAAAGTGCTAGCTCACACATACTCACAACCAATGCCACACAAAAACGCGCAAAATACAATGGATCGCCAACACCCACTATCGCGTGCGCGCGCACACCCGAGACAGACAATTCACACCCGCAGCACCCTTTTCAAACACCAGATATCATCCCCCCACTCTCAGATTCTCACCACGCCTCACCATCAATTCCGAGCCTCTACGCATCACGCGGTTGCTCCAAAACGAGACCAGTACGCCCACAGATGCTGGACATGTCTGTGACCCTCGCTCGGGTCATCTGCATGTTGACTACACTCTGCACACAGACACTACCTGTTCCGTTGGTCCACCGCGGCGGGGATCGATCTGACCACGAATTCGGGGGGGGGGGTCTGTGGGGTCTGTGAGGTCTACCGCAGCGCGGTCGGTCTACATGGACGCGATAAAAGCATATGTTAGCGCGAATCACGGCGAAACACGACTTTGCAGGGTTGAAAGGCGCGCGGGCAAAAGATAGCACTTGTTGGTCTCGATCCAACGACCTTTGGGTTATGAGCCCAACACGCTTCCTCTGCGCCAAAGTGCTAGCTCACACATACTCACAACCAATGCCACACAAAAACGCGCAAAATACAATGGATCGCCAACACCCACTATCGCGTGCGCGCGCACACCCGAGACAGACAATTCACACCCGCAGCACCCTTTTCAAACACCAGATATCATCCCCCCACTCTCAGATTCTCACCACGCCTCACCATCAATTCCGAGCCTCTACGCATCACGCGGTTGCTCCAAAACGAGACCAGTACGCCCACAGATGCTGGACATGTCTGTGACCCTCGCTCGGGTCATCTGCATGTTGACTACACTCTGCACACAGACACTACCTGTTCCGTTGGTCCACCGCGGCGGGGATCGATCTGACCACGAATTCGGGGGGTCTGTGGGGTCTGTGAGGTCTACCGCAGCGCGGTCGGTCTACATGGACGCGATAAAAGCATATGTTAGCGCGAATCACGGCGAAACACGACTTTGCAGGGTTGAAAGGCGCGCGGGCAAAAGATAGCACTTGTTGGTCTCGATCCAACGACCTTTGGGTTATGAGCCCAACACGCTTCCTCTGCGCCAAAGTGCTAGCTCACACATACTCACAACCAATGCCACACAAAAACGCGCAAAATACAATGGATCGCCAACACCCACTATCGCGTGCGCGCGCACACCCGAGACAGACAATTCACACCCGCAGCACCCTTTTCAAACACCAGATATCATCCCCCCACTCTCAGATTCTCACCACGCCTCACCATCAATTCCGAGCCTCTACGCATCACGCGGTTGCTCCAAAACGAGACCAGTACGCCCACAGATGCTGGACATGTCTGTGACCCTCGCTCGGGTCATCTGCATGTTGACTACACTCTGCACACAGACACTACCTGTTCCGTTGGTCCACCGCGGCGGGGATCGATCTGACCACGAATTCGGGGGGTCTGTGGGGTCTGTGAGGTCTACCGCAGCGCGGTCGGTCTACATGGACGCGATAAAAGCATATGTTAGCGCGAATCACGGCGAAACACGACTTTGCAGGGTTGAAAGGCGCGCGGGCAAAAGATAGCACTTGTTGGTCTCGATCCAACGACCTTTGGGTTATGAGCCCAACACGCTTCCTCTGCGCCAAAGTGCTAGCTCACACATACTCACAACCAATGCCACACAAAAACGCGCAAAATACAATGGATCGCCAACACCCACTATCGCGTGCGCGCGCACACCCGAGACAGACAATTCACACCCGCAGCACCCTTTTCAAACACCAGATATCATCCCCCCACTCTCAGATTCTCACCACGCCTCACCATCAATTCCGAGCCTCTACGCATCACGCGGTTGCTCCAAAACGAGACCAGTACGCCCACAGATGCTGGACATGTCTGTGACCCTCGCTCGGGTCATCTGCATGTTGACTACACTCTGCACACAGACACTACCTGTTCCGTTGGTCCACCGCGGCGGGGATCGATCTGACCACGAATTCGGGGGGTCTGTGGGGTCTGTGAGGTCTACCGCAGCGCGGTCGGTCTACATGGACGCGATAAAAGCATATGTTAGCGCGAATCACGGCGAAACACGACTTTGCAGGGTTGAAAGGCGCGCGGGCAAAAGATAGCACTTGTTGGTCTCGATCCAACGACCTTTGGGTTATGAGCCCAACACGCTTCCTCTGCGCCAAAGTGCTAGCTCACACATACTCACAACCAATGCCACACAAAAACGCGCAAAATACAATGGATCGCCAACACCCACTATCGCGTGCGCGCGCACACCCGAGACAGACAATTCACACCCGCAGCACCCTTTTCAAACACCAGATATCATCCCCCCACTCTCAGATTCTCACCACGCCTCACCATCAATTCCGAGCCTCTACGCATCACGCGGTTGCTCCAAAACGAGACCAGTACGCCCACAGATGCTGGACATGTCTGTGACCCTCGCTCGGGTCATCTGCATGTTGACTACACTCTGCACACAGACACTACCTGTTCCGTTGGTCCACCGCGGCGGGGATCGATCTGACCACGAATTCGGGGGGTCTGTGGGGTCTGTGAGGTCTACCGCAGCGCGGTCGGTCTACATGGACGCGATAAAAGCATATGTTAGCGCGAATCACGGCGAAACACGACTTTGCAGGGTTGAAAGGCGCGCGGGCAAAAGATAGCACTTGTTGGTCTCGATCCAACGACCTTTGGGTTATGAGCCCAACACGCTTCCTCTGCGCCAAAGTGCTAGCTCACACATACTCACAACCAATGCCACACAAAAACGCGCAAAATACAATGGATCGCCAACACCCACTATCGCGTGCGCGCGCACACCCGAGACAGACAATTCACACCCGCAGCACCCTTTTCAAACACCAGATATCATCCCCCCACTCTCAGATTCTCACCACGCCTCACCATCAATTCCGAGCCTCTACGCATCACGCGGTTGCTCCAAAACGAGACCAGTACGCCCACAGATGCTGGACATGTCTGTGACCCTCGCTCGGGTCATCTGCATGTTGACTACACTCTGCACACAGACACTACCTGTTCCGTTGGTCCACCGCGGCGGGGATCGATCTGACCACGAATTCGGGGGGTCTGTGGGGTCTGTGAGGTCTACCGCAGCGCGGTCGGTCTACATGGACGCGATAAAAGCATATGTTAGCGCGAATCACGGCGAAACACGACTTTGCAGGGTTGAAAGGCGCGCGGGCAAAAGATAGCACTTGTTGGTCTCGATCCAACGACCTTTGGGTTATGAGCCCAACACGCTTCCTCTGCGCCAAAGTGCTAGCTCACACATACTCACAACCAATGCCACACAAAAACGCGCAAAATACAATGGATCGCCAACACCCACTATCGCGTGCGCGCGCACACCCGAGACAGACAATTCACACCCGCAGCACCCTTTTCAAACACCAGATATCATCCCCCCACTCTCAGATTCTCACCACGCCTCACCATCAATTCCGAGCCTCTACGCATCACGCGGTTGCTCCAAAACGAGACCAGTACGCCCACAGATGCTGGACATGTCTGTGACCCTCGCTCGGGTCATCTGCATGTTGACTACACTCTGCACACAGACACTACCTGTTCCGTTGGTCCACCGCGGCGGGGATCGATCTGACCACGAATTCGGGGGGTCTGTGGGGTCTGTGAGGTCTACCGCAGCGCGGTCGGTCTACATGGACGCGATAAAAGCATATGTTAGCGCGAATCACGGCGAAACACGACTTTGCAGGGTTGAAAGGCGCGCGGGCAAAAGATAGCACTTGTTGGTCTCGATCCAACGACCTTTGGGTTATGAGCCCAACACGCTTCCTCTGCGCCAAAGTGCTAGCTCACACATACTCACAACCAATGCCACACAAAAACGCGCAAAATACAATGGATCGCCAACACCCACTATCGCGTGCGCGCGCACACCCGAGACAGACAATTCACACCCGCAGCACCCTTTTCAAACACCAGATATCATCCCCCCACTCTCAGATTCTCACCACGCCTCACCATCAATTCCGAGCCTCTACGCATCACGCGGTTGCTCCAAAACGAGACCAGTACGCCCACAGATGCTGGACATGTCTGTGACCCTCGCTCGGGTCATCTGCATGTTGACTACACTCTGCACACAGACACTACCTGTTCCGTTGGTCCACCGCGGCGGGGATCGATCTGACCACGAATTCGGGGGGTCTGTGGGGTCTGTGAGGTCTACCGCAGCGCGGTCGGTCTACATGGACGCGATAAAAGCATATGTTAGCGCGAATCACGGCGAAACACGACTTTGCAGGGTTGAAAGGCGCGCGGGCAAAAGATAGCACTTGTTGGTCTCGATCCAACGACCTTTGGGTTATGAGCCCAACACGCTTCCTCTGCGCCAAAGTGCTAGCTCACACATACTCACAACCAATGCCACACAAAAACGCGCAAAATACAATGGATCGCCAACACCCACTATCGCGTGCGCGCGCACACCCGAGACAGACAATTCACACCCGCAGCACCCTTTTCAAACACCAGATATCATCCCCCCACTCTCAGATTCTCACCACGCCTCACCATCAATTCCGAGCCTCTACGCATCACGCGGTTGCTCCAAAACGAGACCAGTACGCCCACAGATGCTGGACATGTCTGTGACCCTCGCTCGGGTCATCTGCATGTTGACTACACTCTGCACACAGACACTACCTGTTCCGTTGGTCCACCGCGGCGGGGATCGATCTGACCACGAATTCGGGGGGTCTGTGGGGTCTGTGAGGTCTACCGCAGCGCGGTCGGTCTACATGGACGCGATAAAAGCATATGTTAGCGCGAATCACGGCGAAACACGACTTTGCAGGGTTGAAAGGCGCGCGGGCAAAAGATAGCACTTGTTGGTCTCGATCCAACGACCTTTGGGTTATGAGCCCAACACGCTTCCTCTGCGCCAAAGTGCTAGCTCACACATACTCACAACCAATGCCACACAAAAACGCGCAAAATACAATGGATCGCCAACACCCACTATCGCGTGCGCGCGCACACCCGAGACAGACAATTCACACCCGCAGCACCCTTTTCAAACACCAGATATCATCCCCCCACTCTCAGATTCTCACCACGCCTCACCATCAATTCCGAGCCTCTACGCATCACGCGGTTGCTCCAAAACGAGACCAGTACGCCCACAGATGCTGGACATGTCTGTGACCCTCGCTCGGGTCATCTGCATGTTGACTACACTCTGCACACAGACACTACCTGTTCCGTTGGTCCACCGCGGCGGGGATCGATCTGACCACGAATTCGGGGGGTCTGTGGGGTCTGTGAGGTCTACCGCAGCGCGGTCGGTCTACATGGACGCGATAAAAGCATATGTTAGCGCGAATCACGGCGAAACACGACTTTGCAGGGTTGAAAGGCGCGCGGGCAAAAGATAGCACTTGTTGGTCTCGATCCAACGACCTTTGGGTTATGAGCCCAACACGCTTCCTCTGCGCCAAAGTGCTAGCTCACACATACTCACAACCAATGCCACACAAAAACGCGCAAAATACAATGGATCGCCAACACCCACTATCGCGTGCGCGCGCACACCCGAGACAGACAATTCACACCCGCAGCACCCTTTTCAAACACCAGATATCATCCCCCCACTCTCAGATTCTCACCACGCCTCACCATCAATTCCGAGCCTCTACGCATCACGCGGTTGCTCCAAAACGAGACCAGTACGCCCACAGATGCTGGACATGTCTGTGACCCTCGCTCGGGTCATCTGCATGTTGACTACACTCTGCACACAGACACTACCTGTTCCGTTGGTCCACCGCGGCGGGGATCGATCTGACCACGAATTCGGGGGGTCTGTGGGGTCTGTGAGGTCTACCGCAGCGCGGTCGGTCTACATGGACGCGATAAAAGCATATGTTAGCGCGAATCACGGCGAAACACGACTTTGCAGGGTTGAAAGGCGCGCGGGCAAAAGATAGCACTTGTTGGTCTCGATCCAACGACCTTTGGGTTATGAGCCCAACACGCTTCCTCTGCGCCAAAGTGCTAGCTCACACATACTCACAACCAATGCCACACAAAAACGCGCAAAATACAATGGATCGCCAACACCCACTATCGCGTGCGCGCGCACACCCGAGACAGACAATTCACACCCGCAGCACCCTTTTCAAACACCAGATATCATCCCCCCACTCTCCGATTCTCACCACGCCTCACCATCAATTCCGAGCCTCTACGCATCACGCGGTTGCTCCAAAACGAGACCAGTACGCCCACAGATGCTGGACATGTCTGTGACCCTCGCTCGGGTCATCTGCATGTTGACTACACTCTGCACACAGACACTACCTGTTCCGTTGGTCCACCGCGGCGGGGATCGATCTGACCACGAATTCGGGGGGTCTGGGGGTCTGTGGGGTCTGTGAGGTCTACCGCAGCGCGGTCGGTCTACATGGACGCGATAAAAGCATATGTTAGCGCGAATCACGGCGAAACACGACTTTGCAGGGTTGAAAGGCGCGCGGGCAAAAGATAGCACTTGTTGGTCTCGATCCAACGACCTTTGGGTTATGAGCCCAACACGCTTCCTCTGCGCCAAAGTGCTAGCTCACACATACTCACAACCAATGCCACACAAAAACGCGCAAAATACAATGGATCGCCAACACCCACTATCGCGTGCGCGCGCACACCCGAGACAGACAATTCACACCCGCAGCACCCTTTTCAAACACCAGATATCATCCCCCCACTCTCCGATTCTCACCACGCCTCACCATCAATTCCGAGCCTCTACGCATCACGCGGTTGCTCCAAAACGAGACCAGTACGCCCACAGATGCTGGACATGTCTGTGACCCTCGCTCGGGTCATCTGCATGTTGACTACACTCTGCACACAGACACTACCTGTTCCGTCGGTCCACCGCGGCGGGGATCGATCTGACCACGAATTCGGGGGGTCTGTGGGGTCTGTGGGGTCTGTGAGGTCTACCGCAGCACGGTCGGTCTACATGGACGCGATAAAAGCATATGTTAGCGCGAATCACGGCGAAACACGACTTTGCAGGGTTGAAAGGCGCGCGGGCAAAAGATAGCACTTGTTGGTCTCGATCCAACGACCTTTGGGTTATGAGCCCAACACGCTTCCTCTGCGCCAAAGTGCTAGCTCACACATACTCACAACCAATGCCACACAAAAACGCGCAAAATACAATGGATCGCCAACACCCACTATCGCGTGCGCGCGCACACCCGAGACAGACAATTCACACCCGCAGCACCCTTTTCAAACACCAGATATCATCCCCCCACTCTCAGATTCTCACCACGCCTCACCATCAATTCCGAGCCTCTACGCATCACGCGGTTGCTCCAAAACGAGACCAGTACGCCCACAGATGCTGGACATGTCTGTGACCCTCGCTCGGGTCATCTGCATGTTGACTACACTCTGCACACAGACACTACCTGTTCCGTCGGTCCACCGCGGCGGGGATCGATCTGACCACGAATTCGGGGGGTCTGTGGGGTCTGTGGGGTCTGTGAGGTCTACCGCAGCACGGTCGGTCTACATGGACGCGATAAAAGCATATGTTAGCGCGAATCACGGCGAAACACGACTTTGCAGGGTTGAAAGGCGCGCGGGCAAAAGATAGCACTTGTTGGTCTCGATCCAACGACCTTTGGGTTATGAGCCCAACACGCTTCCTCTGCGCCAAAGTGCTAGCTCACACATACTCACAACCAATGCCACACAAAAACGCGCAAAATACAATGGATCGCCAACACCCACTATCGCGTGCGCGCGCACACCCGAGACAGACAATTCACACCCGCAGCACCCTTTTCAAACACCAGATATCATCCCCCCACTCTCCGATTCTCACCACGCCTCACCATCAATTCCGAGCCTCTACGCATCACGCGGTTGCTCCAAAACGAGACCAGTACGCCCACAGATGCTGGACATGTCTGTGACCCTCGCTCGGGTCATCTGCATGTTGACTACACTCTGCACACAGACACTACCTGTTCCGTCGGTCCACCGCGGCGGGGATCGATCTGACCACGAATTCGGGGGGTCTGTGGGGTCTGTGGGGTCTGTGAGGTCTACCGCAGCACGGTCGGTCTACATGGACGCGATAAAAGCATATGTTAGCGCGAATCACGGCGAAACACGACTTTGCAGGGTTGAAAGGCGCGCGGGCAAAAGATAGCACTTGTTGGTCTCGATCCAACGACCTTTGGGTTATGAGCCCAACACGCTTCCTCTGCGCCAAAGTGCTAGCTCACACATACTCACAACCAATGCCACACAAAAACGCGCAAAATACAATGGATCGCCAACACCCACTATCGCGTGCGCGCGCACACCCGAGACAGACAATTCACACCCGCAGCACCCTTTTCAAACACCAGATATCATCCCCCCACTCTCCGATTCTCACCACGCCTCACCATCAATTCCGAGCCTCTACGCATCACGCGGTTGCTCCAAAACGAGACCAGTACGCCCACAGATGCTGGACATGTCTGTGACCCTCGCTCGGGTCATCTGCATGTTGACTACACTCTGCACACAGACACTACCTGTTCCGTCGGTCCACCGCGGCGGGGATCGATCTGACCACGAATTCGGGGGGTCTGTGGGGTCTGTGGGGTCTGTGAGGTCTACCGCAGCACGGTCGGTCTACATGGACGCGATAAAAGCATATGTTAGCGCGAATCACGGCGAAACACGACTTTGCAGGGTTGAAAGGCGCGCGGGCAAAAGATAGCACTTGTTGGTCTCGATCCAACGACCTTTGGGTTATGAGCCCAACACGCTTCCTCTGCGCCAAAGTGCTAGCTCACACATACTCACAACCAATGCCACACAAAAACGCGCAAAATACAATGGATCGCCAACACCCACTATCGCGTGCGCGCGCACACCCGAGACAGACAATTCACACCCGCAGCACCCTTTTCAAACACCAGATATCATCCCCCCACTCTCCGATTCTCACCACGCCTCACCATCAATTCCGAGCCTCTACGCATCACGCGGTTGCTCCAAAACGAGACCAGTACGCCCACAGATGCTGGACATGTCTGTGACCCTCGCTCGGGTCATCTGCATGTTGACTACACTCTGCACACAGACACTACCTGTTCCGTCGGTCCACCGCGGCGGGGATCGATCTGACCACGAATTCGGGGGGTCTGTGGGGTCTGTGGGGTCTGTGAGGTCTACCGCAGCACGGTCGGTCTACATGGACGCGATAAAAGCATATGTTAGCGCGAATCACGGCGAAACACGACTTTGCAGGGTTGAAAGGCGCGCGGGCAAAAGATAGCACTTGTTGGTCTCGATCCAACGACCTTTGGGTTATGAGCCCAACACGCTTCCTCTGCGCCAAAGTGCTAGCTCACACATACTCACAACCAATGCCACACAAAAACGCGCAAAATACAATGGATCGCCAACACCCACTATCGCGTGCGCGCGCACACCCGAGACAGACAATTCACACCCGCAGCACCCTTTTCAAACACCAGATATCATCCCCCCACTCTCCGATTCTCACCACGCCTCACCATCAATTCCGAGCCTCTACGCATCACGCGGTTGCTCCAAAACGAGACCAGTACGCCCACAGATGCTGGACATGTCTGTGACCCTCGCTCGGGTCATCTGCATGTTGACTACACTCTGCACACAGACACTACCTGTTCCGTCGGTCCACCGCGGCGGGGATCGATCTGACCACGAATTCGGGGGGTCTGTGGGGTCTGTGGGGTCTGTGAGGTCTACCGCAGCACGGTCGGTCTACATGGACGCGATAAAAGCATATGTTAGCGCGAATCACGGCGAAACACGACTTTGCAGGGTTGAAAGGCGCGCGGGCAAAAGATAGCACTTGTTGGTCTCGATCCAACGACCTTTGGGTTATGAGCCCAACACGCTTCCTCTGCGCCAAAGTGCTAGCTCACACATACTCACAACCAATGCCACACAAAAACGCGCAAAATACAATGGATCGCCAACACCCACTATCGCGTGCGCGCGCACACCCGAGACAGACAATTCACACCCGCAGCACCCTTTTCAAACACCAGATATCATCCCCCCACTCTCCGATTCTCACCACGCCTCACCATCAATTCCGAGCCTCTACGCATCACGCGGTTGCTCCAAAACGAGACCAGTACGCCCACAGATGCTGGACATGTCTGTGACCCTCGCTCGGGTCATCTGCATGTTGACTACACTCTGCACACAGACACTACCTGTTCCGTCGGTCCACCGCGGCGGGGATCGATCTGACCACGAATTCGGGGGGTCTGTGGGGTCTGTGGGGTCTGTGAGGTCTACCGCAGCACGGTCGGTCTACATGGACGCGATAAAAGCATATGTTAGCGCGAATCACGGCGAAACACGACTTTGCAGGGTTGAAAGGCGCGCGGGCAAAAGATAGCACTTGTTGGTCTCGATCCAACGACCTTTGGGTTATGAGCCCAACACGCTTCCTCTGCGCCAAAGTGCTAGCTCACACATACTCACAACCAATGCCACACAAAAACGCGCAAAATACAATGGATCGCCAACACCCACTATCGCGTGCGCGCGCACACCCGAGACAGACAATTCACACCCGCAGCACCCTTTTCAAACACCAGATATCATCCCCCCACTCTCCGATTCTCACCACGCCTCACCATCAATTCCGAGCCTCTACGCATCACGCGGTTGCTCCAAAACGAGACCAGTACGCCCACAGATGCTGGACATGTCTGTGACCCTCGCTCGGGTCATCTGCATGTTGACTACACTCTGCACACAGACACTACCTGTTCCGTCGGTCCACCGCGGCGGGGATCGATCTGACCACGAATTCGGGGGGTCTGTGGGGTCTGTGGGGTCTGTGAGGTCTACCGCAGCACGGTCGGTCTACATGGACGCGATAAAAGCATATGTTAGCGCGAATCACGGCGAAACACGACTTTGCAGGGTTGAAAGGCGCGCGGGCAAAAGATAGCACTTGTTGGTCTCGATCCAACGACCTTTGGGTTATGAGCCCAACACGCTTCCTCTGCGCCAAAGTGCTAGCTCACACATACTCACAACCAATGCCACACAAAAACGCGCAAAATACAATGGATCGCCAACACCCACTATCGCGTGCGCGCGCACACCCGAGACAGACAATTCACACCCGCAGCACCCTTTTCAAACACCAGATATCATCCCCCCACTCTCCGATTCTCACCACGCCTCACCATCAATTCCGAGCCTCTACGCATCACGCGGTTGCTCCAAAACGAGACCAGTACGCCCACAGATGCTGGACATGTCTGTGACCCTCGCTCGGGTCATCTGCATGTTGACTACACTCTGCACACAGACACTACCTGTTCCGTCGGTCCACCGCGGCGGGGATCGATCTGACCACGAATTCGGGGGGTCTGTGGGGTCTGTGGGGTCTGTGAGGTCTACCGCAGCACGGTCGGTCTACATGGACGCGATAAAAGCATATGTTAGCGCGAATCACGGCGAAACACGACTTTGCAGGGTTGAAAGGCGCGCGGGCAAAAGATAGCACTTGTTGGTCTCGATCCAACGACCTTTGGGTTATGAGCCCAACACGCTTCCTCTGCGCCAAAGTGCTAGCTCACACATACTCACAACCAATGCCACACAAAAACGCGCAAAATACAATGGATCGCCAACACCCACTATCGCGTGCGCGCGCACACCCGAGACAGACAATTCACACCCGCAGCACCCTTTTCAAACACCAGATATCATCCCCCCACTCTCCGATTCTCACCACGCCTCACCATCAATTCCGAGCCTCTACGCATCACGCGGTTGCTCCAAAACGAGACCAGTACGCCCACAGATGCTGGACATGTCTGTGACCCTCGCTCGGGTCATCTGCATGTTGACTACACTCTGCACACAGACACTACCTGTTCCGTCGGTCCACCGCGGCGGGGATCGATCTGACCACGAATTCGGGGGGTCTGTGGGGTCTGTGGGGTCTGTGAGGTCTACCGCAGCACGGTCGGTCTACATGGACGCGATAAAAGCATATGTTAGCGCGAATCACGGCGAAACACGACTTTGCAGGGTTGAAAGGCGCGCGGGCAAAAGATAGCACTTGTTGGTCTCGATCCAACGACCTTTGGGTTATGAGCCCAACACGCTTCCTCTGCGCCAAAGTGCTAGCTCACACATACTCACAACCAATGCCACACAAAAACGCGCAAAATACAATGGATCGCCAACACCCACTATCGCGTGCGCGCGCACACCCGAGACAGACAATTCACACCCGCAGCACCCTTTTCAAACACCAGATATCATCCCCCCACTCTCCGATTCTCACCACGCCTCACCATCAATTCCGAGCCTCTACGCATCACGCGGTTGCTCCAAAACGAGACCAGTACGCCCACAGATGCTGGACATGTCTGTGACCCTCGCTCGGGTCATCTGCATGTTGACTACACTCTGCACACAGACACTACCTGTTCCGTCGGTCCACCGCGGCGGGGATCGATCTGACCACGAATTCGGGGGGTCTGTGGGGTCTGTGGGGTCTGTGAGGTCTACCGCAGCACGGTCGGTCTACATGGACGCGATAAAAGCATATGTTAGCGCGAATCACGGCGAAACACGACTTTGCAGGGTTGAAAGGCGCGCGGGCAAAAGATAGCACTTGTTGGTCTCGATCCAACGACCTTTGGGTTATGAGCCCAACACGCTTCCTCTGCGCCAAAGTGCTAGCTCACACATACTCACAACCAATGCCACACAAAAACGCGCAAAATACAATGGATCGCCAACACCCACTATCGCGTGCGCGCGCACACCCGAGACAGACAATTCACACCCGCAGCACCCTTTTCAAACACCAGATATCATCCCCCCACTCTCCGATTCTCACCACGCCTCACCATCAATTCCGAGCCTCTACGCATCACGCGGTTGCTCCAAAACGAGACCAGTACGCCCACAGATGCTGGACATGTCTGTGACCCTCGCTCGGGTCATCTGCATGTTGACTACACTCTGCACACAGACACTACCTGTTCCGTCGGTCCACCGCGGCGGGGATCGATCTGACCACGAATTCGGGGGGTCTGTGGGGTCTGTGGGGTCTGTGAGGTCTACCGCAGCACGGTCGGTCTACATGGACGCGATAAAAGCATATGTTAGCGCGAATCACGGCGAAACACGACTTTGCAGGGTTGAAAGGCGCGCGGGCAAAAGATAGCACTTGTTGGTCTCGATCCAACGACCTTTGGGTTATGAGCCCAACACGCTTCCTCTGCGCCAAAGTGCTAGCTCACACATACTCACAACCAATGCCACACAAAAACGCGCAAAATACAATGGATCGCCAACACCCACTATCGCGTGCGCGCGCACACCCGAGACAGACAATTCACACCCGCAGCACCCTTTTCAAACACCAGATATCATCCCCCCACTCTCCGATTCTCACCACGCCTCACCATCAATTCCGAGCCTCTACGCATCACGCGGTTGCTCCAAAACGAGACCAGTACGCCCACAGATGCTGGACATGTCTGTGACCCTCGCTCGGGTCATCTGCATGTTGACTACACTCTGCACACAGACACTACCTGTTCCGTCGGTCCACCGCGGCGGGGATCGATCTGACCACGAATTCGGGGGGTCTGTGGGGTCTGTGGGGTCTGTGAGGTCTACCGCAGCACGGTCGGTCTACATGGACGCGATAAAAGCATATGTTAGCGCGAATCACGGCGAAACACGACTTTGCAGGGTTGAAAGGCGCGCGGGCAAAAGATAGCACTTGTTGGTCTCGATCCAACGACCTTTGGGTTATGAGCCCAACACGCTTCCTCTGCGCCAAAGTGCTAGCTCACACATACTCACAACCAATGCCACACAAAAACGCGCAAAATACAATGGATCGCCAACACCCACTATCGCGTGCGCGCGCACACCCGAGACAGACAATTCACACCCGCAGCACCCTTTTCAAACACCAGATATCATCCCCCCACTCTCCGATTCTCACCACGCCTCACCATCAATTCCGAGCCTCTACGCATCACGCGGTTGCTCCAAAACGAGACCAGTACGCCCACAGATGCTGGACATGTCTGTGACCCTCGCTCGGGTCATCTGCATGTTGACTGCTTTCACATCTTCGCAAGATTTGCCTCTTTTCCGCGTATGTGCTCTGCATCTCGTGGGGATTTTAAAATGAAGAATTTCGGTTAAACGCGACAATATTTGTCGCGCGATTAGTTTAAAATACAGATATATAATTGGCTGAAAATAAATTAAAAGTCAGTGGTTGTAAATTGTGTCCTCACTTTGCAATTTCACGACAAGTGCGGCAGTAGAGACCTATCCAAAAGCACTGTTATTCTCGACGGGTTTCGGCAATTCTCGACGGATTTTCAGCTATTCTTGACATGCACTTAATGCTAACATGTCTTGAGTATCTGCAGGAGCTGGGTCTTGGATCCGGCCAGCGGAGAGAAGATTCTTGTATGCCACAATTTGGCTGTCGAGGGCTCCCGATTTGTGAAGAGGACACAACGCTCGTAGTACACTTCCAGCTCCTTTTAACTTAGTTCCCCTCACCCGCAGGTAAACTAGAAGCGAATCCTCAGCTTGTTGGCCAACTCGAAGGACATGGTCTTTGTAGTCGGTTGCCTTCGGGTCAAACGTAAGCCCAACATCCAAGAACAGCTTCATGAAGGTGACGCTGTGGCGGGAGAACGGTGGGAGGCTACAGAGGGGACTCAGCGGCTTGGAATGGCTCGCTCTACCTTATGAGGATGGACGCAGCAGAGGAACGAAATATTTTCATCGAAAACGAACCCGCCATCAAAGCGGACTGCACCCCCAGGAAAGCCTCCTCCGACTCTGCCATACGAGTCTAGCATCGTGAAGCGCATCATGCTGAAAGTGGAGAAGGGTGAAGCGGTGAACCGCCAAGACATACTTGACGGCGCTGTCGCGACTATCCCAGATATTGCTAAGCGAAAAGCGTCAGCACAAAGCTCCTGGGCTACTAGATTTATCAAGCGCAATAAACTCAGCGACTGCATGCCGACATATCCCAAAAGACCAAAACCTAATCCAACCACGACGTCGACTTTGCCCGAAAAGTCCATGTATGAAATAATCTTCTTGGTGCATGACGACCACGAAGAAAGCGCCGTGGAATCGAGTTTTGGCGTCGAATAGGGTATTGACCCATCTGAAATTGTGTGTCAGACAAAATCGGCATGCTTTATTGAGGGCAATCGTGCGACTCGGTTGATCATTAAAACCAGTGATATCAAGACGATTGAGGACAACAAGTGGTTGAATGACTCTGTCGTTACTAATTACATCCGATAATTGTTAGAGGGTGCTGCGTGTGCGCGTGCGTGTGTGCGCCAGTTGTGGGTGCAACGGGTGTGCGTGCGTGCATGCCTCTACGCGTGTGCGGGACTTTGTGGCGGCGTCAAGTGTTCAAGATGAGACGCGCAGATTGCGTGCGCGTGAGAACAAGTGTGTGAGAGTGTGTCCAAGTGCTCAAGTGGCGTGGACATGCGTGTGGATGCATTGGAGCTACATATGTAGGAGTAGGGTGTGCGTGACTTTGGTCATGCCTGTATGGTGCAGTGGTTTAGTGCCGGATCTCTGATCCGAAGGTCGTGGGTTCGAGCTCCCACATGGTTCGCTTTTCTTTTCGGCAACAAGGAAGCGTAGGAAGCAGGAAGCAGCTAAACTCACTCAATCAATCTCACTTTTGGTTTTTCTATCTCGGCCCGAAGCCGTCTTTAGTCCTTTCAACCTCCGCAGCTCGTAGCCCAACTTCCTTTTGGTTATGAGCCCAAGTACCGACACCAAGTTCAAGGTCGAGCCTTTCGACGGCTCGAACTACTCGCTGTGGAGCTACAAGATGAAGATGTACCTGATGTCCAAGGGATTGTGGGAGGCTGTCTCCGGGGAAAGCGGATCGACGGCGAAAGAGCAACAAGCGCACGCGGCGATTGTGCTCAACCTGAACGACTCGCAGCTGATGCACGTGGTGACGTCCAAGACTGCGAAGGAGGCGTGGAACACGTTGAAGGAGTTCCACAAGACTCAAGACATGGCGAACCGGCTGTGGCTTAAGGAGAAATTCTCGGCATTTAAGTTCACGGCATCCTCCGTCGGCAAGCACGTGACGGAGTTGGAGAAGCTCGTGATGGAGATGAAGAACGCGGGGTGCGAGCCAAGCGAGGAAGACGTCTGCGCGACGATGCTGCGAAGTCTGCCATCGAGCTACGAGGCTCTGGTTCAAGCGTTTCGCATGTCAGTGAGTGAGTTCAAGCTTGCAGATCTGGTGAGCAAGCTGATTGCGGAAGAAGTGCGTCAGAAGGACTCGAACCGCATTGAAGAGGCGACTGCGCTTCTTGCCGGTAAGGGCAATGGGAAGCAGCAGCAGAAGAAGAAGAACGCACGCGGGGGGCGCAAGAAGGGGCCTTTTGGCAAGTGTTTCAACTGTGGCAAGCCTGGCCACTACGCGAGGGATTGCCGTTCCGAGGCAAGTCCCGATGAAGATGTCCAAGACCAGTCGAACGTTGCGTTTAACGCGACCGAAGCTTTTGCGACGCGTTTCAAGAATACGCGGCTGTAAAGAATGCGCGCAGCATATCGAGCGCAAAGAACAGTGCGAGCTTGAAGATTCTCGGGATGGGAACAGTTGTTCTGCGTGTCTGGACTGGGAGTGCGTGGATAAGCGCGCGGCTGGAAAACACGCTGCACGTCCAAGATTTGAACAAGAACCTGTTCTCTCTGACGGCTGCAACGGCACGCGGCATGACCGTGACTATGGACAGCGAGCGGTGCGTTGTAAAACGCGGCGGCCAAGTGGTGGCGACGGGCAGGAAGCAAGGCAAGTTGATGTACCTCAATATTGAGGGCGGTGACGAGTGCCATGTGGCTGAAGACAGCATGGGTCTATGGCACCGGCGACTCGGACACGCGTCTTTCAGCACGTTGAACTCCATGATCAAGGATGGGAAGCTCAAGGGTGCTCTAGCAGAGCCTGGAACCGTGTGCGGCGTGTGCGCGACTGCGAAACAGGCACGCAAGCCTTTCAGTTCGACCAAGGAGGGACTCGAAGCCAGGGAGAGCGCACGCAAGGACACCACTGTGTGCTCTGATGTGTTGGGACCAGTCACCCCTGCATCCAAGTCGGGCTACAAGTATATCGTGAGCTTCATCATGATGAAGAGTCGTTTTGTGACGATCTACCCATTGCGCAAGAAGAGCGAAGTGTGTGAGGCGTTCAAGAGGTTTCTCAAGGAGGCAGAAACAAGTGCGGGCATTAAGGTCAAAGTGCTACGCAGTGACAACGGGGGTGAATACTGCAACGCGGGAATGGTGACTCTGTGCGACGACAAGGCGATCAAGCAGGAATTCACGGTGCCATACAACCCGCAGCAGAACGGCATGGCAGAGCGGATGAACCGTACGCTGGTGGAAATGACACGCTGCATGCTGGAAGAGAGCGGGATGGACAAGTCATACTGGTGCGAGGCTATTATGACAGCTGCAGACATCCGGAACGTGTTGCCTAACACGTCAAGTCCACACGCAAGCCCATTTCAGCTGGTTTTCAAGAGAGCGCCACGTCTGAATCACATGCGTGTTTTTGGGACGGAGTGCTATGCCCATGTGACCAAGCAGAAACGCAAAAAGCTGGACAACTCGGGGGTCAAGTGCGTGTTTCTCGGCTACGCCAAGCAGCACAAAGCATATCGACTCCTGGACCCCAGCGATGGATCGATCGTGATTTCAAGGAGCGTGACGTTCGCTGAAGCACCATCGATCACTATGGCGACCAAAGGCGACCAAGAGGTGATCGACATCATCGACAATGACGAAGAAGAGGAGCGCATGGAAGAACCCAGCGTTGGCGACGGTTTCCGCACGCCCCCGACTCGCCCACTCCACGAACCCGAGGAGCACAGCGGACCGACTAGCTCTGTGCCAACGCGTGGCTCTAGCACGCCAGGGAGAGACGGCGAAGAGGAGTGGATGGTGCGTCCGGCACGCAAAAGGCGTGGAGTCGTGCGCTACCAAGACGAATTCCCAGGGACTCGAAGGGGTGAGTTCAATTTGGACGACTATGAGGCCGAGTTCGATTCCCTCTACTGCTTCCTCACCGAAGACGATGATGGTGAGCGCGCGGTATCGTACGATGAAGTCATGCGGAGCAAGTACAAGGACGAGTGGCTGCGTGCCATGGAAAGCGAAATGAAATCGCTTGAGGATCACCGCACCTGGAAGTTGGTGGACATGCCGTCAGACAAGAAGGCGATCGGATGCAAGTGGGTGTTCCGTATCAAGCGTGACCCGAGCGGGAACATCATCAAGTTTAAGGCTCGACTTGTGGCGAAGGGCTTCACACAACGCCCAGGGGTCGACTACACGGAGACGTTCGCTCCTGTAGCACGCAAGGAGTCCATCAACACGGCCGTGGCAATTGCTGCAGAGGAAGACATGGAGGCTGAAAACGTTGATGTGGACACCGCGTTTCTCTACGGCGATGTGGAAGAGGAGCTCTACATGGACCAGCCGGACGGATTTGAAGACCAAGCCAACCCAACCAAGAAGTGCCTGTTGATGCAAGCACTTTACGGCACGAAGCAAGCGGCACGACAATGGAACAGCAAGCTGAACAAGCACTTGGAGGGCCAAGGTTTCCATCGGTCAGCGGCGGATCCGTGTGTGTACGTGCGGCGTTCGGACTCGAAGTTCAGCATCATTATCGTCTACGTGGACGACCTCATGATTTTCAGCAGAACGAAGGCGGAGCTCCGTGGTATCAAGGAGGCCCTGAAACTCGAGTTCAGCATCAAGGAGCTCGGTGAGTTGAAGTATTGTCTCGGCATCGAAATTCACCGCAATCGTGATGACAAGACCATCGTTATGAATCAACATGCGTACATTCAACGACTCGCGGAGAAGTTCGGCGTGGAAAAATGCAAAGCAGTGCACACACCAGCGGACAGCAACTCGAAACTGGTGAAGCCGTCGGAGGACGAAGAGTTCGTGCCCAGGTACCCGTATCGCGAGTTGGTGGGGGCTTTGATGTACCTCACAACCTGTACCCGCCCGGACATTGCTCAAGCTGTGGGCGAAGTGGCCAAGTTTTGTGAGCGTTACAACAAGTCGCACTGGATGGCTGCGAAACGGATTTTGAAGTACTTAAAGACCACTCAAGACCTAGGACTCGTGTTCAACGGCGGAACTAAGGGAGAGCTGATCGGCTACGCGGATGCGAACTGGGCGGGTGATTTGGACACTCGCCGCTCGACTACGGGTTACGTGTTTTTCCTGAACGGGAGTGCGATCTCGTGGAAATCGAAGCGACAACCGACAGTGGCAACATCGAGCACGGAGGCAGAGTACATGGCACTGTATAATGCCACTCAAGAGGCAGTGTGGCTGCGTCAGCTACTGCGGGATGTGGGTTTCGAGTGTGTGGGTGCGACTACAATTTTCCAAGACAACCAAGGTTGCATCGCGCTGGCCAAAAACCCAGCGTACCACTCACGCACCAAGCACATCCACCTGAAGTATCACTTCTTACGCGAAAAGGTGGAAGACAAGGTTATCGTGCTGGAGTACAAGCCAACAGACGAGATGATCGCAGACGGGTTTACGGATCTCTGATCCGAAGGTCGTGGGTTCGAGCTCCCACATGGTTCGCTTTTCTTTTCGGCAACAAGGAAGCGTAGGAAGCAGGAAGCAGCTAAACTCACTCAATCAATCTCACTTTTGGTTTTTCTATCTCGGCCCGAAGCCGTCTTTAGTCCTTTCAACCTCCGCAGCTCGTAGCCCAACTTCCTTTTATAATTTCTTCCGCCGTATGGACAGACTTACGTTATGGATGCAAATGTTTTTGGGCACATGTATAACGAGTTCAAATTAGCGTCTCGTAAAATGGATGTCGCGTACGAAGCATGCCGTGGTGTTTTCGGGACATTCCCGTTCGAAAAGTACGACAGGCTTATACTCCCGATTCGCATGGGCTACCATTGAACTTTTGTAATTGTGTAGAATCCAATGATGGCTTCAGAGAATCTGAGCCGCTGCATCGTCCACGTGGGTTCGCTAGGGATAACTAAAATTGAGATCGTTCGAAAGGTGGTGGGTGTTTTTTTTACCCTGAGTTGAAGAAGAAACATCCGGGCAGACGCCGTAAGATCTTAGTAGTGAAAGGGGTCACAACGAAGCCAACGCAAAAAAAAAAACAAGATGACTGTGGAGTATTCGTTGTCTACTTTATCAAGCGAGTTGTAGACGCGTTCTTGAGAGGCAACCCCTTTTTACTTAGCGACATTACAACCATTTGTACTGCTCCAAGATCTGCGCGCTTCAGCCCTGTCATGTTCAGAGAAATCTCGACGGCATTGGCGCAGAAAAGCAAGTAGGACATAATTTAAAAAAACAAACAAAGCATTTACCGCACGATTTAGCTTGAAAAACGGCAGTTATGCAACACTAAACCACAGCAGTACTTACTGGCGCATTAAGTACCTAAATAGGCCACCACACGACGTCACACGACCCCACTTGACGCCGCTCGATGCTACCACACCTCCCGAAGTTAAACGACGCCACACGATGCCGCAGGATGCCACACGATGCCACACTCGCCTCACGGCACGTTAGCATCACTAGTGTTAGGCCCCCACCCTCGTTCTTGATCAATAGCGACGACCGGTATTGATTCGGTTCCCCAGGGCAAGCCCTGCGCTCATCCATTGAGCTTCGTCGTCGTAGGCTATTATAGGTGGGGGCAACTGTGGGATTCGGCACAAATAAAGAAGACTGAGATTGTGTTTCCTTTGTCGGCAGGCTCACAAGTCGTGTCAGTCGTTTATTGGTTAAATAGGACCTTAGAGTAGTCTTTTTTTTATGATTGGCTGAGAAACAATGTCATTATTTCGCGGTGACAGTTTTGACACGTGTCAAACAATATATTGACACCCCTCCTACCACCCCCCCGCCCTCACTTTCGAATTTGTCAGCTCATGAACACACTGGTGAGCGCATGTATTTTGTCTATTTAGCTAAAAAGTCGATTTTCTTGGCCTACAGGTCTCTAGAGGCGATTTCCTTGCACATATGAACTCCACACGAAAGCTGACAGCATTTTCTTGTTCGTACTTAGTCTGAAACCCTACATCTAAGTGTACCTCGACATGATTGGCTGTTTTTTTGGCAGTCCAAGTATCGGAGAATTGTCGGAAGTCGGAATGGTGGGGGTATGGATGATACAAAATCCGTTCCAAATAACGAATTTTGGTAATCGCACGTGTGAAATGCAAGTCGCGCAACCACCACATACCGACACGTTCTTTCCGCCCCGCACCTTCGAACATTTCGAAGACTTCAGAAAATGTTCCATAGCTCGTCTGATGCGAAAGAACAGTCCTAGTAATGTTACATAAATTGTTCGTACAAATAATACACCGTTCACGCTATTTAGTCATAGGCTGACTAATAATGATGTACGAATTTTGAGGACGGAGAGTGAATTTCGTATTAACTCTAGTGAATATAATAATTAACATTTTGATGATATAAGACTATGATTAGATCCGGCTCGTTGAGAACTGCTCAAAACTGCTCTCTTTGCGTGATATAGAGACGTTTGATGGAAAGTCACTTTGCCTGGTGACACGAAAAAGTACGACTATATCCGAACTACGACTAAATAGCGTGAACGGTGTAGTGCTTAAATTTGGAGATGTGAACCACGCAAATAGTAGCTACGACATCTTTAATAAGTTGAACTGCGCCTTTAATCACACACAAATAAAACCTGCATCAAATTCAAACAGCCAAATCTATTAATATTTGATCTAAACGTTGTTTTTGTTCAACTCCAGGTCTAGATAGCACATTCCATAATATCAACTGTGACGGGTCAGCATGATGCCAATCACTCGCACGTGAGGATGTAGTGGTAGCATACAAACTATCCCTTGCTTATTAAATCGGGATATCTCTATCTACCAGCATAGCGAACCACTGCATCACACGTACACTGACTGAAGAATAGGTACACTTCACCGCAAATGTGCTGACGGCAACAAATATCCATATGAGAGCGATTCATAGGAGCATTGGGTCTATAGAGAGGAGATTCACACTTAAGAGATTAACACAGAAACTAAGCATTCGCCTCTGACTCGATAGCATAATGAAGCGGCAACGAAACACGCACACACTGTCAGGTTTGTGGATACTACTATTCATGCATTATATCTTTATTTAGAAACGTCGAAACCAAGTGGAAATTTGATTGACAGGGTAGCGCATTTCGGAATGGTATAAACTCAAGGTCGAGGAACCCTTAACGGTCATTTTTTAATCTGGCTTTCCGGATTCTCTACAAATACTGCGAATTTTAGTGAGGAAGTAGAGCGACGGAGATTCTTTCGTTGGTTATGGTGTGGAATATGCTGAAAGGGTTATAGCCAGCGAGCGTCTATTGTCGACAAAAAGCTAGCCGTTGCTCAAAGTGTGACGAGGACTTCGATTCATTGGTAGCGCTTCCGGTTCCTGCTTAGTTATCGCAAGAATACACTTCAACCATGTAAGTTTAAACGGGTGCCAGCTCATATCAGCTAACCGTTGTCGATAAAGTGCAACAGTTATCATGCCGAGCCAAGTCCCCAACGCATATCAAAGTGCGTTATACTGTTGAACTGCCGATGATACGGCCTCCGTTAATCCGGCTGCTATCTGCTGAAGGAATATCTGTGCAGGCTCGACTGGAAGCGAAGTCGCTCTGACAGGGTTTGGGTATGATGAATGAAAGAGAAGGTTTCCAATTAGTTGCTGATAGCGAAGCTACGTCCACCAACGCAAGTACATGATTACGTCAGCAAGGCGAACTGGATGTTGCACAGGTAGAGTTGGCATGCAGAGTATAGTCAACATGCAGATGACCCGAGCGAGGGTCACAGACATGTCCAGCATCTGTGGGCGTACTGGTCTCGTTTTGGAGCACCGCGTGATGCGTAGAGGCTCGGAATTGATGGTGAGGCGTGGTGAGAACCTGAGAGTGGGGGGGTGATATCTGGTGTTTGAAAAGGGTGCTGCGGGTGTGAATTGTCTGTCCCGGCCAAACAGTTACCGCCGAATAGAGAGAATAGTACAAATAACGACGGATAAAGCCGCCGTGAAATGTTCACAATCTCGATAGTTGAGAACAAGCAGCCTGCACGACGAAAAAACACGACGTCGGTGATGCATCCTAATTTGATTGGCTAAATTTAATTACGTTGTAAATGCAAATTGACTAGAAACGTAGTGTTTATTTCTTGTTAAACAAGAACAGTAGGAAACCTTGGCACAGCTTTTTTAAAGCTGCTCACAACAGTTGAAGGCTTAAGCGCCTCCCATGCCGCAATAGTCAGTTGCACTGCATTGAGGCGCTTTTGGAAAGGGGTTGCTGCCTTCTTGCATTGCCTCCACTTCCCGCGCATGGAATTCTTTAGTGGGCCCATTACCCCCACGTCCAAAGGTTGACAAACCGAGGTGCTATTGGGGGGCAAAGGGCACACTGCAGCGCAAGTCTCTTCAACTATTATCATTTGCCCTTCGCTAGAAACATGACTATCGAAATTATCTAACAACAGCACAGACGGCCCACTAATCTCGTACTTGAGAAGCTCGGTAGCGTAGAACTTCCACACATTGTGAACCATCCAATCATGCTCTTGAACTGTGTAGAAGTGACCTTGAGGGAACCGCTTAAGCTGAAAGCGGTCAATTCTTCCGCCAGGTCTGCCTCTCATAATGAAAAGTATAGGCAATTTTTTCCCTAAACATACATATTAATTCAAAAATGTCAGAATAAGTGCTTAGAGGCATACAAACATCAAATAAAAAATGTACCATCGGCTCGAATTGTAAGAACTGCCGTCATTCGACCAGGCTATTTCGTGAACCCGACAACCCGCGCGCTACCCCCACCCTCGGACCATGTGCACCGAGGGAACATTTCGTAGTAGATGGCAGTTTCGTCGGCGTTGTAAATTTCATGGGGCCCGTATGCAGCATACGTCGACCAAAAATCTAGTGCAAATTGAACATGCGTCTCTTCTAAATGTTCATTTTTATCTTTAGCTTCTTGTGGTGCTTGATCTGTAAAGCCATGACTAAAACCGTACCATATTAAAAACATTCTCAAAATTTAAATCACCATAAAGAAAAAAACCGATGCATGAAGCGTTGGCATAGGCGCTGAAGAGCTTGAGTTCCTGAAACCTCGCTTTTCTTGTAAACACAGTAATCATCTAGCCACTCATTGAAGTTATCCCTGATAAATTCCATTAGCAGCGACGTTGTCACAAACTTTCACAGGCGTTAGGCATTTGAGTATTGTATTATAAAATAACAAAATAGTACTTACGAGCTCTTGGCGCCTCTGGTCCTTCATAAATGTCACCAAGACTGAGGAGAAAGGAATGATTTCCTCCCCTGTCCTTTCAGTGTCTTCGACGTAGCAGACCCCGCAAACGTACGGATACTGTCTCGCTGTTTCCACCAGTCGCCCACCGTGCGACGGGGATAGTCGAGCTTTTGGGCGGCACGGTAGACACCGACGCGCTCAACCACAGCAAGGGCATCTCGCTTTTCTTTTATACTGTATGTTGCTTGCTTTCCCATTTCAGGAGTGCAAGTATCAACGCGCGGCCTGCTGAGAACTGTGTTCCTCGCCATTCAAACGCATCACTTTTGATTGGATGAAATAACGACATTAGGTTAAGTATCTAAAATATGAGCATTGTTGCAGTGACGTCGTCTTTTTCCGTCCGTCGTCTTTTCCGTCGTTATTTGTAGCGTCTTGGTAATCGCTCTCAGAACATGCATAATAATACAAACAAAGCAACATATTCTTCAAATTTACCTTTGTACAAGGTAAAGCTTTTGATACAAGGCCACCATCATCCCGCCCCATTAAGAAGTTGTCTAGAGTCTTTCCCATTTTTAGCAACCGAGCTTCCAAGGAAGCCCGATGCTTAGGGAACTGGTCAAGTAGCCACAGCTTGGCTTGCCGATAGTACTGCATTGCAGTGCTGCGAGCTTATGGCTTACCTTTTTCCTGTTGTTGAATGCAAGATACACTTCAAACATTTCCATCACACAAACAAAGCTCTTATCACTCTCATCTCTACCAATGCATGCCCTTACGTACTCTTTATCAACTTCTCTCCCTTAAGAAACTTGGTGAAGGCTGCAATTGCCGTTGTCTTGGCGCGCAACGTGTTGCCAGACTATAGTTCGTCAAGCCCCATGGTTCGGGTCCGATAGATGCAAAGTATGCAAGTGATACGCTTTTCGCTTGTCCTTTAAGAAGATATTGCTCAATACTGATCAGACTTGATACGTCCGATCGCTTGGCATAGAGAACTCGCAAGCATGATGTAATTTGATAGTCTGAAAATCTTTTTCTTGATCTAATTGGACAGCAAAACAGTTTAATATAACTAAGTATAAGATGGCATATTTACCCATATGGTTGTGTGGGTTTACCTTCCTCGTATAGATATTTGACTCAGCCAGCGGCATCACGGCGTTTGCTCGAGTTATTAGAGGAGGTAAACACCGTTGTATCAGCTCATACTCCATGGTAATTGACACGGCACCACGACCGCCAGTTTGTCTACTTCCCGTTCTCTGGAGTGTAGGAGAATAAAATTTGTAAGATGTATCGCATTCAGTACTGTATCAGCAAGATACTGCTTGAGTTTTACAAGAGCAATATTCGCTTCGGCATTGACATTGCGGTAGATGATTTTAGTTTGCAGCGCGGAGAAACTGGGTAGAAGGTGATCAACGATTCTGTCTTTCTTGTTTGTTTTGTGTAATATCAACTCAAGCAATACCGAACTGATAATCGCGACGATTGTCGAGCCGATAATAATGCTGATGAAACCTAAGTTATCAACAGAGGTGTCCGATTTGCTGGGGTGGCCAAGTGGAATGAGAGTAATTGATTGAAGAGTTGGAAATCGATGGTGACAACGAACGGTTAGTGTGGGATTCCAATGTGCCTTCGCGTGGCAACAATGGGATATGCCGGAAAATTTTTCCTCACCTTTTTTTTCTACGGTCGTGGGCATCCTGTAGAAAACCGGAAACAACCTGTTTCACATGCTGAATGACAAAATATAATATGCTTCTTAGCAGTCGGCAATTCGCCGAGGACGGACTATTTGCCTTTGTGGCTTTTGGTCGAATTCCTCCTGAAAATTGCATATTCAGACATCGCTACGCTGCCACTGGTTTCCACATAACTTCGAGATTTCTAGCCGTTATCAGGTGCAGAATTGGTAGGAGCGCTACTGACGAAGGAACAACGCCGTCAAGGACGTACTTCATCCGTTCAGGACATCATAGTGGGAATCGTTTCTTACAAAGTGTTCAAGGATGCTGCAGTACGCCTAAGATATCTCGAGAATGACGAGGAGTTAGCAGCCTGTATAGGGGAAGCCGCGACATTCCACATGGCGCATCAACTGTGTCAGTTATTCGACTAGCAGTACAGCGCACGACGACCACGGAAAACCTCTAATACACACGTTGCATTCTCCAGCCCGTGCTCACGCGAACCTTCTCTTATAGATTCATTGGGGCCTTGTCGTGATGGCGTGCGCGCTCTCCCTAGCTCGTCAGTAGACCACGGTCCGCCGCACACACCAATGTTTCACAGTAGTCTAATCCCTGCCATTGAGTGCCTAGCCCCTTCAGTCGGTGGGGACTTAATTGACGTCTGCCCTTTCGGGGTATCTTCCGACTCGACCCCACCCAATCTAGGTTGTCTTGTCGACTCGAAACTGTTAGCAAAGATATGAACACCCACATCACTTAATGTACATCCTCCAGGAGCCTTCACTCAATGGAGCCCCACTAACATTCTTTATTCCCCTCGCTCTCACCTACCGTTTCTCTACGAGATCAGTCTCATTTGGGAATTCAAACAAGGAAGCTCAAACGGATTCGACAGCAACTACCGTGAGCTTCTCGCTTGTGCCTACGCCTTTCGATTTGGGATCCTTTCCGGAGAGCTACGCATCGGGCTCCTCTGCCTCTACAGATGCATTCCTGAATTGAAAAACACATCTGCCGTACCAAGCCAGGAGTGACCCACAATCCTCGAGGGCAAATTCATCAAGCTGGTACTGAGTATTTACCAAATTTATGTTATTACAACAAAACAACATGCTACACCTCTTCATTTCAACATGTTAGAGATCTTGACGGAAGATATCGCAGCAGTAAGTGATGGTTCGCGTTTTTTTTGTTCGTGCCCAACACGTGTAGTTCTGGTAAAATACGTATAATGGCATGAAAGTATCCTTTGTTCTTAATGGTTGATATCGCGATATTTACCGTTCTAACCTACCGTTTGTTGAAATTTTAGCGGTACCAGCTACTCTAACAATCACTCCTCTATTCTGCGCGTACTTCCAGGAAAACTATCGCACCACATACTCAATCTCGCACGTCGTCCAATCATTACGTATTGTACTGCGCAGGCAACATAACTAGCACCAGTTAACTCAAAAGTAGGAAAACAAATTTCATCTCTAAATAAAACCCCATTATGGGATTTATAGACAAGATAACTAAACAACGGCTTCACGCTACTACTATATAACATGAAGCCGGCTCAGAACTGCTACGTTAACATATTGAAGCTTTGGGATGTGACTACACGACGCGGTTGCTAGCCACGCACTCTACCCTAACACTACGTTTATAGAGCTACAGAACAGAGACAGAGTGAAGGTTCTAGTCAAGGTGGTGAAGGATGTGAAGGCCGGTATTGAGATCACGGTAAACTCCGGCGAATAGGGTTGGTTCAGTTGTACACTGAGAAGTGTGCCAATAAGGAAGACGAGTAAGTTGTGGACATGGATGACGGTGTAGTAACGCTGTCCCACTAAATCTCGAGTAGCTGTGTAAATGCATATGAAGTACTCTTTTTCTGCACAATTTCATGTTCGGATAGAAATAACAATAGTGTATGTGATGAAACGTGTATACATACTAACCCTCGCTTACTTGCTTTCTCCCTTGATGACATCACCACTAATTACGTAGTGGCTCATCGGAAAAATTACGACTTCTAGAACGGTTTAGAGAAATATCCTCCTATGTATCACTTTCGGTTAGGTTTCAGCAACGTAGTTACAAGTACTCGCGTGCGCCGTCAGTGTGCTGGGTCACTCTAAGCTCAACACTGAGCCGATAGAGCGAGGGCGCCCTACGTTCTGACCTTTCGAGGGTCGACAGTTTTTGTTATTCACCTGTATCTTACCGTTGCTAGCAACGTCAGTTGTCATCCAGAGGGCGTAGAGAATGTGCAAATAGAAAATAGACATTAAAAGCAAAGTGATAGTTGCATGGGCACCACTGCGTGTCGATATTATCCCCCCCCCCGGTTCCCCTGCCACCTCCATATGCGCGTACTTGAAGGCAGACGCAGAAACGCCCTGTCAACCATTGTACCCACATATACTGAGCTAATCCCTGTATAAAATCGGGTTTGCCACCCAGCGATTTAAAATGATGTCCCACAGCAGCAAAATCTCATTTAAACTTCGGACAAAATGCATATCCTAGACAGCACTACTACGTACGAGGGAAAACTGTGGAGAGCCTTCTGGATTTCTTCATGGCATGAAAATAGCACATCAAAAACTGAAACGGTGATTGTGGGCCATACAACTTTAGGTATCTGTGATTGACTGGCTCTTTATTTAACAACGTTGGTTTGTGAACGTGCACAGAGAAACTCATGAATTTCAAAAACTCTACATCGTTGTGTGCTACTCAGTGGCATTGAAGTGCTGCGTTTCGTGTACTGCCTCACGTTTTGTGTGCAAACCTGTACTGCTGGGTATCATTCACACTCTCGCAGCTGTTTTCCTATCTAAAGCACGGTTCGCTCTCCAAGACTACGGCGGTCACCATTCCGGTCTGCGTCGAGAAGCAGATCGACAATCTGAACGAGACTATAAGGTACTGTGAGTTCGTTGTTGTATTTACCTATGGGAGCTCTTGCCTATCGAGGTATGTAATTGTTCTGTTCTTCTTTAGGCCTGCACATCTGCATTTCCAGACACCGCTGCGCAGACAGCATCGAGTGCTGACCAAACACTGAGTAAGCTGGACGTAAGGGCGTCCCGGTAATGAAACAGGAGACGTGAAAGCCACGGTGGCAGCCTGTGTAACCGAACAAGGCTTTTTTCGAGAAACCTCTAAGTGAGCACAAATAACACGTGAGTTTCCCTGTTGAATTCTCCCTTGAGTTTGGGTTAATTGCATGTAGGCTTTCGTCAGCTCCTAACACGTTGTTGATTGGCTCTGTTGGTGCAGGTTGAGTGCGACGTGCATTCTCCATGCGCATACGCTAGACGGAGGTCAGTGATTCTGCTACACGCCGTTTGAATTCTCGCAACTTCACCCGAGATGCCTGAGCACATGCAATCTTCTGAAAGAGTGCAAACGCGTTGATAAGCGCCAGATCTATCGCCCATGTGAGTATACTCATGGACAAACGTTTTTTTCTTTTCGCCGAATTGGATTGGTACTTCGCAACTGATCCACTCTGTCAACGCTGTTCATGAACAGGTTGTAGGCGACTATACTGGCAGGTACTTGGAAGGTCTGTCGGTGCAAAACTTGATCACCTGTCCAGCGGCTCAGTGATTCCAGGCCATGACACAGCCAATTGCCTTCAGCCGAATCACCTCGGAGGACACGTTGTGACGGAGTTCCAGCAAGATCATTTGTGTAGAATACAACGGTACGCTTGTCGCGAATAACTATATATCCAGCCTTGTTAGCAATTGTAATTAGAGGGGTGTAAGGCGTTTGCTGTTGAGGAGGCAACTTTTTCTGAGCACGTTTGTGAGCTTCCTGAAGTTTCTCCCAGCCAGGCGGCGCATTGATTGCCGCGATCAATTCCCATGATCCGCGTGAAGTAGCATCCATTCGAGACTTTGCTGCATCCAACTCTGAGCTAATCCACTTTCCCTGAAGTGGTATTCGTACAGTTCCTAGCATTTTCATCTCACCGTCGGTAAAGGTCAGAAGCGTTTGAGCCAGGTTGTGCCGCGTATAGAAGTTGTCGCACACAAGCAGTCGCCTCGAACTCGGATCTGGAAACGTCTTGGTGAGGTGGCCGCACATGGGTACCCTCAAGGCGCTCGCATCTTTCCAATTCACAGGAATGTCTGCACGATCTAATGTCCTATATATTGGTGTGCGTAGTGCTGGAAAAACGTCAACGTAGCGATCCACAGGTACAGTTCGTGTTCGGTTCCCAGAGCTATTGTCCCACACCGAGTACGCGTACAGACTCTCCCAGCCAACTATACCGTAGAAGCAGACGCCGTACTTGTCAGGTTTTGACGGCAAATAGGTCTTAGCTCCGGAGCGAGCCTTTGTTCTGACCGTGATCTCGTCTAAGCTTATATCTCCAACTGGCACAGCAATTGCAGCGAACTTCTGCTGTACCTGGGCTAGCAATCGCCTGCTGTGCCACAGTGGATCTTGTTCACGGCGCACGACGGCCACACTTCCTGGGGAATGCATCTGGAAACGCGCTCGGATACTTTCAAAGCGATTCCGAGTCATCGTTTTCGGGAAGTCGGGATGACCAAGAAAAAGCTTCTGAGACCAAAACTCTTTGATCTCAATTAGTGGAATGATGCACATCACAATTTCTAGGCCTATCTTTGCGTCAATTTCAAACACCGTCCTCCGGCTTGCCCTTCTCTTTAAGCAGTAGGTTGGCCCAGCTCTGTAAAGAGTCGCGAAACTCACGGGTAAAGAATAGCGAAAAGTGTCCAAGCTTGTAATGGGGTTACACGTACAAGTGGCTACACCACGTGTAACCCCATTACAGTTAGGATTACTGTTAGAGGTTGGAAATGGATCTCAGACCTTGGTGTGCTGTACACACCAATGGCTACATGGGCGAGCCACATCATTGAGTGATTCGCGTGCATTTGTGCATGATACTGGTAGAAAGTAACGGATTTCTACCTATCAATGCCCTTCACGGAAGCAGAGATTCTGCCAACCACACGTTGGCTGATCCTTTAGAAATAGATTAAACAGTTTTAGGAGGTTCCAAAATTGACTTCGTGCCAAATTCAAAAACAGTTCTCATTTTACGGTATTTTGCAGTTTTAAATAAGTTGTATTTGATTTAACTAAACTTATTGGAATAAGTAAATTTAAATTAAGTCTATCCTAATTGCACGCTTCCTCATACACGTAAGCGCACGTGTACGCCACCTAGTGGGTCTAAGTAGACCCATTACAAAGCTCGCCGCGCTCCTTGTAGGCTCGATCTACCTCTGCTGGACGAATGATATGTAGCCCACTTTCACCAATTATTCCATCCACGTAGCTGTTACCGGTCAGCTTTCGTTGAGCCCCGGACGCGCCGCTGTAGCTTCAGACGCTGTATCAGTCTCCGTCTCTGTCCCCTCCTCACAGTCTGCACTCTCGTTGATATCATCCTCCTCCTTCTCCTCGTCCACGTCGGACTCAAACTCCCATTCCTCATCGCCAGTCTCGTTCAGGAGGTCATGTATGTCCATCGTCGATACGGAAGATCTCAAAATAACGAAACGACTGCAACACCAGCATCGAACTATTGTGGGCTTTACGGTACTGTCATATTTATAGGTCTGCAGCGGACCTACTCATCTTGGTGATCCCTACACCAAACCCACGGCGCTTGAGTTTTGACCAACCAAAGACGTCCATGAGCCAAATTACAGGACCGGTGCGGACCTACAAGCCTGGCCAAAATCTCTGGTAGTTAAAGGGTTAACCCTTTAACAACCAGAGATTTGCGTCGCATAAAAAATACATATTTTCTCTAATTAAAAGTGTAAACCACATTTTTTTTTCAGGTGGCGTTGAAGTGTCTTTTGGTAGATGTATCTCCAGGATGAACGATGGGGGCACAACGGACGGCGACAAGCAGATTTCGCCTGCCTTCCTGACCGAAGTGGCCAACCAATTGTTCGAGCGCACATCAATCTCCTACATTCTGCCGTCATATCTAACTTCGAACCTCATGGTTCTGTTCTTGCAGCCCTAAACAAAGGACCAGTAGTCGACCATACGAACATGATCCCGAGAAGGGCTTTACCATGGATATTATGATGATGATGGATATGGAGAAGGTGCTATTCTATCTACATAGCACTCATGTTTTGACTTTACCCTAATAATGACACATGCGGTATCAGGTGAGCACTCTGCGCAATGAGTTCGAGCGCAAGGAGAAGGGGCTGTCCATCGCCGAGTTCGTCTACGTCATGATGCGCTTTGTACAAAGCAGCGCTCAAACAGATGAGAACTCGCGGCTGCATGATCTGTCCGAGTCGCAGCTTGTTGCGAACCTGTGTGAGCTCTTTGCGCAAATTGACATTAACGGCGACGGATCGATGGAGTGGGAAGAATTCACCTCGTTCATTGTGGACACTGGACTCACAGTGAAGAGCCACCAGCCCAACTCCATTCAACAGTATCACCATGTCCAGTGGGAAGACGCCTCCAAGCACAGCACATTCATTGACCATATTTATTACTTCCCATCGAACGACCTGGTCGCCCTGGTAGAAAACTGCAGCCCGTATCTCAAGATATACAATGTCAATTGCGAGCTCACCCGCACAATCAAGTCACCTGAAGGTTTCGTACAGTGTGCAGAGCATTTGCCGAAGGTAAGTATCGTTATTATGTTGTGGAGTTCATCACTGCTTACACAGACTTGACCTTTGCCACAGTACAACCAATACATCGTTGCGTCTTCCGACCTGCAGTTCCGCTTCTACGACGATACCACATTGCGACTTACCAAAAGTTGCCATACACCGACTTCGCAGAACTGCCTCAAATGGTATCCAGAGTCTTCCGCACTCTTCTCGGCTGGCGTAAGCGGAATTGTCTACGCGTGGGACGCTGAACGCATGGAAGAAAAACACCACATGGGCGGTGAAGTGAACGGACGAGTACTCACTCGATCTCACGACGATATTGTGCTTGATCTTCTTACGGTTTGTATTCTTTTCTCTTCACGTCTGCACGTTTGACATGAAATTCATCCTTACTGTGTCTATGTTGCACAGTTGCCCACGCTTGAGTCTTTAGCTTCTGCCAGTATGGACCGTACGATTCGGCTGTGGGATGTACATACAGGCAAACACAAGCAGCAACTTGATGGCCACGCGAAAGGTGTGCGATCGCTTGCATACTCGCCTGAGTACCGATTTCTCGTGTCTGCAGGGTTTGATTTTGATGCCCTTGTCTGGAACCCGTACGTCGACCAGCTCATTCTTCGGCTGCATGGCCACAATAACAGTCTGTGCGGCGTGGAAATCATCCCGGACACGCCACAGATCATCACAACCGATGTAGATGGTGTCTTCAAAGTCTGGGATATCCGTAATTTTGCTTGTATGCAGACCTTCACAGCTGAGAATATGGGGTACGTAAAAAATATCGTCTCGATTACATCGGAGAAGCGGATTGTTGCAGCGGGCAAAAAGGCACGTGAATATGCAGGATTTGAAACTCGAAAGATCGACTAACGTGTTTGTTACTCTCTTGTAGCTGATCAAGTTTGACTACGAAAAATTGGAGAATCCTGAGCTAACAGACGACCATCCTGTATTCATTGCGCTGTACAATCCAACCTCTCTGTCGTTCATTACGGCTGCAGGGAGGGATGTTAAAATTTGGGATGCTCGTCTCGGCAAACTCATTCGAGTGTACAGGTAGGAGCCTCTACCTTTGATAGTTTGTTTATTTACATTTCGTTTTTACCCGTTGCTTATCAACTCAGGGACCTGAGCTCTACTGATCTCACAACGCTGTGCTTAGACTTCCGAGAGCGCAAATTTATCATTGGAGACCATGGTGCGTTGATGTACACAGAATCGTAGTTGCTCTCTCTGTTTTTAACTTTTGACGCAGGCGGTAACATCCAGGTGTTTGATTACTTGAATGGATCACACATGAAGTCATTCGCTTATCCAGAGCTAGGAAATCGTGCCCACATTGCGGAGGTCACCAAGGTGTGCTATTGCGCGGAGCACATGGCAGTCATCAGCGTTTCATGGGACTGTTCTATTAACATTCATGACGAACGAGACTCGGAGCGCGGCGTTCTACTTCGGAGGTTGGTCGGCGGTCACACTACAGACATCACAGCGCTCAGTTTCTCGTATCACCTGTCTCTGCTTGCTTCAGGGTCGTCCGACTGCTCTCTGCAAGTATGGGACTACGAGTTCGGCCGACTTGACGCTACGTGTATCGGCCACGTGAGCGGCTTGCTGTGTCTTCATTTCCTGGAGCCTTTTCCACTGCTTTTGTCCAGTGATAGCACAGGTAACCTCTGCTTCTGGGCTATGCGACCGTCAGCTCGGTACAAGGGGAAGTGCGTTTTTCGATTCCGCAACCAGCACAATCAGTTGGGAATTGCGTCTGTAAGCGGTATCACCACCCACTCCACGCGTCGGAGCTCATCAGGTTCACGCGTTCAACCGGAATGCGAAGATGACCGCTGGAGTGACCCCTTGGACTTTACCTCCTTCCTGATTATCACCGGAGATGACAAAGGGTTCTTGAGTGTGTGGAACGTCTTGCCGCTGCTCATACGGCTCGCGAATAACTTCGACCTCAAACCGCTAGCAAAGCCGGTTGAATGCGCCAATGCTCAGAGAAATTTGCGCGTGGATGCTGCCAGTATGGTGCGCAAGGCACGGAACACACCAGAATGGGCAGCGTATACGCATCGGGACCCGCTTTCGTCCTTCTTCTTTTCAGCAGGCATGCCTCTCATAGCAGCTGACGCGGACGACGAGGAGGAGACTCGGTGCGAAGATGGCGAGATGCGGAGGTTGCCACCAGTATCACTCGTGCGCCGCTGGAAAGCCCATGGTGACGTCGTGTACTCGGTGCAGATGATCACAGAGCCCAAGAGTTTAGTGACATCATCCTTTGATCGGCGGGTGAAGGTCTGGTCATTGCATGGCGAGTGTCTAGGTGTTTTGATGCAAGGTGGCTTAGGCCCTTCGGCCAGCAGCAGCTTAAACTCCAACGCTGGACACCCTGATGGTAGCCAGCGATCATGGCGCTTCTCCGTGGACTATGACGCCCGGGAGCGTCGGAAAGAGACAGCAGCCGCTCCAGTTGTAGATGATGTCCACACAATGCTGCGTCAAGACGAACGTCGGGATCTCACAGCCGAACGTCGCCGCACAGAACGCATCGCGCAAGCCGCTGCAGCTGAAGCCAGTGTGTTGGAGGAAATCTCACGTACATATTTGCCGCCGCTTCTTCCTCGTCGAGCGGCAGCCGTATCTTCAACAGTTGCAGGTCAATGTGCTTCTGAATCGCTCAGCAATGACGCAGCCCTCGCAGCTCTGCAACCGCTTCGCAAGACGCCACGCCGCAAGCCTGTAAATACAACCACCGCCGGTCGGTCAGCGTTAGTGACTGCGAGTCCGCGCCAGCTTCGGCTTCGTAGTGGAAGCAGCAATAACCGAATGGCCTCGCCCCGGCCGCCCAGCTGATGATGGCCTGCAGCAATCGCCCGCTGTCCCTGCCTTAGCTATCTGGCCCCGCTCATCCACTTCGACATGCGTGTTCTTTGTTTTTCTGCTTGGAGTGCCATACAAAACGCAAGATACTGTTTCTGCCACGTGCCCTCCGCCATTCGTGTGTGGGCGCATCACACTTTGGGGGTTTGAGCAATCGAACACAAATTACACATCGAAAATACATCAGAACACCATGAGCCAAATCCAGGCTTGTTGTGCGTGTCGAGCGAAGCACACAGAACAGAGCAAAGCCATACAGCCCCTCAGGATCATCACCATGTTGAGAGTGGCGAAGCTGCGCGTCGTTGTGTGCAAATACAGGCCGAGTGATGAATGTTCCTCCCATTCGGTATACCGGTATATACGGTTCGAAACCCCGTCCAATTCGCTACCGAGTTTGATATTCCCTGTAAACATTTTCATCGCACATCTTTCGGTCGCTTTCATTGCTACTTTAGCTCCGGACCCGACAACGCCGACCGCCGCCTTGTCCTGCTCTGCCTTCTCACCAATTCGCTCTTTTTGTAACAATGGAAGACTGTGTACAAGCCGCCGCTAACTCGGGCATGTTCGCGCTCTGCTCGGAGCCGACGCTGCGCAAAATCTGCGCGCGCACGAAGGCCGTGACGTACCCCAAAAACGCCGTCGTGTATCGCCAGGGTGAGACCCAGACAGAAATGCTGCTGCTTAAGAACGGAAGCGTGGAGACGACCAAGATCATCGAAGGCCAGGAGCATACGCTCGACGTAATGACCAGCGGCGCAGTCAGCTCTAATCACGCGCTCGTGCAGGATCCCGCGGCCGTGACGGTTCGCTGTCTCACGCCTGTGTCCGGCTTCTCACTGAAGAGCTCTGCTTTGGACGAGGTGCTCGAGGACAAGACCGCCTCGCGTGAGGTTATGCACAGTCTAAGCAAGGAGATCCGGCGACAGGCATCGCTACTGCAGACGCCCCTGTTCGAGCAACACGCTAAGCCCACCCCCTACTTCGCTACATCAGTGGCTGCCTCCATCGAGTCGTTCTACCGTAGTGGCATGAACTCGCTGCTGAACGCACGTCTCACGGGCCAGCCTGTTGCTAGACTCTTCCCGGATATGCACCTGCAGATCCCCACGCGTATCGTGTACATTAACGGTTTCAAGGGTATCCGTCACGCCCTCGAGAAGAACGTGGACGCAGACCAGTATGAATACCCGCAGGTAGTGCGTCTGACGGAAGCCGTGGCACCCGGCGTCTTGATGACGCCTGTAAGCAGCATGCTGGAGGCCTTCAACGCTGGCCACATGAACCCGGAGCCCCTGTCCACGCGTTGGATCCGCGGTACGGCTCCGCGTATGCTGCGTGAGGTGATTTTCGGCGTTGGTCTAAACCAACTTTCGGACTACTTTGAGGAGCGTCTGTCCGTGACTACTAGTCCCGCAATGAACAATGCCTTCGGAAGTATGGCGGCTGGTGTCGTGTGCGGTTATTTGTCTCACGTGCCACACAACCTCTCCACGATGAAGTTGATGCACCCGCAAAAGACGTACGGCGAGCACATGGACGATTTCATCCGCCGTGCGGAGGTTCGCGTGCCTATGACGGTGTCTCCTCGCCAGCGTTACATGGTGGCCACGGCGTTGGCGCTGCTGTTCCCGAAGGGCCTAACAGTGCGCACTTCACAGATTGTGGGCTCGTTCATTATCCTGAACGGCACCATCAACTCGCTCAAGGACATCGACATCAACACGATTAAGGGCTACATGTCGGGTTAAGCGTCCCGTTACTACATGGCTACAAGGCGACAATAGATGGCCTACGCAAGAGAATCAACTGCAACTTGCCGGCACTGGCAAGACTCCGTTCGGGAAAGGTGCGCGTGCATGTGCAGCTCAGTTCAACTTGACGCATCCAGGCGACCCAAGACAGCGAAAGCTAGCGGCGGCTGGACTGCGTAGAGCCGAAGAGAATGCGACGGCATCGGGAAGTAGAGCAGCCACAGCGGCCCCGAATGACCAATATAAAACGGAATACACTGCAAGTTCAAAAGCTCAATGCCACGTACAGTACGTCGATGCGATAGATATGATTTTCAAATCTTGTTAAACGAATCATCAAGGACTGGAATGGACTGGCCACCACCTCCAGCATTGCGTTTTATCGATATCTGCTTCTTTTGAGGCCGGTGCAACCTGATCGACGGCGGGTTCACTCCATAATTGCATCGGCTAGAGAGAGTGGCGGAAGTGGAGTCTCGGTTGGCAATGGGCACTCACGCATAATGCAAGGACGCGGCACTCGGTTCAGGTACTGGTACGCACGCAAGTGTCGGAAGAATGTAGAAGTGAAGAATGCCACGATACGCGCCACTTCCATAGGCGAAAAGCGCTGTACGGGCGATGGAGACGCATCTACCAGATCTTGAGCGATGTCACCATCTGCTACCGCACCACTGGCATACCGGATCTTCTCGCGGAATTGGTCGTACACAGCTTCCACTGAATGGTACGCGTCTGGAGAATCTTGAGCTGTTGGCATTGGGACTGGTGCCTTAATGCTCACTTCCGCTGTAGTCTCATGCAGATCTGCGTTCTCATCTGAGATGGACTCAGAGTGGTTACTCAGCGGTGAGTCTGTGGCACTTTCGACCGGATGTGTGCCGAACATGTACACCTCATGCGCCAGCGTCAGCAAGACGAGAGCTTTTTCAGGTGGCAAGTGTGCGTCGTCCTGAGCGAAGGTAAGCACGCCGAAACAGAAGTCTACCCACACGCTTGTGGACGGGTTAACAGAGTAGTGCTGCACCCCCAACGCGCATTGCAGTCGATCAACACGCTCCGCCGCCGACTTAGCAACATTGAGTTGCTCCAGCTGCTCCAATGAGATTAAAGTCTTCGGGCCTGGAGGATCTTCGTCTGGGACTGGCTGCTCTTCCACCGCGACCGGTGCTGGCGGTGTGACCACCTCAGCCGCTTTCCCCATTCCTACTGCACAACGACCACCCTCCGACCTTTCAAGAAGGAAACAATCTCAGCCAAAAAAGTAAAGTTCAATTCATTCCTCAAACAGCACACGGCACCTAAGAAAACGAGATCATGGAGTGGTGGAAAAACAGCAACGTTCGCTTCATCACCACATGACTGGGCACTTGCCATTGAACCGCGAGCTCGTGGCTAGATCTAGTGCGAGTACAGGTCCGACACGTCGGACGAGATGGTCAGGTCGCCCGTAATTTTGTGCACGAACTGCTCCGGGATCGGTTTCTCCACGTAGTCGTCGCTTCCCGCAGCCTCCGGGAACGCCACGTTCATCTCCGAGCTCTTGGACGTAACGAATTGCACCTCACGTCCCTCCCACGAGATATACACCAGACAACCGTCCGTCTTGTCGATGGCCACGGAAGGCACCACACCCTTGCACTGGACTTGCACACTCTTACAGTTTACGATCTCGATACTGGACACTGCGTTGTCGAAGATGAGCTTGGTTTTCTTGCACGAGTCGAACACGATGTTCTTGGCCTTGCCCTCCAGCAGGATGGTGGCGCCCTCGCACCCGAAGATATATACCTGCTGCTTCATGTTGATACCGCTGACGGTGAGCGGCTCGGGGCCAGTCTGGTACTCGATCTGCCAATTTCCGTTGCGCTCCTCACAAACAGCGGGCTTGGTAACCTTAGTAGGAGCGGCCGGCTTCTTGGCAGCAGCAGGAGCAGCAGGTGCGGAAACAGCGCCCTCGGGCTTGTAGTCCTTGCGCCAGGTCTGCATGTCCTTGGTGACCTTCTTGAGGCCTGCCGTCTTGCCACTGCTCTGGTCAATGGACTTGATACCAGCAAAAACGTTGGACATACCACCAGCTGGTGCAGCAGCCTTGGCTGACGAAGCAGCACCGGCGGCAGCGGGCGTGTAGCTGGCGACGTCGCCTCCCTTTGGGTTCCACGTGACACCTGTGGTGTGGTGGGCCTTGACGTAGGCCATGAGCTCCGTCAACAGACTCTTAAAGGACGTGACAAAAGCAATCTGGTCCGGGTTGGACGTCTTGTACTGCACACGGATCTTGTTGCCCCAGAAGTCCGAGCCACCGACGTATGACTCGATAAAGGGCTTGGGGGCAGGCTCGACGCAGAGCCATCCGAGTGCCTGGATGCCCTCATTCACCATGTTCTGGTGGTTGGCGAATTCACTACGGTTGTCACGCAGCGTGTTGATCTCCTTGATGCACGCCTGCAAGTCCTTCAGGTGCTCTGGGTTGAGAGTTGCCGGCTTTTTGCACTGACTGGCCATCAACAGGTACGCGCGCTGGGCGGCAAAGGCCTTCTCCGTCACCTCTCCGAGCTTCTTCGTGTCCTCTCCAAGCTTGGCGGCCACGTCCACAAAGGGAGGAAGGTACTGGGACACATACTCATCGTAAGCCTCAAGTTGAGGCGACAGCTCAACAGGCGCAGCGGTGGGGACTGCAGCAACGGGAGCAGCAGACACAGGAGTGCCAGACACACCCAGCTGCGCCTCCACACGGGCCAGGCGCGCACCGAACGCGTCCAGCAGACTCTGTAAGGGCTTGACGGCGTCACTCATTTTCTCGTAGCTTGGGAACTCGGATTTCTCTAATGATTTCTTGGCTTCCTCCCCCTCTTGAAGCGCGCATGATACGTAGATGAACGCATGCGATTGGTGTGTAATACATTCGTATAGTATTGTTGCATTCAAATTCAGGATATTACATTCAGCGGTGAATAATCATCTACAACTAAACAATATCGTTGCTTACTATCATCGGAAGTTGGAGGTGGACGCTGTCCCTGATGTGCCCCTCTCTCGTCCCCGCTCCGTCCCCCTGATAATCATAAAGCTCCCACTACTTGATAGCAGTGCATATCAAACTTGAATCTAATACAAATATGCAGCCAGTTGCAAGTAAAAATTTACAGTCCAGGGAGATTTTTTTTTTTTCATTAACCAAAGCGACGGCTTACACACAGGTACGAGAAGAGAACTCCCCGTCATCACTCCTTATTCTCACACACACTTATATCCATCCCCTAAGCAGGGACCTGTGAAGCTGGGATTCTACGAGGGTAAGCTGGACATGACGTTCGTCGACGCGGTGATCCGCTGGTGGTGTTAACGCGCTCGGATGAGTTTATCGTGCTGGAGCTGCCGCTTTCTGCTGCAAGAGTACGTTACGATGATGTTGAATGTACAGCAGGATGACTTCGAGATGAAGCAGTCGATGATGAAGCACCCAAACAACGTTACGGTCAACCGCATGCCGGATCGGTTGCAGAATAACAAGGCCACCAAATAGCTGATGGTGCAAGGAAGTGCAAACTGCAGGACCAGATCAAGCCGATTTGGGTCGACGCTTCATACTCAGTTCGAATTGCACGCCCCCACTGCTTGGCGTGTGAGCTATTCCGTGCCTCTCTAATTTACTTTGGAATAGGGATGCGCTCCTGATCTGTATCTACTGACTTCACCTGAGTCATGTAGTCATCCAACTCTTTGTTCGCTGTTCATTGCCGTTTTGACCTGCGAACAGCTATATTGGACCCTTTCTTTGCTCCCACTGAATGGGATCTCGGTGGTCGAGTGGCACCTTCTGGATAGATGGCTACAGAATCAGTGGTTGCTTCAACTTTAAGGTCACCTCTAGCTCGCTTTCCTAGATTCTGGATGGCCTTTTCGTCCTCTAGCTTGACGCTGATATCTTCTATAGGACATGATCTGGAAAGCATGGCTTCTGTATTGGTCGAGCTAAACTTTACGTCTCTAGCAAAAAAGTACTTTTTAGCCTTCACATCTAAAAGTCAGCAACCTTTATGCTGGGGTGAAAACCCTAATAACCGGCATTTTATAGCTCTTTCACCCGATTTGGGATCTTTTCGTTTCGACGAGCACAAAACCAGACGAGGCAACTTGTTACCGCAGTTACGATAATAGGAATATAGTCTACAATTTGAGCATTAGTGACTGGGCTAAATTCAGATCGGCTGTGAACTCTTTCATGTCGGCTTGCACAGCTAGGTTAGCTGTGCGAGCTCAGCCTGCTGGAACCTCCATCATCGCAGCTAGTAGTCTGTTCATTGAACATTTATTAGCGGTTAGAGGCAAGTCTCTCGGCACTCAGAACTCCATGTGGTTGCGTGATAAAAGGTCGTCAACAGGATCGTCCCCTAATGGCGCCATGCCGAGAAGCAACCCTTTATGATGACGTCGACCTCGTAGCAGTCGAACACCGTGCTTAACCCTATTGCTGCCAACTTTAAGTTGAGTTAAGTATTAACATGCTTAATTGTAATTTCGTAAAACGTGCATACATGCTTGGTTTTACCCCGTCTCCCGCACCGTACCAGTGCGATGTGTATGGTATTTGACTCGACAGTACGCGTAAAACATGCATATATGCGTGGTTTTACACGCATATTTTCATTGGTCCAATTTTTTTTTTATTTGCCTTCCTTGACAAATTTTTCAGCAAAATGTTGTCAAACGTTTGCGCGTAATTACGTAAGGGTTTTACGAAGGTGCGCCCTCACCAAACTCCGAGACGGAAGCTACCGACGTTGCGATCGTGTGTGTATTTCGAGTGGTGTATTGCGCGTATTGGAGAGCTAACTACTGTACTGTGTGTGAATATTAAGTCGTGGTGTGGTCTTTGCAAGCTGTGACTGTAGTTTTTGCGCGCTCTAAGAGCCCAAGCATGAGGTGACAGTCTATGACCGCGTGGTGGAGTGGTTAGCGGAGCTGCTGGTGGCGGATGCGGCGATGGTTCAAGCCCTGGATGCTCTAATTTGTAATATATGTGCTAGTTGATCAATTCTGCTGACTTTGTGCTAGTTTTTGTTTTTGCAGATTTGGTGGGGCAAGTTACTTTGGATTTGTATGTGATTGTGGTACCCAGTAGTTTACTCCACTAACTTCTTGCCGAAGCGGACACCATTCAACATTGCTTTCGCATCATGGCACGCACCCGAGCCAAGCGAACACTGGATGCTGCCTTTCCGTGTACTGGCTCCATCGTCACGGATGACCCGACGTCGAGATCGCGCGGCCGAATGGAACGTCGCAAGTCACCCCTTAATGAAGTGGGTGTTTCAGCAACACGATCGTTGAGAAGAAGTGTCAGGGCATCAAGATCAGAAAGAAGATAATTCGGCCACCGATGAAGAGCAAGCTGTTGAACGTGAATACGAGGTCGAATCTATTCTGGAGGAGAAAGATGGCTTCTTCTTCTTCGTGAAGTGGGCTGGGTACGAGTCGGGAGACAATACTTGGGAGCCAGAAAGAAATCTGAAGCCAGCCACTGTGGCGGAATTCAGGCGTCGTCACAGCCAGCTCAGCATCAATGCCCAGGTGCCACCAAGGCGTCCGTCTTCGGAATGTGACGACGGCGAAGGTCCGTACGAAGCCGACTTGAACACGACAAACTTGTTGGAGCGCATGTGTGCTTCGCGCCGGATCTGGAAGAGTGGATGCCTCGTGCAGATTATCGGGCAGTTGGATCCGCCTATTTGACAGGGGTTCTAGCTCGCATGGAGAAGCGCAAAGACAACAGGAAATCTGCCAACTGCGATAGCGGTAGCTACGAAACTCGCTGGACTAATACGCAATTTCAGACAAAGCCTCACGTGCACCTCATTCCTCCAGCAAAGATTGTCGAAGGAAATGCCAACTACTATACGCCAAAATCTTTGCTTCTGGCACGAAGTTTCGACGACAGACCTCAAGCGAGATCCTGCTGCGCGAATTAGACCCCTGATGAACATGTTGAAGGCCGGTGCACCGAAGTTTGCTGCTTTGGGAAGAAATGTCGCTTTAGATGAATCAAGTATCGCTTGCAGATCACGGTTCGCTCGGCATCTAATTGTCTTCAATGCTACTAAACCGACCAGGAAGTACCATTTCAAGATATACATGTGTTGCTGCTCTGAATCTGGGCTGATGGCAAACTTCCGACTGCATTGTGCAAGTGATATACACGAGCGCCACCAAGGAGTTGTGACAACTGTGGAAACGCGTGCTCTAGAGGAAGCTACGAGTCTGGCGGGTGAAGTCCGGAATGTGTCATGGAAGTAACAAGACCGATTCACCATTCGAACAGAATTGTCAACACAGACAACTACTATGCCTCCTGCCAGTTGCTCGAAATGCTACGAGTGTTCGGCATGTATGGACGAGGAACAATACGTGAAAACAGCATACATTTTCCTCGTTGCGTGATGATATCGAAAAAGGACGGGTTGCTGAGAGGCACAATGAAGCAGTCCGTGAGTCAAGTCAACCAAATTGTTGCCGCGTCATGGGTTGGCGGCTCCGTATTGTTTCGAATTCATACCATCATCTTCAACTACTGTTTTTCGACAAGTGGAAAAGGAGAAACGTCCACTTACAGCGCCAAGTTGTGTCATTGAGTACAACAAGGCAATGCAGGGCGTCGAAAGAATTGACCAATTACGAGTCCGATTCTCTATTGCGTTTCGTAAGTTGTATGAAAAGCTGGCTCTTGCTTTCATTGACTTGGCGCGTTGCAACGCATTCATTACACGCAAGATGGCAGGCGGATGTTCGGAGCAACGAGACCCTCACAGGCAATTTCTAGTCGAATTGATTGGAGAGTTGTTATCAGGCGCCTGGAAACATACCCTCACTGATACTGGCGCAATGCACATGATCCCCACGGAACCCGATCTTGCTGTGCTTCGAACTCCAACATCTAGGGAGCAGCCAAGAGCAGAATCGTCTAGATATGTCACGAAGAAGCCGCTTTGTGCCCCAAAATATTCTCAGGTCCAATTTCCGTCATCACGAGCCAAGCGAGGGTGCATCATTTGCAGATTCGAAGGAAGATATTTAACAGAGGTAACAAATTGGTGCTCTACCCATCAGGTCTCACTGTGCAGTTTGACATACAGTTTGCAACCGGCAAAAACATTTGTGTGCCAGTCGTCTGAGTGGTCGTGTTGGGAGAAGTTTCACAATTATTATTTCCCACCAGGGCTGTTTAACGCTGGCGGCAGGATTCGACGGACATCCAAGCTCCATCTGGAGAAAAAAGCTTGTGATGAACACATCATGGAGTTTCCTGCGCCTACATCAGAGGTTGGCGGTGTATGCGCAGCTTGACGTTAGTGAAACTTCCAAGCAGTTGATACACAATTGTGAATATACGTTAATCAACTTACATCGTCGTATATTTGTTTTTACAATGTTGCAAGCGTAGCGCGCTCGTATAAGTAAACTGTGCGAGGCTTAGCAGTCCACTTGACACAAATTTGAAGTGAGCTCTTGATCTCCCAGAGAACACAGAAGACGCGCTGACAACTAGCATGATGTCTCGGACATACTTTCTCAGCTAACACCGCACGAGTAACCACTGGTGATCAGCGGAATGGATGAAAATTGCACTGTGCGATGCTGTAACAAGCTCAGATCGGATCTCGAGACCGATGCACGCTTTAGCCCTTGACTCTAACGCAACTTGCACTAATATATTCCCGACTAAAATCGCCAAAAATTTCACCCGGAGAAATAATGAGAGCCATGAGAAGTGTAGATACCCCAGTCGGGGCAATTTCACCAGCATTCAGATAGGTTTTTCCGGATACTTGACGTACATGTTGGCGCGTGATTGATTGTAACACGACGTCGGTTATGCGGTGCGTTTCTTCGATAGATCGATAGGTTGAACATCCTCTGGGGGAGCTGGGTCGTTTGTTTGCCGGAGGGCAGAGTTCGATGGCGTGAGAGTCTTGTGTGTACTGAAGTGTACCGGAAACCGGTCAAGCATTTTTCCAAGCGTTTTCTTCAGCGGTTTTAGGCGTTCATGGAGAGCTTGTCTAGACTTGGGCTTCAATCGCACACACACCAGAATCATCATCCCACTTGATCTTTTGCTGTTGCTGGATAGCAGGCCACACCAATCGAACCAAGGCCGCGTCCCGCGCATCGGAGAAGTCCGACATCCTAATGCAGTCTTTCAATTCCGACGATTAGAAGTTTCTGGGGCAATAATAGAAGGTTCTGTATTGGCGATTGTTCGGGGCATCTATGTATGATATTGTATGCTCGTAAAAACTATCCTTATCACTCAGAATTAAAAACTTAACCAAACTTTTACGAAATTTACTCGTACCCGATTGGATAAAATGAACGTTGTTTCTATCAAATTCGTTCCAGAACCCGGTGATTTTTCCAGAGCAAGGGCGAACCATCAGGTTATAATCACGGTAGTAAAAACGTGTGTCCAGAAGGACCAAGGTGTCGGGAAACTCAGCGGCGACCACAACCCTGGTAAGGCAGTCCATTGGACCGATTAGTGTCTCTGGTAAAATTTGTTTATTTGATTCAGGAAGATACAAAGTGGCTATAGTCGGCTTCAACTTGTAAACATTCGCAAAAGTCATTGTAGTATGTGCGCGGCTCACGCAAAATGAGAGAGGCGGATTGTTCTTCAGAAACCAGCCCCCCCCCCCCCCCCCTTCCCAACGTTCACTCTCAATTAAGAGTAAGACTGCTAGCAAATTATTAAAATAGTGGCATTTGAGACTGGGCTATGTTGGAAAAGACCGCCTAGTAAGGGCTATGAGTAGCCAGAAAATTGAGAGACCTTCTAATTTCTCATACTCCGAACTCAAGAATGTATCCTTTTGTATGGCGTGTGCTCAGATGAAGGATCGTAGGATGTCTTACAAGAATACGCGAAGTAAAGCGACTCAGCCACTTCATACGTTCCAAATGGACACACCAGGAAGGGTAATAGTAAATGGACTGTATGGATCCTATGGATGTCGATATGCACTGGCAGTTGTAGATGATGCCACTGCTTATAAGTGGCACATTATTGTGAAGTCATAAAAGAGGTTCCAAGCACAATCAGAGATCTTTTAAAGCAGTTTGAAGAAGATCGTAGTAGAGGCTGTCTTGCGAGGGGAGGACTGCCGAAGCTTGGGGCGAGGTGGCCGAGACGAGGGAAGTCACTTGAGGGGTAGAATAGAAATTCAGAAGTGATTGATTGATACGAGCTTACACTGTCTTCTCTACCTGGCCTGCATCCAATCATTTGGTGCGTCCAATCACCAACACTCTGTACTCATCCAATCATCCTAATCGTCTAATCATCGGTGGCGTAAACATCCTACCGTAATCATCGCGGGATCGTATTGGATCACCTGCAACACAGTTGTCAGGACAATTATGGTACAAAGTTAAAAGAATTAGAACTGACGGGGTACTGAATTTATCAATACTGAAGTGTCAAAATTATGCACTACACTTGGTCTATCATTTGAGAGTTCAAATGTTGAAACACCAGAAGAAAATGGGGGTGTTGAAAGAGCACATCAGACCATGATGGCTGGTGTTCGATGCGCTATTAGGGACACAAATATGTCAGCTAAGTAGTGGCCTGAGGCATTGCTTTATGTTGTAGACATAACTAACCGCCTAAGAATGGCTAAAACGCCCTTATGAGGTGCTCTACAAACGAAAACCAAGTGGTTTGGACTTCAGAATATAGGGTGCAACGTGTTTTACCCACCTGCCAAATGATTTAATTTTTTATCAAACTTGATTGTGACGGGCAACTTCTTCGAACGCGTAGACCGCTGGAACATGTACCAGTCCTTGACAGTGCATTAGGACATTTCGGACATCTGTGGATGTATTCGCTAGGGAAGTAGTACACGTACGACACGATGAAACTTAAGCCCCACCTCGGCCGAAAAACACGCAAATATGGAAACATTTATTTCCATTCTCCTACTGGCTACTATCCATTTCGAGTGATTATTCTTCATTTCTTTACATTGATCGTGTTCTATACAGGTTAATATCATTATCAGTAGTTTTAAAACAAATGCATCTAGGTTCGACAGTCCATTGTCGAAGATTCACTAGAACGTCAAAGTCTTTATCCGAACCGAGAAAGAGAAAAATACAAGAGTAAATTTTTTTTTATAAATATGTTAATGCATGTCTACATCACATTCAAATCTGTTGCAACACTTTACAGCATCCAATGTTGAGAATTGGTTAAATCGCCATGAACCCCTTGCCAAAATCTCAGATGACCATAAGCTATAAATGCACACAAGCGCGGTGAAGCCTCTTCAACCGAAACCTCGTCCAAGCGGAGATGAACTAACTGCTAGAGGGGTTGATTTTCTGGATGACACATGTGAGAGCATCCAGTGGTTCAAAACTGTTAGTTGGCCTCCCGATGCGCTTTGCTCCTGTTTGTCATCATAATCACATGTGCCATATCAGGACCTAACGTTTGCCGATAAATTGGACGTGGTTCCGATATTCATTTCAAAACTTTTACGCTCTTACTGATTTGTATGATGTAAGGGATCCTTGACACATGAAGCTTCGTCCAATCGGAGGGGAAAAAAGAGCCAGTTGCTCCTTGCATTTACGGTTTAGGATATAGACTAATGCGGGTCGATGGATGATGACTCACCTCACGCCGTCATCGCGTCCGTTTTATGCCCCCTATTTAGTGACAACAATTCTAGCATTGTAGCTTGCCATGCCTTTATTGTGATGAAGTTAATGAGGACACTATTATCCTTTAGAGGTACATTGAAAAATGATCGATGTTTAGTAGCCTAACGGTTGTTTTCAACTACTTCTACCAGACATTTCAGAGCAAACCTAGCCTCAATTAGTAATATGCATATGAATTCGACCTCGCTAAGGTTATAATCCGTCATGACCTTAGCAAAGTCGTAAACGGAGTGTCGATGCAACACGACTCCGCTTCAAAGACCGGCTTACTTGGTCGGAAGGCAGTGGATGAAAGTGACCGACCTGCTTACATGTGTGGCAGGTCGCCCGTTGCATCTACTCAGCGATAGAAGTGATCCCATCCTTGACTACTTGTCAAAGCAGAGGGAGGCTTCGATGGCCTTGTCCAGGGTGGTTTAATGGTGTTTGCAGAGGCGGTGAGCAGTCTCGGACCGCAGAATCTGCTGGAAGTGAACCGAAAGTCTAGTGGGTAGATCGGTAGCTAGCACTGAATCAGTACATCTTCAAACGTGTTCACGTAAGTATGATGTGATCTGAGTTGTAAAAGTTTACACAACTGCTAAAGTAGACAGTACTTGTGATCGGTGTGTGTGTGGGGGGGGGGGGGGGGGGGGGGGGGAGGGGGCAGTCTTCTGGGCATCCGGTGACTTGTTCACCAGCGATTATAGGAACCTTAATCACATGTTCGCTCCTCATGAAAGCGTGAGAAACATGTTTGTGGAAATTACTCGGATGGTCCATGAAGTTGATGAACTTTCGATATGTGGTGTAGCATGTTCCTGGGCCTGAAAACGTTTGGGCTGACATGATTTCACGTTGGGCAGGGAACCACACCCCTTTGACTCCCATTATCGATGCCTGAGCGGTGATTTGTTCATTCATATGAGTGTGAAATTGTTTTTACTACTGCACGAAGTATTTCAACATTTTCCCGAAGGTTTGGGGTGTTGGGTTATACTCCATGGTCGTGGCGAGGAACAAAGTGTATATTACTCGATGGGTGCCGAAGGCTTGACCAACATATTATTGGCCAATAAATTTTGGATCGTGAGGACAAATCGTTCGATTTTGTAACACAAAATTAGCTGTTCCTAATTGCAACACCTTCAGAGCAAACATATGGCATTGTTAATGCTGTGAACTGTGTCATCATTTTCGAGCACTTTCTAGTTGGTTGACGATGAGACGAGGGGGAAGGAAAAATGTACAGAGCTAAAATTGAGAACTCTACTTGAACTCGTCAACAAAATTTACTGTATCAAGTCGCATGAAGAGGAATCATAGTGTGCGATAATGTGTGAGAGGGGAATTCACGGTGTGTATGAAACATTATGACAAATGCACAATGACTCGCAAAAGTTTCTTGTGCTGTGTTTGTTTTTCATGGTGAGCTATCCAGTTAATGACTGAAGCCTTAGATGATGGAAGTAGAAGGAATGAAATGGAGAGGCGAGGGCTTGAGGACGAGGTGGTGAATTGAGTTGTGATTGAGAAAAGTTAAGTGAGTATGTCTGAGACTTTAGTAGCCAGCCATGTAGACGTGGATATAGTGGTGTTAACCTTCGACAAGAATTAGCTTCTCTTCTGGAAGGAGTCGCTCTTCTCCAAAGGATGACAGGAAGACTAGCACTTTTCCAAATGAACTTATCAAGAGACACAGAAGAAACGACCTGCCACATATAGTGCTAAATACATAAACTTGTTGACATCATGGACAGTCAATATGAAGGGGATTATATGTACCATACCCATGATTGGGAATGGTCTTTCACAACGGATGGAGCAGGTATCCCTGCGTTGTTCAACAAAGACAATAGGCTTACATACCGATCGACTATTGCAACAGAACCTCGTGGGATTTCCTGGAATCATCCCCGTCGCTTCGTCACCAAGGAACGAGCGATTAGAGAGGTCTATCAAACTCGGATAAAAGTGTTTGAACAAAACACGATCAGTGGAGGTGTAAAAGGCAATGCAGCAATTAATGTGTTGCTCACCAGGTCTCTCATCCTAGGTAACTAATTGTACGCAGCACACGGGTTTCACACTGTTGTTTCCTCTACATCGACAGGAAGGGAAATTCACATGACCACCAGATCCATGACTGTCGGTAGCATTAGCGCAAACCAGCAACAATAATTTTAGCCACCTTGAAATTTTGTTTTACGTTCGCATTCTAGCATTTCATTGATCCGTAATACCAGGCTTCCTTTGAAACGCATAATAAAAATACACGTAAAACAGCCCTTTCTAGTGCAGAGCCACATGACCGGTTTTCGAGCCTTTCCGTCTGCCCCCCCTCCATCTTTACCTCCTCTTTCATACTTCCATCATGATTTTTTAAAATGTTAATGTTATCGTTAACCTCGGCGGGGAGGGGGGGGGGATGTGAGGCAGGCATCTATGTTTCCATCACTCCCTCTCATTTTTACAGGTTGTACTGTGGGCCGCACGTAGCGACACGAAGATTGGACCTGTTCTAAACTGTAGCTGCACATTTTCAAATTATTGTTTGGATAGTAGGACGCTTTTGATTAGCTAAATATCACTCCTTCGTTTTTGGCTGCATTTTACAGTCTGACCAGTGCACACGGAGTCCCCAGAAGTTAATTCGAAGCCGCGTGGCAGCAGTCTCACTGATGAAGAGGTTGGTAGAGCCAAAGCTCTCCATTCCGAAGGCAAGAGCTACCACTATATTGCCAGGACGGTCCACCGCAGCGATAAGGCCGTTCGTAACGCTCTAAACAATAGACTAAAGCCGTACCCTCCCAAAAAGGTCGGAAGACCGACCAAATGTACTCAACGGATTTCGAGGCAAGTTTCTCGCCTCGCTACAGTCAAGAAGCTAACGCCTAAATGAATCTCGGAGGCAATTGACAGCGTACTGAAGCCAAGTACGGTACGAAAGATGCTCAATTCGTCTCGTGTTGCCAAGTGTATCAAGAGGAAGCCCGCCCCTTACCTGAAGCCTCATCACAAAGTCGCACGTGCAAAATTTGCTGCAACATTTCTGAGCAAAATAAGCACTTAGCTACATGCAACCTTCAGTGATGAAAATAAATTTAATTTTAGACGACCCTGACGGCTATCAGTACTACTGACAGACGTCAGGGCCAACCCTGAATTGTACTCCAAGCGTGTCAGTGGTGGTGGGAGCGTCATGGTTTGGGCTGGAATGAACTTGCATGGCAAGACGGACATCGCGTTCCTCGAACACGTGAGTGTTACGGCTAGTGCAGCGGTTGCTTCATGCTTCGCAGTGAATGGTGCCGAAACCGACGTTGACCAGTTTTGTGTTGACCCGCACATGATACGTTTAAAATCCTTCGAGTTTAGATCAGGTACATACTTTAAAATTTTCCTCTAAATTTATAGTACGCATTTGGATGCAAAACGCGTTCTGAAGTTAAGTGTAGACGCCCTTTGGTGCATGCAGAATCCCAAACAGAGCAATATTTCAAACTCAGCAAAAGAAAGTTGAGTGCGGCATTAGTGTCTAGCAGCACTGTACTGTTTCATAAATCTTTTGATGATAGGCCTCTATGTCGTGATGAACATCGACGAGACGTAAAAAAAAACTACGCTTTACTGGAAATGTTTTCATAAATACATCAGCCTATAGGATCTTTCTCAAAGTGTTATTTCGTTTTATAAAATTATTATAATATTTAAAGTCGATGTTACTCGAAAGTCGCTTGAGTGTCGCCAAAGAAATCAGGTTGCAACTTTAGGGTATTTGTCGCGAGATCAGGGTGCTCCATGCATAGAAGAGCTCTTAGATGGCAGCCTTTTCCCCTCCAAAACGAAAGAAGAAGCGAGCAGATCGAGTCATCTCGGATCAGCTCGACGCGGTAACTAGACGAAGCCAACGCACGGCCCTTAGACACCATGGGAGGAATTCTCCAGAAAATGCTGCAGGCCTTCTACACGAAGAAGCTGGAGGTCGTGCTCGTGGGACTCGAGAACAGGTGCGTCCGTCTCGCAATCTTAAATTTGTTTTGTTTCTCTAATTCTCAAATACTCACGCGCTTGTGTTACTACTGCTAGTGGCAAGACGACGCTACTGAACGTCATGGCTATGGGACACCCCGTGGAGACGTGTCCGACTATCGGTCTTAACGTGAAACTGGTGAAAAAAGGAGGTGTGCAGATGAAGTGTTGGGATATCGGCGGGCAGGCACAGTATCGAAGCGAGTGGGGCCGCTACACGCGCGGCTGTGACGTCATTATATATGTGGTGGATGCCAACGCGGTACGTTATCTTGTAGCTGCAATGTTACTACTTCTTGGCTGTTTTATTGACCTTCTTTTGCTACAGTTCGACCAAATCTCTTTGGCGCGGAAGGAGCTGCACCGCCTACTAGAGGACCGGTACGCTGCCACAGTTTACGTATGAGCAGTTGAAGTGGTGCTAACTAGTGCTTTTGTTACTGTACAGTGAGCTAGCGACGACGCCGCTGCTAGTGCTGGCCAACAAAATCGATCTGGAGCCTCACATCTCGGAGCCGGAGCTCATCCGCGAGCTCAACCTGGACTACATTGTGGATAATCCGTGGCTGGTGATCCCCATCTCGGCTCTGCGTCTCGTCAACATCGACCAGGTCATCCAGTGGCTCATGAAGCAGTCGGGCAAGGGCTAAGCCGTCTCTGGGTCGAGTGCCGGCATGGCAATAGACTCGGATCGCTCCAAGATCCAAGTCCATTGACGCCGCACACGAGAAGATTATGAAAGATACGCGCAAAAGAGCGGAGATGCAGTTAGCTGGGATGCAATCGGGCTGGAGTGACTTAAACACACGTAAAATAATCGCTTCAGCTGATAGCTTCGACCTGGAAGCAGGAAAACGAAAGCGTTCTGTAGAGTGCAGTAGTTAAGACTCTTTCGCATGGCCTAGTAATTTGCATTTGTGCTTGAATAGTGTTTTACGTTGCAGTCTTGGACCTGTGGATCAGTTCGATATTTCCAGTCGCCAACTCAATAAGCTAAAGCGACGCACAACAAATCTAACCGATGGAGAACTTCTTCCTGCAGCACAGCGTTCTTCGCGACCGTGACTCAGATGAGCTAGGAGGACGCGTCAACTCGGACTCAGAAGCTAGGTGAGTCACTGCAGTGCTGTAGTGAATGCTTTTGTGTCTAAACGTGATCTTTTGTGATACAGCGAGGATGAGGAAGAGATCACGGATCGTGTCCATTCAGTGGCGGATCCAACGGGGCCGTGGAAGCAAAAACCTGTAGATGGAGACACATGGGGAAGACCTACACGAGGATACAGTGGTCGTAAACCACGTGACTTCGCTTCTGCGAACACTGGGCCCAAGGGGGTTATCAACGACTACAAAGCTCACAAACGCTACCAGAAGCAGGAGGTGGGTGAGCTTGTAATGAATTGAGGAATATATGAAAAAACTAAATTGATAGAATATTTTGCAGCGAATGAGGAAGGAAGCTGAACGACAAGCAGTTCTCAATCGAATCGCTAAAGGTGCCACCGTCGTATCTGGACCAGGACAAACCCAATTGGACTGCGAATGCGACGGAGATTCAGACTGTGAGTGCGATGAAGACTTGTTGGATAGCGAATTCTTGGCCCAATACGCCGAGAACAGAGTGAAGCAAATGCAGGCAGCAGCTCGCAATCGCAAGGTCTTTGGTGAACTGGAGTATATCACGCCGGAACGATTCGTGGAGCTTACCTCGACTACGGACAGCAGAGATCTGATGCTAATTCACCTTTACCATCCCGATAACTACGCCTGTGGACTGCTCAATACGCAACTAGAACTACTGGCACAGAAGCTAATTCATGTGAAGGTAAGAGATTCTGAAGTTTACGAAGTGGTGCTCGCTAACTGGAATTCTTTGTTGCTATAAGTTCGCAGCACTGGTGGCTAAGGAAGCGGACGCATCCATCGAACTCTCGGATCTTCCGGTGGTGCTGATCTTCCGTGGTCAGCAACAGGAGACTATCGTGGATGTTGCACGTCGTCTAGATGGCGAATTTACACTCGAACGTGTAGAGACGTTGGTGAACGAGCAACTAGGACTATAGATTTGTCAACTTCAGGACGAAGACACAGCAAAGCACAGGTTAATTTTCTATCATTGATCAGCTCTCGTACTATTTGGCGTCATGTGAGAACAGACATTTATCACCGAAGCGGCAGTTCTTGGAGCGTGCGAAGTTATCACACACACGTCTACGGGTATTGTCAAATGCGCGTCCCGTTCGCATCGCCTTGATCTCCGTGTGCTCAAAGTTACAGCGATCGCCCCATTGGCATTCTCCACGCATAAAGTCGTAGCAGACTTTAACTGTGTGCCGCACCTTCTTCTGCTGCGCTCGCTGCTTGTGCCACTTGCCGGCGCGGTGCTCGACCAGTTGGGCAGGACTTGTGAACGACTTGTTACACAACACACACTGCAGTGTTTTGTCCCCTGTTTGAACGCGTTCCAGATGCTCCTTGGATGCTCGATGGGCCTGAAAATTCTCCAGATCCTTACCGATGAACTTGCACGGCTTGCAGGCGAACGGGACCTTTTTAGGGAACGTAAGAGCGTCGCCCAATTCCTCCAGCGCTTTATTAGCAGCACGTTCATTCTCCTCCTGCTGCGTTTTCTTGCGCTTCTTCTTGGCTGGTGGCAGATTCGACGAGGGTCTTGCAGCCGGAAGCATCGCATCAGGTAGAGCCTCAATGCGCTCGGAAGCAAAAGCGGACAGATTGACAATGGTCTTCGAGTTGTCATTGTCGGAATCGGAATCGGAATCAGAGTCACTTGAGTCGCTTGAGTCGCTTCCACCTTGCAGTTCCGCCTCTAACCGCTTGATTTGGTCTGCAATGTCCTCTTTTTCTTTCTTCTTTGGCTGCAGAGCGCTCTCGGCGGACTGCTTGAGGCGCTTAGCGATGGGCTCCATATTGAATTACGACTGGCCAGGAATTAGTGAATGTCCAGGGGATAGGGATTGACAATAGTGAAACTCAGTCAACAAATGTATTGATTGAATTGAAGTCGCATGGGCTAACATGAGCCCTTGGTTATTTGTCTTCTCTCGCCTAGAAGACCACGTCTGCGTCCGCAGATGGCTCGTATTGGGCAAGGATGTCGCGGTCCGACGCCACGACGTCCGCGAACGGGTCGTCATCCAAAGCAGCAGCACCCGAAGACTTGTTTTTCTCCGCTGCCTCTGCAATAACAGTACATACTGTGAGTTAGAGTAGAGCTAATTGCCAAGGGTTGAGCTGCCCACACACCCTTTTCTCGAGCCATGATAGCCTTCTCATGGTCTTGCTTGTTCGCCTGCACCTTCTTGATACTGGCAAGACACACAACAGTATCAGTAACTTTCATAAACGTCGTCATCGCTTAGGGATCGTTTCGTACCGCACGAAATCCTCACGCTCGAGCTCATCAAGCTCTCTTGTGATGTACGAAATGGTGTTCTCAATGCGAGGAATAGTCACCTGTATCCAATTGACAAATTACTTAGTACAGCAGTAGCACGAAGTTCTTTTCCACAAGAGACGTACATTGTCCAAAGCGTTCACACGACGGTTGGTCACTTTCAAAGCCTCATCCAGCGTCACGAAAGAGGTCTGTTAACAAGATAACAGTTAGTGTACTAAACCACTCACACATTAGTTCCAACTTGAAGCCACTTCACCTGTAGAGACGCGAGTTTAATAAGTGCTCGCAGCAGCACACGGAACTTCTCGCGACAGTTCTGGATCTTGCCGCCTCCACCGGCCAGACCAATATTTTCACTCTTCTCGCGGCTCACTTCCACTTCCGTAAACACTGGGAGCTTAACGCCTGCCACATTGTCGATACGATTCTGCGTGCGGATCTCCGCCGTGCTCACCGACTCAATAACCTTTGTGCGGAAGTCACCGGCCGCGTACTGTGCCTGTGTGAGCGAGAAGAAAGCCTCCGACGCCTCTTGAGACATGGACATCTTGGTCTACAGCCATAATGCAGCAAAGATCTTAATATCGTAGCGTAATTGACGAGAGACGCCCACGTTCGAAAACCTTTTGAATCTCACGCAGCATCGCTTGGAATCGCATCTTCAACGCATCAGCTTTCTTCTTCAACAGCTCAAACCCTGCAGAAAGCGATTCACATACCTCTTTAGTATTAAAAGTCAATAGTCACCAAGAGGTAGACAACGTTACCCTTCTTAGCTCCGACACGTTTGCCCTTGAAGACCGTCAACGCCCTAATACAAGGCACAAAACATTCATAAGTACGATAAATACACACTAAATGCATCTATACAGAGCACAGCTACAGCTGCAGTCGCCTTACATGCGCGTAGGCGCCACCTGAACGGACGACATCCTCGCACTTGTTCCCTCTTCTTCCGCCTCAAATAGAAGACTGATAAAGATATTGAATCCGCTGTAACCCTAAACATAAATGTGAAATTTCACAAAACCCTAGAATAAAATTCATTAACCCTATCGTTGAAGTGACGCATACGCAGAACTCAGGCGCTAAGATGGAGCCGCGAGCGGACTGGTTTACGGCGTCTGGGGCTCAAGAACTCCGTGACACCAGCACATTTAACTACCAGGATTATCTGCGACGTAGTGAGACGTGTACGTCGCCCCAATATGAGGAAGATCTGCGCCAGATTGAGCTGGATCTGCCTCGAACGGGTGAATCTATCCGTCTCTTCCTGTTGACTCAAGAAGAGAAGGAAACACTTCAAGAGAATGATGATCTGCCTCAGAATGCAATGCAGATGTTTCTTCCTGTGTTAAAGAACGTTTTAACGGCATATAGTGTGGTACGATAAAGGTTTTATTGTGTTTTTGAGGGCGAACGAAAGGTTAATATTGAGTTATTGTGCAGCGGAACCCTCGTGTCGGGTACGTCCAGGGCCATGCAGACGTCTTGTGCTTTCTGTTAGGGAATGTCAATGCAAGAAGGAGCGAGGAGGAAACATTTTGGGTGTATGCAAGCATCATCGAGAGGTTAGTTGTCCGTGAAGGACTGATTTTTGACCCGTAGTTGCTAACTAGGCTACTGTAGAGTTTTCCCAGATGATTTCTTTGCTAGGACACCAAAACTACACGGATTTCAAGTGGTGCGTGAGTGATTCTACCAGGGTTTTGTGTTAGTTTTCAAGCTGACAGCGTGTTCTGCAGGACTCGAAGCTACTTCACGAGCTGGTGGTGAAGAAACTCGTTCCTCATTTCCCGTTTCTGGCTAAAGTAAAGTATTAAGGTACAACTGGATAGAGAAAACATACTGATGTTATGTTATCCATAGATTGACCTGCTCCTCGTATCGACACTGTTATCCTGCAAGTGGTTCGTGTCGCTTTGGGTTGGAGAGTTGCCTCTTCCTCTGCTTTATGAGGTCTGGGACATGATGCTCCGTGAAGATGATGGCACGATATTGCATCTGCTGGTTGCCTTGCACTTCTTCAGACTCGCTGTGGACGAAATTCAGCTTCACATGGTAAGATTTTGAGTTTGTAAATAAGGGTGACAGGAGGAGGGGATTGACGCTAGCTTATGTACGTAGGAAATGGATCAGTGGGATTCCAGCTACATCTACAAAATCATCCTAGGCCAATGTCAGAACGCAACGGAAGTCACCCCGCAGACGCTACTCCATCAAGCACGCTCACTGTACAGACTCAGGGACGAATCTGTTGAAGATATGCGAGCTACAATTCGTCGATTGCCTCAATTACGCAAGGCTGAGTTCACGGTGCTTGCTAAGCAGACGCATTTCAGCCATTTGGAAATGGAGCGACTTCAAGATGAATTCACATTCCTTCGCTTTCAAAGAAAACGCTGCGGTCGCTCCAAACTGCGTGGGTTAAGGCAGGAAGAACTGGAGAGTATTCTAGTACGAGAGTTTAACACGGTACGTCCGACCAATTTGCTGCGATCGCTTCTATGAATCGTGTTCAGATAGTTCTGATGTGTCGGTTTATCTTCCAGTGGCCTGTGGATATGTATGAGCGCATTTACCAACTTGTAAAACCAGACGGCTACGGGAATATTTCCTTCTACAATTTGATTCAGGTTTGTGGTCAATGCTAATAACTGCTGAATAACGTTGCTGAGTCCTCGCTGTAGTTTTTGTCAGTTGCGAGTCGTGGGGCGCCAGAAGAAAAAGCACATCTGCTGTTCCAGATCGCCGATCAGCAGAACCACGACAGTCTTAACCAACGAGATATCGAACAACTTGCAGGTGAGTCATGCAAATGATAATTTAAATTCACTATTTGACCTTCATTGTCCCCCACTCAGATTTACTGTGCTGTCTTCTGACCAACAAAATGGTGGCAGACGTTGAAGAGCACCATGACTCTCGTCGTGATTGTGCCACTGAAGCCGCCAAGAGCCCACTTCTACGAAGGCATTTTCGAACCAAACTACTGGCGTTGGTGACATTAGACGGTCAGCTTCAGTACACCCAATGGCTTGAGTTTGCCCTCACAGATAGCGAGATATCTCAGCTGATGGTGTGGGAAACCACCAAGTGTGGTTCAGACAGGATGCTTCGAATGAAAAATCGCTCCTTGAGCTTTTGGGGTATGACTCCTATCCAGCCAGCACTCAGCAGGGCGCCATCCGATTCGGAGCAGGTTTTACCAGCCAAACACAGTACGGAGGCCTGGGAAGAGAGCGCTGCCATGCAGAACGGGGGTAAGCTTACCAATAATTATGGCGCTGATTCTGCACCATTTTTGAGGAAATCTGGATTGACAACTGTGGACGAAGGCTTCACAGGACGACGACAAGTTTCACTTCTCTCAAGAAAGCTAAACAAGAAATTCAAAGAGTGTTGGGCACCGGTTGGGGTGGATTCGTTACCACGGAATCCGTTTGAAGAACCTCTTGTGGAAAGAGAGGTCGAGACACCGTGCCAGTGCACAACTAGTTGAAAACGAAGTATACTACAGAATCTCGCAAAACGTTGTTAAGATCTCCTGTCTCAAAATGAATTTGTGCTTCAGACGTGCTTTTCCTTCACGAATCAAGTGGCTTTCTTCTCCGCTTCAACAGCCATTTTCACGAGTAACGTGACGTACTCTCCTTTTGAGATAGAACGATCTTCCTGACTTGTTTCGCTGTTTTACTGTCGTATTGCTGTAGTAAGTTTCGTTGCCGGAACGAAAATTGAAAAATGAAAACGCCTCGAATGAGTAGAATGCACGGTGCGGATGTTGCGTTAGCACAAAGTACATAAGCAACAGATTAGGAACTCTAGTTCTACATGTACCATCAACCCATTTCTTTCTTTTAAAAGCCATCACACCTTCCAAATCTAGATTAAGAGGGAAAGCTTCACGTGTACTGTGGATTGTACATTCCCAATCTATTTCTCCGATAGGGTAGATACGGTCAACTCATTACACGTTATAGTTTCCTGTCAGCACAATCCAGAGACGCAGGCTACAGCATACAGCACTGGCTGAGCTTTACTCACTTGCAGCAGGCATTTTAATTACTTTCGGATATTTTCTTTTGAATTATTTTGTTACCTCAGTAGTGTAGAATGTACATGCCTAGAACTCTTCACTCATTCGTGAATGAGGTTAGTGATACGATATAGTCCACATAGGCGCCCACATTATCGTTGATGCTCTTACCCTGTGCATTTCAAATCAATGAGACCAAAGGCACAATTGTAACGCAACATGGTTTGTCTTACCTGTACGGTCTTGAACGAGTATTCAGTCTCTTCACTGCCACGCACAACGATAAAGACGAAGGAATTGGCACTGTAGCCCCAACTCGCGATATCAGCGTAAGGAAATCTTGCTAAAACCTCGTCGCTATCTGCTCCTAGGAAACCAATTCCCATATCGTTGATAGCCAGAATAACTCGAACAGGAAGCGCCGCTATGCGACGGGAATTTCGCACATGGAAGAGAGTCAAGCCGTAAAACGGTTGGCGTTTGCAAAGGCGCAAGTACGCCAGTCGAGCCTGCTGCGTTGACTGCACACACCAGCTATTCACAAAGTGGTCATAACTACCAAGTGCTTGGCCAGCAATAGTAGCTCTATTCGATGCACTGAGTAATCCACCAGGAATGTACTCTTGAATGATAGTTCTGTTAGGAAAAAATAAGTTTCAAAAAGGTTAGTTTGTGTCTTACGGAAATTGCAAGAAATTACACAACATACGTGATTTCTGTCAGCGTTGGAGCCTTGTCATTCCCAAATTTGCAGTACAATTGATATCCCGCTAACTCAACCGCAGCATCCAGGTCACAGACGTATGCTCCTCTGAGGACGTTATGCACTGCTTGTAAATAATAAAGCTCGACATCCGTTGCGGTTTCGTCGTCCACGTGAACCCACAGGTAAGCTTTGTACATCAAGTGATATCCTTCCATTCTCTCTTTGGTTGAGTTTTCATTCTTCTTCTTGTTCTTCTTCTGTTTGAGCTCGCTCACATCGGCATGAGTGCGTTCCCATTCTGCGTACAGATCCATAATACGCTCATTGTTCGGCACAAGGTGTTCCTCATCGTCATCACTTAACTCGAAAAGTGCAAAAGCTTTTTCTTGACACACTCCCAGCTTCCGAGCCACAAGTCCAGCAAGATCAATGCCCGTCGTCCAAGCGCTAACTTGCATTACTAGAACCGATCTGTCTGCGAGCATCACCGGGATATCGTTAAGTGTGTGGCGTTGCAGAGCTCTCAATTCGGCAGCACTAGGGATTTCTTTTCGCTCGCCTTTGGTAGCACAACACTGTAGAGATACCAGTGCTTCCGATGCGTACACGGATACTTCTGAACGAGTCTCCGAGTCTCCTTCTACTTCGATATGAAAACTAATAAACCTCTCGAGGCATTCGGCAAGTGGGAGGGACGGAGGAAACGTCACAAGACACGCGTTCAAGAGCAACCAGCCGTTCAATACAGCATTCCTACCAGAAAAATAGCAGATTTATAAGTCTTAACAAGGATCACGTTCGAATAATAACGTACCTGCTGGGATTCCTTGTCAATTGTTTGCAAAGCTGGCAGTAGATTTCGTCCTTCAGTGCTGGTGGTCGAGGAACGACGTTGCGCAGCAGCTTAAAGCAGTGGTCGATCTGATTCTTCCCGCTTGCTCTGTTTCCCATGAAGCCGGAAACATTACGGAAAGCTTGCAGAGCAATAACAGCCTGCTCTTTCGAGAGACGCGTCAACGGAATCGAGATGAGCTTCTTCTCCCATTCGAGGCGCTTGGTTAGATCGAACTCGACAGGTTTGTGGAAAGGAGAAGCACGTGGTGCAACGACGTTGAAGTGGTTTTGTGCGTATTTGAGCAACGGGTGGACGTCGAAGACCACTGCTGGAAGAGGTTCAAGAACAACAGGTTTCTCCTTACGCTTGTGCTCTTCAAATGTTTTCTTGGGGTGTAAAAGCTCTGGAGCGAGACGTGGTAATTGGTCGAATGGCATTGGATAATCCTGAGTATCACTGGCGTTGCGTATTTGATCTCCGTACTCGTTATTGTGTTTATCGTCAGTCATTTCGAGAGAAAGAGGGATCTGTTCCAAGCTCACGGCACTGATGAGCTCAGCTTGAGACTCAAAAGCTGACGATCCAACGCGGGACTCAGCGTCGTCGTCGTCATCTGCTTCCCACCCTTCAGGGTTATGAACGAGCTCCATAGAACCTGCTAGTTGCCCCAAACTACAACTCGATGGCATCATGACTTGTACTTGCCTATTTTAGCTGCAGTGTAGCCATTTCAAGAAATGAACATGGCTACATTCTATCGTCGAAATGCAGGAGCTGCTGCAAGTTGCACTTCGTTCTCCGCCCTGGTTACCACAACAGCACATGAAGACGAACCACAGACGCCCTTGCTCTATTTCCTGGCGAAAGATATTCACTGACAACACTCATACACACTCAGGTGAGTCTCAGCTGCTGATGACATTGGAGACAGCACCAACTAAATTGGTCGTACCTAATACTTAGCGACAAGCAGGTTCATACCGCATACAGATGACAATGGCTGCATGGCTAGTGCAGTCGGACGCCATGAAAAATTCGTCTCCGTCCAGCGAAAAGTGATGCTCTCCCAACACGGGGTTTCTTATTCGCTACAACTTATGCTAATTCGTCACGGATTAGTATAATTCTTACATGTCTCAGCATCCTTCCAAGTGCGTTGCCTTTGGGTGAGTCATTGCCGTATTCGCCGACCCTCGAGTAGATCACAAGTCGCTCTCCACCCTCCAGGACGATGGCTAATGACAACAGCAAGCAACCGCCAGTGCCTGTCCCTGAAGCAGAGCCATTGCTACCTGCCGATGTGCACGATATCGCAGAGGAAGGCTCTGACATGACGCGCGACATCTTTTTCGCTATCCTCAAGGAGACGCAAGACGGTCCGCCGCGTCCTAAATCGCTACCGGACCAGAGCGAAATCCTGCATGAGGATATAGGTAAATTGCGCCTTTTTGAGTTGATACTGTACTGCTGGTAGACGCTAACTGACGTCTATTGCTGCTGACAGGCAAAGCGTCGGATATCGCGCAACCCGGAGGATTCCGTCGCGACCATGTGATCGCCAACATGGGAGGCAACAGCCCTCACGTACCGGCGTACGTACAAGACTCGTTCCTCGAGTCTATTCAGCCCACCGAGGGCTTCCTGCAGTCTGCATACGGAGATTTCATCGTAGCTAGTCTTGGTCTTGCAGATGACGATGACGACTCAGACGTACGTGGCAGATGGCAATTAAACTGCAGATGTGTTGCAATAGTTGACTCACTGGCTTTACCGTGAACTTGTAGGAGACGGCAACTCCGCTGCTAAGTCGCGCGTGGAAGAGGAGACCCGAGAAGCACCAGCCAGGAGCAACCGTCGGAAAAACCGTGTTTACGATCCTCAAGTCGTTTATTGGCAGTGGCATCTTGTTCCTGCCCAAGGGTTTCCAGAATGGAGGCATGCTCTTCTCACTGGCGGCTTTGTGTACTTCTGCGATAATGTCAACCTTTTGTATGCTACGTCTGACGGCTTGTTCCAACGTTTTGCTGCGCAATGGTCGCTCCAACGTGTCGTACGGTCTCGTGGGAGAAAAAGCGTTTGGCAAAGTTGGCCGCGTGGCTGTGAACATCTCGCTTGTGCTCTCTCAGATTGGTTTCTGCTGCTCGTACTTGATTTTCGTCGAGAAAAACATCGGAGAAGTCATTTTGGCTGCGTTCGGCATCCAGAGGACCACGGCGTCTTCGGGTTTGACGCTCATTATGCTCCAGATCTTGCTGTACACGCCGCTGTCGTGGGTGCGTCGCATCGAATACTTCGCGCTCACGAACCTGTTTGCGGATCTGTTGATTCTCTTCGGCATCGTCTACATCATCTCGTACACGGTGCAAACTCTGGATGACGCGCCAATTGGCTCTGCTACCTGGGAAAACTTCAACTCCACCAGCTGGGCCATGCTATTGGGAACGGCGGTCTACTGCTTCGAAGGTATTGGGCTGGTGCTTCCGATCTACGACGCAATGGACGGCGACCTCAAGCACAAGTTCCCACGCATCCTTTCCTACACGATGGTGTTCCTCGTGACGCTCTTCTCGGTGTTTGCTGGACTGGTGTACGCTGCGTTTGGCCAGGAGACGCAGTCCGTCGTTACGCTCAACCTACCCAGCGCTCAAGAGAGCGTGGCTACCATGTCCGTACAGATCACGTATTCGCTCGCGCTTGTTTTCACGTACCCGCTCATGCTGTACCCCGTGGTGAAGATTCTTGAAGGCTACCTGTTCCCCCACCACAGCACTAAGGGATACTGGAAATGGGAGAAAAACGGCTTCCGATTTGCGCTCGTATGCCTCACTGCTGCCATTGCGTACTTCGGCAAGGAGGAGTTGGACAACTTCGTTGCTCTCATTGGCGGCTTCTGCTCCGTCCCGCTAGCTTTCATCTACCCATGTTTGTTCCACTCAAAGCTTGTGAACGAAGGTCGCACTTTGAACAACATCGTCATCGCACTTGGTGGCTTCACAATGATCTTCGCGACGTATCAGGCTGTGTCGACTTGGAACTGAAGGCAGCTGGGAGCTTGCTGGGGCTTCTCATCTTAGATTAAAGCTCGCAAGTGCTGCCGTTTAGTTTGGTCGTCGTTAAAGCTTGCAATTTCCGGATGGTGCCGTTAAACTTTAAGAATGGCTTAATCTCTTTGACTTCTTGCCACTCTTCTTGCTGTGCTTCTTGTGCTTTTTGTGCTTCTTGTACTTCTTTTCAGCAGACGGAAGCTTAACGTCTTCATCATCAGACTCCTCGGAACTGAAGTCGGGTGCGTTCTCCACAGACACTGATCCTTCCGAATGCAAGTTTTCCCATAGCTTCCGTGTCTTGTCAGCCTTCATCTTCGCCCAATAGCTGCGTTCGTCACCTTCCTTATCCTCACTACGTTTTTCAGTACGAGGTTTCCGGTCGCGACTACGACTGCGTCTCATTCCTTCACGCGATCTGCTTCTGTGACGTCTCGTTCTCCGACTACGGCTTCTACTGGAACTTCGTCGACGCTTTGGGTTTCTATCTCTGCTGCGGCTTCTCCTAGACCTTCGTCGGTCTGTACCTTCGTCCAATTTGCGCTCCATCCTTCGCAGCGTCCAGCACTTGTCCTCTTCCTGCCGTCGGTTGTGCGAGTTCACACTACAAAATATGATCTCATAAATTAGCTCAAATACTCATCAAATACACCACGGTAACAGCTAACGAACCCTCGAATTGTACTGGCCAGGAACATCTTGTTGACATCCGCCCGTTGGTCTCCTTTAATCTTGTCCTACAGCACTCCAGCAAAGTCAAAACCCGTATAAAGCACAGCACCATCAATGTCACGCACCAGATAACCCATGACGCCCCTAGATCCTTCCACACGCGGCTTCAGCGCTGCAATTTGCCTAGCGATCTCCTCCGCCGCAATGTTATCGTCCACCATTATTCACAGGTAAAATAGTCCAACCAAAATAACATTATTTGGTCTGGATCAATAATTGATACTCGCAGCATTTATTTGGTCCCGACCAATAATTTGTATCTCTTCGGCATGGTGAAGCGATTAGCGTGTCCTTCCTCGAGTTCCGGCAAGAAGCAGCGCATCGAGGAGCCACAACCAGCCATGCACAACACTCTCCAGTCTACTGTGAAGCTTACTACAGCTGAGGAGGAGCTCTTCTCTTTTCTATTGGAAGTAGCTGCTCAACCCGCAGCCGATGGCGCTGTACTCCGAGTTGCCGGTGGTTGGGTACGTGACAAGCTTTTGGGTCGAGACAGCGACGACGTGGACATTGTACTGGACCGCATGACTGGTAAGGCCTTTGCCGACCTGGTGAACTCGTATGAGGCAGCGCAGGGTCGCGAAACAAGAACTGTAGGCGTCATCAAGGCCAACCCAGACCAAAGCAAGCACTTAGAGACTGCTACGATGCAGATTGGAGAAAATCTGGGCTGGGTGGACTTTGTTAACTTGAGAGCAGAAACGTACGCTTCCGAAGACAACCGTATACCCACAGTGGAGATCGGTACGCCTCAGCAGGATGCAGAACGCAGAGATTTTACGATCAACAGTTTGTTTTACAATTTGGCCACGAAGCAGGTAGAAGACTACACTGGAAGGGGCGTTGAAGACTTGGAGAATGGACGTTTGCGTACACCACTAGAGCCCCGGGTAACCTTCTTGGATGATCCACTGCGTGTACTTCGTGCAGTTCGCTTCGCTTCCAGGTTTAACTGCACGTTGGAGGACGATTTACGAGCTGCAGCACAGTTGGAAGAAGTAAGGGTGGCTTTGATACGCAAAGTGCGTCGCGAACGAGTGGGTAAGGAGTTATCGGGTATGCTCACAGGAAGTGCCGCGCATCCTGAACGTGCGCTGCGACTGCTACACGACCTACATTTGTGCGAGAGTGTGTTCCTGCCCTCCGTTCTGCTGGAAAAGACGCCGATTTGCCTCCCAGACGGCGAGCTGACGAAGGTCGATGAGGATGTATGGGATCGCTGCTATGCGTACGTATCGGAGATGCATCAGCTATTGGCTTCGTCATCTACGAATGGCGTTCTGGACGTCAACAATCTATCAGCGGAGAAGAAACATGAGCTGCAAGTTAGGATCTTGGCATCGTTGCTACTTCCGTTCCGTAAACTTTGTGTGCGTGACAAGCGCCGTCGCTCCGTTGCCACCTTTGTTGTCCAAGATTCGCTTAAGTTGCCGAACCGCGATGCCAAGGATGTAGACAACGTTTTGGCTCACGTTGCCGAGCTCCAGACAGCGACACAGGACTCTTTTGACCGTGTTAAAGTGGGTCTTCTCATTCGCAGCATCGGCTCTCAGTGGGAACTCTGCCGTGATGCCGCGCTTGTGCAAGAACTCGCGAACTCCGGATCTGTTGGCGAAGCTGCGGACGCTCGTGAGGTGGTTTCGGCACGCTACGACGCTTTCTGCTCACAAGTCCGCGATGCTGGACTGGATGGTGTCTGGGAACTCAAGCCACTGCTTAATGTGAGTGGCTTTAAAATCTTTTTTTTTTCCTGTTCGATGCATGTAGAGCTGACCTGTTCTGTGGCTTGTTATGACAGGGCAACGATCTCGTAAAGCAGCTCGAGGTGAAGCCTGGCCCAAAGATGAAGGAGATGCTTGATCATGTACTAGCGTGGCAACTCGAGAACCCTGAGAAGACACGTGATGAATGTATGACGTACTTCAAGGAAGTTTTTGCTGCTGAAGCAAAGTAAAACACCAATAGATTTGAAGGCGTGTAAACACGTAGGCAGTCGGATTAGTAGATACACTGGTGCAAGGTCAACATTCTATCTAGATGACGACGCTAAAGTCGTTGCGTTTATCGCCTGATACCAGCAGCTTATGCGGGAACGTCACTGCTTCAGCCACCGTCTCAACACGCTCCAAGCAGAAGAAAGCGACCTTGGGTGAGTCTTTCGTCTCACGCACTTTGAAGCCCACAGCTTCCAGGATCTTCGTGAATCGAGCATACGTCATGAACTGCGAGTGGCGCAGACACAGCAGTGGCAGCATCAAGAACAGCAAACCACCTTCTTTCAGGTGATCCCGATAAAGTCGCAGCATCTCGCCACGCTTTTCCGCTCCAGGGACGCAGTTGATCACCATGCTGGACACGACTACCTGGAACTCTCCCGTGGGCTTGAGGCTGAAGAAATCGCGCTGCTCAATGCGTTCGTGCCTCGAGTTGAGATCAATAGCTCTTACGTTCAGCCACGGACACGAAAGCAGCTGTGTGTTGATGGCTCCGACCTCTAGTACACGTAGCGGTGGCTGCTTTGCCTTCGGTCGTAGCTCAAAGCGTGTGAGCAGCTGGAAGACCCACTTGGACGTGCGGTGGAAGCTCGTGTTGAGAATGCTGGCGTCCTGATAAGCCTGACGGCCTCCTAGATCCTGCAGCAGCGTATTAATCTCAGTAATTCGCTCGTTTCGGTGCTCCTGGGCTTGTGCATCCGTTGGTTTCTGCTGTTTCAGTCGATCCAGCTCGTGTGTCAACCTGTGGAAGTTCGTAGTCACCTGACGAGCCTTACGTCGTGACTTCATACGCGGCGGGGCGATGTGCAGTGCCTTGCGAGACTTCTTGGCCTTCTTCGCCGGCTTCGTCGCTGCTTTGGCGCTCGTAGTCACCGCGGCACCGCCGCCATTCGCAGTGATCGCCATGAGAATTGACAGTGAATTTTGACGAATGAGAACATTGGCAGAACTGTACCCATTTCGCTTCGAATCTCACACTTCAATATTATTAAAAAGCAATGGGTGGGCAATACGTCTCCACCGGATGCCCCGGGACGTGAACGGGAGGTTGATTTCGCACGGCCATCTCCGTTTCTTTGAGAAAGGTTTCCCAATCTCACTTACTTTGAAGGCGCTCCATTCGTCCCTTGGAGAGCTTTACAAGCGAAGGTTCCTACACCACGTGGTTGAGATCAGTTTCAAGGTCATTTCAGAGGCAAACATCTCATCGTTGGCGACATAGGACTATGTCGCACGCAAAAATCTATGGTGAGGGCAACCACACCTATCTGAAACTAGAGGGCGTTCTGCAGGAAGAGCGCCTGTACCACGCCACCAGTAGCTTTCTCCACGAATGGGCGAATGGGCCCCTCCATCCAGAGGTCACGAGCAACCCAGACCGACCCTATGCGGTGCATCACGAGCCGCATGTGACTGGGGTATTCTACGATCCTCCAGGTCGTCATGCCCGTTCGAGAGGAAGCGTACGCTGGACGAAGTGCTACAGTCCAAACTCGTGGACCCTCAAGTGCCCAACGAGCTGATGGTGAAGGAACATCTTCTGGCGGCAGTTTGTCATCTTCACTGCTTCACAGGCCATCGCTAGCCATTGACAGAACACTGGCTTTGTCTGCTTTGCTGACATATACCAAGAGAGCAATGTATTGATCCTGCCTTATCCTGTTTGCCTGCACACTGCCAGTCAAGTATCCGAAATGAAGGATAAAATGAAGTGTGTAAAGTGACACTACAGTGTGCAAAGTGTCTGCTTAGTGCTATTTTCTCGTAAGCTTAAGCAAAGCGGCGTGTCCACTCCGCAGCTACATCATGAAACACACACGAGTCAGCTTTCTCAATACTCTCATGAACAGGTACAATTCCGTCTCTACGTACCCATCTGCACAGCTCCAACCTCATCAGTCTTCCAGTGGTCCGCGACGTCGTTGGCCAATGGGTCGTCCGGGTTGGGCGCCGACAGCAACGCTTGAATGCTCAACAGCACAGTGCGAATCTGCAGAGCAGGTGACCACTTGTCCTTGAGGATGTCCAAGCAGATGCGGCCCAGTTTGTCGATGTTAGGGTGGTAGATACGCGTCAGGAAGCGCACCTTGGGCGGTGCCATGGGGTAGTCCGCCGGCAGGAAAAGCTCCAGCTTGAAGATACCATCTAGCACCAGTAACAAACAAAACGTAAGTTTTGCCTCTAATTAAGAATAGCAGCGTAGAGCCACATACTTTCGTATGGCGACGTCTGCGGGCCAGCGATCACCACTTGAAAGTAGCGGAGGTTGTCTTCATATGGAGTGGCGCTAATTCCAGCAACTGCGACAACAACAAAGTTAACATCCAGCTTTCTCCACTACATTCACACGTCAGCTCCGCGTGTACCAGGTTCCGCTAGCAGTCGTTGGGTTTCCTACATGCAAGAATTAGTTAGTATATTTGGCAGCATGGGACGACTGTAGACCTCCCAGAGACGTCTACCAAGCTCCAACGAGACCAAGGGGTGTCATAAAACAACAATAAGTGAACGCACCTTAACGATTCGACGCGGGAGAGCACTTGCCATCGTTCCTAAAGGGTCTTCCGGTCGACACACGTAGCTTCCTTCACTCAATTCCTACTGAGCGGATTCTCCCCGTTGCAAAGTAGCGACCTTAGAAAGTCAATATATTCGATTGTAGAGGTGATCTTGCAGAGTGATGGTCAAGTTGCAGTTGTCTTTTTTGTCCATACTCACTCTGTTATACTATATATAGGAACCCAAGGCAGGAAGCACAGGGCGGAAACGGCTTTGTCGGTGGGAGAGCGCGATTGTCAAGAGGAGCGAGCGGCAGCCGACGGATGCTGGCGCAACATGGCGGACTTTGACGACATGGACGACTTTAGCGATCACGCGGTGCAGGGAAAACCCATTAAGGCCTTCAAGAATGGCCACTTTGACAACCCTAAAGGTGATTTAAGCTAAATTTCAGACAAAATACAGTGAAAATACTCACTGTTGTTCTTCATGTATGTAGTTTTGTTCGTGCAGCACCACTGGACTTGGGACGAGTTTCTGTGTGCTGCCTCCCAGCGGCTGGAGATGGTCCCTATGGCGTCGAGGGTGTTTAATGCTGACGGAGCTGAGATCGACGACATTATGTGTATTGAAGAGAACGACATGCTCTTCTTCTCCACTGGCAGGTCTTTCAAGGCACCAAACTCAGGAGGAGAAGATACTCAAAGTAGCCACGACGAGAAGGTGGCCAATGTTGTCGGAGGATATAAAGTCACGACGTTATTGGGTAAAGGTGGCTTTGGTGAAGTGAGACTGGGTGTTCACCAGCTTACAAATGATAAAGTTGCTCTCAAGTTCATTCTGGTAAGACAACAAGAGAGGATGAAAGTGTTGCTGGTGCTAATACTCTTCTTTCTACTTTAGAAAAGTGAAATGGGGTCATTGGGAGACGTGGAGCGCACAACAACAGAGATCCAGTGTCTGACGGTGAGATGAATTAAAAGTGTTAGTGAACCAAGCGTTTTGTTAATGCTTTTACTGCGTATATTTCACAGGCACTCAATCACCCTAGCATCATCAAGTTGCTTCGGGTGATCAACGAACCTAATCATATTGTGCTTGTATTTGAGCTACTGGAAGGGTGCGGTATTAGATTGTTCGAGCCCGTGTATTTAGTGCTGATTTGTTTTCGTGCCAATTGTGTGTAGCGGTGATCTTTTTCACTACATCAAACAGTTTCCAGGTGGTCTGTCCGAAGAGGATGGCGTGGGGTTATTCTCTCAGATCATTGGAGGTGTCGGGTATGCACACAATCAACACATTTGTCATCGTGACCTCAAGCTGGAAAATATCTTACTCACGAAGTAGGTTTGCTACAATAGCGATGTGTTTGTCATTTTCGATATCTAGATGCACTACTAACTCTCCCTTGCTCCCTTGTCAGTAAAAACGACATATCCACAGCCAAGATAGCAGATTTTGGTTTGAGTGACTTTTACAAGCCAGGGGCAATGATGAAAACAAGCTGCGGGTCTATCTCGTACTTGGCGCCTGAAGTGTTTCGTGGCACGTCAAACGCGGGCCCACCGCTCGATGTATGGAGTCTAGGTGTAATATTGTTTGCGATCGTGTGTGGCCGACTACCCTTTGAAGGGCCTGACTTGCAAGGTACTAATCGCCCTCGCGAAAATGTCATTCGAAATCGTATCATGCGCTGCCAGTTCAAGCTTGATACAGATTTAAGCCCAGCACTCACAGATCTCGTGGTTCGGATGCTCAAACCTGATCCAAATGAACGTGCAACGATTCCCGAGATTTTCAGTCACCCGTGGGTGCGTGGTACGGCTTGTACGCCTGGTGGTTTGTCCACGGCTTTTGCGTGTACATCTTTGCAGGATACTGTAGACGGTGATGATGACGATGACGGGAGCTTCGCGATCACCTACACACCTGCGGCCCCTGCTTTAATACCAGCTAAAGCAAGTGATGATGACAAGTTACCATCAATAGTTCCACGACTATCTCGTACTGATATTCCTGGTTTGGGTGGAAATGCGCATGTTGCAGCAACAGCCGCTACTGTCAGCAGTAATGGGGCAATTGGTTCAACTGGGAGCTCATCCGGAACACCCACGGGTCGTGCTCGAGGAGGACGGATAATGGACAACCCGATTCAACCAAAAGGGGCTCTAAGATCTGAGAAGCAATCGCCTCGAACGACGGGTTCTGGGAGTACTGGAATGATGAATACGCCGATGCCCGTAGCGTTAAGTCCAAACCACCCGGTTAGCTTTAAACGGTACGCCACATCGACTGGAAATTCTCGCGCTCGGCCCCGCCAGGCTGTTTCATCTCCAACTGGAGCAAGTGGTGGCAATAGCAACGGAAACGACAAGACCCACGCAGAACGAGCTCCAGTACATGCCGGAGATTCTGAACGATTACCAGTTGCCCATCACAAGCCCTCACGACGACGATCCGATAACTTTGACGACGTTGCAGATTCGCAGGCAGCTCATCATAATCCGAAGGCTCATGGGGGTCTGGGATCGCACCCGTTAGAAACGATAGGCAGGAAGCACCATACCGGTATTCACCAAGAGCACCCATCGGCGAGTGATTAAGTAGGAATCGACACAGCAACTACAAGTGGTTAGCGTATAAGTTAAAGCTCAACTCATTTCCATTCAAACCACGACGTGAAAAGTTCGATTTGCGAGTAAATAGATATCGTACATCAGGCGTTGGCTTGCTTCCAGGTGCTGTGTATGTTGCTTGGTGCGGAAAAGTGGCTGTTCGAACTCTGTTTTGTCACTACGAAGTCGATGCTGCAAACGCGCGAAAACAGAAGGGGTCTTTGCAAGATACACTTCACCAAAACATGTTAAATGTAGCATATCCAGGTACAATTCACACCCTAACAACTTCTTACCTGCCAAATCCTCGTATTCCTTAACGCTGAACGAGATCAGTTCCGGCATCCCTAGATTTTCTAACAATGACACACACACTCGACTGGAATAAAACGTGTCAATAATTTAACGAGCTAATTTGTTGTCAGAATACTGTACCTTGCGAAGGAATCGCCTGCTAGTGTTAGGACTGGGAGTCCTGCATAAAGCGCATCAGTCGCAGTCGAATGTGCGCCATACTACAACGTACGAGGTTAATTCACGACAAAACACTGAATTCACGAGTACTTACAATAAATGTGTCGAGGAAAAGTCCTCCAAAACGATGGCGCTGTAGGTGTTCAACTTTTGGGATTCTACAGCACATGGATAACAAAACATTAGAAACCAACTCATGCTGGTTCATTCGTATCCATGGTCAACTCACCTTGAAACAAATCGAATTCGTCCACTCGGGATTCCTTGTGTCCGTGCCTCGTTCCATAAATTCTTCTTAATTTCTCGACTTGTGACAAGGTCGCTCGTAGTATCATTGGGCCTATTTGTTCCGGGGTCTAGCAGTAGTAATGAGCTTCGAGGAACTCGCCGCAGAATGGTCATCCACGTGCTGAATACCGATGCCTTCAGCTTGTCGATCTTGTTGAAATTCACAAAAACGAACCCATCTTCTATCATTTGTTCGTTCTGTTCTTGGTCAGATTTCCACAAATCTGAACGTTGCGATATCGTCTTAGATGTAGCAAGTACTTGGTCGTAGTAATTGACCTGGTAACAGTTAGCTAGTACAACGAGTTTTTCCGTGAATGCTAGCGACAATTCGGCAGGTGGCACCACAAATCTATCAACGATCACATAGTCCACAAACGGTGCTCCGGAAGTTCCAGGGTACACGAGATAATTGACCACAATTGGCGCTGGACGAGCTGCAACTATCTGGAAACGTCCTCTACTTGTGTGTACTTGAGCGTCCATGATAATATGAATTCGCTCATTCCGAATCAGCTTAACGCTTTCCTCGAATGATGCGGACGACAAGTCAAAGAATTGATCGACGTTGTCAATAACGCGCTGGCGAAATGCGCTCCCATCATCCCGCCCATACCCAAAAGCTGTCGATTTTATCGAGTCTCGATCTCGTGTAGCGAAAACTCCCTCCATCAAGTGCGTTGTTGGGTGATCGGAGAAGTCGTAAGACAGATATCCGACGTTGAGTCTTGTTAACTGTGTATCTTCCCGTGGTTTTACCGTTTTGTCAATGACCCCAGTTGTAAACTTGGTTGAGAACTGAATAGCCAGGAGCTTTCTATCTTGCGGTGATATCTCGTGCAGTAACGAGTCAAATGGAGTGAATGCATTGGATGCACCGGTTCCTATCTGCACATTGACAACTATCGCCCAAAGAGAATCAAACTCGTCCTCGGAATCCTTCCACACACAGGCACTGAGCTTAGCCCGTACCATATGCACTTTCAAGTGCATTTGGGAGGTTTGAGTAGAGAACCTGTCCGCAGAAGCATCACTAGGAGAATTAGCGAGTTCTTCAAACGCACGCTCATACCAGTGCAAAGCATTGATAATGTCTTTCGTAAGCTCGTAGGCCACACCGACATTCCCCATTGCCATTATTTTAATGCTTTGTGGAGCTGAGGGTGAATTTATCACAGACTTCAGGAAGATTAGCAATTAGTTGTCATTCCAGTCAGAAATAATACGCACCAAATACTGGGGGATTGAATCATGAACGTCGCCATGCTGATGGTGGAGTACTGCAATGTTAATCCTCGCGTAAGCCTGCGTGGGGTCGATCGCAAGAGCTTCATTATACGCATCTCCTGCCTCCAAAATCTAAACACAATCAACAGTTAAGACCGTTTTCTCTCAAAGTACCTAAAACATGCCAACCTTGCCAAGTTTTTCCAGTGTAACCCCGTAATCGAAGTAAAAATCTGCTGATCGTCCACCGATGCTCACGCGATTGAAAAACGTTTCTGCAGTCACAAAATCTTTCCCATGGAGATATGCCAACGCAAACCGATGCGTCAACGCATCCACTTCCTCAATATTCGTCGGGTTAATCATCCGTTCTGCAGAGTGTAAAAATTCCAAAGCTTTGGGGATTTCTCTCTTCTCCGTGTAAATTTCCCCAATAACTTGCAACAGCATTAGATCATGGGGTTCATCGACCAAAAGAACATTTAAAGCGTCCACTGCTTGGTCAAACTTCTTCTGTCGTTGGTAAACTGCTGCAATACTCAGTAGAGTCCGTCGATCTCCCGGTTTCAGTCTCTCGATGGTTTGCAAGACGGCAAGTGTCGAGTCAAAATCAGAGGACTGCCATAATTGCTCGCCCTTTTGCCACAACTCATTGATACTCAGTAATGTAGCAGAAGTGAAGACTGTGAAGCTTGAGAGCAAGAGCGCAGCGAGACAGCGATGGAATGACACAACCATTTGACGTCTTTGAAGCTTGATTGGGATCTTTTTTGATGTCCTATAATAAGTGAGTACTATACCTCAGTATTGAATTTGCATCAATCATTTCGGAACGAAAAATATCTCCACGAAACGTCGTAATGGTGCAGATTGCTGCCAAGTTGGACTCCACCTCGCTAGGTGACATCTTGCAGCACGTGAAGGAAGCCCCAGATATAACGTTGTTGAATTTATGTCGATCTGGATTAACCCCCAGTCTGGCAGTAGAACTCGCGGACTTTTTGGAATCCAACTCGACCATTACCCATGTCGATCTGACTGGGAATCGATTGGGAGAACACGGAGTAGCTTGTCTAGCGATGTCATTACTGAAGAACAGCACTGTCAAGAATTTAGTGCTGGCTGAATGTGGACTGAAGAGCGAGACGCTGAAAGAATGGGTGAGTTTCTTCCAGTCCGGTATCAACACGACGTTGTGTCATCTCAACTTGGCGCACAACCAGATCGACGACGATGGAGCTGAAGCTCTAGCAGCAATGCTACAAGCTGTAAAGACGCAGAACATGCAGTTTGATCTACGTAAAAACCAGCTTTCCATTAAAGGGTTGAGGATATTAACTGACGCCATGAAGGCAAAGACATCGGTAACTGCGGTTAATGTGGAGGATAACCAAGATGATGATGAACCGGAGGCTGCAGTGTTGCAAACCAGGATGGACTTTTATCTACGCAGAAATAAGGCTGCAATTGAGAGAGAGACGCTTTGTACGACTATTGGAAAGATCGCAATGTCCTCGTTGGAACTGATGAACTGCCGTTTCAAGCACATCGTATTGACCATTTCCGAGGCGGATTCGCTTGCTGCAGCACTCCGAAACAACCAATCGATTGTGGATTTAAGACTGGAAGATAACGCACTGCCCGAAGAAGGTGTCAGACGTATCCTATACGCATTAAAGACAAATCGCAGTGTTCGAACATTGTTCCTTGTGGATAACAACATTGGCGAAGGTGGATTTCGTGCACTAAGCGAACTTCTTCGAGTGTCAACCACAGGTTTAAGGACTGTTACTGTTGTCAACCCGATGTACTTAACACCAGAAACTGGACTAGAGGTGATGACTCGGCGGACGAGCAGTAATCTACACTACACATTGGCAAACTACGCACTCTTAACGTCTCTTTCACTCGCGAATTGTGGGTTGGATGACCAAATGGTGGGTGTGTTGGTCTCTGGCATCGCGTGGAGCGGACGTATTGAAGCTCTTGACCTCCAACGCAATGGATTTGGCAACCAAAGTATCCACATTCTGGTGCACATGATGCAGCGTTGCCTGCGGCTCTATCGACTTGATTTGGTACGCACCATTCTTGCAGTTTGCTGATAAAAATTTCGTACTGATGTGTTTTCGTGCTAGGCCGGCAATAGTTTTACTCCTGAAGGTCTTTTGCCTTTGTTTTCTTCCGCTTCCTCTCATCTACAGCTTCGTGTGTTGCTTCTCGGTCGATTTCCTTCCTGCGACCAGCGCATAATGGATGAAATTGTCCATGCAGCTGAGCAAAGTCGAACTCTTGTACAGTTGGAGCTGACAACGACACACAAACGAACGGGTACAAGCGAGCGCATAACTTCTCTAAACATGCATCTACGTGCTGAACATGGTGCAGAGTTCGAGAAAGAGAAACAAAAACGCCAAGAGCAGGTGGAGATGAAACAAATGTGGTGTCGTCGTCGAGCGCTCATACATCAACAGGCTGCAGCATTGATCAAAGCAGCATTGATCAAAGCCACTTTTGAAAGGCATACGACCATTGCTCGAGTTGATTTAGAGCAAGACCAAGTACCTTGATTCACGTTTTTCAAAGAAAAGAATCAATTTCTAACTGCACTACAAACTTCTCGAAAAAATATTAAAATATAGTGTTCCAACACATGTAACCCGTCTACCTCGAATTACGACAGCTCTTCCTATTTATCTACCTACATGGCAAAATGCCACGAGCGAGTAATGCTAGATATTTCCAAGTCTAGAGCAAAACGAGGTAGTTAGCTGTAGACCATGAATTCTTTGTGGCTCGGCAAATGCCCATGATTGCTCCAGTGCGGCGCTCATTCAGAGTGGTGTAGGCATTTCATTGGCATTCGAGCATTTGCCTCCTCCAACTCAAGCACTTCCAACACCAACAATGGCCAAGTTTGTCTTCCTCGCTGCTCTTCTCCTCGCCATCGGAATGACCTACGCAGAGGATATCAACATCGATGAGCTGCCCCCTTTTGAACCTGCCGAAGGAAGTGGACTGGTGGTGAACGCGACGCTGGAAGAACGTTGCTGCCTGGATATGGTGTAACCGCATCACTGCAACGTACCTCAAGGCTCAAGCACGATATGAAGTACCGAGCGTCACTTTCTTCTTTTCAAAACTAAAAAACACGGAACCTGAATTTCACGGTATTATTTGAAGAGTGCAAGGAATTCCTCGTGTTTGCTACTTCGAAGTACATGCACTTCATGAAGAAGAAAGCAACTTGTGCAATGTGTTAATGGTCCACGTTTCTTGGTGGCCTGTTTGCACCTTGAGAGATACTGCACCGATGCAACGAAATTCAATACTGGTACTCGAGTAAAATAGTAGAACAACCTTGGAGAATTAGCAGAAATCCGACGTGCGTGAGTAGCTTTTAGGTGAGCGGTGGGCAGCTTCCTCGACTCAACAAGCTCGTGCAAATTGGGCGTGTGTGAGTGTAAAACGCGAGAGATCATCGCCGATGGCTATTGGTGCTTGGCGCGTGCTGACGTCAGTAAAACTTCAACTCGTGCAGAGCCACAGGTTTTGAGCATGAAAAAGAGCTCGCATTTTTTAACAACCTTCAGTTCTTAATATCCCACTATTTTACTTTCTACCATGTTTCCAATTTCCTTATTAATTCAAGGTAGTTAAACCTTTTCCTTTTGGCAGTAGGGAGATGCACCCTTCCCCTGGTCAGGATCTTCCCAGATGGGTACCGTGAAGCGCCTATATTTTGGGGTCGTTTCACAATCCAACCTCCCTTCAAGAGCTCAAAGCCGAGCCCACACGCCTTCGTCACCGTTGGAAAGCTGCGGCCAGGATTCGTCTCTGGCTATCGCTTCCCCCCTCAGATCTCAACTACGTCGGACTCGCCCAACTCGTCCGTTGACTCAAGCGCAATGCTCTCCGCCGCTGTGGCTCGCTCCTCCCGCATGACGGTCAAGGCCGTTCGTTCTGCCAGCACCTTCCGTGTCGAGACGGATTCCATTGGAGAGGTCAAGGTGGACGACTCCAAGTACTGGGGCGCCCAGACGCAGCGCAGTCTCGAGAACTTCCCTATTGGCGGCGCCCGTGAGCGCATGCCCATGCCAGTTATCAAGGCTTTCGGTGTCGTTAAGAAGTGCGCAGCCAAGTACAACGTGGAGAAGGGCAAGCTGGACCCCGCTGTGGCCGAGAAGATCATGGCTGCGGCCGATGAGGTCATTGCCGGCAAGCTGGACGACCACTTCCCCCTTGTTGTCTTCCAGACGGGATCGGGCACCCAGTCCAACATGAACACGAACGAAGTCATTAGCAACCGTGCCATTGAGTTGGCGGGAGGCAAGCTGGGCAGCAAGGCGCCTGTGCACCCGAACGACCACGTCAACATGGGCCAGTCGTCCAACGACTCGTTCCCCACGGCCATGCACATTGCCGCTGTGCAGGAGATCCACCGTGTGCTGCTGCCTGGTCTCCACAAGCTGCACGACGCTCTGGACGCCAAGGTGAAGGAGTTCGACGACATCATCAAGATCGGACGCACCCACACGCAGGATGCGACGCCCCTTACGCTCGGACAGGAATTCTCCGGCTACCGTGAGCAGATCGCGCTCTCCATTGAGCGTGTGGAGCGTGTGCTGCCCAACCTGTGCAAGCTTGCGCTGGGTGGCACTGCTGTGGGCACGGGACTCAACACGTCCCACGGTTACGACGCTGAGATCGCCAAGATCATTGCCGAGGAGACCAAGCTGCCTTTCATCACGGCTCCCAACAAGTTCGAGGCTCTGGCTGCCCACGACGCTGTGGTCGAAGCCAGCGGTGCGATGAACACCATCGCCTGCTCGCTCATGAAGATCGCCAACGACATCCGTTTCCTCGGTTCTGGTCCACGCAGTGGTCTGGGTGAACTCACGCTGCCCGCCAACGAGCCTGGCTCGTCCATCATGCCTGGTAAGGTGAACCCCACGCAGTGCGAGGCCATCACTATGGTGTGCGCGCAGGTCATGGGCAACCACACCGCTGTGACTGTGGGCGGATCCAACGGCCACTTCGAGCTGAACGTGTTCAAGCCTGTGATGATCAGCAACCTCCTGTCCTCGATCCGCCTGATCGGTGACAGCTGCGGCGCCTTCACGGACAACTGCGTGGTGGGCATCGAGGCCAACCGTGAGAAGATCGACCAGCTCATGAAGAACTCGCTCATGCTCGTGACCGCGCTGAACCCGCACATCGGCTACGACAAGGCCTCCAAGGTGGCCAAGACGGCGCACCAGGACGGCGCCACGCTGCGTGAGACGGTCATCAAGCTCGGCTACCTGACTGGCGAGGAGTTCGACCGCTTCGTTCGCCCCGAGGACATGGTCGGCCCCAACTAAGCTCCCTCATAACCTAAAATCAGCCGCTGAGCGCTCATAGCTAGCTCAACAGCGAGGACCATGAGTGCGTTGCAGACGAGCGATCGCGGCCTAACAGCTCACGTCAGTTGCTCGCAGACCCTCCGACGTAGCAAACTTGTGTAAAGAAGAAACAAAAAGTTACAGCAAAACAACAATCTCTATGAAAATGTGTCCGTTGAAAGAGCAATCAGAGCTCGGTCCGATTCGCCTCAGGTGTCGACATTGCAGCTACAGTGGGCACTTCCTGCGTCGTTCGTCTCCGGGCACTACTGCTCTGCATCTCATAAATAGCGGCTTGGAAGGGCAGATACAATGCATTCTAGCAGCAAAAACACACGTAAATCTCGGCACTACAATAGCACACATTCCTATCTCATTCCACTCACCAATTGTCGCTCTGCCGTGCCCAGTTCCTTGGACAACTCGACGGTCTGTCGATTGAGTTTGGCAAGTACTTGATTAAACTGGCAGAAAAAAAGTGTCAATGACTCCAATTACCGCAAATACAGATGTGTCTAAGCGCTCTGACCTGTTGCATAGCGGTGGAGACGCTTGACATGGCCTCCAGTAGACGTAGCTCCTCTTCCGCCGCGTCCTCGGCCTCCATCCAGCGCTCGTCGTCCATTATTGAACTTTCCCGCGCGGTAAAAAAATTATATCCGCAAAGTAAAAACATCTCATTGGTCAAATATTTGTCAAAATATTCTAATTGGTAGAAACCCTTTCAAAAATAATCAGATGCTTTTCATATCTGGTCGTGTCCCAAAGATCATTCCGCATTTTGACCGGTAAAGAGCGCGGTGACCATCACTCTGACACGAAGCGATGTGGATGCAGAACTCGGTAGGCGGCGGTAGCGGCAACTTCCACGACCGCAATCGCTTCGGCTCGCAGTACGCGCAGAGCTCGTACAGCGGCGGGGCGTCCCATGACGCTGCAGGCGACTGGAAGAGCAAGATCCTCGAGAGCGGCCAATGGCTTGGGGGGAAAGTTATTGAGTACGGTGGGAAACTTGCGCGTGGCCCGAATACGGACTCCATTCCGGACCACTACGGGCAGCAGATGCCTCGGAATGATGGTCGTGCCAATTGGATGGCAGATATTCGCAGTTCTTCGTCTGGGGGAGGCTCAGGGGGCTACAATGGCGGATATAATGGCTCAGGAGGGGGGTACCAGAACGACTTCGCAACGGAGAGACCGAAGGCCTATTCAGAATTTAACCGTGGATACCCTCCTGCTAATGCTAACCATTCGGGTAGTGGGGGTTATGAGCCAAAGAGCTTAAGCTCGACAAGCCACCACCATCACCACCACAAGACGCGTCATGCAAAGAAGAAAAGCGACGGGAAGAAGAGCAAAAAGAGCAAGAAGAAACAGCAGAGTGAGTCGGAGAGTGAAAGTGAAGAACAGAGCGAAGAACTGTCGATTTCAGAGTCGTCGGAGACGGAATCTGCTGATGAACGACACCACAAGAGCAAGAGCAAGAAGAAGAGAAGCAAGGCGAAGAAGCACAGTGGATTTTACTCGGAGAGCGAAAGTGACGAGGAAGATACCAAGAAGAAAGCATCGAAGGACTATTCATTCTCGTTTGACCCGTCCAAGTTGCCACCTCCACCAGCTGAAGAAGAGAAGGGATCGTCCAAGAAGTCTAAGTCCAAGAAAAGCAAGAAGGAAAAATCAGGCAAGAAATCGCGTACGCGGCGTCAGTCAGTTGCATCCACAGACGATGAATCGGCTTCGGAAAAGGAGAGCACTCGAGCAAAGGCTAAGAAGCGGGGTAGTAAGAAGGCGGCCGCTGCGAGTGCTGCTAGTGCAAGTGTGGACTTGCTCGGAGTGGATTTAGATGCTCAACCTGCTGCCCAGACAGCCCCAACTGGGCCTCCTGGACAGGAGATGCAGCCTTCGATCTTTGACGCGCCACAGAACCAGAACCCTCTGCAGGATCTTGCGGGTTTGAGCTTTTCCGCTCCTGTCCGGACAGCGGCACCAACAGAGCCAACCGTATTTGATGCCACTGCTGTTTCGAATGAGAGTCAGACACCACCCCAGCAGCAAGCCGATACGTTCCAAACAAACCTCCTGCCAGAGAACAACATTGTAGACTTGTCATCTCTTGCGAGCGAGAAGAAGAAGAGTTTGTCAGCCAATCCGGAGGAGAAGCGGACACTGAACGACTTGCAGAAGGCCCGTGGTGGCGACCAGCCAGCACCTGTGATGACCATGCCGATGCAGGGTCAACAGCAGATGCAGCAGAATATTCCCGGAGGCATGATGCAGCTCAATATGAACATGAATCAGCTCCAATTGACGGACGGCTCTGCGCAAATGTACCCCAACATGCAGATGCAGCAGATGCCCATGCAGGGCATGGCACAACAGCCTCAAATGATGATGATGCAGCCGCAAATGGGCATGATGGCGCAACCTCAAATGATGAACATGTCGATGATGCAGCAGCAACAGCAGCAGTTCGCGCAAGGTGGTGCTATGACCCAGTCGGCAGGAGCGCAGCAAACCCCGCAAAGCGCGACGAGTGCGGCTAGCCACTCCAATAGTTCCGATCCTTTCAACCAAGTGAACATGATGTAAAACACCGGTTTGATACAAAAAAAATGTCGTGTTCAACCAAGCACTACAAGTATTATTTGCGCAATGCAGCTTACTATCTCAATGTGGCCATGTCTGGAGCTTATCATGGTCGAAGCTAATTGCAGCAAGAACGCCACCTAAATCTCCAGGATTTCCTATCTGCCACGCCTCGAGACGCTACCCTCGTGCCCTGGTTATCTCAGTACGGTCTTGTTAAGTAAAGTTACTAGTATTAATAAGTCAGTCCGAACACCGAGACACGTGGATAACACTCCTCGAGCGCACTCTCCACCCAACGAAACGCGCCTTCGCTTTATGCAGAAAGCACGTTAGGTCTCGAGTACTTGTCGGCACCAGAACAAGAACTTCGAACACAAATTGATACAGTGATTCATGGATGTCTGGAGCGTTTCATGGTCCGAGCAAATTGCAGCAAGAACTCCACACAATATCTCCAGGATTTCGCTATCTGCCAACGCACCTCGAGGTGCCCAACCCTGCGCCAAAGTTCAACACAAGGTGCTGCTTTTCAGCAACTCCTTGGTACACCAAGACACGAAGGTTAAGCTTTCCTCGATAGAATTCTACACCCAACCAGCAGCTCCTCAGAGGGAACGGGGCTTCAACTTCCAGTCGGCTACATACAGAGTTTCATATCCACTTGAGCAATTGCAACTGGCGTGGCAAAGGGATCAGTCGGGAAAGGTGGGCGTTTCCTGACCAGTCATTTGTTTTACTTCCAGGTAGAATATCTGTTTATAGAGGTGTTTCCAGAACATCTTATATATTTTCAGGACCCTACCAAACACGATATATCATGGAGAACGTATTTGAAAGGGGATCTTTCAAGAAATGGCTACATGTTGAAGCAATGTCTACTGTAGTCGATCTACATCGTACAGTAGCGCCTGCGTATGGAGATACGAGTTGTATAGCATTCCCTCATCATCAGCTTCGACACAGGCAACGTATAGTTCTCGAAGAAACTCAGCGTATTGATCTTCATCAGCCTGTTTCACCACTTCGCAGATGAGTTTGGCCATGAATCTGCAACAACAAAACAGCTATCAGCAATCTCCAGCATCCCAATCGAATGCAAATGTTAACTTACACAGCGATGCGAGTATCACAGGCCTGTAAGAATGGAGTTACAGCGGTTAACCCTCCCACTTTGTTCAATACAGCACTGTCCGATAGTGTAAACGTGAGAATGAGAGCTGCACATGCGACAACATCTCCCATTAGTGTTGTGCTCGCTCCACAGCACAACCGGCGACATTCGAAGCCTTGGTGCGTATCGGGTTTATCCTGCAATACGTTAAGCAGATGCAGGAAAAACTCTGAGTCAAACTGCCGCAGCAGCGTCTTGTCCAGTGCGACTACTCCGTTCAACACCCGCGACGCTAAAGAGTCCGACCAGGCAACACGGTCAAGCCCTTCTTCGTTGTTAGGAAACGTCTCAAGGTCGCGTTGTTTCCACCGCTTATCGATATACGACAACTCGCACTGGCAAATGTCCAAGATGAGAAGCATCACAGGGATCAGCACCACACATTCGGTCTCTTTATGATCCAGAAGCACTCGCAGACAAGTGTTCACTTCCTCAATAGTAGTCGCATCAGGCTTTCCTGACTATAGATACACAGCAACGACATTAGAAAGATTCATCAACTACCCGTAAAAGTGTCGTTCTTACACTGAGTTGTAGTTTCCGATGAACAAACAACACCAATACTCTTGAAAAGTTTTCGCGAAGTACCAAAGGGTTATTCGGGGCAGCTAATTCCCAGAATTTAGCTTGAGCTGCCGTACTGATATCCGCTCCTTCATCATAGCAGAAGGTTTCTTCCAATTCCTCTCCAGCAGGCGAAGCAGACGCACGTTTTGGACGAATTAGCAGTACTTGAGGTTGTTTACAGACTGATCCGATCGCTGTTGTAGCTTTACTGTCATAGGTGGAGAACACGTCGTCATCTTGGCTAAAGCTGAGCAGTTCGGCGAGCCATCGTTCACCTCTAAATCGTTCTACTACACGATGGGACAGCAATTGCTTCATCACTTGGTCCAAAATCTCTTGAATCGTGTTTCCGTGGGTTTTCGCTGATTTAACCGCTTGATCTAGACTTGGATTCACTCCGAAATACGCATCAACCTGTGTCAACACTCGGAATTGGTTCACGAACGCGTTCAACTGTGTCGCTGGTATCATTGGACACTTCACAGTCAACTGCTTAACGACTCGAGCGCTTGAAACGTATGGAGAGAGCAGTATCTGTCGAATTGGATCCTCCCAATCTACAAACGTCTGCCATAATTGATCAAGACCTGCAGAACTGATCGCTTCTCGACTTCCAGTGCGTCGAAGCTGCTCGCAAACGACATCCACGAGCACCATAGAGACCAATCGCTGCATTTGAGCAATGAGGGAGCTGTAAAAGTGGTAAAGAACCAGTTCAATACTCAGGTATTTCTCCACTGCTGCTATTGGAAGACCACAGTTCCACACTGAATGATCTTTGGTCGGTTGCCATTCATTAGCCATTGATTTCCCAGCAGGAACGACTTTAAACGCGTACATTGTCGCTACAACAAGTTCCATCGCTTTTAACTCGAGTTCCGAACCGAGTGACACTCCATTACTCGCTTCAGCTGCAAGAAACAAAAGAGAATGTTCATCGAGAGCTCGCAATCGCTCGGAACTGTAATTCCCATCCACTTTCTTAACGAAAAACTCCAAACACCCCAATACTTCTTCGATCCAATCGCTACCAAGGTGCTGGTCTGGAGAATTGGAAGCTAGAGATGTCGTACAGATCACTGCTTTGCCCAGCATTTCACGGAGTAATTTAAATAAATTCTCTTCAAGCTGTTGAGCTTTGGTCAGTGAGGCTTCCTGAGTCGATAGAATCGTTGCTAATGAAGCAACACTGATATTTAACAACAAAGTGAATGCCAGACGTCTCCAGTGAGCAGTAGGGCGAACTGCCACTTCCAACAGCTTCACTCTCACTCCTGCTGCCTCTAAGTCTCCCCGGTCAGTGCTTAAACAGGCTTGAACCAGCGTTTTAACTGCAGATTGAGTGAGTACATTAACGTATTCCTCTTCTTTTCGACTGAGTGTAAATTTCCCATTTCGTTCGTACAGATCATGAAGTTCTCGGAAAATTTCCTCCAGCTCATTCCATGCTGGACATGACGTCGTTTGCTTTAAAGACGAAGCAGATTCTTCTTTTGTCACTGGATTCAGGTGAATCGCTCTCTCCGTTGCTAGTAATTCGCGAGATAATTCATGAACATTCGTCACTGCAAGTGTTTGAAGCTCATTTCCATATTTTTTGGTCGATTGAAGACGAGAATCCGGTTGATCCGTACATCGACAACGTCGAAAGAGACGAGAAAGCAACGCATCCGAGTCTTGTTCATGCATTTTGCACAACTGAAGAGGCGGATTAAGACTAAAAAGCTAAAAACTGACTGTCTTTAAACGAAATGGACACGGATGCCACAGCAGTTTCCTCCGCTCGTGAATGCGACGCTCTAAAAGATGAAGATGTGACTCCATTGCCAGCGTCACAACCCCATGTCGTGTTTGTACGAACGTTGTTAGCTTTATAAAATACAATTCTGAATAAATTACCGAAGAGATTTTACTTTACAGAGACTACGACGGGAAGAAGAGGAGCATGTGCCATGGATTGTAGAGATGGTTTTCTTACTGTTTAACGCGCAGGTAAGTGGCCACATTCATGCTCAAGTGAAAACAATGTATATTTCCTAACAATTTCCAATCGCAGGGTGGTGTTTTGCAGGTTGTTCGTGGAACGAAAAGCTCTGACAATTCAGATCGAACTGCGAATGCCATCTCGTACTTTGGAGAACACAACTTCCGTGCAACACGAGCCAAATCGAAAGAAGCAGCTGAGCGGGAGGTGGTCCGCTTCTGTCTGACCAAATTTCATCCGTTCGTGGAAGTTGTGGGCTGTATGGTCACATATCTCGAGGACGAAATCGCTCGTGCACCACAACTCAACGCCTTCTCGTTGACATGTGACTTTCACGCAATCGACAACTCCCAGGCCGAAGCAGAAGCCCAAGCTTTGGCTGCAGGGGGCAAGAGATTCGTGTTCAATCATTTGGGAGAAAGAACTCGTCTACTGAATATTTCTCATGATCCCAAAGCTCAAAGGAGAAACCGAGGGAAAAAACACTCGAATGTGGTGTTGTTGTGTAAAATATTCCGACGTCATGGGAATCACCACGACTGGGCGTTCCATGCTGCCGCTGCTGACCGCCGAAACGTTGTGGTACGGAGTGCTGTGACTGCTTCTTTGGTTGAAGTCATGCAAGTTTTCCTACTGGATCTCATGCCGGAGATTAAAATCCCGAATCGAAGTTCTCTCTCAAGTGTCTCTGGGATCTGTGCAGCTTTAAGTTGCAACGATTTTCTTGGAATTGAAAAGTATTTTCCGGATGGAGGACTGCGTAAAGTGGATTTTGCGAGATTATTACTGTGGGAATTAATTCGCACGCGACCAGGATTACTACAGCATCTCGCTCGTGCTACGGTGCTTGTGGGACTGTTGTTTGAGATGTTTGAGCAGATCGACATTAACGGGGATGCAGTTGTGGACTGGGAGGAATTTACGTCATTTTGTGTTGCAGTCGGGTTCGTGGCTACGAGGGCTCCGCATGATGATAATGATCACGATGAGAGTGAAACAAATGGAGATGAAAATGCTGTTCCTCGAAATCTGATAGTTTACCGACAAGAACCTCTCGGTGGTGGAGCAGCTACAAGGTATAGCAATTTACCCTTTTGATATTTTTTTCTTACATGTTTTTTCTTCTTTCAGAACGTTTCCTTATCAAGTGAGTAAATTAAAGACTTTCCAGCAACTAAAACGTCTTGCAGTAATCGAACACAAGTCACCACGAATCCTGGTACGTGAGAAATAACATACAATTCCTGAAATCAATTTCTCACTTTTTTTACTGTAGGTGTTTGATCTTGATATGAATTTCCTTCATGAACTCAATTGCAGTGAAAAACTAGCAGCAGAGAAGAAAGCAGGCGAGAAACAACAAGATGTTTTGGATTCGTTGGAAGTTCTCGACGCCGAACACGTTCCATCTCGAAATGCGTTGGCTATTGCCAGTAACGACCTCTGCATTTCCCTCTGGTCCGTCATTGACGCCACTGTCGGCTCGTACGTCTTCAACGGGAAACTCACTGGTCGATTCCCTGCGCTTTTTGTCAGATGGTGTCCTGCTCCACTCAAGAGATTGTTTGTAGCTGGAGGTTCAACCGATCAAGTGCAGCTTTGGGATCTGGAAGTACCTATGCACGCTGGTGCTGCCCCTCCTCCTCCACCTATGCTGCTTCCTCGAAGTCATACCGAACGAGTAGCAGTTTGTTTGGATCTCCCGGATACTCCGTACGTCGCAACAGCATCTTTTGATCACACTATCACTATCTGGGAGACTGTAGCAGGCGTGAATTCGGCTTTGGGAGGTCCTTCAGCTGTATTGACAGTCTCATTCGTACTTCGAGGTCATCAACAAGCTGTTTTGACATTAGATTCGGCTAACAACCTCCTACTTAGCTCTGGTTTTGAGTATCAAGCGTATTGTTGGGGGATTTCTGGACGTGTATTGAAAACGAAGCTTGGAGGTCATCACCACTGCCTTATGGGGGCGAAATTTGTGTCAACCTCAATGTCAGGACCTTGTCTCGCTGTCACGGGAGATCAAAGTGGACACTTTAAGTTTTGGGATATCACTCGCTGCGCAAAAGGTTTATCTGGGAATCGCCTCGCAGTCATGTTGCAGACATTCGAGCTTCACACTCCAAATCTCTGTGGGTTTCGGATGTTTATGACCTCGTCCAAAGGAACTGGCGGTTCTGAGAAGCAACACGAGCCACAAGGAGGTCATTCAGCTCCAGATATACCTGCGTGCGATATCATTACTGGGAATTTGCGTCTGTATCGCTTCAGTGCTTTCACGCAGTCCACGGGACAGGAAGATTCAGCTGTAGATGACTCCCCCGGGTCGGCTCCCACTCGGTTTGTTACGTTTAATGCTGTTGCAAATACTTTCGTTGGAGTCGTGGAGAATCGTATCACAGTGTGGAGCGCCAATTCCGGGACGAAAATTGAGGAACCAGTGGCAATTCGAGATGCGGAAGTTTGTGCAATTGCTTTTGACAGTCCTCGCCAAAGGAAACTTTACGTGGCAACGAACGTAAGTGAACAAGTTATACACATATGGGAATGCAACTAACAACTATTTTACGTTTAGGATGGCGCAATTCGATTGTACAATCCAGTCACAGGAGTACTTTTGCAGGTATGCGATTTTTTTTATCAAATTATCAAAACAAATATCTGACAATTGTTTTAATCAAGAAAACGATAGCCCATGATGGAACAGTAACCTCGCTAATATTCTGCTCTCATGCCAATGTAAGTATTATCAATTCTTCCAATACTGGAGTAGTATTCTCAATTTTTATCTATTGTAGTGTTTGATATCCACTGGCGATGATCGCATGATCTGCGTTTTAGATTCTCCTCCAGGAAAATCCAAGTTGGAAGTGATGCACTTTGTGGAAAAGGCTCACAAATCATCGATCACATGCTGCGCTTGTTCGCCACCACCACAATTCGCCGACATGCAGACCACGAGATTCGTTGCTACTGGTGATGAGACTGGAGGAGTGCAAGTTTATGATCTTCGTCGTATCACGTTCCTATTTCGTTGTGCCAGTGTACACACTCATGAGATTCGAGCGTTGCATTTCCCCACTGCTTTATCTGGATTGCTACTCTCGGGTGATGTTACTGGAGCCATTTACGGTTGGCAAACGATCGGTGTTCGAAGTTCTACCGTTCAACCTCTTGTGCGTCTTATGATGCAAGAGCTAACTCCTTCCAAGCCGCTGCAAAAGAAAGTTGACTTCGATGGGATAATATCTATGTGTTCCACGAATATTCACCAAGAAGAACGCTTAGCCAGCCACCCGGAGCTGTTTTACGTCGGCCTTGAAACGGGACAGATCTTCGCTTGGGATCTCCGATCTCTTTCTGGTAAAATCCAACTGGAACCTACAAGACGTTCTGCAATTCTCCGGCGTCGTTCCTCTGAATCAAAAGATAAAATTATTCCAGCTTTTGAAGGTGGAATCGCAACTCGAAGAGCCTCTGGAATAAACGGAAGCCCAGCATTTCCAGTAGTGATGTCTACCAAGTCCTGGATGGCGCATGTGGCTGGAGTTTTATCCATTGAAAGTGTATATTGGCCTGGTGAATTGCTCTCTCTAGGAGCTGACGGTATTGTGAAGATCTGGGATCATACTGCAGCCTGTATGGGGCACATTATGACAATTGGGGAACAAACTTCTACCTCAGCTTCCGCTTGGAAATACGTTCGTAGAGATCACACTAACGGAGGCGAGCAAAAAGAGCTTTACGGTCGAATCGCACGGGAAGTTGTTGCTAAACATCAGCGAAGACTGAAAAAGGAACAAAATCGACAACGCAAATCCCCTCAAAGTGATATTCCACCTTCCGACAATTCACTTGCAACTCCTTCGTCGCTTTTGGAGCTTGACCTACCTGTATCTCTACCTCTGAGTCCACAGTCATCTGGAGATTCCCTATTTCCTGATGCTCCAATTGCAATGACAAATGCAGCAACTGCCTTGATAATGCAAGTGCCATTCTCAGTAACATCCGTTACCTCAGGTATGCAGCATGGGATTTTTGGCCCGGAGGAAGCGCAACACCTTCGCTCGATAGCGAAGAACTCCAAGGCACTAGTAGCTGATGTATCCGACAAACGCAAGCGTGTAGCAGCTTTAGCCCCGTTGTTCTCCTCGCCTGAAGAAATGGGCAGAGCAAGGGCAAAAGCGAAGGCGAAAGCTCGTGCGTTGATGAATAACCCCATGACTCTGGACTTGCATAGTGCTGGAGCTCGAATCCTAACTAATTATCCACTGGAAATCGAACGTCGCACTGCTGCTGCTACTAAAATCGCAGTTGGGGCAGCGCGCGCTTTAGATGTGGAACCTTCGCAGTTTTTGCGGGAAAAATTACCTGGTGCTGCTTCGCCGATGGTAAAAGCGCTGAAATCTACACCGAAAAAGCGTTTGCAACCGGCAATCGACATCAAGATGGATGCCAGTGTCGTGATACTGGCGAAAAATGTTTCCTTGCCAAGGTTGAACCAGCCACAAGAATCTGAAGAATTTTTGCGAACTTCTCAAGCTTTAAGCTCGTGTGCATCAGCACCTGTACTAACATCAACGGAACCGATAGAGTCACCATTCAGTCCGGAAAAACTACGCTGCAACAGCAACGTTGAGCGGAAATTAAAGTTGTGCCAGAAGATAGTGGCAAATGTTTGTCTGATGAGTTCCAAACCGAAAATTACGAAAGAGGAACTGGAAAAGGAGAAAGTCGATTCTCCGGCATCGAAAATGCGTCAGAAAACACCCACATTGTCGATATCGCCAGGTAAAAACCCATTTGGTCCGCACTACACTGTGAAACAGGTCGAACAACTTGCAGTAGGGCTTGCTCGTCTGGATGAAGACGGCTCTGGCGATTTGAGTCAGCAAGAATGGACACAACTGGTGGCATTCTGCGGCCTCGAGAGTACTTCTACGAGGAACACTACCAGCGTCGAGAGCCTTTTTCATTCCATTGACAAGGATTCCAGTGGTACAATCAGTCTCCGAGAACTGCTACCTACCCTTGTACGTTAATGTTTATTGTATTTTTTGGTTAGTCCTCAACTCACTAACTGATTTTTGTACTGGATGTGAAGTTTGGACAAGCTTCGCCTGAACAGCTCCAGCAAATGCGCGCATTGATTCAAACTCGCATGAAAAGGCTTCACAGTACAAGAAACGACAGCACCAGCACTATTGGCGAGGTTCATACCTAGCGGATATAGACCACTCTATATTTTTGCCGTGGAAGCGGCAATACAATCCGGAGATTCAGCCACGAGAGTGCCAACAGGAACACGGTGAAGTTCACCCGCTGCATCATGGACCAAAACTGGCACATCAAGGAAGCCAAACTCGAAGAAATATGCCCGTGCACGTGCAAATGGAGCGTGAAGGATTCCGAATTGGTCCACCTGTAGCAGAAACTCTGGTTTCACTGGGTTTTGTTCCTCTTTCTTGCCATTCGGATATTGTTTATCTTCGACGAACGGAATGAGCTTGGAAACTGCGTCCAGTGAGCTGCCATACTCCAGTGTCTTGTGTTGCCACGTAACCCGAACTTCTCCGTCCGAGAATTTCGTGCCAGCAGCATATCTCAAAGGGAATAAATCGTCTCGTGCATCTTTTTCAGTGGCGCCCAATGCCTTTAGATACACTTGTTGTTCGCCAAGTGTCATTTTTGACAGTTGCAATTTGACGAAAGGAGGAACATCTTCTCCTTCTTGCGGCTGCAATTCGTTCGCAAACTTTGCGCAAAAGTCTTGAGCAAATGGCAAAACTTGAGACCTTGGCACTCGGTCGTACAAAGACGGGAATGGGTACAGTTTTGCCAATGTGGTGATGCACGGGTGGCAATTCGTGGCTCGAGAGATGAACGGAGTGTCTTCGCTTATCAACGGACTGGACAATAGGAACTCCCGGCAAAGGGTGCCAGGGGTTAAACACTCGGGGGAATCCGACACGATGTAGATTTTGCGCACACGACGCACTGGCAACAGTTGCAACTGTGCCATTGCAGCTCGTTCGGCACACGTGGCACCTCCAATATTGGCACATTCGGCATTAGCGCCCACTACGAATTTGTCAGTGGTTTGGCCGTCCAAATCTTCGTATGAGAGCAATGCCAACACCCGGAAACCCGAGAGCAACGGGGCAGTGGAGAAGTTCTGGTCACGACGATCTTCCAGCAGAGTCAGATATTTCTCGTCTTCGGGCGTTAGAATAGCTTCGCGCATGGTGGAGAGTGAGTGGTCGTTGGAAGATTGAGGAGGCGCGAGGTGGAGAATACGAAAGTGGCGATGGATTTCTCCTGCCGGTGGAGAATTGTTGCCAACTGGTAAGCATTGCACTGGTGACATGTCATCGTGAATGCAAAACAATGTGCATAGATATGGCTGGAGGTTGAAGGTGCAGTAGACGAATAGAGTCACTTTGACGGCGAAGCGGTTAGAGATCGTTAAAGTAGCTGCCGCATTGACAAGCAGGACACTATGATGACGTACGTGTACGGGCTTCAACTCGCCAACAGCAAGTTCAAGCTCACTCAATCTGCGACGTACTGCATATGGGCCAAGGAGTGCAGTTCCAACGCGCATTCACGCAATTCCAGCAGCGTTGCAAACAGCACTGGACAACGGGTCTTACACATTCTTATCAGGATACTTTGGGTTGAACTCACTCTCCGTAAAAGTGCCGAAGCAGACCTTTTTGTGTAGATTCGAGGAACTGCATGACGCTGTCCGCAGAAGACCTGGGGCTTGAAGGGCTACTGGAGGCTTCAAGTGCTGCAGTAACGGGAGCTCCACCTTTTCCACCATCGAGCAAGGTCACTTGCAAGTCGCTCATACAATTGGTGAGGAAGAATGCAGCCGTAAACTGCAACCGCAAAACGATAATACGCAGTGGTGCTCGCTCATTTAACTGCTCTTGCAGCATGAAAAACACTTGCGAAAAATCCACAGCGTCATACTCTAATACTGTAGTCCACATTCAAAGTGTTAGCTGACCAGCATAAGTTATCTTCATGTATCACAGGCGTACCAATAACATGACGGCGTAGTTCACTAATAAAATCTCTGCGTCTCCTCCACTGTTGCAAGAACATCTAGGTAATTGCTTTGTCAGGTGAGTTTTCTTCAAAAAAATATGACACAAGATAGTCGTTACCTTTTTGCAAGATGCGATCAATTCGACTGATGATTGTCCCTTACTCGACATTGGGGTCTGTGTCACTTGGCTTGATAGTAGCATTCTCGCTGGCCATTCCACTAAAAGCGGCCACACACCTTCAGAGCCACCTTCCTCCTCTTTCAGAGGATATCCGATAAAAATCGTCACCTCGTCCGTCGAAATCGAGAAGTTTGGAGCATGGAAGCCATCAGGGATAAACACCGAGTCCAGGTTGTCCGTCTCAATTGGTATCTTCGGATCCCAGTGCGATTTCCCTCCAAGAAGAGGTAATGCGAACAACACAAAACTTTCATCGTTCTGGGTACTGAGCACCAAAACTTCCAGTCCAGCATGGTGTTGCAGCATTTCGTATTCAAATTTTGCTCGCGGGGACGTTGCAGCCTGCAGGACCTGAAAACAACAACAACAACACAATTGCACCTCGGAAATTAGGCTAAATGACGATTGGCAACTAGGCAATGCGTTTTTCATACCTGCACTTGCAACACTTGAAATTCGTTGATAACTTGCTTCACCACGTCTTCCAACACATTTGTTAACTCCTTCCCAGTCAAAGCTGGGATATCGCCTCGATCCTCCATTCTCAAATCAAGTTTTTCAACTTTTTGCAACTTTGCCATAGCTCCTCCATTTCCCACTGGTATTGTCATTTCCTTTTCGTTCTCTTGCAAGTACACCTTCGCCCACTTGACTTCAACAACCACATGTAAAAATTGTTAATTTGCTGGTGCCAATATTTATTGTGAATTTTTGCTTGTCAACCTTGGCGAAAGCAGATGTCGCTGCTCGTCCAGATGTCCACGCGCACTGCCAGCCAAGCGTTGCGTGCGTACAGAGCCTCCACATATCCCGCAAACAGCGGCTTCTTGCAGCTTGAGACTGCCGCTGCCTCGCTGCCTGTCTTGATCGTGCGTGTGGCTTCTATAGGCACAAACTCAGCCACACGCACGCTGCGTCGGCATTGCCGCGTCAGCTCTCGCTCCATGTGGCACTAATTGGCAGCTAAATCATCGCTATTTCCTGCTGGCTAATTCAACTCCGCCATGTGGTATTTTCACTTGGCATTTGTAAGGGACCCGATCGCTATAGACGGGTTGTGGCTAGAAATGCAATTACTTTGTGCGTTGGAGGGGGAAAGGGGGGAGGAAAAGGAAGGAAGAAAACGCGACTGAGGGACCGCTAGGGAAGCCAGCGGACGGTCAGACGCACGCAGTCACCAAGGAGCCCCCACACAGTCATTGGAGGCCACTAGTCGCTCTTCTTCTCAACGTACGTGTCCTGTCCGTAGGGATCACAAAGCTATCTCATCTATCTATCGTCTCGGCTTGAGGGGGAGGAAGTTCTCCTTTTCCTTCGCTTTTTTTGTCATTTTTGCAACAAAAACAAAAAAAGTTATGCCAAAATGTCATGACGTTTAGAAACTGTTTAGGATAAAAGGCTCAGCTGTCATTCCGCATTCTCATTGTTCTCTTGCCTTCTTCTGTTCACAGGCTTTTGACGAGGACAAGCGACCTGATTCCCCCGTTTTTGGGTCCGCTGGGTGATTGAATCTCCCCATATACAACGACACTGGCGGGCTAACTAAGCGATGAAGGGGATGCTGCAAACGGTGAAACGGAAGCTTAGCAATAACGGAGAGCATCTCGGTGTCAACTCACCAGATCGGATGGATGTGGACGGAGCCCCCAAGGGCGCCAATGGTGTCGGGGCCAGCTCGCCCGTAGGTGACGTGGCACGTTCAGATGTGTCACTGCCGAAGCGCGAGCGCCGCCGCTCCTTCATGGCGCGTAATCAGAAGATCCAGGCGCTCAAAGACTTGCCACACCTCAAGGACACGTCGCTACAGCGACGAGAGGCGCTGTTCCAGCAGAAACTCGAGCTGTGCTCCGTCATTTTCAATTTCGACGACCCCACTTCGGACAAACGGTGAGTTGATTTGGGTTTTATTAATGCGGCTCGTGGGTTTTAATCATTCCTGACGCATGTTTTATCAGTGGCAAGGACTTGAAACGCCAAACGCTGCTGGAACTTGTAGATTATGTGAACAACCCCGGCGGCCAGAAGATCTTCACTGAGACGCTCATGCCGGATATTATGTCGATGGTGTCGCTCAACATCTGCCGTGCGCTGCCCCCGCAGACTGAAGACTTTGACCCGGAGGAGGACGAGCCCGTGCTGGAGGCGTCGTGGCCACATCTTCAAGTGGTGTATGAATTTTTCCTGCGCTTCATCGTGTCGGGCGAGGTGAATGCCAAAGTGGCCAAGAAGTACGTGGACCAGAAGTTCTGTCTGGCCGTCATTGACCTCTTCGACAGCGAGGACCCGCGCGAACGGGATTACCTCAAGACCATCCTGCACCGCATCTACGGCAAGTTTATGTCGCACCGTTCCTTCATCCGAAAGGCCATCAGCAATGTCTTCTACCGGTTCGTCTACGAGACGGAGCGCCACAACGGCGTTGGCGAACTCTTGGAGATTCTGGGTAGTATCATCAACGGCTTTGCCATGCCGCTGAAGGCCGAGCACTTGCAGTTCCTAGTGCGTGCACTCGTGCCGCTGCACAAGCCCAAGTGCGTATCAATGTACCACCAGCAGCTTTCGTATTGCATCACGCAGTATGTAGAAAAAGATCCAGAGACGGCGGTGCCCATCATTCAAGGCATTATCAAGTTCTGGCCCTGGTCGTGCTCGTCCAAGCAAGTGATCTTCCTCAACGAGTTGGAAGAGATCTTGGAGCTAATGGGTAGCGAGCAGTTGCAACAGGTGCACAAGCCGCTGTTTAACGGCCTGGCCAAGTGGCTCGGCAGTCAGCACTTCCAGGTTTCGGAGCGGTCGCTGTTCTTGTGGAACAATGAGCACCTCGTGAACAACGGATGCTTGAGCAAACAGCACGCGCATTTGATTCTGCCGGTCATTTACGGCCCTCTTCATAGAAACTCGCTGGGACACTGGAACACGACAGTTGAAGGACTCGCTCAGGTATGTTATGTTTTTTTTTTTTTTTTTATCTGTTGGTTGTTTGTGTTATACTGATTTGGTCATTCGTTCGCTATAGAATGTGTTGAAGCTCTACATGGACTATGATATGGCTCTGTATGACCAGTGTGCAAAGGAGTACTCGCTGAGGGAGCAGGCTATGGCTGACGTCAAGGACAAAGAGCAGGAGAAGTGGCGGAAAATAGAGTCGATGGCAGCGTCGAAGGCTCCGTCGTCGGCCTAGTTACGTCTTTTTTACAGAGGGAATCGCAGCGAGCTTCATGCGGGTGCGCCTGCGAACACAATAGCAGTGAATGAGATCAAGATGAGACTAAGCAGGCCGGGCGAAGGCAGACGAGTGATGGAGAGATTGTAGTGAAAGAAGAAGGGGGCGACGAGATGGCAGGACCATGAGGAGGCTGTGGGTCACCGTTGTGGTTCGGATGCCGCTCGCACTGCAGTGTCTGGCGGATCCTTCTCAGCGGTCCTGGTCTTGGCTTGCGACTCATCATAGCACTCCTCGCGCAGAGCGCGGGAGAACAGCAGCACAGAGGAGGTGGCAGGCAAATAGGTTTTCATGAACGGCGATTGCATTTAGATGACGGACAGTCAAGTCAGGTTTGCTCGCAAATCGGTGGACTGTGGTGTGTCTGGGTCTCTTTTTTCTTTCCATTTCGATTTTAAAGCGTTGCCTTCTTTAGGAAAAAGAGGAAGTGAGCAATGAGTTCTTCTTCACATGTAGTTGTCAATCACTTTGACAAGTTGAACCAAACATATCGAGATACATTTGTCAAGTGAAAATATTTTCAACCAATAAAAAATCACTGAAGGGGTCCACACCACCTACGAACAGCTCCACTGTGAACCACAGAAGCAAACCCCCGAGCATCGAGCGGTGGAGGATCAGTGAGAGACAAATGGTGCGCGTGTGGCTTCGTCCCTGCGCGTCTGCGATCGCTGGTGCGTGTCGTTCTCACTAGATGCAGTGGATACTCTGAATTTTGATCTCCCTAACTCATTGTACGTCTCTATCTATTGCAGCACTTGGTCGTCGTGCCGGTCCGGGAGCCAAGACTGTGTTGCGTGCACAGATCCCGCGTTCTTTGGCTGTTAACAATGAACTGTCGTCTGTGATTGGTGGTGTTCGCTCGCTGTCTACCAAGGGCAAGGATGACGGCAAGAAAGGTGAGTTTTTAAGTCGTAGAATGGATAAAATGTAGTGTTCAGTTGCTTATTTGTTACTTGGCTGCAGAGTTCAAGAAGAAGTCGACATTCGACAAGGTGGAGGAAAACGACGACCTGCTGGAAGTGCCGGAAGAGATCCAGTACTTGAGTCAGCAGCTTGATGAGAAAGATGTTGAGGAATCTGAGGATGATGATGACGAGGAGGAGGAGGACGCTGAGCTCAGCCCGGCTGAGTGGGCGAAGAAGTTTGAGCGTGAAGTGGCTGAGTGGGATCAAGAGGAAGGAGACTACGACGATGAGGAAGGTCTGTCCAATGCGGTTCCGTCGGACGTTGAGGATGACCGTCTCTATGTCGAAGTGCCTGGATATGACGCGTCGCTGAGCCTCGCGGAGAGTCAGATCGGAGTCAACGAGGACTCCAACGTCGCCGATCCGTTCAGGAACTGGGAGCAGGGCATGGCGTAAGTTTGTTACGTGTTTGAAGCAGTTTTCAATCGGTTGTTGATGGCTCACTGTTGTTTATTTCCTGCTGTATCCAGTGTTTCACCGGAGATGCTCAACTGGATGCTGCCGGCTGAGAAGAGGAAGCCTATGAAAAAGGACAAGACCAAGCCATGGAAGTACTTTGTGGCGGTCAACCACCAGGACGTTGTAGAACTGGCGCTTGACGTGGAATTGCTGCGTCTTTTCATCTCCCCCACGGGACGTATTCGTCCTCGTCGTTTTACTGGTCTCACGGCCAAGCAGCAGCGCAAACTGGCACAGGCGATCAAAATCTCGCGTCAGCTCGCATTGCTGCCGTACTTGTCGCGGTACCCGGAGCCTACGCCCGAGCAGTGGAAGGCAATTGACGAGGAGATCATCGCTGCGGCAGAACTTGAGGACGACAACGACCTGGTGGACGATGATGATGACGAGGACTTCGATGAAGACTTCGAGTATGATTAGAAAATAGAAGAGAGGGGAGTAGCCGACAAGGGACTGTCCTCTGCAGTCGAGATCATCATAAAACGAGAAACAACGTTCGGGGTCTTCTCATTTACATTATGCGCCAGGCTTGTTTGATCTGCTTGTGGTCTCTCTTGTAAACGCGTGCTGAGAAGGCTGCGAAAAGAAGACGTGGTTAAGTTGTTCATTGCTTTATTGGAAGGAAAGATGCAACTACACATGCATTACGTTGAAATGAAATTACAAGAAAGCTAGTCCAATTACAAACCCTGAGGCCTGCTTCAGTTCTTTGTTGCTTTTTCAATTTCCGGTCTCACGTGCCGCACACTAGACGCCGCTTTCTTCCGTATGGGGAGTTGGGTGGATGTTTCCGCTCTGCATTTCGAACCGAGTAACTTATTCGTCAAGCTCGGCCGCCAGGTCAGCAGCCTTCGACTTCACCTCTTCGATGCCACCAACCATGTAGAAGGCAGCCTCCGGAAGGTCATCGTAGTTACCGGCGATGATGTCCTTGAACGACGAGATCGTGTCCACGAGCGGCACGAACTTACCGGCCTTGCCCGTGAACACCTCAGCCACGTGCAGCGGCTGCGACATGAACTTCTGCACCTTACGGGCGCGAGCCACAGTGAGCTTGTCGTCTTCCGACAGCTCATCCATACCCAGAATGGCGATAATGTCCTGCAGACCCTTGTAGTCCTGCAGCAGCTTCTGGGTGGCACGAGCCACGTCGTAGTGCTCCTGGCCGATAATACGGGGGTCAAGCATACGCGACTTGGAGTCGAGGGGGTCCACAGCGGGGTAGATACCCAGCTCGGAAATCTGACGCGACAGCACGGTCGTAGCGTCAAGGTGGGAGAACGTGGTGGCAGGGGCCGGATCCGTAAGATCATCAGCCGGCACGTAAATAGCCTGCACCGACGTAATGGAGCCCTTCTTGGTCGAAGTAATACGCTCCTGCAGAGCACCCAGATCCGTGGCCAGCGTCGGCTGGTAACCCACAGCGGACGGGATACGGCCCAGCAGAGCCGACACCTCCGAGCACGCCTGCGTGAAACGGAAGATGTTGTCGACGAAAAGAAGCACATCCTGGCCCTCGACATCACGGAAGTACTCGGCGACGGTCAGACCGGTCAGACCCACACGGGCACGAGCTCCAGGGGGCTCGTTCATCTGGCCGTACACCAGAGCGGCCTTGGAGCCGTTGGTCGTGCCATCGTCGTTGATCTTGATCACACCAGACTCGATCATCTCGTAGTACAGATCGTTACCCTCACGGGTACGCTCACCCACACCGGCGAACACGGACACACCACCGTGGTTGTTGGCGACGTTGTTAATCAGTTCCATGATAACGACCGTCTTACCGACACCGGCACCACCGAAGAGACCAATCTTACCACCCTTGGCGTACGGGGCCAGCAGGTCCACGACCTTCATGCCCGTCACCAGGATCTCGGCACCCGAACCCTGCTCCGTTAGCAGAGGAGCCGACGTGTGGATGGGGGCGTAACGCTTGGCGTTGATGGGTCCGCGCTCATCCACGGACTCACCGATCACGTTCATGATACGGCCGAGCGTCTCCGGGCCCACGGGGACCTATAGAATCACATTACAAGAATAGCCAATTGTATCAATAAATCTGACCATCACTCTTTGTGTCCTAAAAATAGACTGTAGATAGGAAGCTAGACGTACCATGATGGGGTTGCCCGTGTCCACGCACTCCTGGCCACGCACAAGACCGTCCGTGCCCTCCATAGCGATGGTACGGACCGTGTTCTCACCCAGGTGCTGGGCGACCTCGAGCACGATGCGAGTGTTGTCCTGGGTCTTGATCTCCAGGGCGTTCAGAATGGGCGGCAGGTTGTCCTTGAACTGCACGTCAACAACGGCACCAATGATCTGCGTGATCTGGCCAACCGAGGCCGGGGCCTTCTTGGCGTCCGTCGCCAGGGTGCGCGCACCGCGCATAGCGGTGAGGCCCACACGAGACAGCATCTTTTGGATGTTTTCTTTCCTTTACCGAGGGTCGAACTGCTCCCGTCTGTGGCCGAAAGCGGAAATGAAGCAACGGGGGGCGTCGAGTCCCCACAGCCGCAAACCCGGCCGGATCTCCCCCCCTCGAGCCAATGAGGACCACACACCATCCTTCACTTGCGTTTTGTATGAACATCACTTTGGAGAGGGAAGGGGTGACAGGGACCGCCAAAACAAATACATTAGACACCATATCCTTTTTATAATTGTGCGTTGACGAGTTTCCATTGGGTATTTAACACTATAAGTATAATCATTGGATGAATTGAACGGATCTTGTTATAAGAGACCTGATCCATTCCGTATAAGACACGGGTTGACCCGGGCTTGAGTCTAAACCCGTACCGTGCCTTCAACCAACCGCAACGTGTGCGGCTGAAATCGCCCCGATGGGGGTCAAATGACGCAAAAGTGTCAACCGCTTGCAACTCACGCAGCCACGTCAGTGACGCCAATATTGCAATTGAAGTGCATGCAACCTCTATTATAGCAGCTCACCGCAATGGAAGGCGAGCAAGTGGTTTAAAAGTCTTGTTCATCAGTCATTACAATAGAAAACACAATGGCCCCGAGCTGGTGACACCCGAGCCGAATGCAAAAGAGAAAACATGTAAAGCACGCCGCGTACACGAAACAATGGCTGCAGCCGAGGGGGAGATTTGATATTGGGCAGATGTCCGCCTCCGCTGCCTATCTACCTGTTGAGCCGGTGAGAGCCGGCCATTTGCGGATCGGACAGAACCCTCTCGCTCGCTTCAACTTCCTCCCCTCGTGTCTGCCGCCCTCCGCAGTATCGGGTGGTGGTGGCGTGGATATATCGCGTTACTTGTGTGTACTTGTCATCGATCGGTGGTAGCAGTAGCGACGGAGTTCTTGCGCTTCTGTCACATCGGTCCTTGCGCCTGCAAGCGGTGTTCTAAGGCTGCCCACTTGAGCTGGCGCTGTTCCGTCGTCTGCTGCACCCTGGAACATTTTGAAAGCACAACGTACGTAGCGTCAGATCATGAGGCTCGGGGAGTTTTGTTAAACGAGTGTAAGATCGGGGCTTGGGTGCTACATATACGCATGCTCACCTTCCTTCGCGCTCTTCGAACTGCGCCGAGCACTGATCGAAGAGCTGCGAGTCCATTTCCATGAAGAGCTTGAGCACGTTGTACGTTAACGTCTGTACGGTACTGTGCCAGTGGTTCTCGCAGTTGCGGTATAGCGCTCCGAAGATCAGCGGCAGGATCTCGGCCCGCCGCGCGCTCACAAGTCGCACCAGTGCCTCGTTATTCCATAAATATAGGGCACGCTGGGAGACTTGGAAGTGGCTGCTGCACACGGCCTGCGATATCCGCAGGAAGAGCGGCCGCATGACTATCGCGAACTGCTCCATCTGGATCATTTCGATGATCTCTTCAAGCTCATTCAGGAACAAAATCTGCAACAGAACAAAAAGGTCAGAATGAGTCACTCTTCTCCAAAACTACCGCCATTTGACAGACGATACCTCTTTGGCACTTGCAGTCACCGGCCAGTACTTCAGCAGCCCCATGATAATCGGCTCCGCGGTCTGGGGATCCTTTTCAACAAACTGCGTAGTGCAGTAGGCCAATTGCTGGTGGAACATGGCTAGGTTTCCAGCCTGTTTGTCAATGCACGAGTTAGCTTTTTACTGCGTACAATTCAATACTTGTTGTATAGCCGACATATCGCTACGTACCGTATGAAGCGGGATCAACGCGCGCTCAAGGAAGTTCTGGTGCTCTGGTTTAAGAGGTAGAGCAAAACCGTTGATGATACTACAAGGACACATGCCAGAGCGACACAAGAATCAGATACTTAGCACATCACAACGCAGAACACTGCGCAAGCCGGAGAAAAAGACACCCGATTGATCATTTTCCATGGCGAACGTACCTTCCTAGGATTTCCAATAGCTCACCCACGCCCTGCAGCGATTCCGTCTCGTACACGAACGTGTAGAACATGTCGTTGATCGAGCGGCGAATGAATGAACGCAACGCCATCGACTTGCCGTAGATGCGATGCAGAATCGTCTGCAAAGGACAACCCCAACACGTAGCAAAAGAACTTGTTAGAACCAGAAAGCAATAAAATCCCTCCACTACAATTACTCATCACACCTTAAGGTAGTCCCTCTCTCTGGGATCCTCCGAGTCGAACAAATTCAGCAGTTTGATCATGAATTTCTTGCTGAAATACTCCTTGGCTGTCCTCGAGTCCACTTCTTTCGACAGCACAAAACGTAGCAAGATCTCGTACACCAACTGCATATGCGGCCACGATGGCTCCAACATAGGTTCGTCATCTTCCGGCGCAGCTGCAGCAGCAACAATTAAACCACCGTTAATACATCAACAAATTAAATGAGGGGGGGGGGGGAGATATTTCGCGACCCCACCTTCCACATTGCCATTGGCATTGATCGTCGAGGGGTTGGAGCTGCGTCCCAAGTGGCGGAAAATATTCGACCCAACACACTCCAACAGATCTGCGACCACCGAGGGGTCCCAGGCCACTTTCCCCGCCGATATGTACTCGACGATCTGTAGGAGCGCGTTACGCTTGGCCTCTTTTTCGCGCACCTGTTTGCGCATGTCCGAGAAGTCGTAGAGCACACAGCAGAGCTTGAGCTTCTGGCGGAACAGACGCATACGCTCGCTTGGGGGGACGTCCTCCAGCGCCGGCAGCTCGCCCAGCTTCATCGCCCCGTTAGCCGCCATGGACGTCAGGATCGGGCTCGCAGCGTTCTCCTCGCAGCAGAGACGGCTTTCGGGCGTTAAATTGGGAGCACCTTAGCGTCACATCGCATCTTGGCTTGAGGCAACCTTGGCGCAACATACGGACTGAAATGGTAAAATCACTAAGGGTTAATAGCTAAAAGCGATCCGATTGGCCACTGCAAATATTGTTTGGTTGTATCTCTTCTTGGCTTAGCTTGAAAATGAGCTGACTTGAAAGTACACTAGCGCGTCTGCACCAGCGCGTCTGCACCAGCGCGTCTTCTGTGTACTCACTGCAAATCAACTTTTAAGTTAAGAAGAAGAACATCATGCAGTAAGTCGGAGCTGAGTTTCGATACTCACTTCTGGTGAGGATGAAAGCTTGCCACAAGTTTCGCCCCGCGATGTCACGATGGTTGATAAAAGTGGTGCTGCTCAACCATGGAGCGCTGCACCAAATGTTTGAACGTGTCCAACAGATCGTATTAATACAGGCCAGCAATGCAATCGAATTGACAACGATACGAGCACTGTACAGTACTATCCACGAGCGATGAAGAGGGGTGCTGTCTCAAGAAGCTCTTGGCAAGGTTACCAGTACCTATCTTCGCCCTTGCTTAAGGGCACGACACCTTCAACACGCAGCACTGCTCGCCAAGCAGTGTTCGCCTAGTCCGAGCAATCAATTGCCGATCACATGCTTAGCTTGCGAACAACAAGGTACATCATCTTGATGCGAAGTACAGGACATCTAAGACTCTTACAGTATCGGAGACCTGCTAGGTGTCACTGCCGTCATCTCCATGTGAGAGCCGGCAGAAGCTCGCGCACCGTGCAACGTTTTCAGTTTGCGCAGTGCCTGATGTCAAACGACTGGCTGCTGCTCGAAGTTCATAGGAGATGAGGTGCGTTGCGTTGCAACTGCGCTCTCCGCAGCATTCACATTCTGTTTACATTGTGCTAGTAAAATGCACGTCCTTGGTGAATTAACTATAATACGTGGCCAATTCCTTGAGACCACCATTGCGATGATCGACGTTGCTGACACACCAAGCCGTCTGGATGTCAGCGGAAGTACTTGGCGCGGAGGACATGTGCTTGCACAGCTCACTTCCGTCTGTTGATCAAGGTTTCAGGGTTTCGCTAGGAAAGCCCTGCTAATGTATGGCGGGGCGTCAGAGGCACGTCGAACAGGCAACTGCGAGCTCGACCGCATGGCGGGTAAAAGTTCTTGTTCTTTGGAGAGAAGCGGTCAAGAGAGGTAATTGACAACTGCATAGATATCTGTCGGCGCACTGTAAATTTCTTCAGTGCCCGTGATCATTGTGATGGCGTGCTGGCCTGGGCGCGACCTTCGTCTGGATATCGTCACCTGCATTGATGGCAACAAACGAACCGGTAAGCTGAGCTTACACACATCTTTCTCCGTTCGGTGAGCAGCTCTCAAATCCTAATCGGCCTGCGGTACAGCCCATGGAATGTCCAGGAAACCGAGTTGAACCAACAAATATCCTATAGCCTTCCATATCTTATACACAACTTTGCAATAACCAAGAATAATGTTTTCTAGAATTTAATGAACAGGCAACATGATATATTTCGCACATGTTACATATTTTGTTCCATCCATTGTACTGCTTCAGCTGGCCCATCCGTGTGTCGACAGTGTTGCGCCGTATCATCGACGGGCTCACTAAAGAATTGGCCGCGTTGCCGTGACATTCACTCTCGGTCTTCAAGTCATGACGGAGATGGAAGCGCTGCCGTCTCCGGCGCTGGACGAGCTGTTACGCGACGAGGACTACGCTGAGCTGGCGCTGGAGCCCGCGGCAGTTGACCGCCTCATGGGCGGCCTGTGCCTCGTTGAACAACTCTCAGCCGTGCAGCAACACGAGGCCACGCACCGTAAACGACGCCGTGCACCTACTGTAGACGCAGATATGGAGCTGCAAGACCCCGAAGACGACCTGCAGCCCGAGAATGAACCACTTTGCTGCGTCAGCGACGTAGAAGACAGCGAGGAAGAGGAGATTCCAACGGCGGAAGACGGCGCAGACGCTCTTCTTGCCGCCTTTGGACCGGAGGATCAGAATCAGAATCAGACAGAGACACCGGAATTGCGCAGGAAGAAGCTACCGCACACGTCGTCGGCCTCGGCCATGCGTGTGTGTCGCTGTGGGAAAGTGAGTCGCGGGTCCATGCTGGAGGACGAGGAGGCTGCGAGACAGGAAGCGTTCGACCCGCACAGTGCGTCCAGAGAGTATCTGGACCTGCACATCCGTTATGCGGTGGTGGTCCGAGTCGTGCGGGTGGAGACGGTGGATGGTCACGCCATGTTCGTGCTGAAAGTGTCTGATGCAGAGACGCAGAAACGTTGGGAGGTCAAGAAGACGCTCAAGGACATGATGCAGTTCTACGCGCAGATCCAGCAGATTAGCTTGGCGGATGCGCCAGTGAAGCGCCCACTGTGGGGAACTTTCCGAGGACTCAGGAGATTCAGGCTGCCCAAGAAGTTTTTCCACTTCCGCGGCTCCTTGAATACGCAGAGACGAGTAGTGTTCGACTCGTTCCTGAGGCAGACAGCAGCTCTGGTGGCACCGGCACCGCTAGGACCACGACGGAGGAAGGCTGTGCTGTTGCTACAGGAATTCGTGGGCGTGCACCGCCATTGCGACGTCTTCGATCGCGGTGGTTGCACCTGCTTTTTTCTAACGAACCAGGTGAACGCTTCGCAGCTGGTGGCCGAAATCTTTGCCGCACCGAGTCATAAGGTTTCTCGTTCCTGCGATTCGTTTGTATCGGCGCTTACGAACATGAGTCGCGACGACAAGCACATGCTCATGCCGGAGCGCAAGGCACGAACGCTTCTGAACACGGTCTCAAGGAAGATGGGAGAGTTCAAAGACAAGATGCTGAAGGACGAAGTGTTGCTGGGCCAACTTGTAGTGGCACGTTCTGAGCGCTCGGAACCGGACTACGACGAATTCTGGACGAAGTGAAGCATGCCGTGTGTGGCTTCGTGCAAAAGCGCGTGCTGGTCCCGCTGGAAGACCATGTCCACGAGGCGCTGCATACGCTTATGGACTGGGAAGATGAGGCTGCACTGAAGGACAAGATCAAGGTGCTCCAGACCAAGCCTCAGTCCTTCTTTGGCGTACCTCCACATGTTGTAGCTGGCTCCGGTAGTGACTGGGAAGACGCACGCCGTGAACTACGCCGCGTGAACGAATACGCGCTGCCTCTGGACAAGCTCAAGTGTTTAGCTCGTGCTGCAGGAGCTATTTTCCAGACGTGTGGGTCATCTCGTTCATCATCGGGCGAGACAACGAGCAGTCTCACCTCGGTTGAGGAGCTGGATATGGTGCTACGGCCTTCGATGACGACGGACGAGTTCATCTCGGTGCATTTGTTCGTGCTGGTCATGAGCAACATGTCCCAACTGCTGATCACACGCGAGCTTTTGCGTGTAATGTGCGATTCCCAAGACATCACCGGTGAGCTTGGCTACTATCTCACAACGTTCGAGGTAGCAGTAGACCTGCTCATCAACCACGAAGATCCCCAGGAACCAATGTTGCTATGAGCAGAATACCCTCGGCGTGCCTGAGGCGTTATATGTAGTTGTTGGACAAGAATGCGTCTAGTGTAAGTGTAATCTCTGTACAGTAGAATAAGTTACGAAGGATACGATGCCGTGTAGTTCTTGTTGCGTTGCAAACTTCTCGTAAAAAAGCACTTTTTTCATTTTCGGATTTCACTAGTCACAAGAAAGGCGAAACATGCTGGACGTCACTAGTGTCGGCGCAAATCTCTCGCCGGAGCAACAAGAGGCCACCTTGGCCGATTTAACCTTCTTCCTAGACAGCTACGGCTCCACGCACGCGGTTCGCTTCAAGCTCAAGGCACAGCAGCGTGAGATCCAGCGGCTCATGGATCAATTACAGCAGCTCCTGAACGGTCGTGAGGGTGAAGAACTCCGTGACGACGAGCGACAGGTAGCAACTAATGGAGAATTATTCGAAGATGATATGGGCGGCGTCGATGAGACCATGGTAGATGTGGATTTTTTCCTCCGAGTCTACGGTTCTACACAAGCCGTCCGACAAGAACTGTCCTCCCAGAGGAATAAAATCGAGATTTTGAGCAAAACAATCGCAAATTTCGAGAAACAACAAGAGCAGCAAGATGTAAATGTCAGTGAGACACAAGGATGCAAAGGTGTAGGTGGAAATAGCGATTTTGGTGAAGAAAATGAAGTTCAGGTGGAAAGTGCTGGTGTTGTGACACAAGAAAGCAAGGAACATGCAAACGATAGCAGCCAAAGCCGTTCAGTTGATTGCCGCCGGCTTAGTCACGTCACGTGCAGAACTCTGGGATGCATGAAGTGGGTAAAACGCAACGGAGATACTAGCGAATACTGCACTGTTCATCGAGGTGTTACTACTGCATCACAGGATGGAAGTCTGGTCCAGAATGAAAGTGCTCGAGAGGAAGAGTCTAGCAGAGGTGGTCGCTGTGATCATGACGATTCGCAGACAAAGGTGATTCCTGTACAGTCCCCCAAGGAGCTGACGGCAGCAGACTCGAAGGAAACTCCACACGAATTCATGGGGTTTGTTGCTCATCCAGTGTGGCTATTAAACGTGAATACAGTTGCATACTACCAGAAACTCCGAAGTTCTCTCACAGCTATACCAAGCACTTCCAGTTCCAACCAGAACAGTGAACTTCGAGAGCCCACGACGTCCCACGTCGAATCTACTGGAAATTCTTCAACTGCTACAAAGCAAACAAACAGCGTTCGTGAGAATTGGCCAAGCCCACGAGTATGTCGCCATCCAGAATGCAACAAAAATGCCCAAGTGCACGGTTTGTGCTGTGCTCATGGTGGCTACAATATCTGCAAAGTGGATGGTTGTGATCGACGAGTAATATCCCGAAAGCTTTGTCGTTACCATGGTGGATGCCCTCGATGCAAAATGAGTGGATGCGAGAAGATAACTAGCTCCATCGGAAAAGGATACTGTTATCGACACGCACGGGAGCAAGGCATCCTAGGTAAACAGAGCAACAGGAGTAGAGTGGAGAAGACTGGCGATTCTGGTAACAGAGTTGTTGAGTCTCAGATGCAAGCGAAACCTGACAGAGACCTCCAGGCACAGTTCTTCAAGAACTTCTTGGACAATGGCGAAAATGTCCCCATCAGCAATCGAGAAAATCACTTACCTGATCCGCGTGAGTCTCATACAGTGTGCAAAGTTTTAAAGTGTATGAAGTGGGCGAAGCGAGATGGAGACCAGAGTGAATATTGCTTCCTCCACAAGTATATTGCTTCAGAAGACACCGCTCAAGACCCCTCAGCCTCATCTACTCAATCCGAAGCAGAAGCAAATGTCGCGGAGGTCATGACAGACAACTCTAACAAACACCGCCATTCCATGTGCAACGAGGTCGGATGTGAAGGGGGCTAAGAAGGGTTTCTGCTTCAAGCACGATGGTGATGTTCCTTGTAAACAGCCAGTCTGTACCAAGAATCCTCAAGCCAAAGGACTGTGCGCTACCCATGGAGGCTTTCGCGTATGCAAAAAAGAAGACTGCAGTCTACACGTACTTCAACAGCAGATGTGTTCGCATCACTATCACGTTGATTCAGATCGTCCGCTTCAGAACGAGCAATTTCTACAGTAGTAGCTTGATAGCGAAGATATGTTCTAACCGGTTCCCACTCAAATTCCTCTAGTGCCAGCACAGCATCCTTTCTAGTCCATTTGGTTGCTTACATCGTTTCGCAACGGATATGAATGTAGCGTATTCTTCAAAGCCACGATCTGGTGTTTCACGTGGCCCCGAAGACGACCCCCCTGCTCTTCCAGCTTGGCTCGGACAGCCTGAGTGGAGCCATAGGCGTCCAGGAAGAAGGTGAGATCCTCAATTGTCTGATCCTTCTGGGCAGGCGGTCAGGTTCGAGCCCACACCTGTGACGTCCAGCATTGTGTGCAAGAAAATTGAACAAAAAATGTATCGTACTTCAAGTGCTCGTTTTTAAATATTTAAAAATAACGCTCAACAAGTTCTCTTTCAGACAACACTTCTTCTATTTCCTTCATCTTGTCATTTGGGCATATGCAAATCTAAAACATGTTGTGGCCGCCCACTACTCAAGTTTCCTGCGTTGTCCGTAGATCGCTCTTGAAGATGGCTTTTGCAGTAGCCCCGCACATACACGCGCTTCTTGCACCCTTCCGCTTTACATCCATAGTAGCCCCCGTGAGCTGCACACCGTTTGTTTCGCTTTTGCTTTTTGGTGCAACCTTCTACGACGCAAGTTTTCCCTCCACCATGTCGAAAGCAAAAGCCTTTCTTAGCTCCCTGCAGGTTCATGTTCGTGCATCCTGGCTGATTGCAGACGCGATTTACAGGCTTCGACGGGGGTAAAACGTCCTCTTCCTTGGTAACTTCTGTTGGCTGGGTGATCACTGAGTCGATAGGAGCTTCCAACCTTACTGGCATCCCTGAACTACCACTTTCTGTCGTACAGCCATCTCGGTGTACAATGCAGTAGGCATTCGGATCTCCATTGCGCATAACCCACTTCATGCACCCAGGGGCTCTGCAGATTTTATGATGAAGTTTAGGCGTGCTTGGATGAGCTTCCGGGGCTGGAGCTTGGTCGCATGGCAGAATATCCTTCTTCGTGTGCGTGTTGACTGCTTTCTCCAGGTTGTGCTTAGTGCAATAGCCTCGTTTCACTTGGAAGTTCTTGCACCCTTCGACCCTGCACGCTTGTTCACGAGCATGCGTGCTGCAGAACTCCATGTCACTCGACACAATTTGTTTTATACAATCAGACTGACGGCATATCTTCCCCCCACCATGCATGTGACACAGATACTTTGTCACTGCCCGTCGGTTGCAGTCCTTAAAGGTGCAAGTGTAGTATCCACCGTGGTGATAGCACAGTCCATTCACCTGCACGGTCTTCTTGCATCCGGGTTGAGAGCATCTAGGCTGAGTCTTGTCCATCGCTTTTATTCCAGAGTTCCTTGCAATGGCTTCAGAGCTCATCGAAGAGTGTGCAGCAGGCTTTGTCTGAATCCGCGTTATTTTCTCTTCACTTCGCGGAAGTCCAGCATTCGTCAACTTTAAACTTGATACTGTATCGCTTGTCGTCACTTGAACAGCTTTCCCTTGTCGCTCCTGGAACCACTGAGCTGTGCGTTTTAGCCCTGTGATTTTCTGGCTTTGACTCTCGAGTTTTTGGCGCACAGCACGCGTAGACCCAAAGGTTTGGAGGAAGAAATGTAAGTTGGTCATGATGGTGCCTACATCTTCTTCTCTATTTCCACTGCTCGTTGATGACTTTTGTTCCCTGTTCCCTGTTCTTTCTTCTTGAGCCACATCAGCCATTCCCTGGCCGATTAAAAACCGTCGGACTTGTTTTTCAAGTCGCCTGATGTCCTTCTCCTGTTCCTGCAACTTAAGACGAACCGCTTGTGTGGAGCCGAACGTGTTTAGGAAGAAGACCAAGTCCGCCATGGTTTCATCTTGCTCTGCTTGCGGCAAGTCGGAACCCACGGCCTCGATGTCCAGCATTATTGACAAGTGGTGAATTTGTGTCGTTTTGTGTCGATGACTCGGCTATGAAAACTACCTCTCTAGACTAAATCACAATATGGCCAGTAGATAGAGCCTCTGCAACTCGTACTTTGCCTCAGGACACGTGTGAGCTCCAATGAAATATACACATCAACCTACAGCCTAAGTCATAGACGACGTAGTGAAGAGTTGCATCCATGAATTTGTGGTCCATCAGTTTGTGTCATGGATACACAGACACTGTAATTTTTCGCGTCGGAATCCGACCGAAGTCTAGAGTGAATCTAAAGCTGAAACTCGGTACACATGTAGAAGGCGCTCTGGTGTGTCTGGTATATATAGGAAGAAGACGGGGCCGCGCGTACAGCACGACCAGGACACGAGAATACACAAAATGAGGGGACCAAATCACATTATGCGTCGGAATCCCACGCGAAAAATTACATGAGAATCGCACCTAATGGAGTGGCCAATTGGATTCGATTTCACATATGGTATTATGTTTTGCTTATGAATCACTTTTCAATAAACCTCTGCGCATTAGCCACGGTAGATCGAAGAGTGCACAGTCCGAGTAGTTTCTTTCTCTTCGTCATTTTTTCCCTTGTGGAACCACTGAGCTGTGCATTTTATTTTCGTGTTTTGACTCAAGAAATGCATGTTAGCCAATGATCCCACATCTTCTTCTTTGTTTCCGCTATTCGTTGGTGACTTTTAGAACTTGTCTAGAAGAAGGCCATGGTTTATATTTTGTTCCACGGGGCAAGTCGTAACCCACAGTCCCGCGATCCAGCATTATTGACATTTTACCTCAACGCAAGCAGTCATGGGAAAGCATCTAGATTGCGGTAATGAATCGCACAATCTCCCCACAGAAACACCGCCATTCCTAGAGTTTGCATGAAGGAGCGGCTGAAAGTCTCGTAAGCTTGGACATAGATGATGAAATTAAATAAAAAGAGGGTCATTTTTAAGTTCATTCTCAAGTGCGGAAGACAATGCGTCTCCTGATTGTCTTTGCTCTGACCCTCGCTGCCTTCCTCGCTGCTGCTGATGTTTCCGCACTAAATGACGCTCCATCCAAGCGACTCCTTCGCGCTACCGTGAGCGTTGATGAAGAAGAAGAAGAAGAAGGAGAAGGAGAAGAGAGGGGGGTGTTTCAGAAGATCTCAAGTACTGTCTCGAAAATCGCCAAGCCGAATCAAACGGCTATCAAGAACATGGACGCCGATATCGCCAAACTGACCGGAACTTCCATCGCCAAAGCGACCGGGACTTCTATGCTTCAAACCTTCAAGGCCGTAGACCCGAAGAATTTCAAGTCGGTGGATGACCTCTTCCGCAGCAAGGCTTTCCATACATTTGAAAGCTACATCTTCCGCATTAACCAGCAAGACATTACCAAGCAAACGGATGTGGTCAGGATTTTCAGAGTTGGATTCGGGGATAAGAAAGCACTGAAGCTTTTCATTAAAGCAGGCGAGAGCTCTGACGAGACGGTGAGGGCGTCGGGCAAGTACTTCCAAGACCAGCTCCTCAACCAGTTGACAACGGAAGGTAGATTGTGGTCGGAGATCAAATGGATTTTCCCTAGGAAGTATAAGGCCTACTTCGAGGACGAGTACTTCAAGCTACTCATTAAGCAGTCCCGGGAATTAGAGAAGCAGCGATTTGCCCAGATAAAGAAGGAGTTGGCGGCTGCAAAAGCTGCCGCATAAGCACCATTTAGAGTTATCAAGATATCGGCCCTTAAAGTTAGACGATCAAACTAAACATAATTTTTCGCTCGGGGGGAATTTTTGACAAGTGTTTCGACTGGATCCAAAGCCACACGACGGAAGAACTAGCGAGAGTTAATCTCTGCGTTTCGCAGTGTTGCTACTGCATTGGAGGACGACTACGCGTCTGCGGATACCGGTAGTGAGTGTAGTTTACACCTGGCAAAAATAAAGAGAACAGACACATTGCCATCTGGAACACACCAGATCATAGTAATACGTTCTAAAACATATTAGCATACAACTACTACCAGTAAGACACACTCACTCAGCCAATCACAGCGATCAAGAGCGATGTTGACGTAGACGAGCTTGTGCAGACCCTGCACAAGCGCCGCGATTTTGATCCCGTAATCATTGCTTTAAATCGATGGTGCGCTCGCTGCAAGCGCTTCTCCACTGTGAGGCGAGGCAGGTATGTTCGTGAAGATGCCTTCTAAATGTATGGCAAGGGTTTCGGCCAAGTTTCGCCGCTTGCTTTTCGTTATGGGCTGGCTGAGTCTCCTGCACATATTGCACAAGAATTATTGCAATGATTACGGCTTTTTTAGCTGAAAAAATGACCTCACTACGTAGCAAGGCATAATACATGTATGTACTACATGTAGCCTCATCTATCTTATACAGCATTGTTTGCAACCGCTCTTGCCCTCTCCAACTTGGCCAATCGGGTAGCTTTCTTCTGGGAATCAATGGCGAGCTCAATGAGTAGCGTGGTGTACTTTTTCTCAAAGTAGCTAGTATACTTGGCAGGGACAATCTTAGAGACCTTCTTCCACTTCATGCCCTCCATCGCCCACTGAGTGAGCAGCTGGTCGCGGAAATAATTGCCCGAGTACTTCACCTTTTCGTCGGAGCTTCTGGCTGCGTCGACGAAAAGCTGCATTGCTCGCTTATCCCCGAATCCGCTGCTGAAAACCTTGGCCACACTCGTTTGCTTGTCGATGTTTTGCTGGTTCAAGCGGTAGACGTACGCCTCCAATCCGCTGAAAGCCTTGCTGCTGAATAGGTCATCCACCGAATTGAACTTATTTGGGTTCACGGCCTTGAAGGTTTGGAATAGGGATGTTCCGGTCACTTTGGCGATCTTGGGGTCGTCTAGGGCCTTCACAGCCGTTGGCTTGAGGAGTTTTGTAATACTGCTTGGGAGCGTCTGCCACAGCCCTCTCTCTTCTTCTTCGTCAACGCTCACGGTAGAGCGAAGGAGTCGCTTGGATGGAGCGTCATTCAGCGCGGAGACATCAGCGGCAGCGAGGAAGGCGGCAAGGGTCAGGGCAAAGACAATCAGGAGACGCATTGTCGGTTGTTGGTTTTCGCACTAGAGAGCGAGCTGAAAAATGATTCCCTTTTCAGTTAATCACTCCCTCTTAGACATCTACGCTGTAGTAGGCCTTACGATGATTTCAGTAAATAATAGCCGTTCACTCATGTCTGTTCACCTTCCTGGTGCCTTGCACAGGTGGTTTCAGTTGTACCGGATGTTAGAACTTCATGCTGCACGTAGTAGGTGGCCTACATGAAATACATGTTAAACTGTATATAAATTGCACATGGACTAGAGAACGGGTAGAGGGTCTCTTTCTGGTGGAATTGCGTTATTCCCGACAGTTAGATCACCATAAATCTCGATGGTTGCCAGATTATTTTCCGTCTAACGATAAAGAGCGCTTATTGGGGGGAATGAGAGATAACCCGACGCATGCGGAAGTTGAGCCACTCCGGTGGCAAGACGGCTCGCGAAACGCGTTTACATACATACATATTGGGGGGAGCAGTAGCCATTGGCTACTAGCCAATCCCAAAATTCCATCAGAATGATGTAAGGCATAATGAGGACGGAAAGATGGTGAGCTCATCGTGTACTGTATCGTAGTGAGACATTAAATTCATGAGGTTGGAGGCTCCAACTTGGAGCGTCCCGTCAACTTCTCGTTTGCACCGCCAAACTGACTCCAATTCCGAGTCACTGCCAGTGTTAGTCGGAGTCCGACCTACGCGCCGTCCCTTGACAGACCTCCGTTGTGCTCCCCATGACGCCTCTCTAAGGCCTTAACATTACATTATTGCTGAATGGAACCTATATCTTTTTTCCTGCAAGTTAATTTCTCCATGAATCTTACTTTTCATGTTTTTTAAATTCAGGCTGGTGCGAGTACATACACGTGAAACAGAAAGCAAAAGGCACAATTTCGCAGGTCACCCTTAATGTGTACATGTATTACATACGTAACTCAATCGAGAATAATGACCTCGAACGGGGGAACAGCAAGCCGCTCGAACCAAAGTGATTATTTGGACCTGACATCCAAGTTCGGGAAACAACATGTGTAGATGGCATTAGTACCATGTACTTGTTACGCAGTCGCATAACATCTCCCAAGCTTAGTACGAGTCAGCGTGCAGTGTACGCCGTGCACCAACCGCAACTTTACCTAAGCTTACCAGCAGCAGAAACAAAGAAGAAGAGACAAGAATTTGTTTGTGTTCATACATACATGTTCATGGCATGTAAGTTACATGATAAACCGGTCCAACCGTGCGATGCGACGATTGGCTGCGTAAGCCTCAAATCTCACTCACTCTTTCTCGTCATGTCGGACCTCCCGGCACTCTCGAGCGTCATGCACGTGGCCCCCAGCGCCCCCACCGGAGAGACGACGGACGTACAGAGCCCCTTATCGTTGCCTAAAGATAGCGGAGACCGCCATGAAGTCTCAATAAGGGGCCGCAACGGGCTCTTCCTGGATAAAAAGACGATTCGAATGCCTCGGTCAAGTGGAAAGTCCGCCGTGTCAGTTGGCACTGGACAGCTCGCAGCTTCCAGTGGAGATTCGGGGAGTTTATCCGTACGAGTTTCGTTCAGTAAGAAGCGGACACTGACAGTGAAAAGCCACAAGGAAGCAGAGGCGTCAGTGGATCGAGATACGTTCATGAACAGCATGGACTCGGCTACAAAACAGGCCGAAGCCGAGTTTAAATTGCAGAAGGAGTGGAGTGAGAAGTTCCTTGCTGGCCAATTGCACTCTATGATCAGATTTGACAAGGAATTTGACGACGTGGAGAGGGAAAAGGTCGATAATTTGAGCTTCTTGGACGACACGGACGTTCGACTGACGGACAGTGGGAGAGTTCGCTGCTCGTATCCAAAATGTACCAAGCAAGCGCAGACTAAAGGGAAATGTATCGCTCATGGAGGCGTGAGAGAATGTAAGGAAAAGGGATGCACTGCGCCAGCAAAATGGAGAGGCCAGTGTTTGGAACATGGTGGAAGGAGGACGTGCTCGGAAGAGAGTTGTGAAAAACTCGCACTTAGTGGTGGGAAATGTTTGACCCATGGAGGTGGAGGAGGGAAGACGTGTTCATATTCAGACTGCACTACGAGACCTCAACGACGAGGGTTATGTGCTGCTCATGGGGGTTATATCGTGTGTAAGACGGAGGGATGTGAACGAAGAGCTGCTAGTAAAGGGCTGTGTACGCAACATACTGTGGTTGATAAGTGCAAAACTGAAGGCTGCGAGAAAGCGGGATCGAATCGAGGCTTCTGCTACAAACACGCAGTCGAGAGTGGCATTATCAAGGTTTCTCGGAAGCCGAAGTGTAAGGAAGAAGGTTGTGTGAAGATCCAGTTACGTCAGGGCTATTGCTCCAGACACGCCAAAGAGCATGGACTGAGTGTTGGTCGTACGTGTAAAGCTGAAGGATGTAGTAAAGTTGCTCAAGCTAGAGGTTTCTGCGGTACACATGGAGGAGGAACTCGATGTAAAGTTTCTGGGTGCAACAAGTCCATTGTCACCAAAGGTTTGTGCTCTGCTCATGGGGGTCGGAAGACGTGTAAAGTGGACGGATGTGAGAAATGGGGACTCTCTGCTGGTCAGTTGAAGGGCTACTGCGTCGAACATGGCGGTGGGTATCGTTGCAAGCATCCAGGATGTACTAAGAGCGTCCAGTATAACGGTCTCTGCTGCACACACGGTGGTAGACTCAAGTGCGAGGCGAAAGGATGCAACAAAACTGTGCGGGTTAAAGGCTTTTGCCCTTTACACCAGGAGAACGTAGATATGTAAACTACTTACAAAGTACAATGTGTAGAATAGTCTTCATTAGCATTTAGAAACGGGAAGTGCAAGGTATTGACGCTTTCGTTAGGGAATTGCGAGTGCACATGTAGAAGATCTCGGAGTCCGAGTAGATAGAAATCGGAGTCGTGCAAGTATCCAGCGAATAACTATTGCATGTCCACTCCAGTAATGCTCCCGGGTCTGTACGAATGTCTTGCAGCACAAGACGAGGCACACCACCTAGACAGCCTTTTCGGCCGTCGGTATTCCAAAGCGAGTCGTTGCCAAACAAATTCAACGAGGATTTCTGGTCAACCGATTTGTGGTGTCTCATCGACTCAATCGACCAACGACAATGACCGGATTGCTGATTCATGACTGCTCGATTCTTCTCTTCTCGCTAGTTCACCCCCATCAAAGTAAATTGGTCCTTTGCTAGGAGAAAAACAACATACTCTTCTTGTCCTTGACCAATCTCCACATCACAAAATACAGGTACATCGACTTCCCAATCCCTGCCGTACCTGTGACAGCCGCGTACTTCCAATGGTTTGAATCCACCTTTGATAGAGCTTGGATGTAGAGCTTTGGACGATCAGTCAAAGGATTCAAAGACGAAAACTCGAGCCAACCATCAACTTCTTCAACTGTGGGGTATTGGAGAAGAATTGACTATTGCAGGGATTGAAATGCCATCAACTAGGGCCGAGATTGAATGTTTTGAAGTCACCACCAGTACGTGAATGACACAAACTCCAAGTGAATCGTCTTGTCCAAAGAATTTTGGTTTGTTCAGCTTCCACGACGCTCCCATCCTCTCATAAAAAATAACATCTCCACGAAGAAGTACCTCATCCAGAGCACTGTCATTTTCTGGCACCGTCCTTCTTCGTCAAGTAGAGCTGCATCAATAACCATGGAACCTTAATTACCCCTTCACTTTTATGCTAAATAGCATCCTTTAAATTATCCACAGGATCGCCCTTGTCGATTTCGACGGAGAAGGCGTTTCCTGCCATACCAACAATCGCGCAGACTATCTTCGCCATATTTCTTGGAGCTGGTAGATTTTAAAACGAAAGAAGAATCGCTATTTAAACTTTTTGAGGGTGAAATTGACGATGTAGAGAGAGGAAATACGACAGCGAGGAAGGCTATCCATCAATTATGTAGTCACACAGACACCTCAATGGCGTCGTTGGCTTTGGATTCGTGAACCAGCTCCACGTTTCTGATCTGGAATTGGTCAAGCGGCACGATACATCCTCTTTCACGCTCAAGCGTCAAGTGCAGCAGCCACGACGGGAATTTCGAATCGTTAATCATCGCTTCAGCAACAGTCCGCGGCCCTGTAAGCTCTGCAAATCTGGATGTGGATCGATTTCGGTAGCACACACTAGCGACGCCAATGACAAGCAGTACGGTACATCCTAGAACTGACAAAACCACACTGACGATTGGAATTGACGCGCGGACAGCCATTTGGTAGTCGTTACCGATAAATCGGAGTTTTGGTTCTTGGGTAGATGCAACGGTATTACCAATCTCGATCTGTTGACGTTCAATGGCATTTTGGAAGAGAAAGTGGAACGCGGCGATGCACGCTGTTTGGTGGCTGTCCTCAGTGTAGAGATGATTTTTCAGAGCGTGGTCAATTACGATCTCATTCTCCTGGCTGCATTCAAGACCCCTAAGAAGCTTCATTTTGTCCGCATCATCGTTGAGGTGATTGAACATTCGGGGCAGAACTGCAGTCATCTTGAATTTCTCAGGTCCCAGAACTTGGACTAGGGAAGTCCAAAAATCTCCTGCCGATGCGTAAGCTATTGGTGTATACTTCACCATGTGAAGCGGGATCCCAGGTTCACCCAGAAGCAAGTGTGTGGTATTCGTGTCAGACTCATTTACAATGGCACGGATCCCTCGACATGTTACTGCCGTACATTCCGCCCCGTACAGTGTCGATAAATCTTGGAATTGCCACGATAGCCGACCCATAGTGACAGAATAGATTTCCCGCACATTGGTCATGTGGACCATTCCTGGAGTTTCTGTGCCTTCTGGCGGCGTATATTTCCACATGTCCCCAGCAATTCGCTTGCCACCGCTGAAAATCCGCATGGATGAATTTGCGATATCAACGCAAGAATTATTCACGACTGAGCTGTCATCATCGCGATAAAATCGGGTTTCTTCGGTTCTATCCTTGTTCAAGCACTGCCCATAAGCACGGACGTCCTGCTTAAAGTATTTTGTATCTGCATCTAACTGTGATTTGTCCCAGCAGCCATTCCTCGAACAGTGATAATTCGTAGTGAGCAATTGGAGATCACTCGGATACGCAATTTCCAGCGTGATGCTGTCGAACATGACAGTGTCCGAGATGGGGACTCTGGCGTACTTAACGGTGGAGTAGTTAACGGTTGTCGAGCTGGTGTTGTCGTCATCAAATTTTAGTGCTGAGCGGAGCATTCGTGTGGACGCCTGAAGGAAATTATCGTCGTCGCGCGTATCTTCCGTCAAATTTACCAGTTCACCAAGGCTAAAACTTTCCGCGGACTGATTTTGAGCGAATTTCCATGCTAGAACATCATCACTATAAAAGATGTCGGCCATTACCGAGTCGCTAATGTTGATCAGTTCAACCTCCCAACTCCATCCGTAGCGAAATAAATCGAGAAGAAGATCTCGAGCAACGTTTTCCTTGAACGGGAGTGACTCGTCGTTTAACTCATCAAGGTCAGTGTTCAAGTTAAACTGTACGGCCTGCTGCGTGCCAGATACATCCAAGACAGCTCTCGAGTGCCACGAACGACTGGGATAGCCAAAACTAACGGATGGCTGGGAGAAAGCGTATTCACTGTTAGTACAGATTCCGTCACTGGAGGCGTCAAAAGGGAGGATGAAGGAGCGGAAAACCGTGTTGAGTACAGGGTTTCCTTTAGTCAACTCCGACGTGGATTTATTCCAAGCCATTGCTAAAACTCCATCACTTGTAGCAAATGTCGTCGCTTCTGTAGTAACTAAATCCTCCATGGTCATTCGAAGCGTAATTTGACCAGGCACAATCTGAACATTCAACGCACTCAAACCACTGGTGATCAAGAAACCGATCGCTGCAGCCACGATAACTGCCGTATAACGGCTGTACCACCTTCGATAGTCATAAAGCGTTATCTCAGTAGCGAACGACAGCATTCCAATGGCTATCACAGCTTGGAGCACGACTCCAATGATTTTCTCGATAGCATTAGCAATACTACCCGAAATAGAGTTGTAGTAATCGAGTAAATCCTTCCGCTGGTCGTCATTTTTGTCCACGGAGCTGAATGAGATCAAGTCGATGTCGAATACTGTGAAAAAGATCACAAACCCCACAATGGTCAGAGCCACAGAGAGAGTCGCTCCGATCGTTCGAAGAGACTGGACGGATACTTTCAGCGGGTACGCTGGAGCAGGACCAGAATCACGCGTTATCGATGTACTGGAGCTGCCACAGGAGTCAGAGAGCTCGAGTATGACCCGCGGATCATCACTAGATGTTGCTGACAAGAGCATCGGGTGTTCTACAGATACCTAAGAAGAAGAAGAAGAAGAAGATACCCTCGATTCTATTTTTCGATAGTATTCGAAACGTATTGTAGTACTTCTCTGATTTAACTTGCGTATTTGTATAGTATTTCTCTTTGTAGTACTTTGCTTCCCTTTATGAGGCTGCCAGTGTGTTTAATCGCGTCAAGTTCTCGGAGATATTCTCACAGGCACTAATGACGCAGCTCATGGCGATGAAATCCTCCATCGTCACTCTTTTGCTGTGATCGTCCACATATCCCAGCAAACATTCGCCGTAACTCTGTTTCAAAGCGGCTGCAGCTTCTGTAAGTGTAAATGCCTCGACATTCAGTAGCGCTTCAGGTGCAGAGCTTTCGCTGTTGGACGACATCCCTCGGAATCGATGTCTGCGACTGGTGTTCGGCACCGACTTCGTAGTATCCAAGCCAGTTTTCGAATCGAAAGTTGAAGCATCAACGAAATTGGATGAAGCTCGAGGTCGAGAATCCTCTGGCGGTGGCGAAACGATCGTAACTCGTTTCTTCTTGCCGGGGGTCGACGGGTCTTCACTTTCAATGGAATTGCGTCGAAGCGTGCTCCTCCGTAGTAAGCGAATGCTCTTCGAATGGGTAAGTTGAGCTCCGTTGGGTCCTGAAACGATTTCACCGACTGGAACTTGCGGTTGGTCGTCGTAAATCTCCAATTCCAAGCGAAAACCTTCGTTCAACGCCTGCATAAACTCGCCGAACGAGATTTTCCCATCGTGATCTTGATCCACGAGATTCATGAACTCGTCCACGTATTGCTCCATACCTTCGATCCCTTGACTACCATAGTATGGCATGAGTTTCTCCAGTAGAATACTCAGTTCTGACGCATCAACTACCCCTCGACGTTGAACATCAGCGATACGGAAGGCCTCCTTCATCTGCAAGTAGATCGCATGATCTTCAGCTGTAGAACCGGAGAATTCCTCTCCAAACAAGGTCACAAGCGTCTCAAAAGCTTCTTCGACTCCTGCCTCCACTACTGCCAAGCTTTGCTCCCACTTGATCTTCGCCACTGCAGGTGAAGTAACGCTCACATTAGGCAGTGGAGAAGACGGAGTGTTTTCGTCAATCGAATCGGTAGATTCCCCCACTAGTTCAGCAACAGCTGCAGAAGTCGGAGATGGAGGCTCTTGAGCTGCAGTGAAAGCTGCAGTACATTCAGCGTCAATTCGACTTTGTTGCCAGCGTCGCAGAGGTTTATCTTTCCCACTGCTTCGACGATTCTCGCTCCACTCCACAAGATCTACAAGCACGTCGATTCGATCGAGAAGTTCACGACAAACATTCAGCACGCTCGTGTACTTGGACGTGGAGAACGGAGGTTTCCACAGCGTCGGCTCCATGGTGGAACCGTCCACTAGTTTTGCTTGTGTCTTGAGCAGCCCCGGGAGAGCTTCTTTCAGTTGATCCTTCAGTATTTTCATGTCGCCATGACTCAGCAGTGCATTAGCGGTCTCAATATCTTCCTCTGTGAGAGGCCCCACAACATTAGGAGTCGGTCGATTGTACGCGATATGGTGGTGAAAGACGTCATGGAAGACGCCGCGATACTGCGTCAATAGCTGCTGAATGTTACTCCGAAGCAGCCCACGAGAGCTTCGAGGGTAAATGACCACTTCCACAATCATCAGAATCAAAATTCCCAGAGCATTCTGGGTCAAACTGGCATACGACACCGTCGTGGATGACGATGAGCTCCTGCAGCTGTGGTCCAGCAGTACAGACGCAGCCATAAAGGCCGACGTCATGCCTGCTAACGCCATATAGTGGCCGCAGAACCACACGTACATGGACCCCACGGTCCAGATGAAGAGTACAATGTTGTTGAGGGTATTGTAGATGTAGTCGTTCGAGATTTTACACACGAAGAAGCTGAAGATCGACGGCACCACCGTTCCAGCCACCAAACCGCCCACACGATTCACCGTATTCCCGTACGTCCCACCAATATTATCCTCTGCTACCATGGCAATCGCTGTAGGGGCTGTGGAACTGAAGGCGAAGATGAAAGTCGCACAACAAATTCCAATGATGATCGCCAAAGTCGTTCGAAAAGCAAAGATGATTGATCGACGGGGGTAGCTGATGGGCTGGAGGAGACTGCGACAGGCCAATTTTAGGAAGCTCTTGACGCGATAGCGAGCCGAGAAGTTCTTCCGGTTGAATTTGTCCTCGAATTCCAGCATAGTAATCACGAAGACGTGGAACGAGTACACAAAAACGTTCAAAGGCATCGTTTTGCCCACGTCATCAGCTGTGTGGACATCAGCAGACAGTAGATTCCCATACAGCGTCGTGTATTTGGCCATGAGGCGCTCCAAAGCTTGTTCCAGACTGGCGAACTTCGGTGAGGACATATTTCGAGAAGATCGAACAATTTTGAGCGAAATATCTTCGAGAAGATCGTTCGCTTCCACTTGTAACACGTAGAAACGCGTCTGCATTTTCTTGAGGAGCACAACGTGAGTCCAGTGGCAGGTTTCCGCTTCGATGGCGAATTTCATTGCGTGTAAGTCTGCAAGTAGCTTCGCGTACAGTTTCACGAGCTGTTTGGCCACAGTCTTATTGAAGTGGAAGCAGAACCCAAGACCCACAAGCTCCTCCCACCAGCAATCACTCAGTAACGACTCCATTATTGCGAGTCGTTCATGAGCGTTTTCCAGTAATCGATCGAGACGGAGTTTGAAGAAATCCATTTTCTTGATGTCCTTGGCACGGAAACAGTAGGAATCGACGATCAAGTTGAGGATGTCCCGGATATCGTGCGGTGAAGCAGCCATGTGCCTCCTCAGCTTCTTCATTGCACTGCATGTACAAACCATGATAGAAAGTGAGTACTTCAATTGATAATTCAAACGTTGTCAGCTCTACGTACAAGATCGGAAAGGGTAGAATCATGGTGACAAGTGCAATGAGAGTTCCCACAACACCGACAGCACTATAGATCGCTAGCTGCTTCAATAGGTTGTCCGTGCCATAGTAACTGTTGCCATCTGAATTGTCCTTGAGAACTGTCGTGAAGACAGGGTTCATTGGGTCGACAAGGGTCAAAGCTGAAATACACAAAGAGAAGCATTAGCTTTGAAGACAGTAAGAAAATATAAATGCTGTGAACGTACTGAAGTAAAGGTTTGTGCTCACTGCGAACTTCTTCACGTTCGTTTGCTGCAATAAAAACTCGTCAGTACAATAATATAAAAAGTCATAATGAAAGCTTTTCTTTCAACGTACAATGGGCGACAATAGAACAACTAGTGTAAACAGCGCAAGCAGAGGCAACGTGACGCCCCAGTCCTGGAGACTCACGAAGTACGTACTCCCGTTGATGTTCTTGGAGACGGTCAAGAGGTCACCCTGTGTAATCGGCACACACGCAAACACTACAAAGTTGTAGAGCAATGCAATGGCGACACCGACATCAATTTGCCACACTTGCTCAAGAACGCCACCCACAGTATTGGCTGCAGCGTAGATGACCATCATGGAGGCGACTGTGAGGCCTCCAAGGTAGTAACTCGCCGGTAAGAACAGGTATTCCTTATCGGATCCGCTCGTCTGCACTACACCAGCTAGTAGTACACCGACTGCAAAACGGAGAGCCAATTGCAGATGCAGCTTAAAGACTCTCGCTTCTTTCGGGTGTTTGTTCTTCTTCACTCGAGCTACTCGACGCTTGAGGTTTTCGGCCGCTTCGGCTGAAAGGATCGAGTTGTTCGACGCCTGTTTGCGGAGACGCAGACGCATGGACTGCGATTGAGGCGGTGGGGATTGCAAGTCCACGTAGTAGTCGCTGGCCTCGGTGGCGGACGTCAATGGCACCCCAGAGGAGTCGATGTCCATGTCCACAGAGAGGTGGTCGGTCGACGGACTTGAGCGTCCTGAATGTCCTGCATTGGTATTGTCGTATTGCGGTGGCATGCGTTCGGGCTGGAGATAGCAAATATGAACAGTGTACTGCACGCAGGCGTCTTGAACTCGTGAAAGCTCTCCGTTAGTCGTTGCGTGCGTCGAAAGTGCTCATCAGGGACGATGGGCTGTCACGTCTGCTGATGCTGACGTCGGATTTTATATCCTGAATAAACACTTGATATGAAAATAATGATGACAATTAAACAAAGCATTTATTATTGATTATAAATTTATACTCGTGTTAGTAGATTTGCACAAAATATCTATATACCGAGGGATGTCAAGTTTGTCGCAACTAGAGACCGGCGTAAATGGCGTTCGTCTAGCACTGGTCATACTGCTCGCCTTGCACTCTGCTAACGCTGCTAAAAAAAAGGAGAAGTGATAAATATCTGCTGAGAAAATTGCCTGGTGCCAACGCTCCGACTTCCCATGCACTGGAATGGTCAGTGCATCCCCACAGATTCCTGTTGCCGTTCCAACACGACCAGGAAACGAAGTCGTTCCCGCCGCTGGCACCCTTTAATGGGGGTTTAGAGCTCTCTGCGAACATTGCTCATAGTCATGATGGAGGAGGCTCAGCTGAGTAGAGTCCCAGTCAGCTGCTTCACGACTACGAGTCTGAGCGTGCTAAACGTGCAGCATCTGACCGATCCGGTGTTGTCGTGCTGGCTCGAGGAAGCACGCTCGGGACGGGGCGGACCAAGAGGCTTTAGGTCCGCCCCCTAAGATTAGCTGTGTGGGCGGACTCCGTCCAGCGATGAAGCTGGTTCGAACAGGGCATATCTTGAAAAATATTGCCCAAGCTGTCGTCTACCCCTTCAACGAAGCACCGGTTTTTACTAGATTGTTTAACAAAGCATATCGGCATCGCAAATATGCAGACAGTTTTTGCCAGATACGCGCGCAGCTACAGTATTTACCAGCGGTACGGCGTGCTCGTGTTATCGGCGCCTTCAAGTTGACAGGAAGAATTGATGTCGACCATCCAAACAGACTACCTGTACTGTAGCAGCACCAAGATACTGTTCGGTTCAATCAGCGAACGCAACATAGAACAATAACTGCGGCACCAGCTCAGGCCTTATACGATATACGGCCTCGGAACCATTGAATCGCGGCATATTTATCCGTTGGAATGATAGTACGAGCGACTCGCTCGGAGCGAGAGCAAACGCTGCACCTCCGGACACACCAAAAAGACTGACGTCGCCTTCGTCACAGCCCCGTCACACGCTCTTTTGCGGATCACCAGATTATACAAACCTCTGGCTTTTAATACCCTGTTGCTATCGTTCCAAACGTATCATTGGGCCTCCTCAAAGTTGCATCATATCATACAGTATGATTCATACAGGTCTAATGAATCCTTCGACAAGCAGAAGGTCAAGCTAGCATGCTGTCTGCAGTCGTCTAGACCTTGTTGTTTACGAAGCGTACTAAACTCTTTCATGTACCAGTCTTTTGTTGTAAGACGAACCACCTTGCTCTACCTCCGAAAATGTATTCGGAAATAATGGATCTGAAAATGGAGGTAGATGTCGGTACAGCGGCATCATCGGCTTATGCGAATTGGTCAAACCAGATTGGGTCCTTTGCACGAGAAAAGGCAGCCCCATAATGTGGGTCTACGAATTGTAGCAGCATTTGAATTGTTCATCCAACTACAATGCCGTGTAGCTTTCCGGCCTTGACGTGAAGATCTAACCACAGGAAAGGGCATAATTTGCTTCTACCTGTATGGCTTTACTGTGTCTATCTGATCAAATTCACTGCAACCGCAAGTATCCGCTGACTCAATGAGCATTCTCTATCGCGTCTTGACTCAAAACTTTTGAGCAACAGCGGCAGGCTTGCCGTCGCAAACGTCTTGGATAAGATGTTGGCTGGTTGTCGTTTTTGATTTTTTTTCCCTGTCATGCTTGAACTCTGTTGTACTCGCAAAACTCGGTTCATGGCACGAATGATCTTCCGGCGGTGGCGGGGGAGATTTCGTCCTCGCACTTCTTCTTGAACGCCAAACATTCATGACTTAGTTCTTTTTTACTCAAACTAACCATTCCTGGTGGAGCCTTGACAGTATCGCCACGAAGAGAATTCGTTCGTGCTAATTGTCCACAGGACCTCAAAAGCAGAACCGGTCGTACTCAGCCCATTTATCGGACCCAGCTTCACCCAATTGGGCACTATGCGAACCGCCTTTTTCTCACCGACTCGTCCCAAGAGAAACGCAGCGCCATTTCATCCAATCAGCAGCGCGGTTACTGCTTGGGGCACGCTGTCGTCCCCGTCGTCTTACTTCAGCCCGATTCTGAGCCACACAGGAAGAAAGTATATTCCAAGTCTCCATCTAGAGCTCAAGTGATCTCTGCAAGTAGTAAATCCTCTCTTCCATCACAGTAAAACCATGAGCGCAATTGAAGCCAACGCTGAACACTCGTCCTGGAAGGCGCAGAACTCGACCAAGGCCCGTGACGCCATCTCGTGGCACGCCTACACTAGCGGTGTGAAGGCTGGTGCCGTCACCGCTGTCTTCGCTGCTGCTGCTGTGCTGACGGCCAACAAATACTCGCACGCATTCCGCAGTCGCCTTAGTGTGAGTGGCAAAACGGCTCTGGTGGTATCTCCGTTCCTGGGGGCCTTCACGATCGTAGCTGAGAACCGTCTGATGCACGGTGCTCGCAATCCAGAGCTGTACATGGCCACTATGGACGGCACGTATGTGGCCCCCAAGGAGGAAGTGTCGCACCTCAAGTTCTGGCAGAAGAGTGCCAACTTCCTGTACGACCACCCGTACCGTGCTTTGATTACCGTGGGTGTACCGCTGGTGGGCAGTATTTACGGTTACCAGCACTTGAACAAGGGCATCTCGACGTCGCAGCAGATCATGCACACCCGTATCTACGGCCAAGCGTCCGTAGTGGTGTTGCTGCTGAGCTCCATGGCTTTCCACGACTACATGGCCAAGCGTGGCAAGTTCACAGTTGAAGACAACGAGGACTGAACTGGATTGTAGATACCGGTATCTGGACGAGCAAGCCAAAGGCTAAGCTAGTCTCGCCCCAATTTGTGCAAAGATTCTCCTTGTAGCAGGATACGCAGCTTGAACTGCTCCCCTAAATACAGCGATTTTTTATTATGAGCCGGACTTGGTTTTCATGGGATGATCGAGGAGTTTCACAGGGACGTTACGTGGCTTGAAGGCTCAAGATGGCAGCAGTTGGAAGAACACACTCTACCTTGATTGACACTTGAGAAAGCTCTGGATCAAAATGACGGCTAAACCCCTTGTCCGACCGAGTGATGTGGACGTCCAGACGCTGGTGGTGCCTCTTCCTCAAGGTGTGGAAATGCCTCGAAGAGCGACTTCCAAGCGTGGACGCCGACGCAGCAGCAGTGGCAAGAAGAACTCCATCATCAAACCCAAGGACGATCCAACCGCGAATAACAGCAACCGCCCTGATGGTTCACGTATGACCCAGCAGCAGCTTCATATCTGGGAACCGGTACTGACACTTGGGTGGTCCATTGGTATCTGCCTGGCACTGGCGTTGCTGTGCATTGGGCTTGGAGTGTTGATCGTCTACACGTCCGGTACTCTAACGACGTTGCGTGTGGTCTACGATGGGGCTGGAGCTAGTGCAGTGCAGACGGACGGCAGTATCGAACAGCTCTCGAACTGCCAGTTGAACGAACCCTCGGACGCCAATAAGTTCCACGCCGACCACACGTGCTACGTGCATCTGACGCTTCCGAATGAGGTCAAAAGCCCTGCACGTGTCTTCTATGAGCTGGACGGCTACTACCAGAATCACCGGCGCTTCGTGTCGTCCATCATTCGCACGCAGTTCACAGACGAATGGCGACCTGAAACGGCCTTGTCGACGTTGGAGTGTTACCCCATGAAGACGATCACGTCTCAGCTGTGCACGGTCAGTGATTGTGAGCCAAAGACTGCTGCCGTACAGCGAGAGCTCTTCCCGTGCGGGATCGTGGCCAACACCATGTTCAACGACATCTTCTGGCTGCACGAGGGGCTTTTGCCGTCTGGAAAGAAACTAACACGGACTGACATGACGTCCAAGGGGATCGCACGCACGTATGCAGCCCACAACAACAAGAATCCGACTTGGAACGTCACTTCGGAGACGTATTTGCCCGTGTGGCTCAACCCGAACATGAGCCGCATCATCCCTCCTCCAGTTGGACCAACCGAAGTCCACATCACCGACGATTACACCAACAGCACTGCGTGGGTGCACGACGCTCTGGACCCGGACTACGGCGTGGGAACTGGTCTGGAGAACAATTTCTGGCGCGTATGGGTCGAAGGTGCCGCCATACACCCGTTTCGCAAGCCATACGGCCGCATCGAGCACGATCTTCCTGCCGGCACCAAGCTCACGTTCGCGGTGCAGTCCAACTTCTTCGTGCGGTCATTTAACGGCACAAAGGCTCTTGTATTGGAGGAAGTAGGCTGGTTCGGCAGCTCCAACTACTTGTTGGGCGGCTTTTTCCTCGGTATCGGCGCCATCTTCTTCGTGGCAGGCGTCTTCTTCATTGGTCGTAAACTATACAACCCTCGCGCACTTGGAGATGCCGCAGCGTTAGCATGGAAGAAGAAGCAGTAGATAGTATTGACTGTTGAACTTTGATCTCTTCATGCTGGATAGTTTTCAAATGAAAGATTATGACCTTGATTGACACAGGAGTCTCAGTGAGACTGGACCAAGAGACAGCCCTGCGTGATCTCTTCGATTACGACTTGGTCCGTTTTCTGTCCATTTGCTGACGTACTTGATGTCAGAATGTATTCTCAGTAGTCAAAAGTTGACTTCCATGAAGTCAAATAGACTCATGTTCACCCCAACGACTTGATCACGCGTGTGCCGGCTTTACCACTGCCCGGTGATCTGTCCAACCTGTACCATCGAAAAAGTATCAACTCCGTCCAGACCATTCTCCAATTCCCCACATCCACAGCAAGTCACTATGAGTTCCATCAACCACAATGCGTCCTGGGAGTCAGTGAACCCCGACAAGCGTCGCGACGTCATCACCCGCGACGCCTACCTGAACGGCCTAAAGACCGGAGCAACAGTAGCTTCAGTTGTTGGTACTGGAGTTCTCACAGCCAACAAGAACTGGCCAGCGTTCCGTAACCGGTTGAATACCAGTGGCAAGACTGCGCTGGTTGTCATGTCATTCCTGGCTTCATTCACAGTGGAAGCTGAGAGCCGACTGGTGCATGGCGCGCAAAACCCCGAGATCTACTTGGCCACTATGGACGGCACGTACGTTGAAGAGCAGCAGCAGAAGTCCAAGCTCAAACTGTGGCAACAAGGCGCCAATTTCCTGTACGACCATCCGTATCGTGCTCTTGCGACCGTCGGAGTGCCGCTTGTAGGTGGAATCTACAGCTATCAGCACCTGAACAAGGGCATCTCGGCATCGCAGCAGATCATGCACACGCGTATCTACGGCCAAGCGGCTGTGGTGGTGTTGCTCTTGAGCTCCATGGCTTTCCACGACTATATGGCTCGACGTGGCAAGTTTGGAGAGGAGGAAGAGGCACAGGATTGAGCCTGGAAACAGTGACAGTTAGGTTGAGAGCAAGTAGAGAACCCACCGGCAGTTCTTTACGAGTACAATACATTTACTCTTTTTTTAAGACGCGGCGAGTGTATTGAGTCGAGTCAAGATGGTCGCGATGTCTTCGCAGGCGGTGATTAAACAGCTCATGACGACGAAGTCCTCCATCGTTACGTGTTGGTCGTCATCGTCCAGTGAACGTAGTAGCAGTTCACCGTAACTCTGCTTCAACGTCGCAGCAGCTTCATTTAAAGAGAAAGATTCGACATTCAGCAGTGCAACACCAGCACTATCAGTGCGTGACTCTATCCATCGTCGTCGAGAACTAACAGGTTCGTGGAGTAGCCCTCGCTCGTCACCACTTCCGGCTAAATACGAGCTTAAACCAGAAGAAGAAGATGGTGGGATGAAGAACATCGTCGATCGGGGGATGTAAACCCTTGCTGCTGATGCAGGGAGTGTCATAAGGGCGTCACTGGTAGCAGCACTCGATTCCAGTATGTCCACCATGGAACTATCGTCTGAAATCGCCATGGAGCAGCCACAGTCTTTCTTCTGACTTGGAGGATCCATTGTTTGGTCTGTGTTGCTTGGGATCATTGTCGCTGTGTTCTCGTAGATCTCGAGTTCAAGACGGAAACCATCGTTCAAAGCTTGCATAAACTCAGCAAATGTGATCTGTCCGTCGTGGTTTTTGTCTACTAGACGCATGAATTCGTCCACATACTGCTCTATGTGGACGTTTCCTTGACCACCAAGGTACGGCATGAGTTTTTCCAGTAAAACCACGAGTTCCGAGGCATCCACCGTCCCACTGCGGTCTTTATCAGCGATACGGAAAGCTTCTTTCATCTGCAGGTAAATCGTATAGTCGTCCGCTGTTTTGTACGTGAAACCCTTGCTGAAAAGCGTCACTAAAGCGTCGAAAGACTCTTCCACCACGGATTCGTACGCGTTTTGACTGCGATCAAACCGAGCTTTAGCTACAGCAGGGGTAGCATTCGCCGGTAAAGGGGGTAATGGGGCTTCTGGTACCATATCCGCAGTGGTAGGAGCAATAGCCGTAAAATAAACCGTTTCTGGCTGCTGAGCTTTTTCTCCCTCTTGTTCTTTGAATGCTGCAGTACATTCAGCATCGAGAGTACCAGCATTCCTGCGTTTAAGCCGATAACAGTCACAATTGGTGCTTTCTCTCCATTCAACGAGATCGGAAAGCAGTCGAAGGCGGTCGAGCAATGTCCAACAGACGGAAAGCACTTGCATGTACTGTTCATTGGAGAATTTGGTTTTCCACAGACTCGGCTCTGCGTTAGCGTCTTGTACCAGTTTCTTCTGCTGTTTCAGTATCGCTGGTAAAGTTAACGAAAGCTCCTTGTGCAATGCTCTCACCTCCTTTTCGTTCAGTTTTACAGTCGGAAATGTAGCCGTATCTGTACTGGTGATGTGATGCGTAAATACTTGACGAAAAACTTTGCTGTACGCGCCGAGAAGTTGCTGAATATTGGACCGTAACAAACCACGAGCGCTTTGTGGCTGTAGACTCGCTTCCACTAGCATCAAAATGATAATAGCCACCGAATTCTCCGTCAAACTGGAATACGACAAGGTTTTTGTTGTAGTACGACAAGTGTGATCAAGTAATACAGACGCAGACATATAGGCCGATACCATTCCAGCCATACGCAGGTACGACGAACTGTAGCAAACGTACATGGAGCCCACGATCCACACAAAGAGTACGATGTTGTTGGCTGCGTTGTAAAATACAACGCCGGAGATCTTACACACGAAGAAATGCAGGATAGAGGGGATAACAGTGCCTGCCACGAGTCCAGCCATGCGGTTCATCATATTCCCGTAAGTTCCACCAACGTGGAATTGTGCCACCATAGCGATAGCAGTAGGTCCTGTCGCGCTAAAGGCGAAGATGAAAGTGGAGGCACAATAGGCTAGAAGCACCGCCAATGTCGTGCGCACTGCGAATATCGCCATCTTCTTCATGTACATGGTTCCTTGGTAGATACTGCTCCAAACCACGTTGATAAATTTAAAGAGACGGTATCGACAAGTGAAATTCTTGTGGTTGAACCGCTCTTCGAACGCGAACAGCGTATGGACGAACGAGTGGAACGAGTAGATGAACACGTTAAGCGACATGGTCTTCCCCACATCTCCAGGGCTGTGGACCTCGGCAGATAGCATCGCTCCATACAATTTCGTGTATTTCTTCATGAACTGGTTGACGGTTTGCTCCAAGTGAGCGAATTTCTGTGTCGGCATATCCGTAGAGGCTTCGAGTACTTTGTGTGCAATCTCTTGGAGTAAATCATTTGCTTCTGTCTGCATAATGTGAAGACTGTGCTGCATCCTTCTCATGAGAACCACGTGGGTCCAATGACCATTTTCTGCCTCAATAGCAAACTTCATCGCTCGTAAATCCTTCAAAAGCCGAGCGTAAAGCTTGACGAACTGCTTGGCGACGTTTTTGTTGAATGTCAAGCACAAACCCACACCCACGAGCTCTTCCCACCAGCAATCGTCCAGAAGCTCCTCCATTTCCGAGAGTCTATGTTGTGCTGCTCCAAGTAATCGATCCAGTCGTAAGCGAAAGAAATCCATTTTCTTGATATCTTTCACTCGGAAACAATACGAATCCATGATCAGGTTGAGTATCTTACGGATGTCATTCGGAGCGTGAGCCATGTGACGCATCAGCTTCTTGGTCGCACTAAACGTATCAGTTAGTTTACAATCGGAGGTAAGTTGTCCACGATAGGACTTACAAGAGCGGGGTGGGGAGTAAAACTGTCATCAGCGAGATCAGAGTGCCCACTACACCGATGATGCTGTAGACTGCTAAATTCTTCAGGAGGCCTTGAGTGGCATAGTCGCTGTTGTTGAGATCCTTAAGCCCAGTGCCGCTAGCTCGTGGATTCATCGGATTAATGAATTTCAGCACTACAGGAGAATAACAAGCTTAGATAAGGTTGTAGCAACATTTCGAGTTAGACTTACTGAAGAAGGAGTTGGACATCACAGCGAACTTCTTCACGTTGTGTTGCTGTAATAACTTCACAGTTTAGCCTCAGTTTTCAAAAGAATGATATACTCGTCACGTACAATCGGCAGCAAGAAGACTACAAACGTGAAGACGAGCATGAAAGGAGAGACCAACCCCCAGTCGTGCAGACTCACAAAGTACGGCGTATCATTTAAATTCTCCGGTACTGAAATGAGGTCCCCCTGCGTGATCGGAAGGATCAAGAACACCCCGAAGTTGTACAGCAGCGCAACGCCCACACCCAAGTCAATCTGCCAGATCTGCTGCACCACACCACCAACCGTAGGGGCTGATGCGTAAATGACCATAATTGCAGCGTACGCAAGACCGCCCAAGTAGTAAAACGAAGGTAAAAACCGATAGCCTGGAGGCGAAGCTGACGATCCTGTTTGGATCACTCCAGCTAGTAAAACCCCTGCTGCTGCACGATATGCACAGCTAATATGTCGACGAAATGCTGTACAACATAAGGATTTATATACATTTCAAAGAATTGACACGTAGTGCAGATATTTTACCTTTTTCTTCCGGTCGACGACTGATTCTCTTGACTCGCGCAATTGTTTTATGCCCTCGAACTTCTTCATTTGCTACTGAGGACGAGGTGGACGCTTGTTTGCGCAGTCTCAACTGCATCGACTGAGTCGTTGGCGTTCTGAGGGCGTCCAAGTCCATGTAGTTCTCTCCTGCGGCGGCCAAAGCTGACGGACTTTGAGTCCTCCGCTCGATCTTGTGCGAACTTGGTGTCATCTCGAGGAATTATTAAGTGGAGAAGCTCCGTACAGCTGCTAAGTGAGCACGAAGAAGTGTAAGTTACAATGTGGAGATCCCATTATCATCTTCTGGGAGAGAGAAACGCTTTTGCGATCGTCCAGCACTCTGCATACTACTATTATACATGTACTATGATGTAAGTCACTCGTGACCGGCACACCAAAAAACTACAGCGAGACATTACTAGCCAGCAAGAAGCTAGCCAGATTCATGTCAAGGAGCGCCAACATAAAACAAGTAAAGCAGAAACCACGCTCTACCATGTCGACGTTTTGCTGTCAGTACTGGTCCAAGTGGTTTTTATAGTATTAATGCAGACAGTTTTAAATAGTAGTATGAAACAGTAACACTTAAGTACTACAACAATTTTTCGTTTCATATTTTTGAATCACTGCTGTAGCATCTTGGACTACTACTTTGAAACGATAGTATTACCGAGCCTCGCTTCACTTCAACTCTATTTCGCGCTTACTCGACGTACATGGCCTCCAGCTCGGTGCCAAAGTGTTTAACAATCACTGGCCGCTTGAGCTTAAACGTGGGTGTCGCGAACTCATTCTCTGGCGTGAACTGCTCCGAGTGGACGTGGAACTTTTTCACACGCTCAAAGCCGAACAACTTGTACTCCTTTGCCAGTCTCTCCATCTCTCGGGTAATATCCGCCTTCAACTCAGCACTGGCTGGAGAATCTCCGTTGCAAAGCTCCTTGAACGAAGCTTTGAGATCTTTTTCCTGGACCCATTTGGCCACAAGTTCTTCGTCAGGCACAATGATCCCCACTAGGAAGCTCTTCATCGAGTCTCCATGCACGAAAGCTTGGGCGATGAGGTGGCTCTTGATGTAAATCCCCTCAATCTTTTCCGGTGCCACGTACTCGCCCTGTGAGAGCTTGAAGATGTTCTTCTTGCGGTCAATAATGCGTAATGTGCCGTCCGGATTCCAGCAGCCAATGTCTCCAGTGTGTAGCCATCCTCCTTCATCAATCACCTCCTTTGTCAGCTCTGGCTGCTTGTAGTATCCGATGAACAAATTGTCGCCCTTCATCAAGATCTCACCGCGAGGACAGGGCTGATCCTTGCTCGTGTAGTTCATATCCGGTACATCTTCAAGGCAAATCTTAACGTTGCCAAGCGGAATCCCGATATGATCGCCAGGAGGGATATCATCGGTTGAGCAGGAGATCACCGCGCCCGTTTCCGTGAGCCCGTAGCCTTCCAGCATCGTAGCTCCGAACACAATCTGGCAGAACTCCTTCACGTCTTTCGATAGTGGCGCTGATCCATTCATCATTCGTCGTACACGTCCTCCCAATGCTTGCTGAGCTTTGCTAAACACCACAAAGTCCCAGAACGCGTGGGTCTTGTAGCCATCTTTCAAATAGTACTGTTTGGCAGCATACGCGGTATCAAACAGCCATTTCTTGATGCCTCCAGCGGCCTCTGCTCCCTGTGTGATCTTGTCATGAATACGATTCAGTAACCGCGGCACAGATGGGAACACCGTGGGTTTGAGCTCTTGGAGGTCGTCCATTAGCAGCTTCACGTCGCCTGAATAGTACCCGACGGATGCACCATTGAAGATGCATGTGGTCTGAATCACACGCTCGAAGCAGTGAGCCAAAGGTAAGTAGGACAGATGAACATCCGTCGGTTGCAGGAGTGTGAACTCCAATGAGCAAGCAGCTGCTGCCATCATATTGGCGTGAGTGAGCATAGCTCCTTTGGGGTTCCCCGTGGTGCCGGACGTGTAGCAGATCGTAGCCAAGTCACTTGGAAGCGGCGGATCCGCAGGGACGACGTGCTTCTTGCCGTCTTCAACCAATTGGTTCAACGTCAGGAGCTGCACCTTGTGCTGCTCTGCTAGACGCGTCTCCTCCGGGTCGATTTCACCCTCAAGCTGCACCACCGTCTTAACACTGGGACATTCGTGTACGACCCCCATTAAGGTCTTGAACTGTTCCTTGCCACAGAAGACGATGCTCATTTCTGTGTGGTTAAGGATGAACGGGATGGCACTGGGTCCCAGCGTGTCGTACAAAGGCACTAAAGTGTACGCCATTCGACTGGTGCTGTGCTCCACGATGGACCATTGGTACGAGTTCTTCGCGAAGACTCCAACGATTGCACCACGTTGAAGCTTGAGCTTGTGACTCATACCGGAAGCTGCGGCTTCCACGACCGGTAGGAAATCGTTGAGTGTCACCCACTCGTACGCGCCCGGTTTGCCCGTCATAGGGTCGGTCTTCCTCCATCCGAAGAGGTTGTTCGCTCCTTCCGGGTCGAACTTGCGTCGTAGCTCCGTCAGATTCTTGTACAGCGTCATACCCGACGTGAAGCCGCTCTTGAGGTGCCCCATGCGAACTGCGCCGCGGTTGGCTGTAGCTGTGCCGTTTAACTCGTACGTGAACTGCTTCATTGGCGCAATCGGTCGGGCCATACACGGGGATGTGATCGATGGTCGGCGGATTCAGGAATGGACGAGTGAGGATTCCACGCAGCCGAACGGGTGGACGGACACTGTTGGCTGTAGGATCGCACTGAGTCAGACATGGCCTCATAAACGGGAAGAGAGCTTACAGCCTCATGTCCGTCCCTATCTGGATGGATTCATTTCAAGTAACTTGATTTACACTATCCATGTTACTACGACGAGTTCCTACAACATTATACACGTGCAATCGACTGCTTTTCACTGCACTACTGCTAATAATGCACAAAGCACGACGACGAGAGTGCTGGTGGCAGCAGTCGCAGCGCTGGACGATCCTTGGGCGTTCGAGTCGGACGCGGCGCTGTCATCACCAACATTGACACCACTATCACTGCCAACCTTGGAACTGCCGGTGATGTCGATGCCCATGGATGTGCATTTTTCCACGACGGGGTCCACCAGGTCGCTCATGAGGTTCAGATTCTCGTTCAAAGGCAGAGTACAGTCCTCCGGGTTGATGACGAGGATCGCAGCCATTAGAGAGCGACACGTATCCGTCTCGCAGATAGTGGCGAGCTGTTCGTCCGATGGAGCTCCGTTCAAACTGGAGAAGACGACGCCCGAGTCGGTAGCGCACGATGTCGTGTTGGAGTTTGTGAGCAATGAGCCTAACTCCGACCTCTGGCACACGTCGATAGCAACGGCTCGTCCTACCAGTAGAGAGACGACAAAGGTGAATACTAGCGCGATGACCTTGTTCATTCGTGATCCAGAGTCTTGATTTGATGCGCGTCCGATACAGAAGATTGGCTAATGACCAAAGAGAGCACGCGCTGTCCGTCCATTAGACCCACTACGCTGCTGCCGATGGTCCCACTGAAGTCAGCTATGAGGTCGGAGCGGATATGAATGCACTTCCATTGAAGGCGCTTGTTGAGTGTCTTAGGCAAGTGCCATTGATACATGCTACATGTATTCACAGCACTTGCCTAATTATCTCCGGTTGATCTTGACGCATTTTTAACTTGAATCGGTCACGTCAACGTGCACTGATATTTCTTCCTTACAAACTTCCTATCAACACACGTCGCAGATTTATTCTGCGTCGTTGATACGCACTGTATTGTCGAGTCCCGCTACGCGGTCTCCACTCGCCAATTCCCCGCCATGCAGTGCTGGCAACGTTCGCTTCATATCTCCAGCTTCACCACTCGGTTGGCTCCACGCTGGTTGCGCTCGCTCTCGACTTCTTCGGTCTCGTACACACATGAAGTCCCGACTGAGTTCCAGGCACCTGGTCGAGGGCCTGCTCGTGTTTGCCCCATTGACACGCCCTACAAGCCTCACATGACGCTCTACACCAACCTACTGGACCGTTGTAAGGTGGACGATGGCAGTCGCCCCATATTTGGCTCGAGACCTGTTGATCCAGTGACGGGGGTGGCAACCGGCGACTACGAGTGGAAGACGTTCGCGGACTTCCTGACTCACGTGGACGAGACAGCAGCAGGCATGAAACACGCGCTGGGTTTAAAGCGACAAGATATGGTCGGTGTCTTTAGCCGCTCGCAGTACGAGTGGACACTCGTAGAGCAGAGCTGCAACCGAATGGCGTACACTCTTGTGCCGCTGTACGACACGTTGGGGCCTAGTACAGTTCCCTACATCCTCAATCACACTGAGATGAAGGTGGTATTTTGTGCTAAGGCACAGACAGCAACGTTACTACGTTGTTTATCGGAGTGTCCGCACTTGAAGACGATCGTACAGTACGAGAGCGATTTGGACGAGCAGCAGGTGGAAGAAGCAAACCAGTTTGGAGTCAAGATGTGGACGCTTGAAGACGTCGTGAACCACGGCAAAGATCACCCAACGGACGCTGATCCACCTAAACCGGAGGATTTAAGCACCATTTGCTACACTTCGGGAACTACAGGAACGCCCAAGGGAGTCTTAGTCACCCACGCCAACTTCGTTAGTGCTGTGAATGCTTACAGACCGTTGATTCAGGCCAACCGCGACGACGTTTACTTCAGTTTCCTCCCACTGCCTCATGTGGCGGAGCGGTTCCTACACGCAATGATGATCACCGAAGGAGCAGCGATTGGCTTCTACCATGGAAGTGTGGCGCGTATTCTGGACGATGCTCAGAAGCTGCACCCGACGATGTTCGTGGCTGTCCCGAGACTGATGAACCGCATCTTCGACCAACTGAAGCACAAAGTTGCGTCCAGTGGCGATGCGAAGCAGATCGAGTACTTCTACCAAGCTCTGGACGAGAAAAAGCGCTCAAACTTGCTGAAACACGAGAAATACGACGCAGAACTCTTCGACCGCTTCAAACCTGTCCTGGGTGGAAAAGTGAGGCAAGTTCTCACTGGTGCTGCTCCTATCACAAGCGAGGTGAAGGAATTCTTCCAGTACGTCTTCGGTGTACCTGTCTTAGAGGCCTACGGTATCACAGAAGCCTCAGGAGGAGTCGCTTGTTCGAGTGCGTCCATGCCACAAGGACCTCACGTAGGTGTTCCACTTCCTGGACTCGCCGTTCGCCTTGCAGACGTCCCAGAGATGAACTACTCGAGTGAAGACGGCTATGGGGAAGTGCTGATGAAGGGACCTAACGTTTTTTCAGGATACTACAAGCAACCCGAGTTAACCCGAGAAGTTCTGGACAAGGACGGCTGGTATGCTACTGGAGATATCGGTCGTTGGAACTCTGACGGAACGTTGAGCATTGTCGACCGCAAGAAACACATTTTCAAGCTTTCCCAGGGCGAACACATTGCACCCGAGAAGGTAGAAGGTGTCTACCAGAAAAGCAACTTCGTTGCACAGGTCTTCGTTGATGGAGACTCGTTGCAGAGTTACCTCGTTGCGGTGGTTGTACCTGATCCTGCTGTTGTTGCTCGTACAGAATTTGTGAACTGGGAAACAGACGACAAACACAGACGCGAGTTGGAGAAGTTGGTGCTCGCGGACATGGACGTCGTGGCTCGTGCTGACGGACTGCATGGATTCGAGTGTGTCAAGAAGATTTTCCTAACTTCCGAGGCTTTCACAGTCGAGAATGACCTGGTCACACCCACGTTGAAGCCCAAACGGGCGAAACTCGCCAAGTACTTTTCAGACGTCGTCAAGGAGCTGTATGCCACGGGGTTGCAAAACTAAAACAACAATGAGTGACAGTGTGAGAACATAAAGCAAAACTACGATTAAATTGAAATGAAAGCAACAATCTTTACGTAAACGAAAACTTCACGTAAACCGACCTCGTCATAAACACTGGATCCGTGGTCAACATGGACATTGAAGTTGAAATCGTTCAAGATTTGCTACACATCGACTCCTGGAAGGTCTCGGTGAAACGCCAAAAGCGTTGGTCTCCGTCCAATTCATTCCTCAATTTGCTTCAAGCCAACAACCTCCCTCAAAACCCACCCAACTCCGTCGCAATGACTGTTCCCCTCAAGGATTATACTCTCTTCACCCCGTACCAGCTCAACAAGGACCTCAAGCTGAAAAACCGCATCGTCATGGCTCCACTCACTCGTGCTCGATGTGACCCCGTCACCCACGAAGCTGGACCAATGCAAGTCGAGTACTACGAGCAACGGGCAGGTGCCGGCCTCATCATCACCGAAGCTGTCGCAATTTCTGTGCAAGGCTTCGGATGGTACGGAGCTCCTTGCATGTACTCGGAAGCGCATCGAGACTCGTGGAAACCTGTCGTCGAAGCTGTGCACGCCAAGGGAGCTAAGATCTTCCTGCAGATTTGGCACATTGGACGTCAAGGACACCCGAGCTTCAGCGGTGACGTTGTTGGACCCTCTGCTGTCGGACCTGTGTCAGGTCATACACGAAATGTCAACGCCGAGCAGGCCCCGTACGAGCTCTGTCGCGAGCTAAAGACGGAAGAGATTCCCGAGGTGATCAACGATTTCTGCAAGTCCGCTCGACTGGCCAAGGAGGCGGGTTTTGACGGTGTTGACATCCACGCTGCGAACGGATACCTTCCTGACACCTTTCTTCAATCATGTACCAACAAGCGAACGGATCAGTACGGCGGATCAATTGAGAACCGTGCTCGTTTCTTGATTGAGCTAGTCGAAGCTCTTCAGAAGGAATGGCCTGCGGATCGGATCGGCTTGAGATTGTCACCGAATGGTTTCTATGGCGACACTGGGAGTGCTGACAACCACGAAATGTGTTGCTATGTGGCTGAAAAGTTGAGCAAGTATGGCCTCGCGTACTTGGCCACACTGGATGGCTTCGGATTTGGTTTCCAGGATAAGGGACCTCTAACCAAACCCTTCGACGTCAAGAAAAACTTCAAGGGAACTGTTATGGCAGCCAACAGCTACACGCGTGACACTGCGGAAGGAGTGTTGCTTAGTGGTGCGGCAGATCTGGTGAGCTTCGGACGTCCATACATCTCGAGCCCCGATCTCGCTGAACGATTCCTCAATGACTGGCCGCTAAATGAACCTGCCGGATACGACACGTGGTTTGGCACTCGAATGCCCGGACCAAACGGATACACCACTTTTCCCGCTTATAACCCTGATGGAAAAAACTGAGCTGGTTGCTGTAGGAGACAAGATGCAGTCTCTCACATGAATATCAAGGAATTGAGTCCCGTTGAATCTTTCATATACTGTTTTTAAAGTTGGTAAGAAGAAAAAAAATAGCTGCCAGAGTATTTTTGACTTGAAATTGCGTAGTGGGTTATCGATTGGAGTGATGTCGGAGCTTCCAGAGCTACCGAGGTCTCTGGAAATACCAAGTTCGATGCGTCGGCAGTCTTCACGTCGGCTTGTGAACTTGAGACGGTCATCTTCTCGCCTTGGGAGTGTGTTTAGACCCGAAGTACCACCGCATTTACTCAAGTTACTTCAGAAAACACCCGAGGAGCAACAACGCGTAGCAGCAGCTAAAACCATTTTGATGGATGAACCAGCTCTACGAAACGAACAAAGTCTCGATCTGGTGTACAGTTGGATGCTGCAGAATTGCAAACAGTACAGCAACAACATCTTTGGTGCCGCACCGGAATATATTCGTCGCGAAATCTGTCGACAGATGCGACTCATTAAAGTGAAGAGCGGGGGCCTCGTAATCCGTCAAGGAGACACTGGTGATCGGTGTTACATTGTCGTTGATGGACTGGTGGATGTGTATGTTAAGATGGAGAAACCCGGAGATGTCGTTGTTGCTCCAACTCCCCCACCCCCGATGTTGTCCATGATGAAGCAGCGACGGATGTCACGCCGAATGAGCTCGGAAATGAATACAACAGCAGTGGATTTTGGCACAATGGTAGCAAACCTTGGACCAGGAGCAATGTTTGGGGAAATCGTGCTGCTAAACCCGTCAGCGAGACGAAATGCTACTATCAAGGCTTCCCAGTTTACCGAAAGCTGCGATTTGATTTGTCTCGAGCGTGCTGACTACATTCGTTTGGTCCGAACGGCTTCAATGGAGGCCTCACATTATAACAACGCAGAGGTTCTTGATCGGATGTTTCTTTTCAGGGACTGGGTGAAGCATGGTGAGTTATCTTGCAATTGAACAGCTTATTTTTCTTCATGTTTTGATGTTTGCTTCTTAGAGAAAATGCGTCTTGTGAGTGCTATGAGGTCCCGTCACTTTACAAGCAACGTAAGCAGCTTCTAATTATCTTAAAACCCGACAAAGCCTGAGTGTAACCTTGTGTTGAGTTGAATAATTGCAGGACTATCTCTACCGGGCTGGAACCGATGCGAAATGGATGTATATTGTTACTTCAGGTGAAATCATGGAGCGTATCAACTGGACCCTCGAAGCTACAGGGAGTGACGCTGCAATGCGTCGTCTCCTGTCGAATTCATCACGAAAGAATCCGGAGAAAATTGTGAATGTTGAACTGACACTAATTGGCGCTGGTGATATCACTGGGGAACTACCTTTTCTATCTTCAAAACGTGGAGCTATCTTCGATATTAAAGCAGTGACGGATGTTCAGGCCCTCGCAATCGACCGAAGGTACTATGAAACTGTGATGCTAACAGCAACGCGCGATAATAAACCGGAAGTTTATGCTACGATGAAAAAGTTACGCAAGTTCAGTCAAGATCGCGAAGATTGGCGTCAGCAACGAATGGAGTGCGGGATTTCCTACCCTAGCGCTCACGTTAACATGTAAGCCGTACTATTGATCATCACTGATGTAATTACCGTAGTAAGTGTGCTATCTGCTGCAGAACGTGGCATTTGATGCGTATGTCAAATATTCCATGTCCAAGATGTGGACAACGTGGTCACCTGGCAGCGGATCTTTCCAAATGTGATAATGCTCCTCCACGTCAGTCTCCACCAAGTAACAACAACGGAAACTCTGGAGCAAAACAAGTGCCTTCTGTCCCTCGAAAGGCGTCAACTGCGAGAGCACCAGTACGGAGTCACAGGTAAGAAATCGAACCGGTCGAGGACCACACTTGGTTTGTAACTTGCCCTATTTGCAATTTCTGTAGGAGGGACGACACCAACCAACCCAACACTGCACGACCGAATACAGCTCTCCGTGATCTTTTTGACGACACGTATCTGCCATCCGGCAAAGAGCAGATTCAACGTTGTCGGGAGCGGCGAGAAAGTAAGTTCGTCGTCTAATGCCTCTGTATTGCCATTGATAATTTCAATTGGAAATACAAGTCAGTACTCGGCAGGCATACCCATTATAAATCTGCAGTCCTGCTGTATCGACGGCATTGTGGAAACCGAAGTTCATGTAGTGTTCTCTGGCATTCGAGCTTTTCAAGTTGAAAATATCAATTATACATATCCTTTTATAACAGATGTACAGCATGACCAGAGGGAAAAAACCCCAGCGAGTATTGGCACATGGTCTCTGGCTACACAGTACAATTACTTGAACATCTTCATAAATGTGAACGCCAGTCAGTGGACTGTTCATAACCTTTCGTCCATGGCGGTATTTCCGATCTTGGGATGTACTTTGTTCTACATGTACATGTGTACATGTGTACAGTATTGCCAACAACATATTCAGCTCTTCCCCCTCTAGAAAACAGAAAGACTTTGTGACAACAGCCTAATTCACTTGCAGAAATAATGCGGCGCAAATTACCCAACTGGACAGTCTTGGGCTACAGTAAGCAATTGGCTTTGAAAGGGGAGTCGTTCAATCAACATTGGCCTTTTCCACCATCAATGTAGCTCATCCGCAACATTGAATATCTTCATTTTTGAATGAATACCAGAATGTCTTTGGAACGACGGCAGCGCCGAAATCGACCCCAGAACACATTTCCGAGCAGGTTTGGCCTTAAAATACGGCCCGCTAAATGGAGTTAGTTGCTATTGAACTGAAGTTTGCTCACCGTTTGCTTCAATCCACAGCTGAAGGCTTGCTTCGAGCAGCTATGTACGATGGCCGCTCACCCCGCCCTTTCCATGTACTCACCCCGCTCTTTTCCATTTGCGGTTGAGGCGCCCGTGACATCCGTCCTACAATAACCTCTTTATTTACATACATTACGTAATTATAGAGGATTTGCAAGGCAATGTTGCAGAGCAACAACATTTTCAATGTTGATTTAGTTTATGCTTTTTGCACAACATCCTATGAGCAGTGATCTTTGATCACGATGCTGACAACTTGTTATTATAATGAAAGCGACAACACAACGAAAGATCTAGAGATAACCATGTGCTAAAGTCGAACATCTGCGATAAAAGAGATGATACAGTGTATCTAGCACGCCCCAGACGAAACCTTCAATTCAAGGCTCACGTGTTCTTCATTTCCAATTTCGTCTTGATCAACAATAGGATGCGTCTCCAAACTGTCGTTTTGCTGGTCTTCTCTGCCGTCCTCACTGTTGCTGATATTTCAGCGGCTACAAGTCGCACAGATAACTGGAACGACGTGAGTGCCAACCGCCTTCTCCGATCTGTCGCGGACGTTGCCGATGAAGAAGAGAGGGCAGGTGGAACGTGGATTCAGGGCCTCACCAACATGTTTAAAAGCAATACCGGAACTCAAACTGCATCCAAGATGCTGACGAAGATTGAGCACGAGAATCCCGAGGTCGCCAAGCTGGTCGGAAAATCGCTCAATGGAGCATTCAAGTCCCTGAAACTGAACAACATCAAGTCTGTGGACGACCTCTTCACCAACGAGAATTTTAAGACCTTTCAAGCCTTCATACTGTACTCGAACTCGCAAGGTCTCAACAAACCATCGACTGTGTCCAAGTTCTTCACAAAAAAACTTGGAGACAAACAAACTGCCAAACTTTTCAGTCAAGCTACAAAGAGCTCTAACAAGAACGTGCAGAGCATGGGGAATATGTTCCAGTCGCAATTGCTCCTACAGTGGGGAAAAGAAGGTAAAACCTTGAAGCAAGTTACCAAGATCGATGACTCTCTTCAAAGCGGATACAAAACCGTACTCAATGATCTCGCTGTTGCAGCCAAAAAGAAAGCTGATCGGTTGGCTAAAGCGGCGGAAGCAGCCAAAGCTAAGGAAGCAGCCAAAGCTAAGGCTGCGGCCAACGCTGCCACATAGACACATTTCTACTTTTGACCAACACACGTTTCCTGATGGTTGTAATACACCGTTCATTCACCGCAAACTTGTACAATGGGCTCCAGTATACTTTAAACGTGCCTCCATCCAGGTTACGATGTCCTTGATAATTTTCTCATTGCGTTCAAGATTCAAAACCTCATGTACCGCACCCGGCACCACGTTCATAGTCTTGTCCTTCTGCTTGCATGCGTTGTAGAAGTCCACAGAACCCTGTGCGAATGTGACTGTATCCTGCTCGCCATGCAGGATGTAGATTGGCGCAGGGAAGGTCTTCGCAAGCTTATTGTCACCCTGCGCAAACCTGTCACCTTCACACAGTAGTTGATGCGTCAGTGCAAACGTTGCACCTTGCTTTGGGATGAGTTCGTCGCGTGACCAGCGTTTGAATACTTCAAGGTTATTTCCAAGCTTAGTGAAGTCGAACGGCGGGATTTTCATTCTCGGAAACAGGCATGCGAGAACTCCCACAAACCCAGCGACGCCACCACCGGGAACGGTCCAGAATGGCGCGGAAGATACAATGACTCCATTCCAGTCAAGCCCCACTTCCATGGATAATTCAATGAGTTGCAACACCAGAACGCCACCCATCGAGTGTCCGAGCACGAACCGCGGAAGATCTTTCCATTGTACATCCGCGTGGGCCTCCAGCTCTGCATCCACCACCGCAGCGTTCCTGTCATCAGATTTATCCCCATTCAATACGTGTTGCACAAACTCCATGAAGTCTTCAGTGAGATCCCGTAGATTCTGCGCGTACATTCGCTCACCATCGCTCATTCCGTGGCCTTGGTGATCGACCATGAAAACGGCGAACCCCTCTTTGGCCAGCGCTCTACCAACGTGGTCGTAGCGACCACCATGTTCCCCTAGCCCATGGAGAATGAAGAACACACCACGAGGCTTGCAGTCGAAGCGTGGTAGCCATTTGCGCACGTACAGCGCCAAACCGTGTGAAGTGACGAAGAAGCACCGAAGCACGTCCACATGTCCAGGGCCTGGACGGACACCTGTTGGTACAGGAGGAAGGCGGTGTGGTCCTCTTGATGTAGCATTTGCAGCGGAAGACAAGAGCTTCCAGACGCAGTAACTCAGGGCTGCATAGCCCAGCAGGACATCTATGCTTGCCATACTTGTCGGAATGGGAAGTGAACTGGCAAGTGTAGCCATCGGCGTCGAGCGGACACGATCCACTAATAAGTTGTGCACGGGGAATCAAAATATAAAATCATACTGAATCTTTGCTATTCATAAAACAGATAAAAAAAACGTTATCGTTTTCATCAGGGTCTTTTTATTTTACAGGACAAATCTCGCATTTAACAAATGCTTACAAATTCCAAGTCAATTCACACGTCGGATCCAACCAGAAACGGGCCGTTTGACGGATTGCCGCAGCTTTTAGTTGAAGTGGGCTAAAAATATCTTCGTAAACACTTTCTACGTCTCCTACGTGAAACCATTCCGCATTCCGTCGTGCAGCGCTGACATTCACTCCTGTTTCTCTTCGTTTCACTATGGGCTCCGCTTCCAGCACCGACCTCCTAATGAGCGAGATCGACTTCGAGTCGTACAAGGGACTGCGCTACACTACGGCCGTCCCCAACACTGGAGACGCCTCCCACGGCCCCACGTACGAAGTACCGAACACTGTGCCGACTGACGAGGCCCAACAAACGCTGTACCACAATTTCCTGCGCGGATGGAGTCGAGAAGGGGGAGCCCGTCCTTGTTACGGCCGTAGAGCGGTAGATCCAGCCACAGGGAAGGTCGGAGCCTTCCAATGGCTCACGTACGCTGAAGTGAAGGCACGTATGGACGATCTCGCGTCGGGTTTGACGAGATCTTGTGGTCTGAAGCGTCAGGAGAATGTTGGGATCTTTGCTAAGAACCAGATCGAGTGGTGTCTGGTGGCTCATGCGTGCGACCGCATGGCGTACGTGTTGGTGCCGCTGTATGACACGTTGGGACCCGATGCGGTACCCTTTATTGCCAACCACACGGAGCTGAGAGTCCTGTTTTGTGGCTTGGACCAGTTCCACGTCGTCATGGACTGCAGAGAAGCTTGTCCGAAGCTGCAGACTGTCGTGCAGTTTGAGCCTGTGACGGAGGAACAACGCCACGTAGCTGCTGCTAAAAACATTGAGCTGAAGAGCCTGAGTGATTTGGAACTTATTGGACGAGCCGAGCCTCTACCTGCTGATCCTCCACTCCCGACAGATATTTCGACCTTGTGCTACACTTCAGGTACGACTGGCGACCCCAAGGGTGTAATCTTGCTGCACAGGAACTTTACTCTTGTCAGTACCCTGGCTGGAGAGAGACTGGCTGTGAACTCCACGGACATACACTTGTCGTATCTGCCGCTGCCTCATGTGTTCGAGCGAGCAGTAATCGGATCGATCTTGCAAAACGGTGCTGCCGCCGGATTTTACCAGGGAGATGTTTTGTTCCTGATGGAGGACCTGGCTGAACTAGCACCGACGCTGTTCGTCTCGGTGCCGAGACTGTTCAACCGAGTGTATGACAAGATTACTCAAGGCGTGGCTGCTGCTGGAGGATTGAAGAAGTTGATGTTCGACCAGGCGTACGCCAGCAAACGCGCGGGGTTAAGTGCTGGCTACAAGACCCACGCGTTGTGGGACGCGCTGATCTTCGCCAAGATCCGGCAAGTACTGGGCGGTCGAGTTCGACTGATTCTGTCCGGATCCGCCCCGTTAAGCGCTGACGTGAAGGAGTTTATGAAGATCGTCTTCTGCTGCGATGTCGTAGAGGGGTACGGACTGAGCGAGACGGCAGCGGGACTTTGTCTGGCTGGGGGTGACATGCCGCTGGGGCCTCATGTTGGCCCACCACTTGTTCGTATGCAGGTGTGTCTAGAAGACGTGCCCGAGATGGGCTACACCAGCAAGGATAAACCTCGCCCGCGAGGCGAAATTCTCACCAAGGGACCGCTGGTGTTTGCTGGATACTATAAACAACCAGAAAAGACGGCTGAGGTGATAGATGAGAATGGATGGTTTCACACGGGAGACATTGGCTGCTGGAATGCGGATGGCACGTTGAGCATTATTGACCGCAAGAAGAATATCTTCAAACTGTCCCAAGGCGAGTACGTCGCGGCGGAGAAGATCGAGGGGGTGTATCTCAAGAGCAAATACGTGGCACAAGTATTCGTGTATGGTGACTCATTACAAAGCTGTCTTGTTGCGGTTGTGGTTCCCGATCCTGAGACGGCCGAAGCCTGGGGTCAATCCAATGGCTTGTCAGGTGAGCACGTTGCAGTGGCACAGCTGGTGCAAAATTCAGCTTTCCAAAAGGAGGTTTTGGATGATATGCAGACCACCGGTAAGGCGGCGCAGCTTCGTGGCTTTGAGTTTGTGAAGAAGGTGCATTTCCACCCGGATCCGTTCTCAATGGAGGAAGGTCTCATCACGCCGACTTTCAAACTCAAGCGCCCGCAACTCAAACAACGCTTCCAAAAAGAGATCAAGCACATGTACGAGGAGCTCCAGTAAATAAGTTTGCTACCAACTGGAATTGCGTAAGGTATCGGTGCGGTTTGGACTAATGCGACTAACTACTACCTGTTACGAAAATGACACTGTGCCATATTCTTCCTTTAGATTTTTCTTTATCTCTTTAGGGTCAAAAGAAACAAGCAAACATCTCCTAACGTTTAGGCAATGTTTCTCCCTCCTCTCGTTTCGTCTGCTGCTTTGCTGTGTTAAGCTCCAACATCCCAAAGCCAGCCATGACCATAGCTGTTCCAAGGAGACATTCCCATGGGAACACTCGTTCGTTCAGCACGACATCCCAAAGCAACGAGAGTGGAATTGTCATCATGGCTCCCACGCATGTGATAAGTGGTGTGGTCCAGCACAGAGCTAGGGACTGCATCACCGTGTACAAACCAGCTAGAGACCCACTTACAACCAGCAAAAACAAGCCCCATGTTGTATCTGGCAATCCCAAAGGTTCCTGCAGGGTGGAGAATGAACACACTGCGAACAGAAGACTCCCAATGACCCACACTGGTATAGTCACCACACCACAGATTCCTATCAGTGTCAAGATGGTTAACGCATCAGTGACATCTTCACCGATAGCAACACGGTAGGCAACTCCATACTCCGCGACGATCGTGGTCTGAATCAACACCAAGATACAAGCCAGGAAGCTCGAGTTCTGGTGATTCTCCACTTCTCCATCTTGAAAAATAGTAATGAGTGCGACACCGGTGAACGAAGTCAGCACCCCACCCAGCTTCTTCAAACTTGCTTGTTCGTGTAGGAAGCATATGGAGAAAAGATACACGAAGAACGGGGCAGTGTTTCCGATCGCCGTGCCTGCCGCGACACTGACCATTCCCAAAGCCGTGAACCAAAGGTAATCCGCTATGAGGTAAACTGAATTCAACACCACGGCGATCACAAATAGCTTGCGTAGCGGATGAACCGAATGACGTTGTAAAACGTCAATGAAGTTCCATTTCTCGATCTGTACACCAGTTTGAAGGTTGTGGACGAGGTGATAGACATAAATTGCTGGGAGTAAGAGATGATCACGCACGCGTTTAACAATTAGCCGAAGATAATAGAAGAAACTAGATCTGCTGCAAATTACCGTTATGGTGTGGTCCATGCACGTGATGAAGAAAGGCTTTCGGAAATGGGTTGTTGACTACAAGCATCGTTCATAATGTGTGGATTGAATATACTATCAGCCGTATATTCTAAACTAACCTGGAGTGCTTGAGCTGCCTCAGCTTGAGTCACGCAAACCAATACCAGGACTAAAGCAGACAAAGTGATCTACTGGTAAGTAATCGACTAGATTCTGCCCAATAAACGCACCTAAGATTGCTAGTAAACCCAACCGGTGGAGGTGAGAGCGATTTTCCTGGCCATTGGTACTTTGGCGTGGCTTTAACAGTGGTGTACACTCGTTTTCTCCATTTACTAGAGTCATTTGATTTAGCGACTGAAGTGAAATATCGTCGAGTCAGGAAATTGGCAAGTGAGTGTCTTGAAGTAAATAGTCGTTTTGGATCTTACAGAAAGTTTTCAACAAAATTCTGTAATTCAATGAAAGCACGCTACAGTTGACCATTTTTAATGCGTGGCGTTTCCGAAGAACTTGCGACTTAGTACTCCATGGCACCTTCTCAGAAATCGTTGGGTCGACTTTGATTCGTGTATGCCCTTGCAGAGTGCTTTTGTTTCCTCTACTGTACTCATGAACACCAAGTACAAGTACTCTTCAAGTCGAAAGTCATCTGTGGTAAGCGCCGAAGGTGTTTGCCACAGTGGCAATGCATGATGTCTAAAAAGAAGCACAATTACACGTCAACACTTATGATGCCCATCCCCGCAACAACCTTCGTCAGCATTGTTGTGTGGTACCGGAGCCAAAACACCAGCTCAACGCCAGGATCAACTCACTTCTGCAAGTTCTATAGTTCCCCCAACCATGCCATTCCGCTTGACGTTTCTACTTGATGCAGGGGAAGCAAAGGAGCTCATCCCACTGAAAATGCTCTTTGTCGTTCACAATTACTGCTATTCACTCGTGGCTTATCTCCCGGTACGTCTCGAAGTGACCCAAACAGTTCGGTATTTGTTGACAATTTACGTATGCTTTCTTTCCCCAGATCTTCTTTGAAGAGACCAATTTCTCCAAAAGCGAGATTGGTATTCTCCTGGCAATTCCTTGCATTTGCACTGTACTAGGTCCTCCAATGTGGGGAGCAATTGCAGACTCCCTACATCGTCATAAGCAAGTTCTCTTGTTTTGCCACGTTACGTCGGCTCTTCTGATTTTCGCTATTCAATTCGTCAATTCCTTCCCGCTCATGTGCGTTGTCATCTTCGCGGCTTATTGCCAAATGGTACCGACACTCGCACTGCTAGATCTGGCAGCGATGAAGCTCAGTGGAAAATATGGTGGAGATTTCGGCAAACAGAGACTTTATGCTGCCTTTGGCTACGGTGTAGGTGGATACATTTCGGGTATGTTGGCGTCGGCCGTTGGAATTGAGTGGTGTTTCACTATGATGCTTGGTGTCTCGTGTATTACTCTGGTATTGCTGCTTCGATATATCCCTGCCGGATATGGAGGTGACGAAGACGACGAACCTCGCCCAAAGGGAGTTCTCCACACTACAGTGACGCACATTTTCCGTCGGCCAGACGTGATGGTGCTGTTTGCCGTTGCTCTTGTAGCTGGAGTAAATGGCGGATTCATCGACAGCTATCTATTCCTCAATGTGTACGATCTATCGGACGATGGATCTACTATTGTGAGTGTCTTTGTGGCTGTGCAAACATTATCCGAGATCCCGTTCTTCTTCTTAGCCAGCTCAATGGTCGAGAAATTCGGTACTGCAGTATGTATTGCGGTTGTTGCTCTGGCATTTTTCACTCGTGACATGGTCTACACCTACATGGAACAGCCTTGGTATATTGTGCCACTGGAAGTGCTACATGGTGTAACCTTTGGACTGCTACTCGCGACACTGACGACTTATCTCTACGATGCTGCTCCAAAAGGAGCTGCTGGTACAATGATTGGGTTGCTGTCCGCATTTTTACGTGGGATCGGAGCAGGCACTGCGTCACTTGTTGGTGGTGTGATTTACGACGATTACGGAGTCGAAACAGTGTGGAAAGTTGGCGCTTATGGTATCGTCCCAGTGATGCTGGCTCTAACAGGGATTTTCTCCTTTCTAGCTCGCAAGCATCAAGCTTCAACGGTGGAGTTCGATGAAAACCTTATTGATGACGATCTACAAAAGGATGCCGTTTAAGTTACTTCGTAGCATTTACTTGCAATGTACTTTCACCGATGGCTCAAAAGTAGGGCTAGTACAGTTCAACAAAGAAATACAAATGAATTTCATACCTTGGGAATCCATTTTGCCCAAAAGTAGCTTGGTTAACACTGTGTTAATGACAAAGATGTTTCTCTTCGAGAAAATGTGACTCAAAACGAATCGCTGCCTGAGCGTTTTACTTGCCTTAAGATGCAGTACGCGAAACTGAAGGTCAGTTATATTACTCTCCATAATCTGCCGTATCCATGAGTTACAATGACGTCTTTGATGCGTGAGTGAAGTTGCAGTTTTGGATCCCACCATACGAATGCGCTTCACTTCCTTTTCGTGGTAAGCTGTTCTAACGATTGCGTGTTGTGTGTACCTGCACAGCGATCCAACCTTTCTGTCTGTGAAAAATGCACCACGGCTCATTTTGTCATTTGCTGGCACCACAAAGGGGGAAAACACTCAACGAAAATGCGCTGCCGTCCAATGTTCCTACTCGATGCTGGCGAAGCGAGGGAGCTAATTCCACTCAAAATGTTGTTCGTCACTCATTATTACTGCAATTCTCTCTTCGCATATCTATCGGTGCGTTGCTTCTACCATTTGAGTGTGCTTTCTTTGAATCCAAGTTAAGTTAACAAAAATTCATTTGTTCCGTGCAGATTTTCTTCGAAGGCAAGGGTTTCTCCACCAGCAAAATCGGTATTTTACTCGCAATTCCGTGTTTGTGTACGCTTCTCGGGCCTCCAACCTGGGGTGCAGTTGCTGATACCCTTCGTCGCCATAAACAAGTCCACGTATTGTGCCACATCACATCTGCACTTCTCGTATTCGCGATCCAATTTGTGGATTCGTTCCCATTCATGTGTGCGATCGTTTTTCTCGCGTATCTCCAGATGATGCCGACCAATGCACTACTGGATCTCGCAGCCATGAAACTCACGTCTCGTTATGGCGGAGACTTTGGCAAGCAACGACTGTATGGGGCCTTCGGATACGGGGTGGGTGGATACATTTGTGGGATGTTAGCAGGCCAAATTGGGATTGAGTGGTGTTTTACGATGATGTTAGGATTCTCCTGTATCTCCCTATTTGTACTTTTATGCTATATCCCAGCTGGATATGGCGACGACGATGAACATCCTCATCAAAAAGGTCTTCTTTGGACCAGCGCTAAGGTTATTATTCGTCGACCGGATGTTCTCGTATTGTTTCTCGTTGCACTTGGTACTGGTGTCAGTGGAGGATTCATTGATAATTTCCTCTTCTTGAACATTTACGATCTATCAGACAATGGAGCTACTATTGTGAGCATCTTCGTTGCAGTGGAGACTTTGTCTGAGATCCCTATCTTCTTCCTCTCGAACACCATGATTGAACGCTTTGGATCTGCTATTTGTCTGGCGATCGTCGTTCTTGCTCTATTTGTTAGAGCAGTCGTGTACGCGTACATGGAGCAGCCCTGGTATGTTATACCACTTGAGACGCTGCATGGGATCACGTTTGGGTTATTGGCGTCAACATTGACCACATATCTGTATGTTGCTGCTCCGAGAGGAGCTGCTGGTACGATGATTGGACTTCTGTCGGCGTTTCAACGAGGTATTGGGTCTGGCATTGCGTCTCTTGTTGGTGGGTACATCTACGACGGATACGGAGCTCGCACGATGTGGAAAGTGAGTGGCTACGGCATTATTCCTGCGGTTTTTCTCAGCGTCGCAGGGTTCGCGTGGTTTGCACGTCGTCACGCAGCAACTTCAGTACCGATGGAAGAGCATCTAGTTGAGCAACAAGAATCTCCAGTTGAATTGAGCAAATGCTCTCCAGTTCAGTGAAAGCGCGGTTCTTAAGGATAGTCTTCGGTAATAACATTTGAATCACTTTACATATCCTAGATCCCCTATCCTCACACCGTCTTCTTCTCCGGAGAGAGAAAACATAGCATCACGACAGAGATAAATACTTCCAAGCCAGATATTACATGGCGTCACGACTTCAATATTTACAATGTAAACAATGAATAATCGTTTTTCTCCCCGTCTATTGTACTGCATTCAATACTTTGTAAGCGCAAACTACAACCCAGTGGACACCGTTTATCTATTCTATTCAAGCGCATTCCCTCAGGGGAGGTAGAGTGTTTGCTTCAGCCTCACTTCACATTTTTCATTGCAGTCTCCAAGTCTCCAATCAGCTAAAAATACTAAATCATGCGCGTCTCCTACTTCCTGCTCGTCGCTACGGCAACTCTTCTGACTAGCTGCAATGCTGTCGCGACCACCTCGAACAATCGGAATAAGCTGTCCATGACGACTTCGATAGGCGCTGCCATTGCAGCTCGCAACCTTAAGTCCAGCAACGACAAGCGGTTCCTGCGGTCTTACCGCGAGGAGAACGAAGACGACAACGACAACGAAAAAGAAGAAAAAGAAGGAGAAGAAGAAGAGAGAGCCGTCATGACCCCGGCCCAAGTCGCCAAGTGGACTGCGAGGGCGGAATACTGGGTCAAAGCTGGACACTCACCCGATTACATCAGGGACAAACTGACCGGTTTGAATGGCCAAATGAACGCCAAGAATGCGGAGAAGTACAGGCTCTTCGGGGCTGCGTGGGGAAAGGCCTACTCCGGTGACCTCGGTCGTAGAGTGAGAAGGATTGAGATTCTATTTCCCTTTCAATTCCACATTTCAACCACCACCTTCTATGCTGGCGATAATTCTTTCCTGCGATAGCTAATTTCATTGTGCGATTGATTTCACTTGGAAAAACTAAGTAGGGATGCTGGTTATTACACTAATCGGATTTTGATGAAGTGGATAAGGTGGTGTAGCATTTTATCACTAATGTTCATCCACTCTTGAAGAGATCTGACGAAATCATGGACTATATTTTTTTTCAACGTTTATCTGCATTTCACGGAGAAATTTTCACCTTTGCAAAAAAAAGTTTTGATTCTAAACACGTAATTCTTTAATCCGAAAGATACTTGCGCTGTCTTGCCATCCACTCAGGTGAACTGCGACAACAACCACGACCAGCTGTAGATTAGAACCAATGTACTTTACGACGTACCCAGAGCAATGATCACAGGCAATACATGAAAGGCTCGTAAGGAGGGCCCAAACAAAAGGTTATTGGTGACAAATTAGCGAGTGACGTTCGGAAGAGAAAGCAGCAAGAAAAACTCACTTCGGTCGTGTGGCTCAATACTGTACTTCCTAACAAAACCAACGTATTGGACAACATTACAAAAGAAAAACGGGAGTCTCCCACACAAACATTGCTTTGAAAACATTGCAAAAAAGATAAACCTTCTGGAACTTTTTATTAAACCGTTCATGCCAGGTATCGTACCTGGGTTAAGTTGTGATGGAGAAAGAGTACAAGACGTTTCTCATTTTTGGCGGGTCCACTACAGTTCTTTTTTTTCATGCAACGTAGAGACTTCGATCCGATCATACTTTAGTGAACCCAAGCTGAACCCGAGCACTCAAGAAGTGTTAGTTTCCTTTCACATACATTTCCAAGTAATCTACTTTCATACAGTTGTTGTTGAAATCCTTCGACATCTCGACTTTGATCCACCTATCGCTGAAATCTTACCCCTCCTGAACATCAAGTTTGGATTCCTTGTACATAGCTATTTGTTTTAATATCACAAGGTATAGTTCGCAACATATTTTAAACTTGTGTAATAGGACAAGCCTATTGAGGGACGAGTCGTTGGCGGTTAATGGCGTGCGGCGTGATGTGGATGCTGGACGTGCGAGCTAAGGGCTCGATGAGGAAGATCGCCATGCGAACGACGTTGAAGTGCAAGGAATCCACGAAGTGAAGCGATCTTGGAACAACTGCGACTCAGTAGAGCAGCTGGCTCATGGGTCTGCAGGACGCTGGAGCAGCGATGGAAGAGCAAAGCGGACGGCTGCGACGGCTGGACGGAGACTTTCACTTCCAAACTTGCCAAGTGGGGCACAAGCAACGAACAACTTCGACGGACGGAGCGCAAGTGAGACTCTGGACGGCGACTGAGAGACCACAGCTGAAGCTTTGGGCGGTGCTAGACGGGTGAGTGACTGACGACGGGCCACCGGGAACGGGTCATTAGTCAAGTATCCTCGACGTTTAGGACGGGATCCAAGGGCAGTTGTCGGTGTTGGCAATTGGTTGGACGGACGAGTGGTTGAGACGAAGAGTAGAGAACGAAGTGGGTTCTTTATCTTTGCATTGATTGTGTTAAATACAAATAGGGACGGAGACGTTCCGGCGCAGGTGAGCTGGGCCCGACGAGTGTTGTTGACGTTGAAGTTGTGCACGATATACAAGAACCCGGCGAGACCACACAGCGCAGTACTGGACGCCACTTGATCTGCAAGACAGTGAAGCAGATTAAGACCTTGGTATCGTCACATGGTGGTCATATAGGGGCTACAGCAATTATCGAAAAAGCGTGAGTTGCGAAAACGACGGAAAGAAACAAGTACAATGAGCACATGCACCGCGACAGTGACGGCATCTACGAAAGCAGCGAGAACGACGCGCAGTAAGAAGCCAAATCCACGGGATGTCGAAGAAAAAGCGGAAGACAACGACACAGGTGACGATGTGGAGGCACCGAGTAGGGGGGCAGAGTTGGAAGTGGTCAGAGAAGCAAAGGAACGGACGCGAAACAGAGCCGTAGAATCCTTTAGCGACGCAGCTACTGAATCATTAGAAGCACAGACTAATGAAGGCCTTACCGATGCTGAGCTGGAAACGTTTGCGAAGATGGTCCAACGATTGGAAACAGCACTATCCCGTAGCAACGCAGTGAACGGAGATTCAATGCCGGGTGGAATGCGAGAGCTAGCTGAAGGCTTGCAGAAATTGACGACGCAGGTGGCGAATCGGTTCCCTGACGAGAATGACGATGCAGCTGAGAGACCTCAGGCGGAGCAGCAGTTTGTGGAGCCAGCAGAACCGATGGAAGTCGAGGAAAATGCAGCACAAATACTTGAAGTACCTATAGAGCCCCAGCGATACGAGGAACAAGATGCCCGGGAACACGATCAGCAACACATAGAACCACGAGGTGTACGACAACGTGTATGTGAACCTTGGCGGGATGAATGTCGGTGTGGGGATGTAGACGGCCAACACTCACAAAGTCGACCACGAGAACGGGTGGCGCATCGAAATGAATATCGACGTCGTGAGGACAGCGGTCGGGGATCACGAAGTCAACGTCGAGAGCGTGGAAACGGATGCAGACGATCACCGGCTGACCGACACGAGCGGAGAGAACCACGGCGACAACGATCACGATCACCACCTCGACGATTAGCACGTGGAGGCCCACCACCAGATGACAACGATAGCTCTGACAATAGCGACAGTGATAGCGATCATGGACGACCGCATGGCAATGACATTGACGGCTCGGACGACAACTCTGAAGGGGAATCCAGCAGCGACTCCAGCAACCACTCTGATGACGATCGCCGGCGACACCCGAAACTACGACAACGGGGACGTCGACATGAACACCAGGAACGACCCAGGGCGCGAGAGCGACGTGGCCGACATGATCGGAATAAGAGACGAGCACACAGACGATCTGAAGAACGAGGTGGTCGACACAAACGACGAGCGAAGAACATTAAAGATTTGGAGTTGCCAAGCTTTACACCGACACCAAGAGCTTCCGTGTCCACGTGGGTGGATCGCATTGATTTAGCACTGAAAGGAGCTCGGGAATCAGGGCGTGGCGAGTGGTCTGATCGTTCGTTGTATTTCATACTTGGTAATAAGCTGATGGAGAGTGCAGCACGTTGGTGGGTTAATATGGATCGGAGATTGCACAGGAAAGATCGTACCTGGACGAAGCTGAAAGTGGCGCTACTGAGACGTTATGGACCACGAGTTGACAAGTCGGCAGCAGAAGCGAGAGTGAACGCCCGATACAGGTTTAAGGATGAGCCTTATGCCGATTTCGCTGCTGGTTTACGAGAAGCTGCGGACAGAAATGAAGTCAGTGAACGTGTGTTCCTTGCCCAATTCTATCGATGCATTGACAGAACATTACGCCAGTTGGTGAAGCAACCACCGAGACCTGTGACGTTGGAAGAAGCAGTGGAGAAAGCGATTGAGATTGATGACCCGATGGACTACGCCGTACCGACAATGTTGGGAGTGAATCAGCCGGCACATCCAGATCCAGCAGTATCGACGATTGCCACTGAAGAGAAACGAATGGTGATTATTCCAGGCGTGGGCACGTTGACGATCCCCATTGAGAAACCGGTTGAGACTGTGGACGAGAATGCAGTGATGAAACAAGTGTCAGACGCAATGGCGGTGTGCAACAATCAACAAGGAGTTTACAACGTACCTGCTGGAGTGTACGAGTTTCCACCTGGAAAATCTTGGAATGGCAGATACTGGGCAGTGAAACAGAAGCCTGAGAAAAAGAAAGCGAAGCCGAAATTCAAACCGGATGCCACCAAGCCGAGGACGAGAAAGCTAGAGAAGCGAGCGATGGTCGACTCTAGCTCAGAAGAAGAAAAGGAAGTAGTTCCCAAGCGACCGAAGACAACTATGACAACGGCGGCGGTAAAACGCGCAGCAGCCGATGAAAGTCACTATGGCACGACCAGAATTGTGGAAGTACGACACCAGACGGCTGGAGAACGAGAACGGCAACCACCTGGACCATGTTTTCACTGCGGACAGGAAGGACATTGGTCATCACAGTGCACATATGAACCTAGATGCTTTGCGTGTCGGAAACGTGGACACTTTGCGAGAGACTGTACCGACGAAGAAGCCAAGAAGCGCAACGATGAGTACCTGCGGAAGCGAGCTGAGGCACTGCAGAAGCCAGCGGGAAACGAAAGCCGGGCGTAGTACGGGGAATACGACGTCCGAATGTGCATGTGACTCCCCGACGGATTGCGAACGGAGACCGATGCAACGTTGATGGAAAACCGGCGTCAGAGCGACCTACGATGATGACGGAACTCCAGACACAAGCGATGGCTCGAGTGAACGCAGTAATTGCTGGAATGAAACGGAACGAAGAAGAACGTGATGATGAACGAGCGGCAATCTACGTGGCAACTGTGCGACCTGGCATGGCAACAGCGAAGCACACGATAACCGAAGTGGATGAAGTTACACTGGAGACGACGAATGATCAGTCAAAGAACAACAATAAGGCCGTGATCCTGCGAGAAACGAACGAACCGAGTCAACGGACCGGTGAATCGGCAACGAAGAAATCTACGAGTGATGAAAGTGACTGTGCCCACGACGAACAAGCGCAGCCGAACAACGCTCAATATGACGGCAACATCAAACAGGTTGAGCCTGCAAGCGTACCAGTGGACGGTCCTGAGTGTGCTGTGGCGCTTGATGACAATACGACCGCACAAACGGCAACAACGGAGCCACAGGAGAACGGAACGCTTGAAACTGGAGAAGGCGTAAAGATCCCTGCACCTGACTCTGACGAGAAGACGGCAGCACGACGACGACTGACTGCCCAGCGACGATTGATGCGGCGTGCAGCACGAAAAGACGCCCGACAGCGACGACAGGCGAAGATACGAGCCGAACGAGGATTGGCAGAGCAAGCAAAGACCGAACAGACTCGCATTGACCTTGAAGTGCGGTTGAGCCGAATCAAAGGAGCGGTTGATGGTCTGCAAGCATTGAGCAAGCGGCGAGAGCGACGTAAAGTTGAACCGGAAGCAAATGAAGGTGAAGATCGTTCGAAACCAGTGCCAGTGAAGTTGGTGAAGCATATACGAGAAGATGCTGAACGATCGTCTACAAGTGATAATGGTAACGAGACAACGGTGAGCTCTGAAGACGGTTTACCTACGGCGAAGGTGTTAGTGAACAATATTTGGCACGGAATCAAACTGGACAGTTGTGCGCGCTACACAATTGCTGGAACTGACTGGATGAAACATGGTGATCGAATGGAAGGAGACGCGCCTATCGACTATGTTGAGGGAATAGGTGGCTTCTTGTTGGACGTGGTTGGCATGTGGAGGTTCCAGTTCAAGACTGTGTTTGGTGAGACAGTATATGCGGACGCATGCATTGTGGATGGCTGTACGAGTGACTTTCTGTTGGGCGTTGACTTTCTACGACAACACGGCGCTACCATGGACTTTGAACGGAACGAGTTGAGCTATCGAGACGATGATCGAAAGGTGATCATACCGTTTCACACTACGGAGGGAGCTAAGAACGAAGCGAACGGTGCTCGAGTTGCAGCAGTGAGGATGACTAAACGGACGCAATTGCAGGGCAGTACAGTGACTTCGGTGGAAGTAGCTGTAGCAGCTCCTGATGGTGAAGTTGGCATATTTGTACCGAGTAGACGAACGGGTGCTGTGATGTTGAGCGCCACGGTGACGACGGTGCGGAACGGCAAAGCGTGGGTGCCAATGGTGAACTCAGCGAACGGAAGAGTGAAGCTACCATCGAAGAAAGATCTCGGCACATGGATACCTCTGGATGAAGACGTTGAGATACTAGAGATGAATGGTGCGTTGCAGCGAGATCGACTAAAGCAGTGGATGAACGAGATTGGTGACGGTAAGCCGCTGGACAACGAGAGTGAAGTGGTGACTGGAGTGCAGGACGCAGAGAGTCGAGAGCTGATCTTGAAGCTATTGCGAGCTTATCCTGAGCTATTGACGAACAAAGATGACTGTCCCCCTGCAACAGCACTACCTGTTGAGCATCATATTGATACCGGTGACGCGGCACCGATCATGATGAAGAGAAGACGTCAAGCTCAAACGGAAGATGCCATTATTGAAGAAAATGTGAAGAAGATGTTAGCTGCGGGCGTGATCGAAGAAGGCAACGGAGCGTGGGGGTTTCCTGTGGTCCTAGTACGAAAAAAGGATGGCGAAATACGGTTCTGTGTAGACTACAGAGCACTGAACAAGATCACTCGGAAAGATGTATATCCGCTACCACGAATCGATGAAACCTTGGAATCTTTGGGTGGTTCACTGTTGTTCACTACTCTTGATTTGAAAGCGGGTTATTGGCAAATTCTGATGGCGCTAGATGACAAAGCGAAGACGGCCTTTACTACGAAGCAAGGATTGTACCAGTTCACGAGAATGCCATTCGGACTGATGAACGCACCATCGACATTTCAACGCATGATGAACAGTGTATTACGTGGATTAACCTGGACTACGTGCTTAGTCTACCTAGACGACATAGTGATCTACACTAGAGGTGGAATCGAACGACACATTTTGGAGTTGGCGTGTGTGCTGGAACGGTTGTCCAGTGCTGGTCTGACATTGAAGCTGAAGAAATGCGTGTTCGCAACGGAGACAATGGAGTATCTCGGGCATGAACTTAGTAAGGAAGGTGTGCGGCCACTGGATCGACTGGTGAACGCTGTACGTGAATTCCCGAAGCCGACGGACGCTACGGAAGTGAAGCGGTTTGTGCACTTGGCTGGATACTACCGAAAATTCGTGAAGGGGTTCGGATCAATGATGGAGCCACTAACGAAGCTGTTGAGGAAGAATGTGCATTGGGATTGGGGGCCAGCGCAAGACGCTGCATTCGACGAGGTGAAACGAGTGCTCACTACGAAACCGGTGTTACGCTACCCTGACTTCCGACTTCCTTTTCGACTATTTACTGATGCGAGTACGATAGGCTTGGGTGCGAGTCTAATGCAGGATGATGGTGATGGTTGGAGGCCTGTGGCGTACGCGAGCAAAGTTAACAACGAAGCTGAAACCAAGTACGGTATAACGGAGTTAGAATGTCTGGCAGTGGTGTGGGCGATAAAATTGTTTCGACCTTACCTGTATGGACGGAGATTCGTGATAGTCACTGATCACGCTGCATTGAAGTGGTTGATGACGAGCACAAATTTGACTGGCAAATTGCACCGTTGGGCGTTGACGCTGCAGGAGTACGACTTTGACGTGGAATACAGACCTGGGAACACAAACGTGGTTGCTGATGCGCTTTCGAGAGCACCATTGGTGTATGCGGTGAGAGCAGCGACTGGCCGAAGACGAAAGAAAAGAAGAAGGACCCCGAGGTTGAGTGTTGTGTCTATTACGGCTACGGCTGGCGGAACTGTGGCGGATGACGGCGAGGACCATGGTGACACGCCACGAGGACGAGACTCAGAAAGGAACTTGGGCGATGGTGATCCTGTCGACGAACGAGCGCCTACCATACTAGCGGAAGAACGAGCTGCAATGCATGGCGAGAACGATGTCAATGGTGCACAGCAAACGACACTTAGTAATTATTGTAACGTACGAGACGCTGTACACGAGGAACTTGGTGGAGTCGATGGTTCGAATCTGGAGAAGGCGTGCAGAGCGACGGAGGTGCAAGCGAGTGCGACGACATGTGCGCCTGTTGCTAAGCGGAATACAAGTGCAGTACGACAACCTAATTCTACGAGTCGTGATCGACGGACGGCTAGTGGACGACACAAAACGAATACGATGGGCGCTAGACGGCGAGACACTACTACGGCAAAGACACTGACGAAGAAGAGACCTTTGCCACGAGGTGAAGCGCTAAAACGAACGCCAAGTGAGTCGCTGGAGGTGCAGTTGGCGTACGATGACAATACCGATGACGACGCCGATTACGAGCCTGAACGACGAACCATGAGTGCAGTGAACAAGCAGAAACCCGCGAACGAAATAAACAACCTCAGACAACCAGCGGAACAGACGCGAAACACGGAGGAACGAGCTGTGGACGGCCACGAGCTGATAAGAGGACCGAACGACGCGCAGCACCGAGTATCGATGTCACAGAGCCAGCGACACCAGCTTTCCGAACGCAGTGCGAAAGAACGACGGCAGCGAAGAGAACATGGCGACACGTTGCAACTGACAGACGACGAGATCATGGATGCGCAAATGAAGAGCAAAATGGTGCAAAAATTGATCAAGGAGGGCGAGTACAGGAACATGTATGTCACGACGAGCTACGGGTTGGCTGTGATTGAAACTCCGGACGGAATGCGTGTGATTTTACCACCCGCACTGTGGGCGTTGGCGTTTAAAGAGTGCCATGATTCGATTTGGGCTGGACATCTACGAACGACACATACACAAGCGCGAGTTTCACAGATTTATTGGTGGCCGAACCTAGCGAGAGAAGTACGACGTTGGGTGCGTGGATGCCAAGATTGTGGAAGTCGTAAAGCGAGACCGCGTGATGTGATACCGCCACTAAGAAGTTTGAGGGGTGGAAATGTTGGAGATCGTTGGGCGTTAGATGTGGCGGGACCGCTACCTGTTGGAGATAACGGACAACGATATGTGATCGCAGCATTAGAGTACGTGACGCGATACGCAGTGGCAACTACGGTGGAGACGCACGAAGCTAAGAATGTGGCAGCTTTCCTAATGAAGAACATCGTGTTGAAGTTCGGACCGTTTCGTGAATTGCTGACGGATGGAGCACCGGAGTTAACTGGCAAAGTGATCGACGAGTTGATGTACTTGTTACAGGCACAACAGAAGAATCCTGTACCATATCGACCACAAATGATCGGATTAGTTGAACGATTCCATCGTACGTGGAAAGACTGTGTAGCAATATACATGAGCGACGAGAAGCAGTGTGATTGGGACAATTGGGTGGACTTCGCAGTGTATTCCTACAATTCAGGGAAACATTCGACAGTTGCACTATCTCCTAATGAACTCATGATGGGACGTAAGCTACGGACGCCGAACGAGTTACTTCGAGCTACGCATGTGACCGAAGCTGGAGAATTGACTGAGTACCATCAAAAACTAGTGGCGACACTAAAGGACAGTGTTGAATGTGCGGAAGAAGCTCGAGAACGAGAACAGAAGCGACAAGCAAAATACTACAATCAAAGAACGAGAAAACGGCAGACCTTTGTTAGTGGTGACAAAGTCTGGATGTATCGACCTCCACGAGGAGCTAAGGCTTCGAAGCTTGTGCATAATTGGATTGGACCGTTGAGGGTGTTGGAACCGGCGGGTTTCGATAATTTCTTGCTGCAAAGAGAAGATCAGTACGACGTGGGCGAGCTGATAATAGCACATGTGTCATTTTTGGTGGCATATCACTACCCTGTGGAATATTTGCAGAAAGCAGCGGACGACATCTTGGACGAGCTGGTTGATGAAGGCACGGTCGAACGGACGTCAGATGAAGAAACGACAGGAGAAATTGTGGGAGCAGCGACGGCTCCAGTTAACGCAGCAACGGCGAGAAGACCTGCAAAACGAATACAACGAGCAACTCCGAGTGAGAACGAATGTGAACAGCAATGTAGATCGATGGTGGAATTGCGACGTAGAAGACGGAGAAATGCTGCAGGTCAATACGTCTTGGAGGTGGAATTGCAACCACTACGCGACGCAAGAGAGCGACGCACGAACGAACCCGACGATGCCGACGATGCCGACGATGGACGAATGTGGGTATCACTGCGAGAGTATGAGCAGCTCTTTCAGGCCGGCAGAGTCGTGGAAGACTCTGAGGTTGGAGAAGGCGTGTAATAGGACAAGCCTATTGAGGGACGAGTCGTTGGCGGTTAATGGCGTGCGGCGTGATGTGGATGCTGGACGTGCGAGCCAAGGGCTCGATGAGGAAGATCGCCATGCGAACGACGTTGAAGTGCAAGGAATCCACGAAGTGAAGCGATCTTGGAACAACTGCGACTCAGTAGAGCAGCTGGCTCATGGGTCTGCAGGACGCTGGAGCAGCGATGGAAGAGCAAAGCGGACGGCTGCGACGGCTGGACGGAGACTTTCACTTCCAAACTTGCCAAGTGGGGCACAAGCAACGAACAACTTCGACGGACGGAGCGCAAGTGAGACTCTGGACGGCGACTGAGAGACCACAGCTGAAGCTTTGGGCGGTGCTAGACGGGTGAGTGACTGACGACGGGCCACCGGGAACGGGTCATTAGTCAAGTATCCTCGACGTTTAGGACGGGATCCAAGGGCAGTTGTCGGTGTTGGCAATTGGTTGGACGGACGAGTGGTTGAGACGAAGAGTAGAGAACGAAGTGGGTTCTTTATCTTTGCATTGATTGTGTTAAATACAAATAGGGACGGAGACGTTCCGGCGCAGGGAAGTAGCGCTACCTTTCCCCTTATAGAGCAGTACCGTAAGCGTGTCTTGTACTCGGCTAGAAGCACATCTTCTCCAACATACGACTGATACCGCTATAATGCACAACGAACCCACTGTTATCGATGAACAACCCGGCATTTCTGAACACCAGTACAAGTTGGCACAACCAACATTACCTGTAGCCATTTCGAAGGAGCACATGAAGATATTAGTACAAAATAGTTTCGCCGCTGAATTTTATAATGTTAGAGTAAAAAGAGACGCAATGGGAAAGAAGAGCACCGCTCAGACCGCTGTCGCTGAAGCTATTGCACTGAGACTGTTTCCGCCAGATATTAAGTGCCCAGAAATGGGTTCAAGTTACCTGCTGTCGGAGTGGTTTGGTTTCCCAACCATAACGTGGGTTCCTGAGTGCCTGGAAGCAACTAGAAAGCCGAAGTGTGTCGTGCAGGGGTGTTGTTGTGTGCCAAAGGTAAGGCAGTACAAGCAACGAGTCGTCGAGGATATTAGCCATCGAACGGTCCTGTATTATGCTCGTTATCAGTGCACCGGGTCGCAACGAAGTCATTTTCGACAATAAGTGATGCGTATTTATCGGACTCGAAACTATTTCTACTTAATTTTCCGTATTTACTGACGTTCAAGACAGGTATTTCCTCAGATATGTTCGACATTGTGTATGATAGCATGTTATCAACCATAGGAATCGCGGGTGCAGCGGCAAACATCGAGCGTAGGCGTCAAAAGCGATACTATAAAATTTGTCGCGAGCAGGAGTGATAGTCGAGGCGCTCAAGACGAAAGATGCACGTTACGCACCACCACTTCCTCCCAATAAAGAGCAGTACATGAAAGAGCATTCGTTTTTGGACTCGGAAGTGTTAAAAGAGCTGTGGTTAACTCACACTGACATATTATCCCGTGTGTATGCTGCTTAAATGACAGATACGAAGTGCGAACGTGTTTTCCGGATGGATCACTCACAGAAATTCTGTAGCAAGATCAAAATATTTGGTCCTAAGGGAAGCAAAGAGGATTCGACAGAAATCCGGCTACTGCTGCTTGTTCAGAATGAGGTAGGACAAACATTGGGGAGGAGTCTAACCAAATCTGAAAACCACGAGGAGACAGAATCACTTTTACAGAGTATGAAAGCAAAAATGAGTAGTGGAACCGATGGGCCACGGATACGCGTGTGTGATAACGCTAACGCGTGCCTAAACCTTATCGAAAGGGTATTCGGAGACGCAGTGGAAATTAAACAAGACCCATTTCACGTGAAAGCAAGATTTACCGAGAAAATCAGAGATAGTGCAACAAAACGATGGCTTTCCAAAGAACTATCAGCGGCAATTTACGGCGTTGAACGCAATTTACGTCCTCCTCTGGTGTGTGAAGCACGTCTTAAGTCCGTACTAGAAGGGCTTGACTCATCCAGCATTTCCGTAAAACATTTGAATGGGAGGGCTGCGTGGCTAGCAATTTGATGCAGATTCGCCGTGGAGATCTGTTTGTTGACGAGAATAACTACACGGATGCTGGTGGTGACGTTCGTGTCGTTTACACAATTCAGCTCGAAGCCATTCATTCAAAACTGCGAAAGTTACTTGATCGAGTTGTCTCTGTAGACGTTGGTTTGCGAATACTGGATATCTTCATATTACAGGTTTGTTCTGTACACTAGCTATTTAGTCTTTACGAAAGTTACTGATTTCAACCATGAAGCATAACCTGAACGTAGGAGCAAAGTACCACCGAAGTCCAGTGTTCTACGGGTCGGATTTTCGACGTTTGTGCCAGACTGCAGTTATGTGTCGTGGGCAACTTCCAGAATCTCCACAGCTCGAGTACATGTCAAAACTATTAGCCATAGATCCTCTCCAACTCGCGCCCGCCGAAAAATATAGGGCTACAGATGTCAGAATGGAGAAACATCGTCCGTGGGTGCAGCTCTTTGCGATGATTCGACTTCGAACAAGTGGTGTAGAGGCACAAATGTTTTCGCGCCATGAGGCCTCAGCAGACATCCGTGCCCTATTGTCTAACGCTTCACCAAACTTAATCATTTCCATCGTAAGAATGTCGTGAGTTTACTTCACCTAGAACCAGAATATGAAACATCAAGCGAGTTCTCCGGTCATGAATTTTCGCTTCTAAAAGAGCTCCGTGCAGAACAATTTGCTGCGAAGAGGCCCTGGTCTAACAGCGAGGCTGTCACAACTATTTTGATTTCTGGGAACAATGCGTTGAAGCACTACGGACAATTTTTAGCGAGCAGGATTTTTCTGAGGTGATGACTTCTTGAGTGCCTCACAGCGTCTTAACAACGATTCTTTCGAGAAAGCGCGAACTCCATTGCAAATACAACTGGCAAAATCGTACACTTTTCGAAACTCCTTGCGTGTTTGTACTATCGAGTTCGATTCCCGAAGTAAAGTAACAAGATCCCGCTGCAAATCTTGCTCACGTTCTGATGGTCTACCAGTACTTTCACTCTGCAAACGAAACTGAAACATTTGTTTCGTCAAAGGTTCATTCTGCTTTGTTGGTAGATAAGCCTCTGACCACATTGCGTTGATCTTTAACTTTAGCGTTCGGTAGCTGTGTCGGCGTAGATTGATCTTGGAGTTCGTGATCGAGGCCACCACAAAATTATACATGTTTGTCGTGACCAGTACACATTGATACCAAATTCTGTCGTTCTGATGCTGCTCTGCTACCACTTGACGTAACAGGTCTTGTTCTTCAAATGAAAAACCAGCAGCAGCTTCGCAGTCGGATTTTTCCATCCTCATTACTGCATAAAGTCACTTGGATGAACCTTGCCCGTTTGAAGTGCTGTTGCATTTTTAAAAAGCAGCTCTTTTATCGATTTAAGATGCTGATGCGACATATTAATTTCCAAAGCCGAAGATTCAATGGTTACTCCGTGAAAGATACCTTGCCATGACCCAAAGGCAAAATCACGTTGAGTGGATGATCGGTATTGAGGAGAGGGAAGTTTTGTCGACACGAGATTGGTAAGGAATTCTTGCTCTGCTGTGCCAGCTACTAGCCCATTTTCAAACAACTTGTATACCGTAGCAGCCCGACAAGCCGCTATCAAGTCAACATTCGCGATGTACAGGTTCCTCCCGAATTGCGCACCAACATCCAAAAATTGTGTTGTACAATAAACACATCCAAAATACGCAAGCCAAGCTCAACTCGTACTTCTCGAGCAAGCAACTTTTTCAAGGTAGAATGAAATCCCTCCAGCTGGCTCGTCGATACAATACGAATGGGAGGGCCACCCCTTCGTGGTAATTGTTATCCGCGACATACAAATCGCCCCGTTGGATCTGAGGGATGTTGCAGTCAATGCAGTTTTCCTACTTACTAATTTCACAAGTAATCTCGCTCATCGGAATATTAGCAAGTACAGCTCTCACATTGGCTTCCATATCAACAGGTTGCCTCAGCTCCCTACCACATCATAAAAAGCAATTGACAAGTCCTTGCGAAGTTTTTCCCAACCGTTTTCTACTTCACCTTATCAGTAAACCGCTGTATTACGTGAAATGGACCTTGCTTGACAGCAACAGAGTCTCCATACACATCACCAACGAAATTGCGAACGGCAGTCGCGTTGTCGGAAACAAGAAAACAGTCTCCACTCGGTTCAAACTGATTTTTTACTTCGGAAAGTAGCTGCATTGTTTCTTCCTTGTTTTCTGAGCTTGTGAGACGCCAACCGACAACTTGACCGATCATATTCTGTAGTAAGAGCAACATCTTAGCATCCGCCAAATTTTCGCGCTGGCCATGGCCTTCCCAGTGTTTTAGCCGCTTGCAGAACTTGACAGAATGATCTATTCGCATGACCTTTTTCACTACTGCCTTGTGCATCACTAATTCGCAAAGGGAGTTTTAAAGCGCTGTATCTGCTATCCAAGCAGCCGTCAGCGACGCATGCGAGACGACTTCGTTTCGCGACAGGTAAACCTCTGCTGTAGGCGACGTCGGAGCCAAATACTGGCGTTTTTCATCATGATTCTGTTTTACACCGTAGACAAACTTTGCGAGCAGGTCGTAGTAGCGGTTCCTTCTGCGTCTCTCCAAATGATTTAGAGCACTTGAAAGTCCATTCGGTGACAAAATACCCTCATGGATATGCTCCATTAATCGGTTCGTGAAGCCCATCTTTTTACGATGAACGGTAGGGGAACAACTAGATCCGCGTTGTGATGGATAAAAGCTGAACTCAGGGTCGAAAACGTTGTTGGTTTACTCTGGTGATTACCAGTACACTGGTACTTCATATACAACATGTTGTACTTGCACTCGACGTCCTCAATGACACACTACATCCGTTCCTTCACACTTGGCTGGCAATTACAGCCTTCCACTACACAAAATGGCTTCTTCGAACGTCTTGTAGCTTCAGGAACCCACACTAAAACCGGGCGCGAGAACAGTGACAGCAAATTCGAGTTCGTGAACTGTATTTCAGGATACGTCAGTTGGGGGGGGAAATGCGCGCGAATCCATTGCAAGTTGAAGCAATCTCCTCTTTTCAAAAGAGTGAAATGCTGTCTGGATCATTCCCTAAACCAACCTCAGCCGCTTCATTGCTTGTCTCCATCATCTTTTCAAATGGAGCGACTTTGTTTCTAGGATGGAGTTACCGGAGATAAATTCGGATTTACCGGAGATGCCATACGAAGTTATCGCAGTCCACCATGACGGTGCGTTCTACGAGTTATATCACCCGAAAGAGTTGGGCATTCATCCGGTCTTTCACACAATGGTACTAAAGAAATTCCAGAAAGACAAGTCCAAGACTCAACGTGACAGCAAAATTCGTGCAGTTCGACTCAAAGATGGCACCGAAGGACACCTAATTGAAACAATTCTGGATCATCGCATCAACAAAGAGGTGAGGGAGACCTATAAGTGCAAGTGGGTGGGTCGTAGTGACGATATTACCTGGGAACCTACGGAAAATTTGCTTTCTGTCCCGGGTCGTATTTGAGAATACCACCGGCGGACCAACAGGATCTTCGGAACGATTGCGGACCAGAAACAATCATGGGGATAACCAAATTCGACTAATCCAATATTTCTACACAAGGGGGAAATCTGCTTCAACGGAGGTCGTATCACGGATCTGAACTGGTCCGTGAAAAACACAGAAACCGGAACGATCTAGATCCCGAAACTACTTGTGGATATCTGTAAACCACACGACTAGCCGAGACGATCCAATCTCAACCACATGGAAGTAGATGAATTGATCTTGTGTTCAAAGGATCCTAGTACTGCTATTGTATTTCATCACTAATATTCAGTCTTGAAGAAATCTGAATGCACCGACAAAATAGTTAAGTGGGATTTTTTATCAACTACTTCGATGACTTTAGACTTAGCTGAAGAGTGTTGATTCTAAACGTGCGATTCTTTCATCCAAAAGATACTCCCGCTGTCTTGCCATCCACTCAGGTGATCTGTGACAACAACCACACTTAGCTGTAGATTAGAACCAACGTACTTTACGACGTACCCAGAGCAGTGATCACTAAGGCAATCCATGAAAGGCTGGCTTGCGCGTAAGGAGGACCCAAACAAAAGATTCTAGGTAACATATTAGCGAGTGACGTAGTGAAGCTGAAGCAATAAGAAAAAACTCACTTCGGTTGTGTGGTTCAATACTGTACAAAGAGATGGACCAGCCACTGCTTCAATGTCATCACTAGGAACACCCAACGGTTGAACCCTGCACACGAAAAAAAATCAACTATTGTCTCCAAAAAAGAATATCCTAAGAGCTTTCAACGTACGCATAAACAGCTATAGAGGGAAGCGACTGTCGCTCGAACCGAAGACTGGCAAAACAACCCACATCCAAAGTATCAGCTCTATACCATCTAAGTCCTAACAGAATCAACGCACCGGACAAAATTACAAGGGAAAAATGGTAGTCTCACACACACCTCCCGGTTATGCGGCAGGTTCTCCAACCTCTTCACTAAACAACATATCCCTCGTCAGACCAGCAACCACGGTAGTTCACCATACCATATCATACCAAGCATACCATGAACGTAAGATCTTGGTCGGTTCTCCACCGCCACACTAACACTCACAGCACAGGCGTTCTACCACACCAATTCAATCATCACAATTTCAATAAACAACAACTACGAATCCACTTTCCCACCTTATTCAGGATCCGGATTTTCGACAACAACGTTTTCGTTTCTCTACGAAAAGAAATACCAGAACCCATAAGTCATTACCACCCTCTATCAGTTGCAACTCCGACTATTACATACAACGCCAACACCAACGCTTCCTTAGGTCGAACGTAACTCTGCCAGCACGAAAGTGTCGAGTACTGTAGCAGGTGGTTCGTGGACCCCGTTCCAGCCGCACCCGTAGCCGACCGAACTTGAAATCCAATGGCCTTAACACCTTCATTCCTCCCTTTTTCGTCTTGCTGCGGTTGGTGCGTTCGTCGCTTCCTGCCGGTCATTGACGTGTTCGACTCCATTTTCCCGCTTTGAATAACCGTTTCAAACGTTTGAAACGTATAACTGAAATTGAAGTTAAAAATGATGTAGTCCACATGAAAAATACAATTTAGCAGTTATTAACTCTTTTTTTTTTTCATTATTCAAGTCGAAGCCCCTTTAGACCATGTCGTTTGCTGCCTTCCCGGAGCCAGAGGACGTCCAGCTGGACACACAGCTCTACACTATGATAGAACTAGAAGGCAGTCGCTATCGTGCTTTCTTTGCCAAACTCTGTGGGGGTGAGGGTCATTCAATCTCCCGGGACGCCGCTCTCGAGTTTTTCCGCAAATCCAGTCTTAGTGAGGAACAGGTGCAGGAACTCTACAGTCGCTTGAAGGACCTGCAGCTACTACGAGACCGTGACAATATGAACGAGCTGGAGTTCATTATGGGGATGCACTTTATTGTCTGCATCACGAAGCGAAACCTGGTCAAAATCCCACCCAAGTTCCCCACCTACTTGTTCCCTACGCTGGACTTAACACCTGAAAGACAGCAGAGTTTCAGCTTCCCAAACCCTGGAGAGCAGTCCAATACGACATTGGTATCTACACGTAATGAGGCTCCTGTCTCGTTCACTGTCACGTCGGGGGTGTCTTTGGTGAACGCCAAATCCCTCTCAGAGTTGGTGAACAGTGAAATTCGCAGTAAGCAGCACGAAGTGGAAGTGCTGTCAAGAGTGGATCAATCTGAAACTAGAGCACTGCAGAGCTTGCATGCCTGCGTGGAACGTATTGCGGATCAGGTGGACGGTTTGGGATTCCCAGTACCAAGTTCGACGAGGTCTCTGGATGCACTGGACGACTTGAAGAATTTACTGCAGAAGCATGTTCATGTTGCTAAACAGGAGATCCAGACCATGCAGATTGACGCGCAGATGAGGAGCGTCGCGTCGGAAGTGGCACAGGATGAAGGACCCCGTGAAGATCTACTCAAGGTGTCGAGTAACTTGACGCAGGAGCTGATAGCTCTGCAGCATCACACTGCACAACTGATGGCCAAGAAGGAAGATGTGGTGCGACGCCTTGTAGCTGTGAAGTCAGGTGGATCAGCTGCAGGAAGCATCATTAACCAGTCAAGTGGCGGGTTTTCGGAGTCGAAGAACCCTGCATTTGCGCTGTCTAAAGGTGCGTTGACTGTTGGAGAGCTGGGTACGGCTTCTGCGTCGACGACTCCTCCGAAGAATGCAGAGCCGTCGCTGATGCAGTCCCACAACAGCGCTTCTAGCGGTGGGTGGGGCACCTTTGGCGCTGCTACAGCGCAAGACCCACCACCACCACAGCCGTTCGGAGCGCAGATTGAGAATGCCCCAGCTTCGAATGACCCCTTTGCCTTTGGATCAGCTCCAGTCACTTCAGCTGGAGGTGCAACTGAAGCGAAGAAGTCGGAGTCCGCCGAAAATGAGTTTGCATGGGGCTCTTTTCAATAAATCTCTGGCTATTGCCAGTAGCGATTTTCTCTCATGGTGCTTGTTTGTTGACAATTGGTGTGATGCTGGAAAGCTTTGGGAACGTGTCCAGTGAACTGATTCTCAACGAAGCAATAACTGTGCCTAGACTCTCATCGACTTGACGGTTCTTTTCAAGCCTACCCGAGAGAGGGTTGCTCTGCAATTTTAAACGAATCGCTCTATCCATGTGACTGACGAAGCATATTTAGTGAGACGGGGGCTGTAGCTCTGAAAGTCTCCGCTTTCGAAGCATGCGGCACCTTTACTCGAATCGACTTTCAAAAGGTTTTAGCTGCAACAACAACCAGCACAGAAGGATCCATTGGGGCTGAAGCAGACACTTCCAGACAGGAGATTGGATTTTCCAGGTGTCTGCGTCTGTTTCATATTCTAGCAACACTACGCAATACTCTTCGTCGACTTCTTCATCGATCACATCTACGACGGCAAGCGCAGTCAGTTTCAGTTACGCCACCTCAACGGAGGCTAGCTATATGCACTCCAGTCAGTCCACATCCAGAGAGACAACCGACTATTCCTCCCCCACTTCCAGCGATGCAACGGAATCCATGATCAACCACAGCCAGCATCAGTGATGTCAGTTCAACTGCTGCTAGTTCCGCGTATACTGCGTCTAGTACAGCCTCTAGCACTGCGAGTACGACGGCTTCTAGCAGCACCAACTCGACGGCTGCCGCCTGTACCCTGTCGGGTACTTTCTCGAAGGGTACGGATGTGTCTTCTTGTAGTAGCATTGTCATCAGTGACTTGACTGTGCCCAAGGGAGTTTCTATTGATTTGACGGACATTGCAGACGGCGCCACTAGGGCACAACCACTCTCGGAGAGGAGGAATGGGATGGTCCATTGATCTTGCTGACTGGCAATCAACTGGGACTCTGGATGGGCAGGGATCTTGGTACTGGGAGGAAGGCACCTTCATCTCCAAGCCTGTGTTCTTCCGTTTGAAAAAAAGTCATGTCGTCAACACTTAAGAACTTCAGCATCAAGAATTCACTGTGCCGTACGTTCAGAATCTTGGACTGTGAAGACAAGACACTCACAGGTCTAACTCTGGACTCCAGTCCTGGTGACGACACTGCCAAAAACACCGACGGCTTTGATTTGTGTCGTAACGTTGGTCTTTACCATCTCGGACTGCACAGTCTACAACCAGGACGACTGCCTCGCCATGCAGTCCAGCAATGACACGACCTTCTCGGGCAACACGTGAAGAACAACAAAATCGTGGGTGTCAACGGTATCCGGATCAAAACCATCATCGACTTGTACGGGACGATCACAGGCGTCAGCTACACGGACACCACGCTGTCGAATATGGAAAACGCTATCGTGATCCACTCGGACTACAGCAAATCGGAGGGTGGATACACTGGAGACGCCACGAGTAAAGTGCAGATCACGGATATTACAGGATTGTCTGGTACAGCTGACGACATTTACGACATTCTCGTGAACCCCGACGTGGTTTCTGGCTGAACCTTTTCCGATATTACAGTGACTGGAGACACGGGAAGCTGCAGCGGTGAACCGATCGGTGTAGATTCTTAAGTAGACCTGATCAAATAGGGAGTCGTTCAATCAACATTGAGATTTGGCCCTATTCACCACCAAAGTTACGTGGTGGTGATCTGTCCGGTAGCATCCGATTTATTATGTTCTGGTCCAGCCAGAACTGCTGGATAGCGACTCACGCAAGCATTGCAAACCTGAGTAATCAGCATATTACGCCACAACGGTAGTGTCAGTGACAGGATCTCCAGTAACAAATTAGTTTCCGACGCTCTCCCATCGACTCAAGTTCTCCTCCACAGGTCGAAATGGACCAAATGACGACGTTAATGCTGATGCCAGTGAAATCAAAGAAGAAGCGTGTACGTCGTGAGGCTCGGGAGATTAAGTGCCTTCGTGATCAGACGCGCGAGCTCGAACTTCGATTGGAACAACTAAAGAAGAGACAATCTAGTGGTTGCGACTTATCCCCCGTTGATAGACCCAATGTCATTGACGCGACTTGGAGAAAAAAGGCTGAACAACAACTCAAGAAGAGACTCGAGAGTGAACAGCTACAAGAAGACCTTGAAGGCATCAGTTCTGTTCAGAAAACACTTGTTGTTGCTCTGAAGAAGCACCTGAAAGCATGTTCAAGTGACAAGAAACTCCCGTTTCTGTTGAAACCCAAGGTCGCCAAGTTCTGGAATCTGTTCTCTGGAGATGATTCTGGGATCTATGCGGAACAACTCACTCAAGTGGCGAAAATGTATCTGAAGATGCAGCAGCCGAACTTTCATTCGAGAATGGGACTACAAATGTCAACAGGAGTGACACAAGGGAGGGAAGTGATGAAAGCAGACTCCGTTAACAGCTCCGATGTAACATTTGAGATGCACTGTGGCACGTCGATCCCGTTCGATGTTCATGTAGCAGGAAACGCGTATTGGCGGTTGATGACGTCCGAACCGTACATCCGACACGGAACTCTACAAACGGTATGGTATTCCTTTTATCCCCGCAATTTCTTGATTTGTAACTCTGTTTTCGGTGATAGGACTTACACACGCAAAATAACTTTGCGGCGTCTTTCACCTGGTCGGTGGAGCTCGAGAATTCCACCGCCACCGTGTGCGGAAAACAGACCAGCAGGAGATACATCAACGACAACAGCGAGGTCATTATGTTGGTCAATTGGATTAATCCCGTTGAGGTCAATGGCACCAGGTTCTTCGGAATGCAGTGCAGAAGAACAAGTTGGGTCAAGTTACGACGCCTAGCAGGAGGAAACACATTCGTTGAAATGTATTCGGAGACGACTCCTTTGTTCCTGAAAGGGATTGAAGACGTGATGAAGCAAATTCAAGCGTTTTTCGACTCCATGGCAAGTGCCCACAGCACAACTGATGCTATCTACTGTCACATGGTTCGAGAACTATTGTTGCAAGAGGATTGGAAGGCCACGTACGGGAGCGATGAGTGAAGTGAAATGAATTGGTTAGCTGGTTAGCTGACAACGCTGGACTACTTTGCATTGTACCGTGTACAAGATAGTTGATTAACTTTATCGGACTTCTCGTTTTGCTAACTAAATCAGCACTTGAAATGGGTGAGCGATTCAGGCTTAGTAAGAGGGAGCAATCGTCTCGCTTAAAGTTAGGGAAGAAATTCGTTCCTTTTCCAGATTACACCCCGAATTCCGGTGGGAAATTTCATCTTGTCACTTCTCAAGCCATTAGAAGACAGCTGAATTATGCGGAATCCGCTGGCGTCAACGGAGTCAAGGGAGTGACTTCCACCTCCAGAGGCCCTTTAACCGGGATAGTAAGTGAGAACTCGTACGTGAGTTTCCACGGGTCTTCGACGGTCTTGATGTCAAATTTACTGAACAGTGTAGCCATGGCCAGTTTGATCTCCATCTGAGCAAATTTTTGCCCGATACACACGTGTTTGCCAGAGCCAAACCCACTAAACACGTAAGGGGAAAGCACGCGAAGTTTCCCAGTTTCTGGGTCGATCATACGTTCCGGTTTGAATTCAAGTGTGTCATCACCCCACGTTTTCGTGTTGCGAGCGTTGCAATAGGACGAAACCATGACGGTTTGACCCTTCTCGACGAATGTGCCGTCCACCAACGTCGTGTCTTGCATCGCCTCTCGCACGATGAAACCAGTAGACGGGTGCAGACGGATATTTTCCTTCACAACCGCTTCCAAATACACGAGATCGTTGATCTGCTCCTGCGTCGGCACTTTAATCTTTCCAGTGAGAAGACCTGGGAGTTTTTCCTTCATTTCCTCGCGAATCTTCTTCAGAACTTCAGGGTATCGGTTCATGTTGACGATGAACCAGCCCATGCTATGAGCTGTCGAGTCTTTACCTGCAAAGACAAAGGTCATGACCATATCACGCATAATGGTAGCGTCATCGTCTTCAATGTGCATGTTCTCCGTCTGCTTGAGCTTCTTCTCCATGAAGAGCGTGATGAGATCTCTGGCCTCCATTGTTTCACCCTTAGCTGCAAGCTCCGCCTTCTTGTTCATGGAATCCAGGATCACTTTACTAATGAAATCATGCATGATCTTGGTATCATCCATCATAATCTTCTCCCAGCCAATGTTAAGGTATTTCTTGAGCTCCCAGAGCCACAGTGGCGACTGAATACGCACTCCGAAAGCCACCGATCCCTCGTTAAAGGCCTTGAGGAACTCATGGTCCTCTTCACGGTCAGGACTGTTCTTCAAAGTGTCCATGTCAATACCAAAGCCGATCTTGGCAATGGCATCCATAGTAAAATGACTCAATTCCTCCTTGATACTAAATGCCTGGCCACGTTCGTGGTAAATGTTCAGGACGTCCAAGAACACGGACAATTTCTCGCACACAGTCGCTTCCATCACGTCCCTCATCATTTGCATGGAGAAGAGGTGACTTGCTGTCTTGCGGTGGTAATACCATGGATTCCCATCAGAAATGACCATGCCATTGCCGAAGATGTCGTAGCTGATATACTGCCCCACTGGTCCTCGCAGGAACACGTCGTCTTGAGTCACTAACACGTCCTCGAACATTTCAGGAGACGAGAGCACGATAGTCGCTGGACGGCCAGGGATCTTGAACATCCACGGCCGGTTCTCGAACCCAATGGACTGCTCGTTCAGCCAATCGTGGAAACGTTCCGCATGACCTCCGACATCCAGGATGTTCTTGAGAATGGGGAGGGTGGTTGAAGGCATGGGTGGAAGCTTTCGAGCATCAGTGGATTTGCTCTTCTTAGTGTTGTGCAGCAGCAACGACAGCCCCAAACTCACAGCAACTGCAGCAGCAACAGTGACGGCCACATCGTTCCTGTCGCCGAAAAGCTCCGATACGGATTTCATGGAGAGTTCGAAATACTGCTGAAAAGCGAATGCCGAAAGTGAGGAGGGAAGCACTCGACAGGTTCTGGAGGTTCATGTTGAGCGGAGACTTCCTTCCCTCTACAGTAGACGGGGCATGGAATCCAAACAGTTCCGAGCAATTCCCTCCGCCCAATGCTGGTCTGCCTCCACGGCTACCAAAATGCAACGGATAACTGTACCAGGTGTATGATACAGTCGTCCTTGCGTTGATTCCCAGTCATCTTAAGGGTTAATGCATGGACTTTCAGAAGCAAACGGGACGGCAGTGACCTTTTTCTCCAAACTGACGTCGGTACCATCTGGACATGGAGGTCACTGACCTGGTCAAGGTCTCATCAACTTGATCAAGGTCTGGTTCATGAATCAAAAGTCTCACTTGGCCTCTAGCTGACCATCGGAATCCCCCGTACCACCCGCCATGAAGGTTATCTCGGAGCTTTTCGGCGACAGGAACGATGTGGCCGTCACCGCTGCTGCTGCAGTTGCTGTGAGTTTGGGGCTGTCGTTGCTGCTGCACAACACTAAGAAGAGCAAATCCACTGAAGCCCGAAAGCTCCCGCCAATGCCCAAGACCACGCTCTCTATACTGAAGAACATCCTGGACGCTGGAGGCAACGCCGAACGCTTCCACGACTGGTTGAACGAACAGTCTACGGAATTTGACAACCGACCGTGGATGTTCGCGATCCCCGGTCGTCCGGATAATATCATTCTCTCTTCGCCTGAGCTGTTCGAGGACGTACTTAAAACCCAAGACGACGTGTTCCTACGGGGCCCCACTGGTCAGTACATTAGCTACGACTTGTTCGGCAATGGAATGGTCATCACGGATGGAGATTTGTGGTTCTACCATCGCAAAACGGCCAGTCATTTGTTCTCCATGCAGATGATGAAGGACGTTATGGAAGCTACTGTTCGCGAGAAGTTGCAAGTGTTCTTGGACGTCTTGGGCATCTACTCGAAGCGTGGACAACAGTTCAGTGCCAAGCAGGAGCTGAGTCACTTTACGATGGATGTGATTGCCAAAATCGCATTTGCTATTGAGCTGGATACGCTCAAGAACAGTCCCGACCGTGACGAGGACCACGAGTTCCTTAAGGCTTTTAACAAGGCGTGTGTGGCGTTTGGTGTACGCATTCAGTCGCCGATGTGGCTTTGGAGACTGAAGAGATACCTCAATGTGGGCTGGGAACGAGTTTTCTACGAGAATAACACGATCATCCAGAACTTCATCAACGATGTCATTGTCAAGTCAATGAACAAGAAGGCGGAGATGGCTGCTAAGGGCGAGAAAATGGTGGCTAGAGACCTGATCACTCTCTTCATGGAGAGTAACCTTCGCCAAACTGAGGATATTCACATCGACGACGATGATGCCACGATCATGAGAGACATGGTCATGTCCTTTGCCTTTGCTGGCAAGGATTCAACTGCAGACAATATGTGCTGGTTTATCGTCAACATGAACCGGTACCCTGACGAACTCCGTAAGATCCGCGAAGAGATGAAAGACAAGCTGCCTGGACTTCTCACTGGGGAGATCCAAGTACCGACCCAGGAGCAGCTCCGCGACCTCGTGTACCTTGAGGCTGTCATCAAGGAGAACATGCGTCTCCATCCGTCCACAGCTTTCATTGTTCGCGAAGCCATGCAGGACGCGACTCTTGTAGACGGCACGTTCGTTCGCAAGGGCCAGACACTCATGGTCTCCTCGTACTGCAACGCTCGCAACAAGAGAACTTGGGGTGAAGACTGTCTGGAATTCAAGCCTGAGCGCATGATCGACCCAGAAACCGGCAAGTTGCGTGTGATCTCGCCTTACGTTTTCAGTGGCTTTGGGTCAGGCCAGCACGTTTGCATTGGGCAGAAATTTGCTATGATGGAGATCAAGATGACTCTGGCGACGCTTTTCAGTAAGTTCGACATCAAGACGGTGGAGGATCCGTGGAAACTCACGTACGAATTCTCACTCACCACCCCTGTTAAGGGCGGTCTGGACGTGGAAGTCGCCCCGTTGGCTCCGTTGACGCCTGCTGCCTCTGCCTAAACCAAAGGAAGTTGCTATGAATCGAACAAGTCGGAAGAATTACGACCTTGAATGATAAAAAAAATAATCGAGAAGTGACATTTGCTGTTAGATTCGTGATCCTGGAGGTGATCTTTTAGTCAGCAAACGGGATACTGAAGGAATCCACCACAGCTTGAGATAGCTAAGCTTGTCGCGTTGCTCTTCGATCGAGCAGCGCATATCAACTTTAATTATTAAGTTACAACTTTCTCCAGTAAACTACACTTGAGTACGACACGAAACATTCAAACTAACTAGCTCCTCATGGTAGCTGCTTCCAGTCGCAGGCTGCGCATGATTTACACCGAATAAAACTCACATGTACTCACGGATGGCTGCTGCGATCTTGTGCAAACCCCGAGATGATGCATATTGAGCCAACATGAGGTCGTCCGTGACTTTAATCATCGGTTTAGCGTGGTGGAAGAGCAGAATTCGCGGCACTTTGTCATCATCGTCGTCGTTCGAGATGACGGAAATCAGCAGTGGCGTCTGGTGTCGGTCATTTAAGGCGTTCACCGACGCACCAGCTTTCATCAGCATGTAGACAATAGTAAATCCATCCGGGACATTAGGAGACGCAGCGTAGTGCAGCGGGTGATTGCCACGGTTATCAGCCTGATAAAGCAGCTCTGGCTCCGTTTCGAGAATCGTTTTGATAGCTTTCTTGTCCCCCTTACGAACAGCGTTGTGAAGACTAGATCGTCCGTACTTGTTGCCTCTGTGTGATGCCTTTGGAGAAACCGGTTGTTTTTCTTTCGTAGTTGGAGATGTAGCACGAGTCTCTGTAGTAATCTGCTGCTTGTTGATTTTTTGGATTGATAGACACTTGGCTGACATGGACCGAACACGCTTTGAAGCTGCAGTAGGTAAACTTCGCTCAGTCGCTTCAGCTTCAGGAGGAGCTGAGTGTGATCGCTCGATTCTCGCCTCTTTCGAACGGGTAGAGGCGGCTTCACGCTGAACTTGACCGATCGGGGACTCTTTTTCCTTGCTTAATGAAGCGATCGTAGCCGTCTCGGAGATCGTCACAAGGTGCGGAGAGTACTTCATTCGACGGGGCATCGTTGAATGGAGATTCGAGTCTGCACAACCACGTGCAGGTGCAATACTACCGAGGGCAGTTAGCGCTCTTGAGCTGCAAGAGACGAAAGTGAAAATGCTTGAGCCCTTGACTTGAGCACGGTCCGCCTCAAGTCGCATGGGTAAACTGCAGAAACAGCATGGAGACCATGTGTCGTCGGGAATCCATCCGATACCATTCCAAACGCATCGGGAGCCACGAAAGATTGCTCGACGACCAGCCAGCGGAGTGACACCTGTCGCGATGCATATGCCACGTTACACTCGGCTGTTTCCCGAGCTCTCGGTGCCTCGCCATCTGGCTGGCTCGTCGGCAACGCTAAAGTCTCAGACGCTTGACGTGTTGTCGAGTTGTCCATGAGCAGCGAAAGATCGATGGCCCCGACAGCGTTGCCAATCCGAAACCATTTTTTCAGATCGTGCCTTCGCTACAGTACTATCGAGCGTGCATGTACAGTGTAGTGTGGTCATTTATTGCGGCGCTTTTAGTCGGTATCATGTGTAGGAGAGTGTGTGATGCCTTATGGCAGTGGCAGATGATAGATAGCCTTCGCTGGAATTTCCTCGGGTGCTGGCAAACAGAGTCAATTCCTTGACGACCTGAGTCAATTGTCAGCAGGATGTCGATACAAACTGCATACGTCGAGTCTTAGGCAAGCTGGATCTATCTACCGACAGTGCCGTCACTTGGGTGTGTCAAATTTGAGCGCGATGCCGCGACATTGAAAAGCGAAACGCGATTGCTGCGCATCCAGCCGTTAGTGGACCACAAGGACGTGCCACGCCTGGCCTGAAGTCACCGTAGTGATGTCTTTCTTTTTGACAGGTGTGCACGCATGTAGGGAGAGCGCAAACTCCATGGATTTCAAGACATGGCTATTCCCATTGACGCCCAACACTTTGACCTTGCGCAGCGCTGCCAACGTTTGCACGGCAGCTGGTTGTCGTTCATCTGCTGTTTTGTTTTGGCTGTTGCGTGTACGTTGAAGTTAAAGCGTTTAGTCGAATGAACTTCAGCTTCAATCTTCAGCAAGATACTTTCGACGTTGTTCGAGTGTACGTCTATGCTGCTGTGTGGTTGGTTCTACACAAACACGCAACGTCTAGAGGCACGGGTTTATTGATCATTTACAAGTCCGCTTTCGCCTGGATCATCGCTTTGGTCCGATGTGCGTGGAGGTGGATATGCAGCTGCACCTGGTTAATGAGCTCCGTGAAAGTCGAGCACTCGAACGTCAGGAAGAAAAATGTCAAGACGTACTCCGTCACACTGATCATGGCGAACAGCAGCACAGCGACCCACGACCAATTGGACACCACGATCGACATCATGTGGGTTACAAACACCGCCAATGCAGCCACGAAGAACGCCGCAGCACGCCTTAGCCGCACGTGGCGAGCTGCAAACGCCTCGTTGCGGCCGAAGACAAGCAAGTTCTGCACCTCCTGAAGGCATGCAGCGTCCGCTGCAGCTTTTTCCTCCTGAGTCTGCTCGAGTCCGTTCTCATCAGAGTGTGGACAAGCGCTTTCTGCAGCTTTCGTTGCATTAGGTGACGCCAGTTCATCAGTAGAAACCACGTCGTAGCCCTCCTGCTGTTCGCACAATGGCGGTCTTGGCTCACTGAAGATAAACTCCGCTTGAACCCCAAAATGGTCTGAAAGCGGCGTCTTCTCGCCTCTCGAGTCCGTGAAGAACCCCTTGAAAATGCTGCTCTGCACCAATTGCCAGTCCGACGCACCCTTTGGCTGCTTGTCGACCTTGTACATGACGTAGTCCATTCTCATCGGGTGTTCACCATGCGAGTACTTGTTGTCAGGCGAAGCGAACGTCAATCCGTCCTCATCATTCGTGTCTGTGTAGGTGTCTCTCAAACACAGCAACTGCTTCGGCACTATAAGCTCCAGACAATCCGGAGACGAATTAAAATCTCCACAAACGATAGTGAGTTTGTTCCTGTTGGTAGCCAAGATGAACCGCGTGAGTTCGTAACTCTGACCCGTTCGGTGCCATTGGTAAAAATCTCCAGGTCCTGGCTTGCCGCCTGTGTTGTAGTTGGCCAGCAGATGCGTCACGTACACGTCGATCTGTCCCGCAGGCGTCTCTACCCGCAGCAATCCGACACCTTTATTGGCGATGAAGTCAGACTCATGAAGGGCATACGGACGTCCACTGAGACTGAACGAATGATACAGTGCGCTCGAGATAGGGAACTTCGACAGTACCAACAACCCCGTACCGAACGAATCTGCTCCCATCGGGAACGGGAACCCCACCGCTGAGTTAAAGTAGTGGTAATAATGGAAACCACTCTGTTGGGCCTTGGAAATAACAAGGTTCCGCTCACGAATGTGCCAGATTTCCTGCAAAACCACCAGCTCATAACCTTCCGAAATGGCACTGGCGATCTCCGCTGCACGTTCAGTGCATCTAGGAGCGACTGGGAGACCTGTATCAACAATACATCATTATCATTTCTATCATTTTTCAATTGGGAGAGAACTTACCCCAAGCATTGAGACTTAGCACCCGCAGTTTGACAGTCTCCTTGTCCTGTTCCGTCCATTGTGGCCAATCAGCTCGAGAGGGCTCAGGCGTCGCTACAGGCTCCAAGTCGAACATCTCCAGCAACACACGCTGGCGAATCCTCTCCACGACGTGTATCTCGGGCATTTTTCTATTGACACTTGGTACAGCTTGAGGTAGGCGTGAAGGTGGCGAATTGGACACTGAAGGAGACCTGAGAATTATTCCTGGTGATTGGAACAGACGCTGTGGATTGGACGGAACGATTGGGCGAATCACCGCGCAGTATCGACCGGATCGTCGGGATCGTCTTGTGCGGTTGTGGGCTGTGGGTTTGTACTGTCGATGCCTCGCTGCTAGATTTTGTTGGTCATTCGAACAGGGCAGTAAACAAATGTGAGGACAAACAAACTATCGTTGATGCTTAGTTAACCCCTTGAGTGGGATACTCTCTACATCGCAAAGCACAAGTAAAAGACCGTGATCCAGCCAATAAGTTTACTCTTTGCGTCGAAGTCGCGGTGTGTCTACCTTTTACTTGGGAGAAAACTACATACATAATGATGATAATGTACGCCAGAGCTCGATGATTTAGTCGTCTTTTTACACCCGAGCGTTTGTTGCTAAACAGTCCGTTTAACACGGAGCATCGATCACGATAGTTAAAGCCGAAGCGAAGAAGGAAACCTGTTCATGGAACTGCCACACCAGAAAGGCACACGTTGACCAAGAAGAACATGAGACTGTGGCATCTGCTGATGACCTCAAACGAAAGCATAATGCACAACTCCAAATTGCACCTCTTTCTACAAGTAAAACCCGTGTTCAATTCTCCTACTTTCGACGGGCAATCCCACACATATTCGTGTCTGCTGATATAGATATGTAGACACCAAATTTCCTCAAACCAGACGCTTCCAATGCGACGTGCCAACTCAGTTAGTCGCCTTCAGCCCTTTTGATCCTCTTGAATTCGCCTCGATCGGTGCATAACTTCTCGCGCTTTTTACTACTAGCAGCACCGTTCTTGGCAGTCTTCATTTCGTGCCCTGGTACCTTGGTTAAGCCTTTCAACACGATCTCCTGGACTTCAGCTCTCGGCATGGCTGTAGCTAACATTTTTGCTCTGCTGTCACAAGGTTCCAGATCAATGGCCATTAGAGCTGTGGGCAGTCGCGCAGAATCCACAATACTGGTCAAACTCACAGCCACGTCCGTACTCAAGAACGGAAACGTTTCACAGGTGATTGACCGAAAGCAGAGGGTAAACACCGTCTCCACTTGACTTGTCTTTTCCTCGACATTTGCTCCATTCATAACGTTACTCCGTCGAGGCTGGTTCATATCTTCTTCTTCCAAGCCACACCGTGACTCTGCGTCTCTGCTATCTGACTCAATCTCACGTGATCCAGTGTTCAGGGAGTCGGTTCTCAGGGAAGAGACACAAACGAACCGAGATTCGCCCTTCGCGTCATCTCCAACGTCCATGTCAATGCGAATAATATCGTTGACGGCCATTTTACTCAGAGGATTTCCAGCTGAGCCAAAAAGAAAGCAAGGCGCTAGTTCCTTAGTTGCGAACTGGGTAAACTCACTCTCCCGAAAAGACTGGTTTTTCACTTTTACCAGCAACAACGACACCTCGTTGTTACCATCCTCACCCTTCGTCGAGTCTGAGTTGCCGTCAGACTTCCTAACGAGCGGAATTAGGAGATCGGCGCCACTTTGACTTCGTGGAAACACTCCTGCGGCCCGACGACCCAGCAAGTACCACAGAGTGTTCACATCAGGCTCCAGCTTCATGTCCAAATGAACAAAGTGAGTGAACCCCACGTACCAACCCCTCCACTTCGACAACCATTTGTTAAAAGCTGGGTTGGCATCCACTGAGGGTGCTACTTCTTCCATCTTGTATACCTGCATCTTTGCCACTTCCAGCACTTCCAGAAACTTCTCCACAGGAACAAGTTGACCAATACGGTCACTATCAGCACGGCCATAGTCGTCCATCACGCACTTGTCGATTGCGAGAAGCATCAGAATGCAAGCCACCACCTCATCAACCCCGCCAGACTCCAGCACGTTGTTCACAATCAACTTCTTTAGTTCAGGTAAAATAAACTTGACAAGGCCATTCCTGCACTCGTACCAAACTTTAACCGCTCCAAACGCAAGCACAGGGTCAGACGAGTAGCTGCTGAGGAAAGCATCTCTCTCGACAGTCACAAAGGCCAAAGTCGCCATGAAATTTGCCACAGCTCGAGACGCCAACGCCGACGTCGAGGACGGACGCAGACTCAAGCGGCACAACATGGACGCGACACCAAACATGGTGTGGACGGTGAAATGGCTTTCCCTCCAAGGACCCACCCCCAGCATCAGCTTTTCGGCAGCGAACGCGATCATTTGCTGCTTATGGACCCTTGTAGAGCACCATAACGGTCGTCCCATACGCTTCAAAGCATCCCAAGCCTCGTACTCGCCTCCAGTCACAACCCGCCTGTACATAACCAACTGGTCACTCATTGACACCTCCTTTTCCGTTTCTTCGTCGGCTGTAGCTTCCAATAGCTTGTCGCTCTTCCCTTTTTTCTTTCCCTTATCGTCCGTTTGCGTCGTATCCATTGCCACTCCGTGTAGGCCTTCAAGCCGATCCCGACAATATTGCTGCCAACACGCGTCCATAGTGTACGTCAGGACAAAAGGTCGGAACGACGGCAGGTTTCTGCTACCCGGAGAGGACAGGTTCACCTGGTGAGGCGGAGGCAACGGGTCACAAGTCGTAAGTCTGGGGTTTGTATCCACCAGCACGCCGAAAACCGCTCCCATCTTGCCAATACTTTCGTTCACCGAAACGAGAGCACGTAGTAGCAACTGGAAATGGTCCAATCCAAGCGTAGAGCTGTCAACCAGGTGCCTCGCCTCGTCGATCACCACAACCACCAGCTTCTCACTCGCTTTCGTCTGCGTCCAGGATGGTTTGTCACTCGACTTGGCTTCATAACGCTTTCGTGTTTCTTCCAACGAGTCTACCACTACAGCATCTGTCGACGGGTTCGTGAAAAGACCCAACCATTGAGTCTGAACAGTGTCCCAGTGCTCCATCGCGTAGTGGAATATCGCCTTCAACCGCTGGGCGGTCCCCTGCACTGTAGCCCTATTCTCAAACAGCCAGTCATTCAGCTTGGGTGTAGCCTAGGATACCCTGTCGAGTTGTGTGCACGAATACACGTGTACAGCACTTTCATGTCCAGATCTTGGTCCTTCTTCGCCTTGACTGCGAGCTCTCGAATCATCCTACTCTTGCCGAAGCCAGAGCTCTGCATAACTTCCACGTATGGGGCCTTGAATCTACAAGGGTAGTGCTGGTTTGTTGTACAGCACCGTCGTAGATACTGAGCGAACTTGAGATGAGCATCGCCGATGTACTTCGTCTTCGTGAATGCATACTCGAGCTGTCTAACTCCTGCCGGGGTCGACAACGGCTGTTTCGGTCCATATTCTTGTACGAGGGCCTTTACCACCTTGGCTGCAATATCCGCTTCGATAGCCTCCATATCCGGAAATGGGTAGGCACTTTCGATTCTTGTCTCAATAATTCCCTCGAGTTTATCCTGGATTTTACTGCTTTGGAGCTTCTCCGTGTCACAATAGGCTTTCAGCTTACCTGGTTGAATAACAACTTCATGGGTTAACTCCAACTTGCTACCAATCTTTGCTTGCAGGAGTTTGTAGATTGTATCGTTCACGAACTTCACCATCTCCTCCTCAGGACTCTGTTTGGAATCCTACAGACCACGTCAAGCATGCGATGATACTCAGTAACGTCAGTAGTAAGACATACAAGCATTGATCCCAGCAAATAGCGAACCTGTGCAGAAGCCGGAGGTTCCATCTTCACGTCTTTCTTGGGCCTTAACTTCTTTGAATTTGAGAAAATTCTAATACGTAGAAAACTTGTGTAAGTGATTTTAGCCAATCGATATCGTAGGAATTGGGAGCGGCTCTTCATTTTTCTTTCTTCCAGAAGATATGGACTGCTCAACGAAGCAAGGTGACTTCTCTCCCAATTCTGCACAGGTTCGCTATTGGCTAGGGTTAACACTTGTATATCTTACTACCGACGTTACTGAGTATCATCGCATGCTTGACGTGGTCTGTAGGACTCCAAACAGAGTCCTGAGGAGGAGATGGTGAAGTTCGTGAACGATACAATCTACAAACTCCTGCAAGCAAAGATTGGTAGCAAGTTGGAGTTAACCCATGAAGTTGTTATTCAACCAGGTAAGCTGAAAGCCTATTGTGACACGGAGAAGCTCCAAAGCAGTAAAATCCAGGATAAACTCGAGGGAATTATTGAGACAAGAATCGAAAGTGCCTACCCATTTCCGGATATGGAGGCTATCGAAGCGGATATTGCAGCCAAGGTGGTAAAGGCCCTCGTACAAGAATATGGACCGAAACAGCCGTTGTCGACCCCGGCAGAAGTTCGACAGCTCGAGTATGCGTTCACGAAGACGAAGTACATCGGCGATGCTCATCTCAAGTTCGCTCAGTATCTACGGCGGTGCTGTACAACAAACCAGCACTACCCTTGTAGATTCAAGGCCCCATACGTGGAAGTTATGCAGAGCTCTGGCTTCGGCAAGAGTAGGATGATTCGGGAGCTCGCAGTCAAGGCGAAGAAGGACCAAGATCTGGACATGAAAGTGCTGTACACGTGTATTCGTGCACACAACTCGACAGGGTATCCTAAGGCTACACCCAAGCTGAATGACTGGCTGTTTGAGAATAGGGCTACAGTGCAGGGGACCGCCCAGCGGTTGAAGGCGATATTCCACTACGCGATGGAGCACTGGGACACTGTTCAGACTCAATGGTTGGGTCTTTTCACGAACCCGTCGACAGATGCTGTAGTGGTAGACTCGTTGGAAGAAACACGAAAGCGTTATGAAGCCAAGTCGAGTGACAAACCATCCTGGACGCAGACGAAAGCGAGTGAGAAGCTGGTGGTTGTGGTGATCGACGAGGCGAGGCACCTGGTTGACAGCTCTACGCTTGGATTGGACCATTTCCAGTTGCTACTACGTGCTCTCGTTTCGGTGAACGAAAGTATTGGCAAGATGGGAGCGGTTTTCGGCGTGCTGGTGGATACAAACCCCAGACTTACGACTTGTGACCCGTTGCCTCCGCCTCACCAGGTGAACCTGTCCTCTCCGGGTAGCAGAAACCTGCCGTCGTTCCGACCTTTTGTCCTGACGCACACTATGGACGCGTGTTGGCAGCAATATTGTCGGGATCGGCTTGAAGGCCTACACGGAGTGGCAATGGATACGACGCAAACGGACGATAAGGGAAAGAAAAAAGGGAAGAGCGACAAGCTATTGGAAGCTACAGCCGACGAAGAAACGGAAAAGGAGGTGTCAATGAGTGACCAGTTGGTTATGTACAGGCGGGTTGTGACTGGAGGCGAGTACGAGGCTTGGGATGCTTTGAAGCGTATGGGACGACCGTTATGGTGCTCTACAAGGGTCCATAAGCAGCAAATGATCGCGTTCGCTGCCGAAAAGCTGATGCTGGGGGTGGGTCCTTGGAGGGAAAGCCATTTCACCGTCCACACCATGTTTGGTGTCGCGTCCATGTTGTGCCGCTTGAGTCTGCGTCCGTCCTCGACGTCGGCGTTGGCGTCTCGAGCTGTGACAAATTTCATGGCGACTTTGGCCTTTGTGACTGTCGAGAGAGATGCTTTCCTCAGCAGCTACTCGTCTGACCCTGTGCTTGCGTTTGGAGCGGTTAAAGTTTGGTACGAGTGCAGGAATGGCCTTGTCAAGTTTATTTTACCTGAACTAAAGAAGTTGATTGTGAACAACGTGCTGGAGTCTGGCGGGGTTGATGAGGTGGTGGCTTGCATTCTGATGCTTCTCGCAATCGACAAGTGCGTGATGGACGACTATGGCCGTGCTGATAGTGACCGTATTGGTCAACTTGTTCCTGTGGAGAAGTTTCTGGAAGTGCTGGAAGTGGCAAAGATGCAGGTATACAAGATGGAAGAAGTAGCACCCTCAGTGGATGCCAACCCAGCTTTTAACAAATGGTTGTCGAAGTGGAGGGGTTGGTACGTGGGGTTCACTCACTTTGTTCATTTGGACATGAAGCTGGAGCCTGATGTGAACACTCTGTGGTACTTGCTGGGTCGTCGGGCCGCAGGAGTGTTTCCACGAAGTCAAAGTGGCGCCGATCTCCTAATTCCGCTCGTTAGGAAGTCTGACGGCAACTCAGACTCGACGAAGGGTGAGGATGGTAACAACGAGGTGTCGTTGTTGCTGGTAAAAGTGAAAAACCAGTCTTTTCGGGAGAGTGAGTTTACCCAGTTCGCAACTAAGGAACTAGCGCCTTGCTTTCTTTTTGGCTCAGCTGGAAATCCTCTGAGTAAAATGGCCGTCAACGATATTATTCGCATTGACATGGACGTTGGAGATGACGCGAAGGGCGAATCTCGGTTCGTTTGTGTCTCTTCCCTGAGAACCGACTCCCTGAACACTAGATCACGTGAGATTGAGTCAGATAGCAGAGACGCAGAGTCACGGTGTGGCTTGGAAGAAGAAGATATGAACCAGCCTCGACGGAGTAACGTTATGAATGGAGCAAATGTCGAGGAAAAGACAAGTCAAGTGGAGACGGTGTTTACCCTCTGCTTTCGGTCAATCACCTGTGAAACGTTTCCGTTCTTGAGTACGGACGTGGCTGTGAGTTTGACCAGTATTGTGGATTCTGCGCGACTGCCCACAGCTCTAATGGCCATTGATCTGGAACCTTGTGACAGCAGAGCAAAAATGTTAGCTACAGCCATGCCGAGAGCTGAAGTCCAGGAGATCGTGTTGAAAGGCTTAACCAAGGTACCAGGGCACGAAATGAAGACTGCCAAGAACGGTGCTGCTAGTAGTAAAAAGCGCGAGAAGTTATGCACCGATCGAGGCGAATTCAAGAAGATCAAAAGGGCTGAAGGCGACTAACTGAGTTGGCACGTCGCATTGGAAGCGTCTGGTTTGAGGAAATTTGGTGTCTACATGTCTATATCAGCAGACACGAATATGTGTGGGATTGCCCGCCGAAAGTAGGAGAATTGAACACGGGTTTTACTTGTAGAAAGAGGTGCAATTTGGAGTTGTGCATTATGCTTTCGTTTGAGGTCATCAGCAGATGCCACAGTCTCATGTTCTTCTTGATCAACGTGTGCCTTTCTGGTGTGGCAGTTCCATGAACAGGTTTCCTTCTTCGCTTCGGCTTTAACTATCGTGATCGATGCTCCGTGTTAAACGGACTGTTTAGCAACAAACGCTCGGGTGTAAAAAGACGACTACATTTACACGAACCGCGGGCATTGCATCATTGGAAAGAAGGCGATACTCATAAAAGATGGTGGTAAGGAATGCTGTGTCAACGACAATATATCTTTCGTTTGGCATCAATCCTTACAGAATGGATGGGTTGATATTGTTTCGGGAACTTGCAACTGGGATTCGAGGGGATAACCTTTTTTTATTCTTCCCCAGTTGCTTGTTTCAATCGCTGCACGAGCTCCGCCTTCCGGCCTTTTACAGGAAGACCATGCTCTTTTAACCTCTCCTTTAGAATCTTCACTGTCATCTTTTCGAGTGGTATTGCAGCAGTCAGTTCGTCGTCTACATCTTCGAGTGCTAGGCTGGGACTTGGCTTCTTCTGTAGTTTACCAGCAGCATCTTTCCGGGGGCCTGAATCGGTACTATCTCTTTTACGTTTTTTTTCAGCTTCTTGTCCTGGCATTTCTAATAGGCCGTTCGATGCGACAGCAAGGAGTTCATCATTCGATATCGCGTTATCACCTGGACGGTTTTTCAAATCAGCCTTAACTTGAGCCATCGGTGGCCATCCAGACTCCACAATACTGGAAAGACATACCGCCAATTCGTCACTCAAGAACGAGAACGTAGTAGTGCTGATGGACCGAAAACATAGTGCATACACCGGCTCCCACTTGGCAGGCTGGCGTAGATCATACGAATGGTTACTGTTTGGTTCGCCCGTTGTGGCTTTTGTGGACACCTCTGCACTCGTGGCATAAATAAATACGTGCCCATATGATTCAGTGTGTTCATCACCCAGGTTCAGGTACATGCGAATGGTGTCAGTCACGGCAAATTCTTTGAGAGGGTTCCCGGGGGCCTGGAAAACGAAAGACGGGAATAATTTCGCAGTTGCAGCTTCGGTAAATTCACCATCTCGAATCCGATTTTTCACTTGAATCAAAATCACGGACACTTCGTCTTCTGTCTTCCCATTCGAGTCGCCTGTCTTCACCATTGGAATCAGAAGATCAGCACCATACTGGCCTCGCGGAAACACGCCTGCAGCGCGACGCCCCAACAAGTACCACAACGTATCCTTGTTTGGCTCCAGCACTAATTGCACGAAATGGGTAAACCCCATCTGCCAATTCCCCCACTTCGATAGCCATTCGTTGCACGTTTTTGTTTGTTCCGCCGAGAGTTTTCGGAACCCTTTGTGGTACATTTGCATTTCTTCGACTTGTAGCTCTGCCAGAAACCTGCTCACCGGGACAAGCTGACCAATAAGATTGTCGTTCACTTTGCCGTTGGCATCAAGGACACATCTATCCATCGCAAGCAACAATATAATTCGAGCGACCATCTCCCCAACACCTCCAGTATCCAGAACTTCGTTAAAAATCAGCTTCTTCAGCTGGGGTAGAATGCAGTTCACGAGTACAGTTTCGTGTTTGTACCACACCTTAATTGCACCACATGTGAGTACAGGGTCTGACGCATAGCTGTTAAGGTAGCAATCGCGTTCAAAATTGACGTAGGCGAGAATGGCCATGAAGTCTCCGACGGCTCGAGACGCAAATGACGAATTTGAGTAGGGGCGCACGCCCAATCGACACAGCATCGATGCAACTCCGAACAGGGTGCTTTCGTTGTAGTTACTTTTTTGCGACGGGCCAACCCCCAACATCAGCTTGTTTGCAGCGAGATCGATCACTTTGGTTTTATCTCCGGTAATGCCGTACCATAATGGACGACCCATACGTTTCAGCATACACCACGCAATCTCCTCGTTTCCTGTTACAACTTGCTTGTATACGATGATCTGGTCGGCCATCGGAACCTTGATCTCTTTCTCTTGGTTAGCGGCTACTAACACGTCCCCACTTTCCTTCGTCTCCCCGTCCTCAATCTTAGAGGCTACTAACCCGTCTCCACTTTCCTTTGTCTCCTCATCCTCAATGATGCCTGCCAATGTCTGTTGACAGTACTCCTCCCAATTCACATCCATAGTGTGTGTAATGACAAAAGGTGTAAACAGTGGGGGGACCTTGGTGCCTACCCGGTATGACGGGTCTAACGCTGTTGGAGGTGAAAAATCTCCGATCTTAGAGTTGGTGTCCACCACCACGCCAAAAATCTTCCCCTCGCTACCCATGTCGTCGTTTGCCTGAACGAGAGCTTGCCGAAACATTCGGAAATGGCTCAATCCGCTCTCTGGGTCGTTGAATAGGTGTCTTGCTTCGTCCACCACCACCAGTACCAAGTTATCACTCGAAACCTTTTCTCTGCTGCCCTCCGTGGCTTGACCTTTCAGTGCTTCTTCTAACTTGACCGCAACCGTAGCATCCGTCGCTGTGTTGGTGAATAGCCCCTTCCATTCAGTCTGTACTGTATCCCAGTGGTGCACTGCGTAGTAAAATATTGCCTTCAACCGCTTGGTAAGGGCCTCAACCGTAGTCCCCTTTGGAAACAGCCACCTAAAGACACCTGGCGTAGCCTGTGGATACCCAGACGAATTGTGTGCACGCATGCACGTGTACAGAACCTTCATCTTCAAGGTTTGGTCATTCTCAGCCTTGAGTGCTAGTTCTCGAAGCATCCTACTCTTGCCGAAGCCAGAGCTCTGCGCAACTGCCACGTATGGGGCCTTGTATCTGTTTCGCTGGTAAACTCTGTCGCATTGTCGTAGATACTGAGCGAACTTGAGATGAGCATCGCCGATGTACTTCGTCTTCGTGAATGCATACTCTAGCTGTCTAACTTCTGCCGGGGTCGGGGCGTGGACCGAAGGTTGCTCTGGCCCGTATTCTTGTACGAGTGCCTTTACCACCTTGGCTGCAATATCCGCTTCGATAGCCTCCACATCCGGAAATGGGTAGGCACTTTCGATTCTTGTCTCAATAATTCCCTCGAGTTTATCCTGGATTTTACTGCTTTGGAGCTTCTCCGTGTCACAATAGGCTTTCAGCTTACCTGGTTGAATAACAACTTCATGGGTTAACTCCAACTTGCTACCAATCTTTGCTTGCAGGAGTTTGTAGATTGTATCGTTCACGAACTTCACCATCTCCTCCTCAGGACTCTGTTTGGAATCCTACAGACCACGTCAAGCATGCGATGATACTCAGTAACGTCAGTAGTTAGATATACAAGCAATTGATCCCAGCATATAACGGACCTGTGTAGAATTTGGAGAGAAGTTTTCCATTTCAATAGAGTGAAGATGGAAACTGCCCATGAAATGACATAATGACACAATTATTTTACAGTTGAATATATATTACATGTATGAAATTAATTGTTTTATTTTGCACTTCAACAAGTTGTTGCCTTTTTTGCAAGGTACATGTAGATCCTGAAGATGAATCCTTGGCCCTTTTCTTCATTTGCCGTTCGTCTAGACGTCTGGACGAAGGATCTCCGCAAGATGCAGCACTGCCGTCACTCGAGTCCGCGTTCCCTCCGGCTTCACTCGCGTTTATAAACGGTTGATCACAGCCAGACCATCGGAATCGCGTCGGTATTGATCGTACAGCTATGAAGTCTGTCTCGGAGTTGCTCGGTGATAGGAATGACGTGGCTATCGCTGCTGCCTCAGCAGTTGCTGTGAGTTTGGGGCTGTCGTTGCTCCTTCACAGCACCAAGAAGAACAAGACAATCGAAGCTCGGAAGGTGCCACCAATGCCCAAGACGACGTTGCCCATTCTCAAGAGTTTAGTGGACATCGCCAGCACTGTCGACCGCTTCCACGATTGGCTGTACGAACAGTCCGTGGAGTTCGACAACCGACCGTGGATGTACCACATTCCAGGACGTCCTGAGACCATCTTACTGTCGTCTCCGGAGACGATTGAGGATGCGATGTCAACTCAGGGCGACATCTTCCTACGTGGACCTGTGGGGCAGTACACGAGCTACGATATCTTCGGTAAAGGGATGATTATTGCGGACGGTGATCAGTGGTTCTACCACCGCAAGACAGCCAGTCATCTCTTCTCCATGCAGATGATGAAGGATGCTATGGAATCTGCAGTTCATGAGAAGCTGGAAGTCTTTTTGGACGTCTTGGACGTCTACCACAAGCGTGGAAAGCCGTTTAGTATCAAGGAAGAGCTTCTACACTTCACGATGGACGTCATTTCCAAGATCGGCTTCGGAGTCGAGTTGAACACGCTCAGGGACAGTCCTTACCGTGACACTGACCATGAATTCTTCGAGACTTTCGACAGTGCTGGTGTGGGTTTTGCTGTTCGTGTTCAAACGCCAATCTGGCTCTGGAGACTCAAACGATTCTTTAACGTTGGCTGGGAGAAGGTGTTCCAGAACGATATCAAGAACATGCACAACTTCATCAACAAGGTGATCATGGAGTCGATGCAGAAGAAGGCAGAGCTTGCAGCCAAGGGCGAGACGATGGAGGCGAAAGATTTAATCTCCCTCTTCATGGAGAGCAATCTGAGAGAGTCCGAAGACATGCACATTGAGGATGACGATGTGACTATTATGCGAGATATGGTCATGACGTTCATCTTCGCTGGCAAGGACACGACGGCTCACAGCATGAGCTGGTTCATCGTCATGATGAACCGCTACCCTGAGATTCTCAAAAAGGTCCGTGAAGAGATGAAGGAGAAGATCCCAGGACTTTTCAATGGCGAGATCAGAGTGCCAACCCAGGAGCAAGTCCGCAACTTAGTATACCTGGAAGCTGTCATTAAGGAGAACATGCGTCTCACTCCTTCAACAGGATTCATCGCGCGCGAATGCATGCAGGACACGACGCTGGTCGATGGCACTTTCATCCGCAAGGGGCAGACGATCATGGTCTCTTCATACTGCAACGGACGCAACAAGAAGTCATGGGGCGAGGATGCCCTCGAGTTCAAGCCTGAGCGTATGATCAACCCTGAAACGGGCAAGTTGCGTGTGTTCTCCCCGTTTAAATTCAGCGCCTTCGGTTCTGGCCAGCACGTGTGCATTGGTCAGAGGTTCGCTATGATGCAGCTCAAGATGACGTTGGCCACTCTCTTCAGTAAGTTCGATATCAAAACTGTGGAGGACCCGTGGCAGCTCACGTACGAGTTCTCGATCGGAATTCCTGTCAAGGGTCCAATGGAAGTTGAAGTGACACCCCTCACTCCTGAAAACTAGACATCATAGCTCAACACTATAGGAGAACGAAATGCAGGAAGCCTGTTAAAATGAAAGCCAAGCTGGCGCGAACGAGACTCCATTCGATCTAGAGACTTCGATGGCTGTGCTTGGCCTCAACGTTCGAGTTCCAAATCGCTCAATCCTACAACCTTTCCACAGCTGGGCAGAGTCGTCGGACAGGTGAATCTCGGGCTTGGTGAAGGGCAAGGGCATGATGCAACAATGGCAGCTTGGAGCATGTAACACTAGGGGTTGCACGGCTCTCCTTGGACGCACGTGCGGAAGGTGTCGACTACGTCACAACACGAATTAGCCCAACGTTTTAGTGGAGACTTCACTGTCCCATTCCGGACTGCAACCACCACCATCCTATCCTTTTGGTGGCGCCTCTGCCTCTGTCAAATCGAGCAGGAGCAAAGGCAGCAACGACAGAAACAATCCAGAGCCATCCGGCCCCACCTCGCGAAAAGTTTAGAGTCCCAAGTGTCTCGCACTCTCGAATCAAGTGCCCAGCAACGTACACATCGCAGTCTGCGTCTCTTTGCGCGAAACGACCGAGCAAAGCGACACCGCAGAAACACAACTCGCCTCGCTGCAGCTACAGGAGGCTCCACCCACCACCATTTAGCAATCCTAAAGCATAAGACATGGCGCTTCGATCTCGAACTTCCAAGCGTTCGCGGCCGCAGACATCGCCCAATGCCAAACAGTTAAACAGTGACGAGCACTTGGCCATGTATTTCCGACAACCAGCACTTGTGGAGAACCAGCACGACGACCAGCCACGTCGGAAACGTCCCATGGTGTCTGCAAATCTGCGGTTTCTGGAGAAAATGCCCCCCTTAAGAGACTACCAACGAGGTCGGTTCGGACGTCGAGGGGGTGTGGATGGAGGAGGTCCCAATGCTACAGAAGGAGGAAACTCGATATGGATGAGAGCGCTGGAAGAATCCATGGAAGAGACGAGTTTCGTGACAAGAGAAGCTTCCACTTGTGCGGCGTTAGTGGCTCCCGTACCGATACCGGTACCTGTGGACAACCGCACAGGTAGCAACTTTGTTCCTGTTCCTGTTGGAGTCATGGGTGCTGGACGTATAGGAGTTCCAGCGTCACAACCGACAAGAATCAGTAGTGCAGACGAGGACGCGATCCGTAGACGACGGCTTTTCGCCTTGCAAGCGGCACGAGGCGGCGGCAAAGACGATGAAGCTCGACCGGCTACTGAAGGCTTGGCGTTGTAGCTGTATGAACGTGAGCTAGGCTTTTCTTTTCATGCTGGAAATGACGCTTTCTTTCCGTTTCTTGAATGTCTGCTGGCTTCATTTGATGGGAACTAAAGGTTGACGACTGCTACTGGCCGAATTGACACTAGCAGGAGTACTGTTAGCTTCCTTTTGACTACTTACCTGGCTGTTGGTATCGTCGATTTCGTCGCTTAGAATGCGATCCCACTTCTCCTCGGCCGACATGGCAAATGTGCGGTTCGAGACTGGTTCGGAATGGATGCTACGCTGCTGGAAGTGACGAGGCGGTAGCTTCCGGTTCAAGCTGACGCTGCTTTGGGTGCTGGATGGACGTTGGCTACAGCCAAACGGAGTCGGTCGGACGAGTTTTTGACTGCTGGACTCGGACATCCTCGACGACAGCGAAGAGGAGTGCTCAGATAATCTAAGCCGCTTCACTGGTTGTGACGGCGCATTCTCTTCATCCGTCAGACGATCAGCGTCGTAGTCGACTGTCTCGGCTTCAGTGCTGCCTCTTAGTTTAGGAGTTTGGCCCTGATCGATCCTGCAGAGCACTTCACCTTCGAATCCGCTGCCCTTACCATCTCGTCTTCGGTTTGCTGGGTTTCTCACACGCTTGACGTGGTCATGTGCTGGGCGGCTCTCGAGGTCCTTGATGCTGGCCTTGACAGTCGGTGCGGGCAATGGAGAAAGTGGCTTGAAGTTCTCGCTCACCTTCGGGCTCCGGAAGTTCACGATGTGGTCGGAGAATCCCAAGACACTGTCGAGGTGCGTCCAGTTGGATCTCGAAGATGGTCGAGGCTTCTCGTATCGAATGCGTGCAATTGCAGCGCGTGCCGAGGGGAATTCTTCTTGCGAGGACTTGTCGGGTCTAGCTGGGTTGTTTCGTTTGCGTCTGTGTGGCTGTGCCAAGCCGCTGTTTTCAGACGATGTAGATGACCGTGTTCGGGCCGAATTGGAGGCAGGCTGCTCTTCCTCTTCTTGCAAGACGGCAGCTGCTGTGTCTTTCCACACATAACTCTCGTGGGTGACGGGATGAATCTGACCTGATGCGATGGAGGCCACAACATCATCTCGAAGCTCCACATTGCCGAGAAAGTGAAGTCCTTTGTCCACAAGCGGCAGTATGTGCTTTGATGCGTCAAGAGGAGTCAGCAATTTTAGCTTCTGCGTAGATGATACAGGAAAACACACATTAGAAAAATATACACTTCGCCAGTATTTACCAAGATGAAAATCTTACGTACCGCATCACGAGGATCAAACACGAGCTGATGGCGATAAGTGAGAATCGCCGAGTAGAAGCGCTCTGCATAATCTTCGGGTACTGTTGATCCCTTCTGTTGTTGCAAAGCTTTCAAAATCTGCGCAATTTCAATTTCACGTCAGTAAGATAACACCAAGTACATCGCAATTGCTTGCATCAAACCTTCGTCGGCGTCTTGTATTGATTCACTAGCTTGTAGGCAGTCATAATCCCGACGCCAGGGACCGACCGACAGTAGTCGCATCCAGCAAGCACGCATAACTGGATAAACTGCTCAGTCAAACAAGTACAACGACTTAGCATAGATATACCAGTTACTGCAAAGCACCCACCCACGCACCATTTCCTCGGTCCAGCCAACAAATGAAAGCTCTTCGTTAGCGCCTAAACTCCGTCTCTTGAGTTCCGTACCCCACCCATCCGGCTGCAATTTAAGGAGCGCCGTTTTGACACCGTACGGCACACAATCCGAGTCCTCGGAAATGACCACGTCCACTATCTTCTGCTTCGAGAAGAAGGCCAACTGGGCGTCCGCCTCGTACGGTGCTACATAGAACGTAACGTCCATCCGTCGCAGAGTGGCGATGAGCCTCATGACCATTTCGTTGGTCACTGACACTCCTCTCGTACAAGCCTTGAAGATTTCACGTCCATCCTGATCTTCTTCTGGTTCTTGAAGCATCTCTATAGCCTTGCGTCTCCAGTCTGTACGCGATCTACATCGATAAGACACAAACTAAATGTTAAATACTGTAGGTAAATTTTAGGAATGCCTTAATCTGTCGGACCTGCCACGTGCAATATTCTCCTGGGCTTTAGACGGCAGTGGAGCTCCATCAAACACCATAATGGGTGTAATATTGTTGTCCTGGAGCAGCTTAATGTGCTGAATAGAGTAGTTCAGGTACCTGTTATAGTTGCAATTGCACTTTTTAGCACTAATTGCATGGTGAAAATGCTAAAATGGAGGTTAATTCGTTCCGCACGCATCAGTCGGTCTCCCCAGCACGAGATCTACAGGACAGCTATACGCGCCCTTGTACAGCCAACTTGAAGCGTCCACGCCCACAGTCTTCCCTGCGTACTTGGACACGTGTACCTGGTCTGTGACGCTCTTGAGCACCGGCAGAAGACCCGCCACGCCCATCGCTAACTCTTCGCTAGTCTACAGCTTTTCAACTTTGAATCTGGCGCCAAATTAATATTTTCTGATTGGATAATAAACGAATGTATTTAAACCAATTAGAAATGTATGCGACGTGTGACAAGGCTAATGCGTTTCTTTGACAACCAAGTTGCCTTTTTTGTAGCTGCTCATGCTCATGTACTATACTGCTCACTTCCTGTTTCTCCAGCTATTGCAATCGACGATGCCGCTTACACTTGCTCAAGTCCAACGCAATTCACGCAGTTTGTACCGTCGTATCCTTCGTGAAAGTCGTCAATTGGAGCCCAACACACGCGAGTTCTACCGCCGCTTTGCACGATCCGTACAGGTAAAGTCTCCTAGTACTTCCGAAAAGTTGGATAACACCATTTACAGTTTGCTGTTGCAGGGGTTTCCGAGTCATGCCGATGATAAAGATCCAGAAGCCATTCAAAGTCACATCCGCCGGGTGGAACAGGATGTGCACTGTGTACTCCTCGACAATGGACTGCACTGAAGGAGACTTCATTAGTTGAAATGGATGTATACTTACACATTAGCTTGATCCCATTGTAGTTGCTTGAATTGAGGTTGTCTGAGATGCAGGAACAGGAGCAGGAGTACTTGTCTTTGGTCGTGGGTGCTTCCTGGTAGATTTACCTTTACCTGACCGTTCCGGCCACTTCTCTTCACAGAACGACCGTGCAGCGTCTAAATACGCTTTCCACGCTTCTTGACCTTGAGCGTTGTAGATGCGAGGAGGTAATTCATCCCGACGTAAAGCATTCATGATGACTGTGACGTTGGCGTTGAAATCGCGGTCTAAGATCATCGTGTCTTTCTCCAGCAGAGGTATCTCTTTGGGATACTTGGTTGCTCCAGAGAAAAACACAGCCACCATCGGAAGCTCAGCGTTCTCCAGTAACAGGCCACAGTTATTCATGACGGGAGCTAATCGCTGCTGGGCATTTAACACTTCCAGATAGTACACGTATGTCTTGGTCAGCTGCTTGAGCAAAGCGTCCACTGGTCGATCCTCCCCTGGTGACATCATATTCGGTACATTGACGTTTGAACCAGTAATTACAGCTCGTTCGGACTTGTCAAGAAACTCTTGAAGCCGACGACGCAGCACCTTACCTCGCGCTTCCAGAACGATACCCAGCATGATGTCGATCACGTCGTGTTCTTCCTTGCACGCTAATACCCACGACCCCACCTCTTTCAGCCTTGCGTAGGCCGCATTCTCTTTGAGTAACGAAACGTAAAACTTCCAGTATTTCAAGCGGTAGTAGTCGTACTTCATCTGGCGCTGATTCAACTCCTCGAACTTCTTGGCTGCTGGGATGTACTCCGTAAACCAAATAGCCACAACTTGAGGCCGTCTTTTGTCAAAGATAGGAGTCATTTCCTTTAAGGCCCGTGCTGCCGCGTCCGAAGGACCTTCCATCTTTTCTTCACTGCGACGAGCTCGCACAGCTTCCAGCAGTATGCTGATGTGGTTATCTTGGATCCCGCTTTGCTCGAGGGCGCTGTAAAAGGTTGACAACCAGTACACGATCCGCGCCAGCACATACCGAGATGGATGGAAGTAGCGATCTTCGTCTGGAATTGACTCCAGGGCCTCGATAATGTTTAGTGCAAGCCAACCACGCGCCAGCGTAACGTTGAACTCCCGAATGGATTCGTCTTTTTCAGCAGTTGAAAGACGTGCAAGAATCTCCTCTTTCCGAGCAGCGCTGGCACTCGTTTGAAGCTTTGGATCAGCATTTGTTGCGGTGTCAGTGGCCTCCGCAAACTTCTCTTGCGTATTCTTCACTACAGTTTCTTCAGATGTAGCACTGTCATCATCTTCGTCGCCGTCTTCATCCTCTTCATAGAAATAGTTGCAAACCAAGCGTAATGCCGACACCGAAGGCGATTCACTAATTGTGAGGTCAATTCGCAATGCTTGTAGCGAATAAAACGCATGAACAAGCGCGTGCTCTCTGTCTCCGTCTTCTCGAGCTGCCTCAGCCTTCGAAAAACACTCAGCCATAGTTGTTGCAGTTGATAAAGCCTCAAGATCAGACTTTTCTTGCTGACGAAGCTCACACCAGCGTCTTTTCTTCAATGTTTTCCCAATCATGTACTGCAAACGAAAATGGTCTTCGTGAGCATCTTCGTTGTGCTCGCATATCTCCAGTCCTCGTCGGAAATACGTCAGCGTTTTGTCGATCAACCGTGAATACACCTCAACCGGAAACAACGCAACGTTCAGTTCTTTCATCAGCGAAAACTCTTGCAGCACATTATACAGCAGCAAGCCGCACTCTTCGTTACATTCGATGATCTTGTTCATCAGCTCATCCAACTCTTCATCAAATTCTTCTTCACCTTCACTTTTACCTCGTACTTTCAGCTCATGCTTCGTAGCAGCCTGCTCGGCCAGTCGCGCTGCCATTTCGAAGCATCGTCGAGCAAACTCAATCACTTGCACGATATACGTAGTCGCATATTCTTCGATGGGCACTTGGTCTTGCGGGGGAACTAGTTTGTGGGCGGGGTCCAGCTTAGCTTCCTCCTTAGAATCCTTCGATGATGAGGGTTTGCTACCGGCTTTATGTCCTTCGGCATCCTGAGACTTTTTCATTGTCTTGAACAAGCCCCACGCTGATACGACACTCTGAAATGAATGCACATCGGACGCATTTTGTCCTTGCGCATTGCTAGCAGACACGTCTTTGGCGAGTACTTTGCTCGTATACCACTGGAATGCTCGGATTCTCCTTTTACGTCCGAGAACAGCAGCAAAAGCGTCAGTAGCAGCGTGATACAGCTCCTTCATCGTTTTCCCCAGGCGAAGCCACGAGTCAATGCGATCGGGATGATAGTACAAAACGTCTTTCATCAAGAAATCCACTCGTTCTCGCACGTGTTGCTCCATCTCAGCCAATTCACCAAGATTTCCACGTCGTTTTACTCGTCCAAGAATGAAATTCGCGCCCATCAAATACCACAAGTGTCCCAAGCACGCTTCGTCCTCAGACATAGATGCCTGGCTTGTAATATCAAGGGGGAATGGTGGGTCAACCTCTTCTAGCAATAAACCCCTCGGAGCTAGAAATGCTTCCAAAGAAGAGGAGCCAGTCGCCGGTTGAACAGAGAGAGAAGCGAAACTCGAGTCAGAGAGTGCATCACGTACAGCGTAAAGTAGCTTAAGCCGCTCCTTCTTCTGCCCGTTGTTTTTCGGCTTGGTAGCCAAAAGTATAGGGACTGCAAAACGAGCAAGGCGAAGCGCGTCTTCGTGTTTCACAGTCGTTTCGGTGTTCTGAAGCGAAGCAAAAGTGGTACCTGCCTTGTGATCTTCACACCCCGGTAGGATCTGGACATCGTACAGGCACCGGTAACACTGGCAAACCTCTTTCTGGAAGCGATACTCACTTTCTTCCTCATTCTCTTCACCAGACTTACTTGGAGACTTGCCTTCATCTCGAACACTTGCCTTCTGCTTCACAAACTTACTCAAAAGTACGGTACACGTTTCGAGAAAGCACGAGCTGCTCCGAGAATCTCCCGAAGAGCTACCTTCAGTGAAGTACGTCAAGCCGCAGATACCATGTTGCCCAAGCCGTTCGTGTAGTAAATGGACCAGGTCGACTAATTGTGTCGGTAGTACAACTAAGTCTGCTCGAGCAAAGCTTTCATACAGCAGAACGAACAATATTGCTCCGTTGCCAAAAAGCTGCTTTGTAGTCTTCGCCTCGCTGCGTGCCAAAGATTCTTCCTCTTCCTTCATCAATGTACAGCACAACGTCATCAAGGCTGACCGTTTTGTCAGCGGGAAAGCCACAGCAAGCTTGTCATCGCTACTGAACGATCTGTTTAGGAAGCGCAGAATCTCCACGAGGACCATTCGAATGCGATCACGACGGGGTTGCTTTCTCTTGATGGGGTGAGGCACCAACGTGAACAAATTCCGGAATTCCTCACTCGGTAGCGACCGGACAACGTACAACAGTTGACCCATGACATTCACCCCAACCATTCGTTGTATATCCTGGATAGTTTCGTCATCTTTACTCAACTTCTCAACTTCCAATACTACGCGTATCCTCGTCAGCATATCGTTGGGGGAATCGAACCGCAGTAGAATCGATGGTTTCAAACACCTTACGCACAGTCCACACAGCAATAACCACTGGTCACGATTTGTTAACCGCTCACACTCGTTTTGGGTTAATTGCGTTAACAAGAAGTCCATAGCAGCAAGAGCATTCGTGCATGCTTCATCTTGCGAATCGTCCGCACTAGGCACTTTCTTCACATTTAATCCATCCAGAAATTCAACCACATAGTAAAAGATGGTCAGTAAGAACGATACCGTGTCTTCATCGGAGAAGTTGGAGCTCTGACCAAGCGATTCCAGCACCATCTCGAAAAGCTTATTGTTGTTATCCCCAGCCGAAGAGTCCTCTTCTTCAGTCTCGAATTCGTTCAGGAAGTCTGCCATCCGTGGTGCTTGATTGGGCGGAAAGAAGTGCCCCAGAAGAATGGAAACGACTTCATCGTAATCCCCAGCGTCGAACAACCGCCGAGCCTCTGAACACACATCCGAAAAACGTAAACAAGAAATCTTTTCGTCCAGAATCTCCAAGGTGATAGCATTATCAGCTTCTTGATTGGGCAAATCAACTCGAAAAGTAATACTGTCGTCTCCTTCAGCGAACTCAATAAGCTTTTCTCTGCTTTTGATGTAGTAATGCTGTGCCATTTGAGGGTTTCCACAACGTTCGTACATACGCGCAATCAGCCAGAGTAAGCGTATGAATTCATCTCCCGTTGGACAGACCGCAGCTTCTTCTGAATCTTCCAACCAGCCAAACTCAAACAGGAGCTTCTGGGCCTGCGCTAACTGGACCTCCACTAATCTCCTCATCTTTCTTTTTCTTTTACCACGTACGGGTTGTTGCGAAAGTGTGTCGAAGTGTAGCTCCAGTAGGAAAACCTGGGCACCAAGCGTTAATCCATTCCCTTCGAAGCGACTGCTTTGAATTAAAGAGTGGTCAGCTACATGAACCAAACTGGATCTCGTCGGTGTTGTCGCTTTGGCAAAGTCCAGCTCTCCTTTTAACGCTTTCTCCAGCCACATACACACTCTATGAATGCCTTCGTCGTCATTCCCAAGTTTCAGATGTGACCATTTGCCGCATTGATTGAGAAAATGACGCACCCAGTTCAAAATTCCACGAGACGGGGACATTTCAGCATTACTCTCACTGACAAACATTGAAATCTGCCTCCCAGTAACACACCCAACTAAAGACGCTGCTCTAGGAGCTGTACATTCACGTAATGACGTTTGTGAGGACTGTGAATCGGTAATTCTTCCTGCTCCTCCATCAGATGCTGCACATGCAAACACTGGCGTTCTTGATAGTGTCTTCTTGTCTGCATCAGAGATGCAGAACTCTGTGTCAACAAGCTCTATATTCAATGGACGGAGCCACTCGATCGACACAGATTCTGGGGTTGACTCTCTGTCTTCCTTGCCAATGAAGTCCGGGAGGAAAGCACCTAAACGGTACGCCAAGTTCTTTTCGCGAGCTTCTTTTACTGCGGCTGCATGCTCTTCTCGCAGTCGCTCTTCATGACGACGTGACTTACGCCTCCTGGGCATAAATTCCGCGAGTTCTTGTGCAAGGGTCCCGCTGTCTTGGGTATCATTATCCGAAATACCAGTGGAAAGTGATGTCTCCAAAGCAGTAGAAGCCTTGTGTTTCAAACGCTTAGCTGGAGGCGGGTGATCGCTTTCATCCTGTGGCAACTGCTTTTCTGTCTCCACTGCTTTGCGCTTGTTCTTCTCATCCTCCGCGTCTTCTGTCTCCATCTCCACATCAGCCTTCTCTTCTTGATCATACCCTACGTGAATCTCCACTTTCGTACGCAACACATCAAACCTCTCATCCCTGTTCTTTTCCTCAAAAGCTTCAAGTAATAATTTCCCCAATGAACTCCACGAAGGCTGCTGCAACTCATATTTCCTCGACTGCATCTTCGTTTCGAGCTGCGTCTTCATCTCCTGTAGCTGAATCTCCCTTCTCAACACTGCCACTTCATCAAGTTCCTTCAGATGTTGTAACTTCCTCTTCGCATTCTTCAATAGCTTCATCTCTCTCTTTGTTGGGTTCTTGATCTTTTCATCATCAATAACTCTCACTGTAGCACACTGTCCGTCATGATGTCGGATATACTCTGCCATCCTCTTGTACTCGTCCACATCTCCAATTTGATTCAGAACTTCAGCCAACGTCTCCACTAATGGCCAATACGTGGCATCCACTTTGAATCCTTCCTCCAAAGTCCGTCTAGCGAGCCACAGCTTGCCCGTCTCCAATGCCGTTGTAGCCATCTGATACCACACCACGACGTCCGTTGCGTCCAGTTCCAGCGCAGATGCAAAGAAACCCAGAGCTCGGTCGAAATTCCTAGCTTCAGCTGCCATTGCAGCCTGGTTTTTGAGGCACAAATACTCGAGACGAGGGCTCAAGCGAGCTTGACCACTGAGAAGCTGCTGGTAAATGGCTTCAGCCTGCTCTGTCTGCCGTCGCTGCTGAAAACGCAGCGCCTGCTCGTACAGAGCGGCATTGTCGGCGTCTTGCGCTTCTTCAGTAGCTCTTTCCTGTGCCAGACTCGCCCGGGCGTCGCCCTCGGCCACGTTAAGTGCAGCCCATGATGCCATCCACCTTTATATCGTGTCGACACGTTTATATGTTTTTAATTATTAATAATCCTTTAAATAAATTAAGTTACAATAAATATATTGATAGCAATATTGACACTCTGCGACGAGAAAAACGGGAACTCTTCTAGCAGCACGTTAGGATCGAGTCCAGCGGGTAGCAGAATCTTAAAGATTCCTGTGACCTTCATCGACCTTCAGTGTGAATACGAACAATTAAAATTCCTATGGGATGTACTGGGAAAAAGTGAAGCCAAGAAAAACGATGTATAAATTTGCTGGGCTCATTCTTCAATTTGCCTCCTACGATCCAAGTGTGTTTACTTAAATCGGAGATGGTTCTCTCTCACGAGGTCGTTCGAAAAGAGCTGAAGCTGAGACAGCAGAAGCCGAAGAAAAGCTACCAGCAATTCAAACAATAAATACATTCTCAACACAGTCGACGAAGGATACTAGAGAGGTCAAGACTGAAGGCACCAATTTCTATTCGTGCAGATGTGGCCGAAGCTGAACTCGCCAAACTGCGAATGCAGATGCAAAAGAAGAGAAAATTCTTTAAGTTCACTTGCAAAATTGGCTGGTGCAGTCATGAAGGCGAGTGTCGCTCCGCTTTTGACGACGAAATCGAGCTTTTAAAGCAGGGATTGAGTGCAATGGGGCGCGAACTGCAGCAGATAGAGTATTTCAATGCGATTCGAAGTGAAATGGAGCGCAGAATCAAGAAAGTCGCCAAGGAAATCCAACAGAAGTATGCTAAGGCGAGCGCACTTGACCTCGTGATCGTAATGGATTGCACGGGGTCAATGGATCCGTGGATCAGAGAGGCCAAGGCTGCGATTTTCTCAATCATTCACAACATCAAGAAGAGCCACCCCAGAGCTAACATCCGAGTGGGGTTTGTGGCCTATCGTGATTTTTGTGACGGTAAAAAACGGATCCAGACTCTGGAGTTGACGTCGGATGTTGCTGCCGTGAAGCAGTTCATTGCTTCACTCGAAGCGATTGGGGGTGGTGATGGACCTGGAGATATCCCTGGAGGTCTGGAGGCTGCTCTAACGATGCCATTTCAAGCTGAGGCGAAACGCATAGTAGTTATCGGCGATGCTCCTTGCCACGGAAGTAAATTCCACGACGAAGACGATAACATGACCTACCGTGATCAAATCGAGCGAAGCCCTGACATCTGCAGTCAAATGAGAGACATGGCAGCGCGTGGCATCGACTTTTCCTTCATCGAGATTGAGCCCAATCGCACAGCGAAGATGGTAGCCATCTTACAAGAAGCATTCCTAGATGCTGAAAGCTACGATGGCTTTGCTCGAGATTTTCAGAAACTCTCCCTATCGAAGACAGGAGATATTTCTCGCTTCGAGAATGTGGTTGCATCATCAGCAAGCTCCTCAATCTCCGCCAGCAAGCAAAGAACTGTGCTTACAACCGCAAAGGATGTTGTAGGTGGAACTGCTGGAGATGGTTTCGTCTTTATGAGGCGTAAACAAACTCCGCTAGAGGCCAATGAAGTTTTTGCTCCTCCTGATATGAAGCCCATCAGCTGGAGAGTCCTAAGCTATACCCGTGCTATTCCTGCTGTCCGCCACTCGCTTCATTTCCGACCTGGTCAACATGTTGACTGGAAGAACTTGGACTTGAAACACACGCACCAGGACACGACCATCCGTCTGTCTCGAAGTTGTTTTGCGATGGGTGCGATGAGATCGGCCCACGCTCTGTTAGATAGTAACACGGAGGCGCATCTCGTGGCCAAATGTTACTTCGGGAAAGCTGCCAGAGTATCGTCCAAGTCGAAACACTCGTTAGAGAACGACGTCAAGATGCAGATGGTGGCCAAACGTCTCGCTTCCGAGTTCTCCGTGTCGGACAACATTGACAAGGGTGTCGACTTTATCTTCACGTGCTGGTACGAGGTCAAGAACCCAAAGGAAGATGGATTAAGCTCGTCGATGGCCATGTTTACTGCTGAGCCGTACATTGAAGGGGAGTACAAGAAGTACAACAACAACAATGGTTGGATCCGAGACGATGGCTTGGACTTCAGTGAGACGGCTCAGGCTTTCAGCCATTTCACGTGGCAGAGGACATTCGGCGAGCTGATGGTGGTGGATCTTCAAGGTGTTGGAGGCATCTTCACGGACCCTCAGATCCACTCTAAAAGTGGTGAATTCGGTTATGGGAATCTTTCGGAGGTCGGTATGACTGCTTTCTTTGCCACTCACGAGTGCAATGGTGTGTGTAGTGCTCTGGGTTTGAAGTCTCTTCAGTCTGGTAAAGCTAAGACCAAAAGTATGATCAAGTCTAAGCCCGTGATCAAATTCAAGACCAGGACCAGTACCAACTCCAAGAATAATTCGGACAATCATGGTGCTGCTGCTTTGGAAAAGTTGTCGAACAAGTGGATGACTTGCAGTTATTCGTTGTGTGGAAGTATCTGGAAGGTATTACGCAACGATTTTGTTGTTGTTTACCGAAAAGGACGCGAGGTGTACTGTGGGTCGTGCGCCACAAGGTCTAAGCCGATAACGCATGCCAGTCATGTAAGGATGTTCGCCCTACAGTATTGAATTATGAAATGAATGATACGGCATTGGTAAGTTTCCGGGTACTAAGTTCCTTCTTTGATTCGTTTTCGTCGTCAACAACAACAACAACAACAAACTCTTTCTTGACTTTCTTGCCCAGTTGTATTAACGTCCTTACCGAGCTGTACGTTGACGAACCTCAACAACAAGCTGGTCCCATTCCCAGAAGCGCAGCATTAGAAAAGTCAGCGTCAGCCACGTTGCCGTGATACCAAATCCAATACCCCACCACAGGCCTTCAACGCCCATGTCAGCTACAAACGCAAGGATCGCTCCAAGGGGGATACCTCCACCATAGTATCCGATGACATTGGCGATCGCAGCAGGCTTCTGTCTGCCTGCTCCACGGAAAATGCCCTGCATCACCGCGTTGAGTCCATCCGCGATCTCGAGGGGAGCCCACCTGGCCATAATCTTGGAAGCAAGATTGATACTCTGGTCGTTATCGAGAAAAAGCTTCGGGATATAGTCGCTGAGACTGAAAAGCAGCACTGCAAACACTATGGAGACTCCCAACGTGATAACAAGAGCCAAATTACAGGCCATCTTGGCTTTCTTCGGTTGATCGGCACCCAAACAGTTTCCCACTCGAATACTGGAAGCCACTGCGATACCGTAGAACGCTGTGTAGAGGATAATGTTGACGTTCATCAGTACTGAGTGTGTCGCCAATGCAACGACACTGTCCGGTAGAATCCCCGATAAAATCGCCAGGATTTCGAAAGCCCAGACTTCGACAGCCATCATGACCATACCAGGACATCCGATTTGCCAGAACAACCCGATGTAACTCCTAGCAGCCTTGAAATCCCATCCGTGGCCCCACCATTGTCGAAGTTGTTGTGGTCGCCATATGAAGTACGGTACCAACAGTAAAGCGAGTGTGATGTTGCCCAGTGATCGTGCTACGGCGATACCGTTGAAGCCAAGTGATGTGTGATACGCGAGACCATAACCGGCTGCGAGGTTGACGAGGTTTCCCACTACTGCAATGGCGACCAAAGGCTTGACGATGTTCTGACTCTGCATGACTTTCCGTACCAGTTCATAGAGGAAGAGGAACGGGAGTCCAGGGAGCATCAAACGGGAGAAATCTCGGGTTAATTCGGTCACTTCAGCATGTTGTCCGAGCCAATTGAGAATGGGCTCTGCGAATGAATTGACGATGAGCATTGGGACGAGCGCTATGGAGAGCATTAACACTCCTGTTTGGAAGTAAATGCCGATCTTGTCGAAACTTTTGGCACCATAAGCTTGGGAGCAAAGTGTGTCTAGAGCGGATGCCAGTCCAAGTCCAAGAGATTGAGCTGTGACGTTCAAAAGCTGCACAGGATAAGTGAGTTCGCAATACGAATCAAATATAAGGACAACTGTACGCACCATAACGGAAATTGTAGCAGCGTCGACGTAGTGCTGTGAATTGGTTCCGCCCATGTTACCAGCCAACAGAATGGAGACGAAACCTGGAAGAAACTCGAGAACGGTGGTGCCAGTCTGACATTTGAGCATCGTTAGAAGTGAGACTTCATTGCGCTAAGGAATGAGTCTACTTACCACTGGTAGAATTAGATTTAAGAGCTCTCGAACTTCGTCCTTAACTTTCGGCTCTGGTTCAGGATGGTGGTCTTGGACCCCTTCAATTGTCACGAAAGACTCATTTAGTCCATTCCAGCGCTTTTCGATGAGTTGCTCGTCCATTGCTGTGTCGATTCCTGTGTAGATTGAGTAGTGACAGAGTGAAAGAGGAAACGAAACTGTGATCGCGTCAGTGGTAACGTCGACGTCATGTGAGATGACGTTTGTTTTGCCACTGACGTGAACATTGCAAATGGTAGACAAAAAACCAACACTGTGATCCGTATCGTGGCCTGAGACTCATCAGGAATGAACATCACTCACATTTTCAGCTGAAAGTTATACCTGTCGCTAGGCAGTAAACACCAAGCGGTCGTGTCGTTCCTAGCGCTTGATAATACTTGGCCTCCGGCAAAAATAATCAAAAACATGCAATGCACTCCACCCATCCGCATATCGTTAAAAAAACCTAATTAATCTCTTCGTGTTGGAGAGTGCTGAAATTTGAATTGCTTGGTTCACTGCTTGGCTTCACAAGCCACACAGATCACTGCAGGCTCCATGCCTTTCATCGAGTGCCAGTACGGCGAATACTCAAACTTTTGCTTGCAAATTTGACACTTCGTCCGAATCTTCCGGGTACATTTCACCACACACAACTCGCAGTAAATCTCACGACCTTCATGGTAAGCAGCAACAAAATTCCAGTGCGACACCACTGTAATAACTCCACACAACGGACAACTGCAAGTCATCCACTTGTTCGACAACTTTTCCAAAGCAGCAGCACCATGATTGTCCGAATTATTCTTGGAGTTGGTACTGGTCCTGGTCTTGAATTTGATCACGGGCTTAGACTTGATCATACTTTTGGTCTTAGCTTTACCAGACTGAAGAGACTTCAAACCCAGAGCACTACACACACCATTGCACTCGTGAGTGGCAAAGAAAGCAGTCATACCGACCTCCGAAAGATTCCCATAACCGAATTCACCACTTTTAGAGTGGATCTGAGGGTCCGTGAAGATGCCTCCAACACCTTGAAGATCCACCACCATCAGCTCGCCGAATGTCCTCTGCCACGTGAAATGGCTGAAAGCCTGAGCCGTCTCACTGAAGTCCAAGCCATCGTCTCGGATCCAACCATTGTTGTTGTTGTACTTCTTGTACTCCCCTTCAATGTACGGCTCAGCAGTAAACATGGCCATCGACGAGCTTAATCCATCTTCCTTTGGGTTCTTGACCTCGTACCAGCACGTGAAGATAAAGTCGACACCCTTGTCAATGTTGTCCGACACGGAGAACTCGGAAGCGAGACGTTTGGCCACCATCTGCATCTTGACGTCGTTCTCTAACGAGTGTTTCGACTTGGACGATACTCTGGCAGCTTTCCCGAAGTAACATTTGGCCACGAGATGCGCCTCCGTGTTACTATCTAACAGAGCGTGGGCCGATCTCATCGCACCCATCGCAAAACAACTTCGAGACAGACGGATGGTCGTGTCCTGGTGCGTGTGTTTCAAGTCCAAGTTCTTCCAGTCAACATGTTGACCAGGTCGGAAATGAAGCGAGTGGCGGACAGCAGGAATAGCACGGGTATAGCTTAGGACTCTCCAGCTGATGGGCTTCATATCAGGAGGAGCAAAAACTTCATTGGCCTCTAGCGGAGTTTGTTTACGCCTCATAAAGACGAAACCATCTCCAGCAGTTCCACCTACAACATCCTTTGCGGTTGTAAGCACAGTTCTTTGCTTGCTGGCGGAGATTGAGGAGCTTGCTGATGATGCAACCACATTCTCGAAGCGAGAAATATCTCCTGTCTTCGATAGGGAGAGTTTCTGAAAATCTCGAGCAAAGCCATCGTAGCTTTCAGCATCTAGGAATGCTTCTTGTAAGATGGCTACCATCTTCGCTGTGCGATTGGGCTCAATCTCGATGAAGGAAAAGTCGATGCCACGCGCTGCCATGTCTCTCATTTGACTGCAGATGTCAGGGCTTCGCTCGATTTGATCACGGTAGGTCATGTTATCGTCTTCGTCGTGGAATTTACTTCCGTGGCAAGGAGCATCGCCGATAACTACTATGCGTTTCGCCTCAGCTTGAAATGGCATCGTTAGAGCAGCCTCCAGACCTCCAGGGATATCTCCAGGTCCATCACCACCCCCAATCGCTTCGAGTGAAGCAATGAACTGCTTCACGGCAGCAACATCCGACGTCAACTCCAGAGTCTGGATGCGGTTTTCACCATCACAGAAGTCTCGATAGGCCACAAACCCCACTCGGATGTTAGCTCTGGGGTGGCTCTTCTTGATGTTGTGAATGATTGAGAAAATCGCAGCCTTGGCCTCTCTGATCCACGGATCCATTGACCCCGTGCAATCCATTACGATCACGAGGTCAAGTGCGCTCGCCTTAGCATACTTCTGTTGGATTTCCTTGGCGACTTTCTTGATTCTGCGCTCCATTTCACTTCGAATCGCATTGAAATACTCTATCTGCTGCAGTTCGCGCCCCATTGCACTCAATCCCTGCTTTAAAAGCTCGATTTCGTCGTCAAAAGCGGAGCGACACTCGCCTTCATGACTGCACCAGCCAATTTTGCAAGTGAATTTCCAGAATGTCCTCTTCTTTTGCATCTGCATCCGCAGTTTGGTGAGCTCCGCTTCGGCCACATCTGCGCGAATAGAACTTGCCGACTTTAACTTCGACTCGTCGGCGCCTTTCGTTGATCGCGTCGCGGATGCATCGGCTACTTTAATAGCTTCGAGTCTTTCACGCAGTCTCACCACTTCAGCTTCTGTAGCCTCAGCTCTTTTCGAACGACCTCGTGGGAAAACCATCACGACTTGCTGAAGGCAAATTGAGGAATGACCCCACAAAATGCACTGTGTCTTCTTCGCTTCACATTTCCAAGAATGTTCAATCCATCTACACTGCTCTTAACGGTTTGGATGGTTTCTCCAAATTCTTCACGTACCCCCCCCAACTGCCAACTGTAAGAAGTTCTGGTAGTTTTGATAGAGACTGACTTCTTCACCGAAGCTATTTCAAGTTTTTTTGTCTGAGAATGTCGATCGGCTCAAGTTAACACTGCCAAGTCAATACGAGACCATGGCAGGGAATGGATCCACGGAGTGCATCATGTCACTGTTGGGTCTAGATTCCTTGTCTGTAGCAGAAGAGCTGCGTTTCATGGTCGGTGGTCGCTTCCGAATGCCACAGCAAATCCAACTGGCGGATATCTTGACGGCAATGCAGTCCACATGTACTCTAGTCAATGTAACATCCTGGTTCTCGCACCAATTCGACCCCACCGACGACGTAGAGCACTACCTGCAGGACCTCATTCGGATGCACCACTACATTTCAGCACACAACCGTCAGCGCCCACTACGCAGTAGTCATCTTGGAAGCACTTCTGAGACTAGCAGTGCTGCTGTAACTGGACAACTACTGCACTTTTACGCCTCCTTCGCAGACAGTAGAGACCGCCACCTTCTTACGAAAATCTACCAGACGCTGGGTCTTTCACGAGCAGTAACGTACTGCGTCGTGGCGAATACATTACCCTTCAAGTTCCAGAAAGAGTTTCTCGATTTATTCGTCGAGGATCTCCCTGAGCTTCGAGAGTGGATCAACTGGATCGATGAACTGGACCATACTACCAGTCGTAATGAAGGTGCAATCGACGGACAAGAGGTCTACGGACCGGGGTATGAGAGTGCTGTGAGTTTCGTAAGCAGAGCGATCCGAGAACACTGTTTATTGACGTGGCTTCAGCTACTGCGGCCGCTGGATACCCCCAAGAGACTTGCGTTGATCGAAGCAGTCCAGACACTCCTCGCTGCATCAAATAACAGCAGCTTTTTGGCGCCAAGTACGAGCACATTGAAGAAATTGGGCAGGTTTTATGAAACCACGGGCATTTCAGCAGCCAAGCTCCTGGAGTTGGCCGTGGCAGTGCGTCTCGAACTCGCCTTGCTGCTAGAAGAGTTCCCAACAATCATATTGATCACGATTTTCGCGAAATTCAACAGCGAGAAAATGATCCACCTCGTAGTCAAACGGGGGTTGCCCTTCTTCCCGAAAAACGATCTGTTGAGGATGCTCGAGGCTCTGGATCCTGCTGAAGCTAGCGCGACCGAAGTGTTCGTGTCCACATTGTTCCATTTCGGACGGAAAAAGGTGGATTTCCTGCTCCTGTTCTTGTCCTTCTCGTCACAGAGTCAACTTCGGTTTCTCGATCTCATGGTTGCAACGTTCAATTCGCCGTTGAACACAGAGTTACCTGACCTCGAGGAAGAAGACCCCGAGGACGCCTTTGCGAGCCAAATTCATCTCCAAGGGAACTACTTCCTGTTGAAATTCTTCCTTTTTGCTCGCCTCCGTTCTCCAGATCTCGTCATTCAAAAATTGTCCACTTTACTGACCGAAATGGCTCAGCAACTCATGTACAACGTGGAAGTTCATTCAGCTGAAGACTTTTTAATACTTGGCCGAGGACTGGAGATTGTCGCACTTCCTTGTCTTCAACACTTTCTCCGCTTATTCCTCTCCATTCATCTTGATTGGCGCGAAGCCCTCGTGGTGTTAGTAGAAGAGATGCCGGGCGAAGACGCGCTACCACTGTACGATACGCTCCTCAGTCTTCAGAGCAGCGTCGCGACAAGTGGTAACGTTACGACTGTGCTCCAAATGCTGGGTGGCCTCGACAAGAAGGACAAGAGGCTGTTGTGCAAGGATATCCTTACAAACCATTCCGATGCACAAAACGGAGATACCAGTCCGTCGTCCACCACTGACATTCACGCCAAAGTTCTGCTGTATCTATGCGAATGCGAACTCGCTCGCCACAAAGTACTTCGACTGCTGCGAGCCATTCCATTCCTGGAGTATGAGCACCTGCTGTTCTTCCTACGAACTCAACGTATGCCTGAGCAAGTAGCTTTAACCCGCCTCATGCTGAGCATGCCTAGTGACGCCAACTGTCGTCTCTTGGCCAAGATGTCGGCATGGCAAACCGAAGCACTTGATGCCTTTTTCCAAGTCTTGCTGATGCTCGCTAAAGTGGAGTATAAAATGTTCGCCAAGCTCATGGGATCGAAATACGTCAACGCTGAACAGCTCGAGATCTTCATAACGGTGGCCGTCGACATGATGAATCAAGCTTCCAGTCGAGAACTCGTGATTTTTGCAGCTGAACTACCCGTTGAAGTCCGTTATCTCCTCTTCGAAATGCTCACCGATCACCCTGAAAAGGGAGTCCTCCTGCGCATCATTAGCTATTCGACTCGCGTTCCACCAGAGCTCATGCATATTCTCGTGGCTTTATTTCATCGGATGACGTGGGAAATCCGTTCATCTTTCATCGAGCAGCTTCGAGCCTTGGAAGCAGTCAGTGACGTGCAAAGTCTTGCAGAAGTAGCGTCCAACCTCCAGGAGAACCAAGAGCTCCGTCTCATGGTTTTACTGTTCAACCCGTTGCAGATCCCCATCAGAATAAGTCTCGTAGATCTGTTCTTGAAGATCAGAGTCCACGAGAGGGCTCTAGTTCTTTCTCGGCTGGTCAAAATGCCCAAGAGCTTGGTGAGCTCCTTCTGCACAACAATGTGCAACCCAAATTGCGAAACCATTAGCCCTTCGTTTTGCCGCGTTATCGGCTTGGTCGACACGAAATATCACGTTCCGTTACTTGGTTTACTGAAGAGCGAGCCCTTGTGGTATTTTATCCGTCTGATGGCTGAATACTGCGATAATGAGTCAAGACTGGAAGAAACCACTGAGCTCCTGAATCGAGTGGCTGACGTGGTGTGTCTATTTACTCTCCAGGAGCACTTCCTGGTCTTGCGAGATGTCATTCGAGGAGCTCTAGGTGACGCACTCCCCCTGGGTGACATCGTAGGCGTTCTTGCTTTATTTCCTAGCATACCCAGGCTGGTAGAATTTCTCCGTTATGTCGTGGGGTTTGCCAAGTATGCGCGCACCACTTTAATCTTCCGAGTTCTTTCCAAGTACCAGCATCCAGCGTTTATATTCGAGATGTGCCGCATTCTGGACTTGGACGATGCTGTTTTCGCATTGAAGCGGCTGGATCGAATGTGGCAACGTCGACATAAAGAGCTGGACATGGCGATAGAACCTCTCGCACGCGTGTACAGTAGTTGACTTTCTCTCACCCTCCGTTCAAGCGTTTTCTGATGATTCATTCTCCTCTGTACAGGTTCGCTGGAGGTAGTGCTCAAGTCAAGGATGATTTCTGTGACCTCATTGTGGGCTTTAAGGGACTCTCAGCTGCGCTCGATGACGATAAAGCTAACGGATCTATAGACCGCGTAGTCACACCTCGCGTCTTGGATCGTGCTCGAGATGATAAACTCACGAGTGACTCAGAAGATGAAGACAACAACGATGGTCTACTTCGACTGCCAACAACGACACCTCCTTCACATCAACCAGTTCCTCTTAGTCACCACCTGCAACGAACGAGACCAGGTCAAGCGTTTCCTAGGAAAAGAACTGATCGGAAAGCCTGGTGGCAATATTTGGACGATACTTCGTTCCTCTTACTCCCAAGTGATCGGCATGACACAACTTCACTCGATCAAGCAGATTCACCCATGAATACCCTCCCATCTGTGTTTGCTCTAACTGAGCAGCCACACTCTGGCCGTCTGAACAACAATGCTAACTCACCATTGCAGTTAAAGGATTCCGTGAGTTCGTCAGCAGAAACACTGCCAAAAATTCAGACGGAATCGATTCAGCAGACCAAGAAACTCCAACAAGCACTCAATCCAAACGTTCTGGCGCAAACTAGAACAGAAAATCACCTCAATGGTGATACCCTCAGTCGATCCGAGTCAGCACCAGCAACATTGACGTTCGAGAATGACACTCAGTGGAGCAAACAGAAGCGATCACGTGGCGTAGCTGCAGCTCTTGACACTCCTCTGGAATTCCATATTGGTCGAGATAAAGGTGCCGATTTCCTCCAGAAGCAACGAGAACAAGTGTTCCAGGAGAAAGGAGCATCAAGAATCCGACACGCGAGGACTCCAACAGCTCAAGCTCACGTTATGGAAGCTCGAGTATGTCGAGCATTGGGAAAGCGTCAAGTGACTTTGCAGACGGAATTATCCCCTCTGTTACGACCTGATCGACATACAGTAGCAAATGCTGTTGCTACACTGGCGAAGGCAGCGAAACTTCGAGAATCCGCACCACAAAGGTTTATCATGGAGGCTCCAATATGCCAAAACTCTGCAAAAATCCTCATAAAAAAGGTTCCAGCCAGTCCAAAGCCTACAACACCTTCAAAACTAAGTGCAGACCCTGAGACGCAGCGTAGCTGTGAGCCTGTTACGCCGTGGTGATGTCCTACAGCCACATCAAGTGCAGTGACCAACACTCCTTTTTTGACAGTTCAACAATAGTTGAACTTTGAACTGACCATCATTCTGTAGTCACTGTTCTGAAATACCAACATACTCATTTACGTTCAGAGTTCGCGTGGCGCGCGTGTGGCTTTTACTCGATATGTTACGGCGTCTCCCTCGGTCTGTAGCCCCTTGTGGTGTGTATTTATGCTCTTCCTGCTTGCTCCTTACGTCCTTTATGTTCTGTTCTCGCAGCTTCCAAGGCGCGGCGCTGTCGCTTACACGAGCTCGTGTGCATCCACGCTCTAATCTGCTGCATTTTTCGCCGTCAAGAGCTTCCCAGCTGCTCTTCTCAACGCTATCAGACTCTAAAGACAGTAAGGAACAAGATGATATTGCTCCTACCCAGGTAAAAGGCTCTGTAATTATTTATTTTATGTTTTTTTTTTAATTTAATTTACTTATATTGATATGGTACAGTCTCCAGTGGCGAAGGCAGGTGAACTCAAGCGTCTATTGTCACTATACAAGCCCGAGAAGAAGCCACTGGCTATCTCCATCTCCGCTTTAGGTGTCTCCACGTTCATTACGATGTGTGTGCCTTACGGAATGGGTAAAGTCATCGATGTAGTGAGTGCAGGACCTGCTGCGGCAATGCCACTGCCCACTGTAGTGACTCTGCTTGGAGGACTTTTTGCTGTGGGATCCATCGCTAATATTATCCGTGTGGACACGAGCAACATGATCGGAGAGAGGATCACCAACAGGCTGAGACAGGACACGTACGCATCGATTTTGCGGCAGGAACTGGGCTTCTTCGACTCATCGAGAACGGGAGAGCTGCTGAATCGGCTCAGTGCTGACACGACGCTGATCGGAAAAGTACTGAGTGATAATGTGGCTGGAGGACTGCGTAGTACGGGGCAAGCGCTGGGGTCTATTACGATGATCTTAGTGACGTGTCCGCAACTGGCGATGGTGATGTTGTCTGTGGTTCCCCCGATTGCGCTTGGTGCTGTGAGTTATGGTCGGTATGTGAAGACACTGACGACCAAAGTACAGACGCAGCTGAGTGAAGCTACCGAGGTGGCTGAAGAGAAACTTGGGAATATTCGCGTGGTTCGTTGGTTCGCGAAGGAACCGCATGAGGTGGAAGCCCACGGACAAAAAGTCGATGAGGTGCTTGCGCTAGCACGTAAACGCTCGCTAGCAAGTGCCACTTTCTTTGGCGGAGTGGATTTCGGTGTGAAAATGAGCATGCTCGGTGTGCTTGGATATGGTGGCCAAATGGTTGCTGACGGCCTTCTTACCAGCGGAGATCTTACGTCGTTCTTGCTGTACACACTCTATGTGGGCTTCTCGTTCGCGGGTCTCTCTTCTTTCTACGCCGAGTTAATGAAGGGTATCGGAGCATCTTCCCGAGTGTTCGAGTTGCTTCACCGGCAACCGAAGATCCGAGTACCAGAGGGAGGCTGGGCACCACTCCCTGTTCCATTCACTGGCCACATTCAGTTTAAGGACGTTGCTTTCGCATACCCCACTCGCCCAGACTCGGAGATTTTCCGCGGCTTGAACCTGGAAGTACTGCCAAATGAGACATTAGCACTCGTCGGTCCGAGTGGCTGCGGCAAGTCCTCAGTGACGTCACTGCTCGCTCGTTTCTACGAGCTAGATGGACCAAGATGCGGTGGAAACATCATGCTGGATGGAGCGGATATTTCCACACTTAACCCGGCGGAACTGCGTGGCCTCATGGGTGCCGTTCCTCAAGAGCCACCGCTTTTCGCGTGTTCCATTCGGGATAACATCGCCTACGGTTGCTCCGAAGGCCAAGATGCGACCTTGGATGACGTCATTCGTGCAGCAAAGACTGCGAATGCGCACGACTTCATCATGTCGTTCCCTGACGGATATGACACGATTGTTGGAGAGCGTGGCCAAGCGCTTTCTGGCGGACAGAAGCAGCGAGTGGCTATTGCACGAGCACTGGTTAAGCGTCCTAAAATCCTGATCCTGGACGAAGCCACGTCAGCGCTGGACCCTGAAAGCGAGCGCCTTGTGCAGGATGCAGTGGATCGTGCTAAGCAAGGACGCACTGTGATTCTGGTAGCTCACCGCCTATCTACCATTAAGAGTGCTGACCGTATTGCCGTGATTTCAGACGGCCGAGTTGTGGAGCAAGGCACCTTCAACGAGCTCGCTGCTCGCCAGGATAGCACATTTTCCCAGGTGGTACTGAACGGACAGAATTAACTACAATGTCTCTGTTGAAGCAGGGAGGGTTGATACATAGAAACCAAAATGTTTCCCACGTGGCGGCTGATGCTGTATTGTGTGGCGAATGCTAACGATCTATTCCTCAAATGCAGGTTTGCTAGATCAAGAACAGCTAAGGTCAGTGTCCACTTCTTAGCACAGCAATTCTGAGGCAAACTTACACTTTCAAGTATTCCTTCGTGAAAAAGTCAAGCGACAAAGAACCAGTACGGACTGCAGACACTGCAGCAGCTCCACTGCCGCCTGGCGTTGTCGGGCGATTTCCATCATCGACTCCCCCTTTGCTCGACTTGCTGTTGCCATCAAAATTTGAAAATGAGCTCGAGGTGTCGGGAAGACTGGCTGATGTATGCAGTGTTGGTAGTGGAGGTTCCACCCTCCGTTCGGATGGGTGAGAGCCCCAGCTCATTTCCAATGCGTCAGTATTAACTATTGGTTTCTCGGGCGGGAACAAGTGGTTGTACAGGAAGGTGAGCACTTCATCGTGAGCTAACAAGCGTTCGATCAGCTGGACTCGGTCGTTGGACGTGAAATCATCTAACTCGACGTCAAATCTGGGTTGACGTGTTTTCTCCACGGGTATATTGGAGCGACTTCGTTGTCCACCTCGATCTGCTTTCCGATCCAATGCCAAGTTGGGCCCACAATCACGTCTTCGTCCAACTTCTTCCTTCACTGAATCTACACATTGCAAGAAGAATTTTTCCAGGATCGATTGTCCAGTACCCCCGTCACGTCTCAACAAACGCTGCTGTCTCTTGATGGAGGTAAGTTCGTTGGATTTGTGCTGGAGTTCACGCTTCAAGTTTCGAATTTGTTTCTTGAGTTTCTCCTCTCGTTCCTCAGCTAACATTGCAGATTGACTCGTTAATGTCGCTTCTAGGTTTATTTGAGGTAAACCGTGAGCCCCCACTGCAGTCGGAGGGTCTTGAGATCCCCGATGTCTTACTACTTTCGATCCTGATCTGGTTTGTGAGTCAAAAGACGGGAATACCCCAGAATCTGAATTGTTCCCAGGCACTGCTAGTCTCACGTCCAGTTCAGCTCGAAGCAGTTTGTTCTGCTTCTTGCAGGCTTTGAGCTGCTTTTCAAGCCAATTCCGATCTTCTTCGATGGCCCCCAAGTTCTCCTTCATGTATTTGAGATCTTTCGTCATGGTGGTGGTAAACGCATCGAGTCGCAGAGCTTCTTTACGGTACCAGTCGCGCTCGTCCTCGATCTTCTTGATTTTCTCCGACTTGTTCTCGACGGTCTCGTTGCGGTGGATTTTCTCGCGCATTTCGTGGAGCTCCTTCTGGACGTTGTACATGTGGGCTCGATACGCTGCCAAGAAATCGCGTTCCTGTCTTGCGAGCACTGCGCTGATCTTCTCAGACAAAGAACCGACAACGTCATGAAGCTGAGCGTGTTTCTCTCGAACGATTGTCATGCTGATGCAAGAAACGAGCTTTAATAACAAACGAGATCGAGAAACTTCTAAACAAGATAATGAACCGTACGCTGGTGTTTCATCGATGACGATGGTGCTGGAATTCGAAGCATTCCGATTCCCTGTAGCAGAGCCCGATGCCCGTTTAACGGACGTCAAGAAGGTCTCCTTGGAGAACACTTCCACATCCTCTTGGTTCATTGAGGCCTGCTTTCTGCTGCACCTACAGAGCCAAATACGAGAGACCAGACCCTTACCAGCAAAGTTTAACACCAGCAACTTCAAATGCGAAGTCACAACCCCCGGAAATAGCGAGCACTTTCGACCTGGAAACGCCTCAAAGTGTTCATTTATTAGTATCACTAGGGAGTCCCTAATGGCGAAACAATTAAAGTCTCCAGGGGAAGTGGGTGAAACACTCAATGGTTCGTTAGTAGTAAAAAGCGGACCGCTGTGTAGCGACTAAAGCCGATAACTCCCAGGGGAACTACTAATAACAGAACGGCCAAAGTTGTTCTTATGGAAGGTCACGCTTTCGGGTTCTTGAACACTTCTTTAGCGACCTCTCTCGACACCACCGTCGCTTGTGCTTCCGTGAGCTTTACGGGCTTGGATCCAACGAGATTCTTCTTGTTGGCTTGGGTCTTCAGTCTATTAATGAATGCATTTCCCGATGGTCAGTGAATCTTCATTCTCGGCATGTTTCTGTAGTGATCCATCGTTCACCAATTGTCGTCTGCCCTTGAGGTGTTGAAAATGGTTGTTTATATAAACAACCTCAGCGTCGTCGTCGCATTGATTGTAATAACTGTCATCGCGTAATTGTACATGTATCTTGAATCCAACGTAAATACAGTCTAATTCGACCGCTTTCCACCATTGCAGGGCGTTAATGTACCGCTCCGCGGACGAATAGGTTAAACGTAAGTACACGCCCGCTTACACCAGGGACAAATTGACCGGTATGAATGGCAAGATGACCGCCAAGAATAAGGAAAAGTACAAGCTGTTCGGGGCTGCGTGGGAACAGCCAACCTGGCGCACTCGGAAGGATGTAGTCGTTGATTAAGAAGACTTAAGGCGTCAGTTTGCTTTTTATACACGTAACTCAATCTCACTTCATTCACTTTGGCAACGCCAACGACGATTCGTCTTTTAAGGCCAAGAGCTTCTTCGTTTGACAGTAATGTTCCCAGCTACCCCAGTCCCCTCGATTTCTTCATTGCCACCTGCGGATATCTTCTACGACTCGGAAAGTGACGACAGTGATAGTGATGTCGACGAGCTTTTCAACACGGAAGATTTCGTCGCTGTAGCTGAAGATCTGTTGCTTGTGAAGCTGCGATGTTTCCATCCAAAACTGGACGCTACTGGGTTAACCGCTGCATTCCAACGCGAGTTTAACGTCGTACGAGACCCTCAAGAGCTGGAGAGTCGACTGCAAAAGCTACAAGCTCCAGAGTTTCGAGCTCTGTTCGTGCTGTATTTGAAAGCGATCAGTATCGCTAAGGAATCCCAGTACACAACGAACCCAGGCTCTGGGATTCTACCCGAGTACCAACCGCTACTGGAAAGTACACGCACGTCCTGCGAGATTCAACTCTTTCAAATGATGTACGAGTTAGACAAGTCCCAGCATGAAGCTTCCGAGATGTTACTGGTCGAATTGTCCGGTCGAAACTTCCCTAAGTACACCCGTTCAGTGTCAAAGGCTGAGCTTCGTCGCTGCTGTAAAGGGATCGACGATTTATTCCGCCGTCAGGTCGAGGGGGAAACAACGGCTTCCCAGCAGGCCTTCACGTTGTACGCTGCTCAAACTTTGAACGAAAAGTTGTTGATCACCGACGCAGCCCCTAGATACGACTCGTGCGCAGTGTTTAACCACTTCGAGCAACCGATTTTCGACCGTCTCGTATTATTTGCGAAGGACCCGGACCTTATCGAACGACTGAAATTGCAGAGACAACAGCAAGTGGAAGCTGTCCGTATCAAGCAGCAGTTCTCGCATCAACTTCGCTCCATCTTCGAGAAGCTTCAAGTAAAACAAGCCGAGAGACTGGAGAAAATGCAGACGCAGGAGTTTGAGTTGATTAAAATCCAACTCGAGAAGAACCTGGAGGCAGATCTCCAGCATATTCGTCAGATGCACACAGCTCTTCTCAATCACGAACACGCTAAGATCAACGCCAAGTACGAGGAACAGAAGACGATACTGAACGAGAAAGTCAAGAGTATGCAGCGTGACGCACTGGCATTGCAGAAGAAATGCGACAGTAGTGGCTGGCACGGACTGGAGAGGATGATCATGACGACGTCGTTGCAGGTGGAGAGGATCTTCGGGACCAGTGAGTACCTCCTTCGACTTCTCATCCTCGCTGAGGATATAAATGCTGATCCATTGCGTCGTGCACTGGTGAAATACATCAGTGAGAAGGACAGATTGCAGCAGTTTATACTTCGCCGTGAACTCACCAGCAAGATGATCGCTGAAACGACTGTCCTGGCAATTCTCAAGGAGTCAACTACCAAAGATCTACAGGAGGTGGCAAGCTATGGAGCGAGCTTTATCCACCAGGACTTGGTGACGCGTGAACTCCATACTCGACAGGTTGAGTTTGGGCGGTTCTTAGCGGGACTGACCAACGACAGACTTCGAGCTGCACGACGTTATGCAGTTGCGAAGAAAAATACTGGCCAGACTTCTCATCTACCAGATAACCAAGTCACTGATGAAGACGTTGCGCTTGATGCTGAGTTCGACCGCTTCGCTTCGGCACTAGAGGACTTTCCGGATATTTTATCTCGAGAATTTACACGTCGTCGAGAGTTCTCGTGTGTGAAAATGGACAGCACTGACATCGAGCAATTCGTTAGTTTCGCGGCTGAAGACTGTGTGCTGCAACTGGAAGCTTCACATCGATACTGCACTGTGAACGCAACGAAGGAGCGTCGACAAGGAGAATCTGGAAAGTGGATGTTCGAGGTCACTGTGGATGTTTTCAAAGGAGATGGAGAGAGCTTGTTGATTGGATGGGAAGTTCCTCGTACAACTTCGACAGCAATTACCCACGACACACCTCCGTTGCCAAACAAAGCAACAGTTCCAGTTGAATCGAGCTCTGTGGTGCCAGGAATTTCTCCAAGTGACGATGGTCGAAGCTACGGCGTAACGTGGCAAGCTGATGGTGGTCTGGATATGGGGATGCTGCATGCTAATGGCGTATCCAAGTCTGGGGTTCCGAGTTTCCGAGCTGGAGATGTCATTGGTTGTACTATCGACCAGGATGTGGCAGTACCTCAACTGCGGTTTTATCTGAACGGGGACCTCACGTTACCTCTACGCCGCACTACAAACAATCCGATTGGTATTGGAACCACACAGATACCCGAAACTGTGGACGCAGTAGAAGGCCTGAACAACTTCGGTATTGCAGTCACCAATCCAGCGTATCGGTTGGTCCCCGTCGTCTCCATGTACTCGTCGAGCAAGAAACCACAAATGCGCGTAACGTTTAACTTTCGGGGCGAGTTTAAATTCCCAATTACAGGGTTTGACCCCTTCGGTGCTCCATTGTAAAACAATTAAACGACATCGGTATTTCACTCGAGAAACTTTGTGTGCAAGCGTGTCTTCTGGAGAATCTGCTGGCGACACAAACGAAGATATTCCCGTGCTTCTGGATTCAGTCTATCCGTCGTTTTAGCTTTGCTCAGGGTGGAGGTTGGACTCTAATCCAACAGAGGCTTCGCACCTTCCGTCCACAGATCCATCACTTTTCATCTCGTCAGAGATTGTATCTCGTTCAGTTTCTCTCGCCCTCTGAGATACCTCACTGTTCGATGCAAGTAGGAGTGGTTTTAAGATGTTTTCTCAGTCTCTGTGGCATTCCAAGACCTCCCATGCAGCGCGATGCTTAAACCAGTGGCCATTTCGCGTCCAGTAACGATCCAGCGCTCGAGATACTATCGACTCGCGATCCGCACGGCTGACAGTTCTCATTTTTGTTAACTCTTCCACATAAAGGCCCTGGAAAGTGGCCATTTGTGTTCTCATCTCACGCCAAACCTCCCTGAGAATCTGTTCAATGTCACTGCTACAGTCAGGCGCCGCTGCCAAGTCGAAATAGATACTCGAGACGAGGAACCAGAACCAATCGTGAGATTCTTCGAGCCGTGGCGACATATCGACACAGCTGCAACAGATATTCGCCCACGCAAGAGCTAGATGGACTTCAGATACACGTTGAGTGACATCACCATCGTCATTTAGCGAACCTTTGAGGTCCAGCATCTTCTTCTTTTCCGGCTTCTGCGTCGCTGCTGGAACAGGACTTGACGAATTCTCCTTGCCCTCAATCGACCTTATCCATTTCTGTGTCTGCGTGGTATCCGTTGCTTGCTTCTTTTCTGGAGATGGTTTGCTTAGATCCAGATAAATCCTCGGCGCCACAGTAGCATCTCCAATGGTGATCCCCTTAACCTTTTTCGGATAGATAGCACTATCCTCTCCTTCCAATACTGTTTGTCGTCGCTTAACACCTGCAACTCGTTTAGTTGAGCTTACACTCTTCAGTTGTTCACTGATCGCTGCCTTCTTCTCTTCATAGTTGGCAGACTCGTTCCCAGTTTGTTGCCGAAATATCAACGGCCTGAACACTCGACTCCATTTGCTGTGTTGGGTCAGCAACTTCCACACCTTCATATGATAGAAACACTGCCCCGTTCTCTTTTGATACATGACTTTCAGTTCATGCAGGATCTTCTTGCGGTCGGAAGGACGGAGCGTGTCCAAATGTTTCACTGGGTCGAGCCAAAATTCACTTAACATGACATAGAATTCCGCCATACTTGGACGAATAATGTCCCAGTGATGACGGAGGGTCTGGCCGTCTCCAGCTTTACTGGGGTCCTTGAATTTGGCGCTGTATCCTTGATGCACCAGAAGCTGGGCGGGACCTCATGGTTGTCAATTTGTTTTTGTTTTGTTTTGAAATGCTATGTGAAGTAAGTTGAAGTTGACTGTTAGTAAAGTTTTACTAAGTTATTACAACAACCGTTAGCCTGGGAAAGTGTTTCTTGAAAGATAATGACGACTACGGGGCTTCTCTGTTTTCTTTTCACTTTTCTTTTTGCTATCAGTTGCAGCAACCGCCAAGTATGGCTCGAAAAGGGAGTAAAAGCTGTGACGTTAACGCTCGAAAGTCGCTGCCAAAGGAATTTAACGCTAACGAGCAAGAATGGCTAAGTCGTGCGTGGATTAAAGTCGCGAACGAGACGGTGCAGCACGATGTGGATTTGACGAAAGCTGTTATAGCTGACTACACACAGGAGATGTCCAAATCTTTCTGGGAGTTGGTGGAGAAAGAATACGCCAATATCGCGCCGAAAAAGCGGTTCAGAGAAGCGGAAGCCCTTTTCTCGCAATGGGACGCAATGCTTCCGGATCTGACGGATTTTCTGGGAGCCTTTATGCACGTACAAGAAGGTGTTGATGAACGTACTGGCCAAGATGCAGAAAACAATCGTGAGATGGTGCTAACGTCCGTGAGGAAGGCATTTTATGAGAAACATGACTACGAATTCCAGTATGAAGTCACGACAAGACTTCTGGTACTCCACGGACACTGGCGCGATGTCTTAAAGCCACTTTTGATCCCAGATGATGAAGGGCGAGATGAAGAAGAAGATGGACGAGATGAAACCACCGCTGAAGATCCTGAGTCTTCGAATGACTCAACTGAAAAATCTGAAAGTGAGGAATTTACTCCAAGAAATGACGAATCGGAGAGTGATTCGTCGTCTGACTGTCAAATGTACGAAAGTGTGGAGGCGTTGAAGGCAAAGGAAGCAGATAAAGGTGTAACGCGCCCAAGATCTGAGCAAAGTTCCGAAAATGAAGACGACTCGACCGACCGACAGCGTCGACAGCGTCTGAATGCTGTAGGTGACGCTATTTTCCGCAGTGAAATGCAGTTCAGTGAAGCTATCAGTGCGAAGCAAGTGGAAGTGATGGAACGTCAACTGGATTGGGAAATAATGACGCGCAGTGGGGAAGGGCTGAGTGATGAGGCTGCGGAGTATATCCGCTTACAGCGAGCCCAAATCTTGCAAAAGATTCGAAAGCAGTCCGAGGAAGTACAGGATTGAGCACTGCAACAGCCAAATTTGTTCACGTTTGTGCTCCTGGAGATGAATGGCAAAGCTACACTGGATAAGGCTCAAAATTGTGTTCTCAGACGAAATTCCTGGAAAGAAAAAAAATTGTGAAGTTTGAAGATCAATGCGTTGTTACACCGAAAGTGGAGAATGCGGATGAGTACGTGGCCTACTAAGACAAAACAAATCGACGTAGTATTCTCTGATACCCCAAGACACGACCAAAAAGGAGAAGATAATTAAACTGAAAATGCTGTTCTCTTCTTTCCATTCGTTCATGTCTGCTCAGATACTGATTTTCCTGGCTTTAGGCTAGATCGGTATCACGGATTTCATCGACGCCAGCAAGTTCCACTTGATCAGGCTCCACAACTTTGTCACTAGTTTTCAGCACTGCCTTGGACTCAGGATCTTCTCCGTTGGTTCGTTTGCTCTTCCGTAGACTATTGAGTGTTGAGATGGATGGAGCGTACAGGTAGCACAGCGTGTATACGTAGATATTGAAAATCGTCTGGAGTGACGTCCAAGCTCCGCCACTTGTCGGAGTGGGCGAGAACTCGCCACTTGCAAAACCCGCGAACGAAGCGATGACCATCAAGACACTCAGCACCACCAAATACCGGTATCGCATTCGACGAGTTCGGATCTCCCGGAAGCTCATAGCGATGAGAATACCGTACCATACGATGAAAACGGCGCTAAGAAGTCCACAGAGAGTCTTGAGGGATGCAAATGTACTGTTTTCCGCTAAGGGGTCCCAAGTGACGTCGTTATTGCGGTAGTATTTGATGTAGCCGTAGTAAATGACCATCATCCACCAGAAAAATGCCACGAAGAGTAATTTTGGGCCGAAAAACTTGACGTTCGACACACCGTTCTCCTTCCCTTGTAGACGTAAATTGTCAATTGAAACTAACCAGAACAGTAGGAGCATCTGGAAGAATGTGACTTGGAACCCAACACTAAGGATTCGAGCCGCGTTGCTACCGTATTTCGCTTCTGTGAAGTAGAACGGGTCATTGAAGAGAATTAGCGACAAAGCGAGAGCCATGACGAAGCCTTGCTCGACGTTCTGTTCCCGTGATGACAGTTTATTGACACTAAAGATGTACCAGGCAGTGATGAAAGCCGATTCGAACAAGAAGAAGAACTTGACACCAATAAGCCACTTAGTGAACGATTCAGTACCCCAAGTCTTCCGGAATTGAACGTTTGAGCCAATGACAGCTAAACTTTCTGTTGAATTGAATAGAACATCCACTTGATAGTCGTTAAAGTCAATATCCCCGAATCGTAAGAAATAGGCCGGTTCACAGTACGCGTTTCCTTCTTCACAGTCGATGAGAACTGTCTTCTGAACGACGTTAGTGATAACACTGGTAGAGGTAATATTACCACTGGACTCGTTCAGGTAGAACCCTTTAACGTGTGGAGTCATCGTGACGTCAAAGGATCGAGCTTTTTTCTGGAGGTTTGGAAACGAAGCCTCGATGTAGAAGTAGCGGTTGAACTGGGATAAACCGTTCAGTCCGAACGAGTAATGAACGCTGTGAAGAGTTTGCGCATAGCTGGAGAATGGGCGGTTCGTCCGGTTCGTGCAAGCATCGAACATACACGATAAGACGGTTTTTTGCTGGGTAGAAGGGAGACTGAGCACCTCGTCGATTGCTGAAATTGTTCCGTTGGTGTCCGGGTCTTGAATTGTGGTCGTACTGTTAGGTCCGAGACAGGCCTTGTACAGACTGATGGAGAAATCCGTCTTGCATCGTGTGGGGTTGCTGGTCCAGTCCGATTTAGCAACTGGAGGCGAACCACCGAAGCCAATCAACACGAACAGAGCGAGAAACGTGATAGCAACACCAGAGACGAGAAGCAGCTTTAGCATCGACATGACGTCGATCCGCATAAAACTGCCATCTTCTGCAGGTTTGGCCTTCATTTTCATTCAGATGAGAAGAAGCTGCACTGCTTGGTCAGTGAGAATTCGAGAAATGATGATGTAGAAATCTTTATTTGAGTCATGCGAAGGTGTCCGTAGTCTTCTACACCCGCTGGCTTTGTGTCCGTTTTACTGAAACTCCTAGAACGGTTCTCATTCCGCTACTGCTGCAAATACTAATGTAGAGAACAAATAATTTATTGACGGCAGTCTTCCAGGCCTACTCACTACAAGCGTCTACAAGATTGACAACTTTGGTTCACAACAAAGAGCCCACGAACAATTTGAACGCGATCATTAAAGCCAGCAGGAAATAGAGCCAACCGATGTGCAGCAATGCAAACACAGCAAATGCAAGCATCAAGCCTGTCATCGCAACTTGAAACAGTCTCTCGTTCTTCAACTTCTGGCGTTGTTTCCGCTCTAACTCGACACGTTGACGCTCTTTAAGCTCGATCCATCTGCGCTCTCGGTCTTGACGGTCTCGAACCATGACGTTATATTCCCACTGACCTCGAAGAAGGCCATAAGATGCAGCACCGAAGGCCGCAAGTGCTCCGAGAGCCATCATTGACGACTGGAGATCTTCATTTTTCACGACGTCAACAGGCTTTGAAGCATCAATTGCAGGTACAAACATGGTGTTGGGATCGCATTGAAGCTTCCAACTGTGTTGAGTAGGAGACATTGGAACCTTGAATCTTGGTGAACAACCCTCGTTAGCGCTTCTATAGGACTTCAAAGTTGACATTTTGCTGACGTGCTGGTAAATTGTAGAGTGATAAAAGAAAGACGGCTGACTCGAGCTCATGTCATCCTCTGCGGTACTAACGTTTGAGGACGATAGCATGTGTATTACGTTCTGGTCACATATGACAAAAGTATAACCTGAAAAAATGCTTCCAAGTAATATCGATTGAGATGTTACGATTCATCCTGGAAGGCACGAGCTTCACGAGCATTAGCAGCGTCAACGAAATTTGCCAGCTCTGTTTCGTTTGCAGGCGGTAAATCGCTACCATAGAGAGCGTAAAGCTCTGTCGATGTGAATCCGTTGAAGAACTCGGACGCTTTCTCGGTGCAAGATCCACAAAACGCCAATCGGTTGCTGCACGTGGAACAGCCTTGCAACATGTGAACGAATTCGGCTTCTGTCGAGGCGAAATGGCTCATGGCCGGCGATAACTTCCTCATCAACCGCTCAAGCTCCCGTTTATCTGTATTTGCACACAATTTGTGAATCGTACAACCATGGAATAAAACGCACTGACGTTACCTCGGATCATCGTCTCGTTCGTCCTGTCCTGCTCGACCAACAACAGTCCATCGTGGCTATCAAGTCTAGACAAAGGACGGTAACGTCGACGTCTTGCTTCACAGATAACCTGAAGCTCTTTTTCACACTGGGATTTCACTTTCAAAGCTCTCTCAACCTTCATTTTGCTCGGCGAAGCTGAAAACAACACACACATCAGTTTAACCAACAAAGCAGCAATGAACAACAATCTTCCAACCGTTGATAACATTCTCCAGTGCACTCCTTTCCACTAGAGGATCTGCAATAACAGTTTGTTGCTTAGTTTTGACATCTTCACACCGTACGCTTCCTGTGTGATCAAAGAGACATACTTTCACGGGTAACCAGGCTACTGAAGTCGGCAGGAGGGAGAGTTCTACACAGAACATCTACAAAAGTGAGCCAAACTATGGATGAAGTACATATTTCGATGCTTGCCTCAGTCTGTGGGGCTTTGATAAGCTTTGGTCTTGAGCAAAAGCGTCAGATCCAGAGAAAGCGCGTCGCATGAGTTTGTTATCTTCCGTGGCCCCTGACATTCTTCTGCAAGAGATAATGAAGGTTATTTTTTTTTTCAGGACGAGAAGGACAACGACAACTATTTTTGATATCTTGAAGAACGAGATGTTCTCAGCCACGTCAGTTCTCTTAGAAAAGCTAAGAATCAAAGGATCAAGAAGCTCAACAAGAAGCAGCAGCAAAACAATTCGGTCGCTGTTTCTAAATTATTTTAAGCTAGGATCGATACGGGTCTTGTCCTAAAGACAAACGAGGGAGCAATGAATGCCCGCACCTTCAACGTCTCTTAAACTGTCCAACTCGTACCGACGATACAAGACGCACGACGCTTACTTGGACATCATCATCTTGACGAACTCCTCGTAGTTGATCTGTCCATCGCCGTCAATGTCAGCCTCGCGGATCATCTCGTCCACCTCCTCGTCCGTGAGCTTCTCACCCAGGTTGGTCATGATGTGGCGCAGCTCGGCAGCCGAGATGAATCCATTGCCGTCCTTGTCGAACACCTTGAAGGCCTCCAGGATCTCCTCCTCCGAGTCCGTGTCCTTCATCTTACGGGCCATCATGGTCAGGAACTCCGGGAAGTCGATCGTGCCGTTACCGTCCGCGTCCACCTCGTTGATCATGTCCTGCAGCTCCGCCTCGGTAGGGTTCTGGCCCAGAGAGCGCATGACCGTGCCGAGCTCCTTGGTGGTGATGGTTCCATCTCCGTCCTTGTCGAACAGGGAGAATGCCTCCTTGAACTCGGCAATCTGTTCCTCAGTGAGTTGGTCAGCCATTTTTAGTCTTGAGTTTCTTGAGTGAAATCCAGGAATGAACCGAAATGAGACGAAGGTTTTAAGGGAGCGCAGCGAAAAACACGTGGACGCACCATTGACTTGATTTTTGTAAGGGATTGACGATGTACGACAAAAATGAACGACCAGGATTGGTGCGGACAGGAAGAGCGGTCGTACAGGGAGAAACTGTACGACCAATCGATCAGTGATGACGGCATCCCCTAAATTCGTACTTAATTGATTACGGGAGGGTGAGGCAGGAATGTTCATTATGAGACGTGAATACCTGATGGATAGAAGGCTTCTCCTTCTCTCTTAGTCACTCGTATCATAGGTGGATAACTAGGAATAGACCTCCATGGGTTTTAGGCTGAGGCTTTCCTCCTCGTGTACGGCACGTGTTATCATATTACTTTGAGTTTTACTCAGTAAGCTACAAGTGTCTTCTTCACTAGTCTTACACTAACTTGTAGCGCAGAAGCTGCTACGTTATGACCTCAAGTGCATGCGAGTTTAGTGGCGCAATTCAAGTTCCTAGTCAAGATCATGAGAGATGCTGATGCTACTGCTCTGACCCCGTGGCAGTGAATCCTGTTGCGGCTGCTACCTCTTTCCATGGTGGAGGGAAGGCACCACTCTTCGAAGGGGTATTTGAACTGTACAGAGGCGAGTTGGAGTTGTATCTGGCGATGCTGTACGTCATGCTGTAGATGAGGTCGCGCAGGCAATCTTCGACATGAATGACCGATGTACAAGGGCTGTTATCCTGCGTTGATTGCGTGGATGCAAGAATGATGATGCTTCAAAGGTATGCGGGGTAACTGCGACTAAGGACATGTGGAATACTTTGGTGTCGGACCATACGCAACGCACTTTCTCGTACGCAAAGCTACTGAAGCGACAGCTTTATCAATGTTCACATGAGAATGGCCTGTCGAGGGATATATTCAAACAATGATGAGACCAGAGGCAGAGCTCCATACAAGATGCTCCCTCACTTTTTGGGGCCGTCGATGCAACGATTAGAAGCACTTGGTGCAGCAACGGTTGCATACGTCAGCTGAAGCGATGCCACGCTAAAGACTCAAGAACACCCCTATAATAAGCTTCTTCTCGAAGAATCCTCGCTCTACGTCTGCTGAAACTGGTGATACCTCCCATGCAACACCTCTAGATTCTGCTAACGCTGGTAATTCGTCCCACAAAACACCGAATTTGCCTCTGTTGACACTACAAGAAATAAATCACGACGCTAATGCGCTTTGGTGCACTTCTAACGCAATCGCTGAGAATGCGACAGAGTGTACTGTTGCAGACGCTGTGGTTGCCGATCCAGCACTACGCCCGCCCAACCTTTTTGGCTTGAAACAGCTATCGGAAAGATCAGTCCTGCTAAAACAAGTTCTGCAAGCGTATACAAATCTGAAACCTCACCAACCCAGACTGCGCTCATATCCTGCAGTTTCCTTCGTTGGTTAAATGAGGTCATGGAGGCAGCGTAATATCGCAGATGGAACACTACAGGGATGATGTATTTAGGAAAGTCGTGGATGTCATGATTCAGGAGTTGCAGTCCCGTTTCAGTGGTAGAACGATCAAACTCATGGAGCTGTGTAGTGGACCAGTGATGGTCAAAAATGTATTGCAAGCGTCTAGTATATTGCAATAAAAAATTGCTGGTCTTTGTGGTAGTTGTCGTACATATTGTCCAGCTGTTTGGTTCCAAGTCTTCAAAGGTTGTTTGGACCTAGCCCCCGCTGCGGTTGGCCAGTAGGCTCGGAGTCCGAGCGAGAGCGCTATTAGCGGCTATGAGAGCGTTTGGAGCTTTTGCTTTCACTCATCTCTCATTCTACAATTCGCGTTCTGACCCAACAACCTCTCTCATGCAGCCAATGGTCCTTCACTCCAGCCAGTTTTCTCTCGACTGTCTTCCCAAGGAACTTCGATTCTACTTCAACATCAACGTCGCCGACAATGTGGTGTTGTACTAGTGTCGAAAGTGTCCTGCCAAACCGAAGCAGGCGTGGAAGAGTGGATGCTCCAACCTGGGCAAGCATCTTGACTCCTGCGTTGGTCACGATTACATAGCAGCATACGAGAAAACAAAGCAGGAGCGGGAGAACCCGCTGGACTTTAACCGTGTGCACTTCATTTCCAACAAGGAATTGAGCACATTTCGCTAGATGAGATGGGTCATCTTGCGTGATATGCCGCTCTCTAAAGCTGATAGTTCTCTGACGAGGGAAATATCCGGTCTGGATCCTATCTGTAGCAACACGCTTGCTTTCTACATCACGCGTGTGGTCAGGCTGGTGGAAAAGATGGTCTGTACCATCCTCCCTGAGCACTATGGCGTTATGTTTGACGGAATGACTGACGGGTCTACCCTCTACATCGGCATCATCGCAACGTTCATGGAAAAGGGGGAATATCGCGAGGTTCTTCTGGGTTGCTCGCCACCTCTTGACGAGAAGAGATACACGGCTGCCGAGCACTTCAACTTGCTCGAGTACATGCTGTCACTCTACGGGAAGTCAAAATCTCGTCGGTGTCTGTGCTGATTGGGGACAATTGCGCGACTAACAATACGCTAGCAGATTTGATGGGAATCCCACCTATCGGTTGCGGCTGTCACAAGCTAAACCTGGCGATAAAAGCGTTCCTGGATCGGCGACCCACGATTCAACAGGCTACTTCCAGAGATGATCATTTAGTTACCCAACTTCGAACCATTAAAGCAGCCGGTGCGCTGCGAGAGATGACTGCTCTGTGTCTGATTAAACGAAACGCCACTCGCTGGACGTCCACATTCGAGATGCTTGAGCGGTTTCTGCACATTGAAGGGCAAGCTAAACAAATTGATGCCGTCGACACGATCCGACGTCCCGACTCAGAACGTATTAGGAGCGTTCTGCCTACGCTGGCGGAGTTCAAGAACGTCATGACGGAGCTGCAAACAAAAGGGACGCATATAGGTGAGGTCCGCGGCATTTTCCACCTCATGCTTGAGGACTTTTCTGAACTTAAGGACTACATAGGTGCTGGTGCAGCAATCTCACACTTTCTAAAGCAGAAAAGTTTTCTGTGGAATGCCGAAATGGTATCTAAAGCGATGAAGAGCAGAGATGGAGAGGGTGCTACGATAGATGTATTGCAATAGTACTGCAAAATCGACTGGTATTGCAGTATAAACTAGGAAGCTGGATAGTAGTTTGAATACATACTGTAGCAAGTGGATTCTGTAGCAATGCCAGCAATGTATTTTTGGCCATCACTGAAGTGGACTATCCCCTCGCAACTCATTTAAGAGTTGGAATTCTGAGGAGATTAAAGAAATCGCTGAAGATTATTACCCCGACGACTTTAACTCTCAAATTCACATACTGCAAAGCGAAGCAAAAAGGTTTGGACTATTGGTAAAACGAGACAAGCGGTTTGAAGGGCTGAAGACAATGGAGGATTTGAGTGTTGCTATGATTGAGACCGACATGAACACTCATTATTCGCTACTTTACGGGTTAGTACGCTTGGTTTGTATTCTTCCTGTTTCTACAGCAAGTACTGAGTGGTTTTTTTCAGCTATGAAACGAATTAAGACGCGTCTAAGAACCTCGATGGGAGATGCTTGTATCTGACTTGTTAGTGCTGTCCATGGAGAGTGACTTAACGAAGTCTGTCGACAAAGATGGCATTATAGATTCGTTCAGTGCGATGGTGGATTGACGCTATGTAGGACACTACTACTGTCCTTGCACTGATTTCATAGTATATTAACATGAAAAATACTATAGCATTATGTTTTCCACAAATTTATGAACTCAGCCCCCCCCCCTTCCCTGGCTCTGCCCCTGGACGTGACTAAGACACAAAATTTGAAACATGGGTACAGACCATTCCATCCCCGACTCTGACATGGCGTGTCCAACGCGATGGGTGTCGCTGTGACTCACCGCGAGCTGCTGCAGCAGTTCGATATGCCAATTCGAAATGATTCTCCTCCAGAGCGCGTTCTTGAATGGGGGCATCCGGCATTGATTCGGCTGCTTGCGTACGCTGATGTGTCTGTTTTCATTGAAGGTACATTTCACTGTGTGCCATCGGAATTCTGCCAGTGCGTCCTTAACATGATTTACGACAGGGCTTCGAATGCTGCGTGCCCTGTATGTGGATCCTCATTCGCGAGCAAGTCCGAGTGGAGCTACTGGCATGCTCTGCACCTTCTTAAGGTCTCCACAGACATGAACATGGAGCGTGGAACCGTCACCTATGATTTTGAACAAACCCCCATCAAAGATGTTGGAGACCAATTCACTGAAGCCACGGCCCTCGGGTGCTTGTTTCACTTCAAGCAAGCCATACGTCGTCGGATGGCTAAGTTGCACTTTCTGACTAAAGAAATTTCGGTGGCGATGAGGCCACAGATGTTGGACGTACTGACCATTCTACCCCATGAGCAAATTAATCCTCAAGGGGTTGAGCACACGACGGTATGGATCAAGGAGGAGGACAAAGGTTGTGGCTACAGCGAGGGCAAGTGTGAAGGATTTTGGCGATACTTTTGACGCACGTGGATCAATATGTACCTTCCGGAGTTGCGGGACGTGCGAGGAATTAACAAACAGCTTGTTAACAGGACGAACAATCCCCTCGAACAATACAATCGAGAGCTCAACGTCGAGTTTGTAACGCGCCATCCGAACATCCACACGTTCGTTGCCACCATTGAACGTCACGCGCACCGCTACGTCACTCTGCTTGAAGGCATTGCCTGTGGAAGAGCTCGGCCCCCGCCTCACGGTACGTACTCCACACCACCATAATTCATTTTGTTAGTCTCACAGTGAAATTTTAGCAGATATTTGTGAATTTACCGAGCTATAGTCACTTCATTGATACTTCATATTTGTATGCTTAGAAAAGTTGGATAGAAGATGCAGGTTTGCACCAAGGAGTTTGTCCAGCGGTCCAACACAAATTCAATAATAATAAAAGCTGAGAATCCAAATATTACACTGTACCTTGCTTGACTAAAACAGTGTTTAGGTCTTTGAAATCGTGCACCAGCAGCAATGTACATAATATATACATTGCTGCTGGTGCACGATTTCATGATATTATCCTCGAAACATCATTCTACTCTACACTTAAACACAACAGACACAGGAAATACTGAGAATCGACTACTGGTAAATAGAATATTTTTGTGTTGATTGTTGATCTCTTCAACTTCAACAAGTATCCAGAAAAAAGTCATAACTGTTGTGGTAATGTCACATATCATAAATCTATGCAAGCATTTATCTATTACACATACCTTACATTTGTTGTGCCATCTCATACTGCGGCTATGATTAGGGCCGACTAACGGTATGGAAGCTTGGAGCGGACATTGGCGGATGAATGAGTGACGAACCTTGCGTGAAGATTTGTACGCAGTGGGGATTGAACCCACAGTCATTAGATCGAGTTATTGATGGTACACCATCGCACCAGCTCGCTTCTATCGCATATCAATGCTCAGGTTCTTGTTAATATTTGACGAAAACATACAATTGCTGATAAATAGTAATGATTGCTTGTTTCGTAAAACGGACATTAAAAGAACGTCCACTCTGAGTAATTAGAAGTTTCTTTCCCTGGAAAGTTTTCCATATTGCTATGGTCAGGGTCTAAGAACGGGATCTAATGTGTAATGTAAAACCTAGACCGAAAAACCGGACCAGACCCGCAACCGAACCGAAAAATATGTAACCGGGAATCTCTGTGACCTCTGTGAAATTGCTTTGCCTGCCCATCAAAAAAGCTCGCAGGTACTTCATACTCGCGGTGATGTCTTCACGGAACTTCACACGTGCCTCCACAATTTTCTCACTACGTCAATCCAGTAATCGATTTCCGGGTGAAACCTGTAAAACCCCAGCAACAAAGCCGGTTCACCCTTCGGGCTTAATTCTTCCGTTTTGTTTGATAAATGAACCCCACAGACCCACAAACTCGAATTTTAGACACGTCAGGCTTCTTTCCCAGCAATTTCTCCGACGGAGTCTTGCCTTTAAGTACGCGCGTCGCGCTCATGTTGTCGATATCCACGACATAATGCAGTACCTCCGGCCACAGTCTCGTTGGGAGAGCTGCCGCATTCACTGCAGCACGTGTCTCATTGGCCAGCACTCCATTCAGTTTCTCGACCAGTGTGTTTTCTTCCGGCGTGTAAGCATGCGTCGGTAGAAATCGGATTTCTCGTCGCGACAATTTGAGCTTGTTGTCAAATTCACCGTCAGCGTTGCTTGAAAATGTTTTAATTCGATGTCCTTGTGTCAACAACTCCGTCACTAGCCTGATTGTATTGCAATTTGCATCGCTCTTTATCTTCAACGGAAAACACCACAACCGTCATCCTGTATTAACTAGAAATACCGAACTTCTCCAAGACCCCGCAAATACTTTCCCATATCACAAGTGTCGGACATCAGCCGTTCATAGTTTACCTTGGCACGCTTCTCATCAGCACTGGCTTTATATGATCGCCGTTACTGTTTGGCAGACATGCAGCTCATGCAGAAGAACTTCTTTTTTTAACAACTCTGGCGTGATTTCCATGCCTTGTACCGTGCCACTGTCCACCAGGAGCTTGATAGCAGCCGCATTCAGGCGGCCAGACGCTCATGTCACCTCATTGCTGGGCTAGCAATGCATTAACTGTTAGACTTCACCACCATCCATCGTTATCAGCCAATAATGTGCACCTGTTCGGATGGTCAAAAGGAGTTTTAAGCTGAGGCTTTCCTCCTCATGCACGACACGTGTTATAATATTACTTTAAGTTTTACTCAGCAAGCTACAACTGTCTTCTTTACCAGCTTTATCCCCCCCTCCTCCTTTATTCTGCAACCGTTTTACCGGTACAAACAAGCTAAAACCGCTTTAGAGAGATGTGCTAGTAAAGGACCTACCGTAATGACTACTCTATCTTATTGGTCAAAAACCTCTCTGTGTCCTCGAAACTCCAACGGCGACATACAAGTCGAGCCTCGACACTGCACCTCCACGTCATCTCCATCGCCCGATATCTCCGCACCTGTTGAACCTACCAAGCTCTGACCGGCTCGAGCGTGTTCTCACGACAATGAACTACTTGGATGCCGCTCGCCGCGCTCCATGGGTCGTCGTGTACTTGGCTGCAGGCGTCGGCGTGCTCTTGAACCTGCTAGGCGAAGTCTACTCCAATGCCATCGATGTGTGCGAGATGTACCCGCAATTCTCCTTCTATGATACGATTCTGGAGGAGATGAGCATGCACCACACGCGGCTGCCGCTGCTGCGCGTGCACGTTCCCACGCTGCATCTTCTAGGGGCGTATACAGCTGCGTATGCTGCCAAGTACTGGGGATTGCTGGATTGGGGCTGGCCGCTTCTTCTGGAACTATTATCAGGTCGCTGGCTGTACCATCAAGTTTTCGAGGTTCTTCCAACTTAGTATGTTGAGCAAGGCATTGAGTTATGTACTGTTGGTGATGAGTTACTGACGTTTGTTGTGTTCACTACAGTCTACCTTTCGTGTTCTCGGAGCCGGATGTACCTGAGCTCTTGTCTGAAGATGAAGCTAGAGGACTAGAGGACGAGGATGATTTTGACGATGTGCCACCTTCGCCACCCGTGGATAACGACGCGTGCAATGAAGCCTTAGCGAAGCTGGTGCAGGTGAAGATGCAACACGCCAACCGGACGATCCTACGGCCAGACGACTGGCTGGTATTCGACCCTGTACAGGAGAAGCTCGTGTTGCAGAAAGAGGCAACGCATGTGAACGGAACTGTGCTCGATGGGCACAGCAATGGCAGTGTAAACGGCAAGGTGTCGCTCCCGCGAGCACAAGAACCTTTAGGAGATAACCAGGCCGCTGCAGCAACGTGCGCAGCAGCTATGCGGGTGGAGAAGGTCGTTGGCACAGCAGCGCTGAACCAGCCGCAGGAGGTCGCTCCTGGGATCAGGAAACGCGTATAGATCTCCTTCTCCAGACATCCATCCTATTTGTGCGAGCTGGACGTGCAACATCAGCAGAAGTAAGTAAATAAGCCGCTCTCTCGCCTGCTTTTCTATTTTGTTTCTCTTGTTCCTCTCAGGTTCTATTGTGAAGTGTACACCGTCTCCTCTTCAAGTGGTGTCGGTATCTTCGCAATTTGACGCCAAAGACGAGCTGACCCGCCAAATGCAAAGCTCATGATGCGTTTAAGCGCTTTGGGAGGCATTTGGCCGTGCTTGTCGCCGCTGCCAAGCTGACAACAGAGCTGGATCGCGCGGAGTACTGCACTGGGTGGCATATGACCGCCACTCGCAACAGTCCAAGAGCGAAGTGCCGGAACCAGACACTGCAGGCTTGCGAGTGACAGCGACAGCAATTGGCTCTTCTTGGACCAAGTGACCCGCCCACGTGAAGAGATGAAGACGAAGTACTCCGCGTCCCACAGAGTCATACTCGTGCCTTGACCCATACACGCATACCGCAAGTGCTCCAAACAACCATCAAAGCCCTGATTGCCAGGTGCTGGGAAAATCTTGCTGCAAACCTTGGAGTTGAGTACTTCCTGGGGGTAAAACGCCCGCAACTCGTTCATCACCACTTCGTTATGGCCGCAGACCTTGCCGAACGCGCCACCCCATTTGTCTGCATCGACGGGCTCCTTGTTCGGTGTCCACTTGCTTAAAAAGCTTGCATCATTAGACTTACGAGATGCACAATATTTTTTGCGAACCAGAAGCGAAGTCGAGTCCTTCGATGCACCATGGCGGACTGCACCCTCCCACTGACCGCCGTGTACTCTGCCCTCGGCAAGATCCATCCACTGAGTCTGCGCAGACGTGCGTTCATCCGTCATGGCTGTACCTACAGCAGCATTCACAGTGACGAGACCGAGGACTTCCAGCTTCTCCCGACGATGCTGACTGTCAGTTTCTTGTACCGCTCCAGTGTTGCTGCTACTCGCCTTAAGACCAGGAAGTTTGCGCGTGAGAACCACGTACAGCTTTTCGGTCAACGCCCGCAGCCTCTGTTCATCCGGGGTCATTGCACGCTTCTTCTTCTTCTTCCCGTCATCTTCGTCATCCAAATCCGCTCCTTTGGCAAGTTTCCGAGCCCACTTCTCGTCGTCGTGCTCAGTCTTGCCAATACGCTGGGAGATGTCAACAATTTGCCTCGCCAGCTTCAGGCGAGCCTGAAGTTGCTGCAAACACGGCGTCGCCAGCTCCGGTCGAAATGCACTCGAGTTCACCAGCTCCTCTCCAGTTCCAGATTTCACATGATGCACATGAGCAAACTTGGCCGTCGCGACGTCCTTGGCTGCACTGTTCACTTCCCCAACCAGTGCCACATCTGCCTTGGCATTGGCTGTACTAGCCAGCAAATGGTCCGTCGTCACTAGCACCAGAGCGTGTGCTGGGGACGTCACTGTTAGAGAAGCTTTGAGTCTCTGTACAGTCTCATTCCTCTGTCCCGCCGTCATCTTGCGATGTAGCGCCACCGCTTGCAAGCCAAGATGCTTGATCATGCCGGCCAATTGAGCAGGAGACGTCTCACTATGAGATGGCAGAGCTACTACACAGGGTCTCGGAGTATTGCGGCACAACAAGATCCAGTACAGTCCTCCTAGCTCATCAATATCCTTCTTCACTTTGAGGACAGTACAGGACGCTCCTCCACCTTCTTCAAGCGTCAACTTGGCTGCACTGGACACTGTCACATTGCTGACAATTGTATTGTCCTCCTGCCCTTTCCTACGCTTCTTGTTGGTTCTCTGAGCTGCATTATTGTCCGTTTTGCGCTTCTTGGGCTGGTTTTGAGCCTTCTTCTTGCCTTTTTGCGGAGGTTTCGAGCCTGCACGAGCTTCCCCATGCAGCATAGAAGGATTTACAACCACTAACGCGTCCCCTTTCGGTCCTGGAGGCCGCTTAGCGCCTGACGCGCGACCTCGATGCTTGCCCATGTCTTCGATAGCTGCTGGTTAAATGGACACAAGCATCGACTATTTTTCACTTGATCTCAGTATACTTTTCGCGCGTCAACATGTTGATGCGCAAGAGTTTTCTTGTGGTGCAGATTGTGGTGTGCGCCACACCACATAATCAGGCGTACGTCAGTCTCTGGTCGTCATTCGTCCAAGTTGCCCCAAACGTCACAAGCTTTACCACCGGATAATTACAGCTTAACGATGGCCGAGTGGACCCCTTCATCGTGGCGCAAGTTCCCAGTCAAGCAGCAGGCCCCGTATCCGGACGAGAAGAAGCTGCAAGAAGCTCATGACAAGTGTAAGTCTCGAATTTCAATTTCTAATATTTGAAAAGTGTCAAGTAGATTAATTGTTCCCTTTTGTATGAACGATAACAGTAAAGACACTTCCCGGACTAGTGTCTGTGCGTGAGATTGAAGACTTAAAGACGCAGTTGGCAGATGTAGCGGCGGGAAAGCGCTTTTTGCTGCAGGGTGGAGACTGTGCTGAGAGATTCCAGGACTGCCAGCCTGATTTGATCGAGAAAAAGCTCAAAATTATGGTTCAGATGAGTCTCGTGCTGGTATGGGGAGCACGGATGCCTACAGTTCGTGTGGCACGCATGGCGGGGCAGTTTGCCAAGCCACGATCGAGCGATACCGAGATGTTGGATGGAGAAAAAGTGACCAGTTTCAGAGGGGAGAACATCAATGGATACGAGAAGGATCAGCGCACACCAGACCCGAACAGATTGCTGGAGGGATACTTCCACAGTGCTGCGACACTGAATTACGGCCGTGTACTAGTGAGTTCGGGCTTTGCGGATATCCACGATGCAGGCAAATGGGATCTGGACTTTGTGCAGACTTCGTCGAGACGGGAGGAGTACCAGCACATGGTCAATGAAATCACGGACAGTCTCCACTTTGTGCACATGTGCGGCGTTGGTGCAGACTCACCCCACCTCAAGACAGTGGATCTGTTCGTATCGCATGAAGGCTTGGAGCTTGGCTATGAGGAGACGATGACCCGTAAAGTGGACGGCAAGTACTACAACGTGGGCACGGACTTTTTGTGGATTGGAGATCGTACCCGTCAGCTGGACCATGCTCACATCGAGTACTTCCGGGGTATTGAGAACCCCATTGGCATCAAGGTTGGTCCGAGTATGGCTGTGGAGGACCTGGTGCCTTTGATCCGTAAGCTCTGGAAGGACCCGGAGGCCAATCCGGGCAAGATCACGTTGATCACCCGCTACGGTTGCGATAAGGTGGCGGATCTGCTGCCCAAGCACATTGCGGCGGTCAAAGCTGCTGGCCTGAAGGTCATTTGGTCGTGCGATCCGTGCCACGGCAACACAATTGTGGCGGAGAATGGCTACAAGACTCGTCCGTTTGACCGCATTTTCGGCGAGCTGGAGCAGACGCTGGAGATCCACCGTGAGGCTGGGTCTGCTCTGGGCGGAGTGCACTTTGAATTGACGGGCGAGAACGTTACTGAATGCATCGGTGGCCCGCAAGGGATCGATGAAGGAGACCTCCCGCTACGCTACACTAGCTACTGCGACCCGAGACTCAATTACTCGCAGAGCATGGAGGTTGCGTTCCTCTTGGCCAAGAATTTGTCTGTGCACCACGATTTGGCGCCGTTGAACGACAAGTCCAAGATGCGGAAGCGCTCGATGGAGATCGTTGACCCGTCCAAGCGTCTTCGTGCTCACAAGTAGAAGCTGTAGACGCATAACGAATAGATGGCACAACGTGTAAGTTTGCTCAAGCTCTCCATCAAACAGATCTGCATACATGCAGCAGCACAGAGACATAAGACAAAGTGCAGACTATAAACTAAAACCTTTGATTATGCCGCCGTTGTTCTGCAGCAGCAGATTTAGAGGCTTGTCTTGGCCTACGCGTACGAGCCTTCAATAATGACATCATCGATCTTGAGAATCATCCGCACGACCTGCGTGGCCAGCTGCAGTTGCTGCTGCTTGCCGATCAGTGTCTCGAACACCTGCTGCTCCTTCATGTCGTTCGTGCCGGACGAGTTGCAGTCAATACCCAGTCGCGGGTTCTTGTCCGCGATCTGCTGCGCGCGCACGGCCGACAGCGAATCAATCGGGCTCAGACCGCTGTTCTCCGCCAGCGCCATCGGAACGTCCTCTAGAGCATCAGCGAATCCACGGATAGCGTACTGCTCAATGCCCGTGATGCTGTCGGCGTGCTCGCGCACAGCGATACCGCACGCAATCTCGGAAGAGCCACCGCCGTACACGATGCGGTTGTTCTTGATCAGGTTGCGTGTCACGCACATGGCATCATGCAGCGAGCGTTTGGCCTCCTCCACGATCATCTTGTTACCACCGCGCACCAGCACCGTGATAGCATCCGAGCTGGCGCAGTCTTCAACCACCAGCATGCGCTCCTTCGTGGTGCCGAACGCGACCTCACGCACCGTTCCGGCGCGGCCGAGCTTCTCCGGGGTAAGTTCCGAGAACCGGGGGACGATACGTCCACCAGTGGCAATAGCAATGAGCTCAAGCTCAACACCACCGACCCAACGGACAGCCGGGAGCTGGTTCTGAAGCAGCAAGTGGTTGGCTTCGTCGTCAAAACCCCACTGGCAAATAACCAGATTGGCACCGCTGTCCTTGACCTGCTTGATCATGGTCGCGAAGTACTCCTGTTCCTGCTTGTAGAGCTTCTCGTAAGCCTCGACGCTGGTAATGTCCAGTTTGTGCTTGGTTTTGGGCTTAGGCGGCTCAAAGGGGCACGTGAGAATGCACATCTTGGCGTCCTTGACCTCCTTAGGCATCTGCGGGTGCGAAAAGTCCTTGTCAATGACGATACCATTAATCAGCGCGGTTTCCCCCAGAGTTCCACCGGGTTTGCCCTCCATCTTGATCAGATCGAAATTCACGTCCCTCGTCTCAAAGTTGGCCACTTTCATGACGGCATCCACTGCAATCTGGGCCATCTGACGCTTGTACTTGTTGACAATCTTCGACGACAACGTAGTCATTGCCGTTTCCACCAATGGAGTCGAATCCTGTTCAGAGAACTGAATAACATCTCCAATAGCTTCCAAATGCTTCACAGCGATCTCACAGGCCTCTTCAAAGCCGTCCGCGATTCTCATTGGGTGAAGACCACGGTCCAAGAGCTTCTCAGCCTGTTCCAGAAGAGCTCCAGCCAACACGACGACTCCAGTCGTGCCATCTCCGATCTCGTCGTCCTGAGACTTACTGAGCTCCACCAGCAGATGCGCCACACGGTGCTCAACCTGCATCTGCTCCAGGATCGTAGCTCCGTCATTGGAGATCGTGACGTCTCCGTCCTGACTCACCATCATCTTGTCCATGCCTCGGGGTCCCAGGGACGTACGCAGCAGACTGGAGACTGTACGCGCGGCGAGGATGTTGCTCTTGATGGCTTCCACGCCCTTGATGCGCGCCTTCTGCTCCTGGTCCCGCAGGATGATGAAGGGGCGACCGTATTCGTCAAAGACCATCGACATGGCTGCTCAAAGGGTTAAAGGGAGGGGAGATACGCGGCGAATCCAAAGAGCTCGTTTAAAAGCTCCCTCGATATGGTGGCTACTGGTCCAGGATATATGGAGGATGAATTAAATTTTGATTGGTGGAAAAGAAGCCATTTAAAATGATTTATATGCACGTTTTAAACTTGTAATAAATGACAAAATAGGAGTATATAAGAAAAAGACGTTGAAGTTGTAGTGTAACGGATAAGAGGGGAATGAATCGAGTGCTTGAGCTGCTTGTGCTGCTGCTGTTGCTGGGAACGGAGTCCGTGGACACGGCCTGTGCGCGTGGAGTGTTTAATGATAAGATTTGCTCGGGCCATGGGAAGTGCAACACGCGCAACTTGTGCGAATGTGACACCAGACATTTTGGCTTCGACTGCTCGCGGAGTAAGTTAGTTTATGAGCACAATAACAAAAAAACTGAGTATTTAATAACTTGTTATGGGTTCTGGTAGAACGATGTCCACTGGGACCAGCGTGGGTGGCTCCTGCACGGGCGACGGACGATGCGCATTACCCTGTCCAATGCTCCAATAAAGGCGTGTGCGACTACGAAGAGGGCAAATGCACGTGTGATGTAGGATTTGTAGGCGCAGCGTGCCAACGAAGTACGTATAACAAATACTTGACAGGATATAATGGTTCTTGTGCTGATAGCTGATGTTTTGGTGGCGGTAGTGAAGTGCAGTGATGCCTGTAACAGTGCAGGACAATGTTTGTCCCTCAAAGAGTTGTCGGCGACATATGCCGTGGGGACGGAGGCATTGTACGATACCGCATGGGACGCAGATATGATCTATGGGTGCAAATGCCGCAGAGGCTACCATGGCTACGACTGCTCACTCAGTACGAGGTTTGTGCTGTTTTTCAGTTGAGGTTTATGATACTGAATCTGCTTTGAAAAACTAAACAGAATCTTGCCCGAGAGGAGATGATCCGTTGACAACTGGACAGAAGAATGAGGTGCAAATTGTGCAATGCACCGGGACGGGGGGATCCTTCTTCTTGTTTTACAATGGTCAAGGCGTACAAATCCCATTTGACGCTAAGCTGGGAGATGTAAAGAAAATATTGACTACACTTCCGACATTTCCTGTCGTCAATGTTACGTTCGCGGGTACACCAACAACCGTTTGCAGCAGTACAACAGCCAACGCCGTCATGATTGAGTTCATTCAGGATTTCGGACCGTACGACGGCAGGTTTTCGGATGAATTCACAGTAACTGATTCTTGGTTCTCTTTTGTGAATTAGACAAACACCGATCAAAGTCCTGGGAACGCTCAAAGGTGTCGTCTACCTCACAGGTGGCTCCGTGTTTGCAGCTTCCGCCGGTGGCATTTTAGGCGGAAGAACGTCAGTTCAAGGCACCAAAGAGTGGGAATTTTGCAGTAATCGAGGGGAATGTAACTTAGGTACGTATTGCTCTTGGTTGGACATAAAGTTGAACTCATGATGCGTATTCTGTTCAAAAATGTCTTTAGAAACGGGTGAATGCGCTTGCTTCCTCAATCCTATGCCAGGATACCGATCAAGCGATGGATACGGAAATCCTGGTACAAAAGGAGATTGCGGTTGTGCCAACGACGAAAACATGTACGGCGGACCTATTTCAGCTTGTATCGGGGAACTTGCTTGTAGTGGTCACGGCCACTGCACTGGTTCGCCGTCGTTTAGGTGTATTTGCGAGAAAGGATGGACGAATGGCGATTGTTCGTCACGTAAGAGATCAAATGTACGGCGTTATCTGCTGGTCAAATGTCACTAACGAATTGTTGTGGAATCCAGGAAAATGTCCAACAGGGCCGTCGTGGTTTACTGCGCCGTCAGCGAGTAATACCATTCACAACCAATGGACCGAATGTTCTGACGCAGGCCTTTGCGACAGAGTAACTGGAGAATGCTCCTGCTACACTCCCTTCCAGGGAGCTGCGTGCGAGTTTCGTGAGTGCAAGGAGTCTGAAACTGGGATGTACAAGTTGCTCTAACTAGCTATGTAGTGAAATGTCCAGGGGAGTCTGCATGCAGTGGTCACGGCCAGTGTATGTCAATCCGTCAACTTTCATTAGAAGCGGATGCAGACTCGCCAGCACTGCAGTTCGACTACGGAACGGATCCGAATAATATACAGACGTTCGACCGCCACAATATTTTGGGCTGCAAGTGCGATCCAGGTTACGAAGGTTACGACTGCAGTAAACGTAAGATATGTTATTCTGAAATCGTTGTATTTGCTAACACTTACATGCTCATACAGGATCCTGTGTGAAAGGTGACGATCCCGTAACAACTGACCAAGTGGATGAGATCCAGTTGCTTATGTGTACTGCAACTGGAGGTGTCTTTCGTCTTCAGTATCGCACATCTACCTCGATCGACATTCCTTTTGACGTCACAGTTGATGCATTCCGAGACATCCTCATGACGTCCTTCGGGTTTGAAGATCCTGTTGTGGCATACTCTTCTGGAACAACAGCGTGCTCTGATCCTGCATCAAACGCCAACATTATCACAGTTACTTTTCCAGTTGACCACGGCGATATTCCTCCACTCCTAGCTATCACGACAGGGCTAACGACATCAAGTGGAGCTGTGAGTTTTTTCAACGCTGACAATGGAGTTTCAATCGGTGGAGTGACGAGCCAGAAAGGAACGAAAGAGAACGCAGTTTGCTCCAACAGAGGCTACTGCGACTACAGTCTGGGAATCTGCTCCTGTGCGTTGGGGTTTGGCTCCAGTGATGGCAGGGGGAACCTAGGTAATCGTGAAGACTGCGGTCGGATACTGCCAAAACTGAAGCGTATTGTTCAAGATAAGTAGTAATCCGAAGCTTTTTGCCTCAATGTGCTGTAAAATTCTGCAAATACAAGAGAAAACGAAGAGCTAGAGTGAGAACACACCTTTTTTGAAACAAACACAGACACATAGTGGCCATCGTCTAGTTAATGCGAGTTATTTGGTAAGAAGTATCGTTGGTGCCGACTTTACCAGTCATCCGACTTTTCCCGCAGATAAAGCTGGACCTACGCAAGTGGTATCCTCTAGAAAACGGCTGAGCGTTGTAAGTGCGTACACCTTCCCAAGGAGAATAGTAAGTCGCTAATAATGTCCGCGCAGCCGAGCATCGTGCCAACGGACGTTCGTGTTGCCGCACTGGACGTCGTCCTATTTTCCACGCCAAAATATACGGTGGCGCATGATTCTATAACTACTAACAGAGGTGCAATGGCGACAGGCCGCCTACATCCACCAAAACGTGCGAAGCAGTCACATGGCTACAGTTTCCAGCGAAAACTACATCCGTCTCTGTGTTCGACTGGTTCTCTCCGTGGAGAGAAGCATACGTATAACCACACGCGAAAACGGCCGAGCGTTGCCGAGTTACCGGTCGGTGCCCAACGCGTGTACACGAGAGCTCCGCAAACATGTACTGTACGTCCTGGTTGGTACATTGTACCACTGCGACCTTTCAGTTTGTCGCAACGGATCTTTGTGACTGAAGTTGAAGCGAGTTTGACTGGCCGAGAAGCGCTGATTTGTTGCGGCTTGTCCTGTTCGGTGAGTGTCTCGGGGGCCTAAATCATCGCCCTGGTACGGCATTCTCATGTTACACGCACAGCTCGCTTTAGGTGAGAGAAGGCAGTAGCGAGAACAACCCAGAGGCGACTGCTGGCCACCGGCATAACGATGCCCATAGTGACTATGACAGTCCGCTCAGTCTGTCGAGCCACTGTCGTCGTCGTTGATCATGGCAGAGCTGCTGCCTTGCTAAAGCGGGAAGCCACGACGCGACAAGCTGGGAGCCAGTGGCTTCTGGCTCGCTAGAAGCCCGCCCGTTAACCATCAGCAGCAAGCGTTGGGCGGAGACACAGGCACCATGTCATGTTCCGGAAAGCTCCATAAGTCCTCGCCGTTTCTTGTTGTTCTTAGCCTGGCGGCTGGCGAGGTGTCGTCACCAGAATTAGCTGCATGTCGAAGCGGTGCGGATGGAATAATGCTGCAATTTCCGAAGAATAAACGCGACGTTTCAAACGCTCATAGTCAACCCAAGTCATTCTTGTCTAAAAACAATTCGAAAATTTCGACCCGAAAAATAACTTTTGGCCAGCTTTAGCTATGTTCACTGTGGAGTTCACTTGCCAAAGGATCTCAAGCGGCACAAGCGTGTCTAGAGCTTCCCAGCGCACTCAGCCCCTCCCCAGCCATGGACTACCGCCAGTACGCGGCGCCAGCTGCCAACCCCATGGTCTCGTCCGCGCGAGGCATGGCACGGCTCAACGGCAGCAACCGCGCAGCCTGGAACGCCATGGACCTGCAGATCGGTGCTCAAATGCCATCAAATAACGCTCGTGGCACGCCGGCGGACGGCGGTGCTCTCTCTGCACGTAACGTGTTGCTTCAGAAGAGGCTGCGCGAGCGGAAGCGCTACGACTCGGCCGATGAGGCCATGAAGAAGGCTGCAGCAAGCGCAGCTAATCGGTATCAGACTCAGACGCCGGCTCAGTCTCAAGCCCCAGTCCAAGTTCCTCAGAATCAGAATCAGCCGAGTGAAGTTCACCATGAACGACCGTTCTCGCCGGCTCAGATCGGGCAGTCGGCCTTCTTCAATGCTATGAACGACTCGGCCAAGCCTAAGCGTAGCGTACAGCGTAATACCCCTAAGTCGACATATGAACCGCCGGGAGGAGCCGAACAAGGTCGAAATGTACTGATTCAGCGTAAATTACAGAGCAAGTCATCATTCGACTCGGCGGATTATCAGATGGCCAAGGCGCACCGCGAACATTCTTCGGACATGGAAGACACCCCCATGGAGGACGTCAGTGAGCCAAAGGAGGAAGAAGCCGCCAGCTCTCCGTGTGCGACTTCGGTGAACGCCAGACGCCAGCAATTTGCCAGTATGAGTCCTAGTCGCGCTGGCAAATACGGTGCACTGGAGAACAAGAAGAAGCCCAGTCGACGAGAATTATTAGAAAAACAGCAGAAAGGGACGGATCAAGACGAGGAGATGGTGGCAGAAGAGAAGACTGAGTTAGGATCCAACTACGGGAAGCTGTCGGCTGCTCACGTGCTGATTCGACGCAAATTGAAGGAACGCAAACGATTCGACTCGGCGGACTATGCCATGGAGAAACAGGGACAGCAAACAGATGTGCCTGCCGATGTTGCAGCCAATCCTGCAGCTCCGGGTAGTTACGGCACGATGGGAGCATCACCGGCGAGTATTGATCACCAGGTGAAGCATATCAAGCTGTCCGAGGCCCCGAGTGGACGGGTTGCTACCCCCACGCCTGTAGTTGCCAACGCTGCTCAGGCTGCATTGGCTGCTCGACAAGCTCGGTATGCTGGACTAAAGGGAGCCGGAAAGCCAAATCCCACAGCTAACAGCGCCCCACAGGCGGCAGCTCTGGATCGCTATGGCCTTGACAAGAGCGCTCCTCCTTCGGGTGCTGCTGTTGCCCGCAATTTGGTGCTGGAACGGAAACTCGCAGAGCGGAAAATCTTCGACTCGGCCGACCACTTCAAGAAAGCCGCATGAACGTGTCACAAATGCAATTGCACCGCTACACATTACGCGTTGGGGGCTGCTGGTGAACAACCAAGAAGTTGATCGGGAGGTGACTAGTAAGTGACGTTTGTATCAGTGATGGTCAGTCAGTCATGCACCAGCACGAAGCAAGTGCCGTGCAGGTAGACAGACATACGTGTAACTCAGGAGGGTCGTCAACGTTTCAGGGGAGCGTCATGTTGCTCTGGGAAGCGAAAGGCTTAATTTTTTTTTATTTTGAATGAACAACTATATTTTTTTTAAATTTGTTTTGTAAAAAGAACAATTCAGTATAAGCGCGCGATGGGGAACACTGCGACCAAGGCGCGCGAGGCTCATGCTCAGGCCAAGAGCAAGCCTAAGAACAACCGCAGTGTACAGAAGCAGAAGCTCAAGACTGCAGCGGCCACAGGTGTGCTCGCTTTACCCGCCAGCAAGCTGAAGCAGCTGCCCCCGGAGCTACTGGAGCTCTCGTCGTTGCGCAATCTGGACCTTACGGGCAATAAACTCTGTACATTGCCATCCCAGCTCAACAGCCTCAAGGCCTTGAAGACGCTCAAGTTGTCCTCCAATGTCCTCGATTCATTGCCGGATCTGTCCGGTCTTACAGCTCTCACAACACTCGTGTTGGACGGAAACGTCCTTGAGGACATCCCACAGCCACTCCCGCCTAATTTACTCAAGCTATCGCTTAAAGGCAATCGAATCCGTGCCCTACCTCGAAGTGTACTGAACTTAGCTCAATTACAGGAGCTGGATCTGTCGGAAAACGCCCTCGAGACTCTACCCTCGAACTTAGGCGAACTGCAGGAGCTACAGGAGCTCAACGTGGACGACAACAAGCTTACGGAGCTTACGGCCGCTTTGGGCAGATGCGGGAAGCTCAAAGTACTTTCTGCACGTCGCAACACCTTGGTTGGACGTTCAGCGGGGGCTAAAGAGCAACCAATTGCTGCTGAGCTATTGGGAGAAAGCTCGACAGTGCAGGTGATGAATTTGGAGGGGAACCCCATGACCAAAGAGGATCTGCAGACGATGGATGGCTTTGACGCATTCCTCACTCGACGTACGAAGCTGAAGAACAAGGAGATTCACGGCGGCTTGAACTCGGATCTGAGTCTTTGTGGACTGGAGTAAGGTGTTGGTCGTGCACATAATGCTTTTTTTGTATATATTTTATGGTTCTTGACTTTGTACTGACGCTTCTGGTTGTGCTTGAAATGCTGAGCTGTAATTGTCGATTCGGATGCTAACGTGACGTGAAAGTGACGTTCTGGTTGGTGCTTTGAGGGAAGAGGCAGGTAAATTCTGTGTGGTGTTTGTCCTTGCTTGTCGCTCTACTCCAGTAGACACAGCGGTGATTGCAGCTTCCAAGTCCACTTCAACTGAGCTCCACTCTTGTTCCAAAGCTGCTATAATCGAGTCCTCGTCGGTATTTTCCAGACTAACCTCTCGAGATCGGTGAGCAGCGACTCCACGCACGATCTCGGCGAGATTCTGAGAAACAAGAGCAACCAGCGCTGGGTCGATGTCTGTGGAAGACTGCAAGCAAATATTGCCGACGCTTTTATTCGGATGAGTCGCAACGTCGTACAAATAGGCCCCGCCATCACTGTATGCAGCGATTCGCGCCTCCCTTTCATGGTTAAGCTGCTGGTCCCGTCGATGGAGTCTCGCATAGACGATGGACAAGTTCCGGTGAGCTCGAGCTCGCCCCAAACGGCAGTCAAGGACTTTAGATGAACACAACTTGAGATCACGGTGATGGCAGCTCAGGGCGTGACCGAAATTCAGCTGGGCAAGTGCCAAGTTGCCCAGATTTGCGTAAACGCGTGCCTCCAGTTCTCGATCCCTTTCTTCTAGCGCAATTTGCAGCGCTTCTTGCTGGTGAGTGAGGGATGGTCCGTACGCGTGCGCATCCAGTAGCAACAAGCCCAGAGCTTTCACAGCTCGAGCTTGAAGCCGAAGGTCTTTGGCTCGTTGCGCCAGTTCAAGTGCTCGTCTCTGAGCTGCAAAGGCGTGCTTGATGCAAGTCGTAACAGCGTTACTTGTGTTTGAAGTAGAAGCGACCACAAGTTCGCGCAGAGCTACGCCTCGGTGATGGTGGAGCAAAGAAGTTAATGCTAGGTTTGCTGGGGACTCCACTCTGAAGGAAATTGTGTGTCCATGGGAGCGCTCGATGGATTTTAATGCATCTGTGAAGTGCTGAATAGCTGCTACCAAGGCAGGCGGATTACCATACAGCAAGAAGGATCCCAGTGTGACGTGCCTAGCCAAGACGTGCAATTTCGCCGCCGCTGCTGCACTAGCAGCACGTGCAGCTGCTTCCAACTCGGTCAAGAAGAAGTTCGTGTCGTCATCATCGTCAGTGCCGTCATCGACTTCTAGGCCTGGAAGAGCCGCTTCAACCGTATTGACGACCGCTATCTGGACAGCCTGGCGACTAGGAGGCCGTCCTGAGTTTGCAGAGAGCAAGTTCCCTGAAGAGCGGCTACTGAAAAGCGACGATCCGTCCAGAGACTGACGTAATGGTGTTGGAGCTGTGGAAATCCGGGCAAGAGTTTTCGCAGATCCCTGACGGTGTAATTCTCTTCTCGCGTATCGTGTACGAGGCCGGGCATTCATGACCAGATCCTGAAGAGATTCGCTATCCGTGGTTGCCGTCGTCTCCCTCAATGAACGTGCACTTCCAGCTGAAGATGAAAACCGTAGCGGTTGAAGCCGAGGTGATATCCTCACAGTGTTAGCAACACTGTTATCTTCCCATGCCGGTGACGTCAAGCTCAGCTCGCCACGAAGTGCAACCTGTCTGGAAGGAGGCCGAGAAGAAGGTAACGACTCTAGAGCCACGTCGCTGTTGCTGCTATCTTGCTGGTTGGAGCCTTGTCTCGGCAAAACTAGCGGGGCTGCAGATTTCGACCTCCCTGTTGACGTTCCTTCGCTTTGGTGAAGACGCTGCTTCAGCTGAACCAGTCCACTCCGTGATGGCGGTCGAGTCGTCGTCTCGTACCTGTCTCTCCTACCGGAACCTTCTCCTCGTTTGGTAGGGACTGCCATTGTGCTGCTTTCCTGGACGTGGTGGTTGCGCTGCTCAGCGCAAAAGTTCGGGTACATGGTTTTCACATCCATTCGTGACGACCTCCTATCCTCCATGGCCATGACAACACGTCTTGTAGGTGTTCCAAGACTGGAAGTGCATTTCCACACCATATTTTTAGGCTCCTGCGTGGTGAGGCGTGGTGCACTTCCAATTGAAAACGACAATCGAGTTCAGGGCTTTGCAATGGGAGGTCAAGTCTCGCTTCAACAGGCAGCAGCTGTGGGAAATGTGGGTACTGTTAAAATCGCTCTGGAGAAAGGCAAAGAGGTTGACGCCAAAGACAAAAACGGATGGACACCACTCCTTGTTGCTGCTCGAGAAGGCCATGAAGGTGTCGTCCGCCTCCTGCTTCACTATGACGCAATACCAGATCTACCAAGTAAGACGGGCTGGACACCGCTCATGTGGGCTGCTGAAGCTGGACACGAGTGTGTACTGCAAGCTCTTCTGGATCGCAAAGCGAATGTCAATGCTTGCAACAGTGTCGGGGTCACTGCTCTTAGCCTTTCCGCTCAAAACGGGCATCTACAGAGCGTACGTGTGCTGTTGAACCATGGAGCGATTGTCGATTTGGCCGATACGGATGGATGGACGCCGCTAATGAAAGCTGCTACGATGGACCATAGCGATATCGTTCTCCTGCTTCTCGAGTTCAAGGCAGATGCGAATGCAGTCAATGTACAAGGCAGAACGGCACTAGACTTAGCCACCGCTCAAAACTCTACCAACGTCAAGGAGATTTTGCTGGAGTATAAAAACCAACTCGGAGAAAGCACGAGATCTTGGTCTGTTTTGAACGCTGTCCTGCACGGGGATATCGATATGGTACGGTCGGCTTTGGAAGAAGGAGCGAGTCTAGAATGCCAAGACGATGACGGCAACACGCCACTGATACTCGCAGCCAATGACGGATACACATCAATCGTGTACTTCTGCATCACACAAGGAACTAAAGTTGATGCCCAGAACTCGTGGAAACAAACAGCGCTTTGTGTGGCAGCTAAAGAGGGTCACCACGAAGTGATCAGTGCTTTACTTGACGCTGGCGCTAGTGTGGATCTTGCCGACCAAGATAACTGGACGCCGTTGTATTATGCGGCTAGAAGTGGCCACATGGAAGCCGTTCGGTCTCTCATAGTGTACGGCGCTAATGTTAACACTCGAGACCACGAAGGACGTTCACCTTTAAGTGCTGCTGCAGCCGAGGGAGCTATGGGAACTGTTGGTATCCTTCTTGACTGTGGGGCTCAGATTGATCTTGCAGACAATAACCAGTGGACTCCTTTACGCCAGGCAGTTCAATTCGGTCATGAGAGCATCGTCCGTCTTCTATTGGAGAACAAGGCTACAATTGATATTCACGGCACAGATGGACTCACACCGTTGCATGCTTCCGTGATAAAAGGCAATATTTCTCTCGTTATACTCCTGTTGCACAATGGTGCTGCGATCGACTTATCCGGTTGCGATGGGAAAACTGCTCTCATCTTTGCTGCTGCTGAGAATCAATTGGAAATCGTTCAATTGCTTTTGGAACGTCATGCTGATGCCATGACACGCGATCGACATGGTCTGACAGCCTTGGAGTACGCAGAACGTGAAGGCTATGCAGCAATTGTTATGGTTCTTAAGGAATTTCGACACAAGAGCTCCAGTGCGCTAGCAATTGCTTCTCGACAAGGAGACATCGAGAAACTTCATGTAGCTCTGAATAACGATATGAATGTCAACAGCCAAGATGAACATGGGAATACGCCATTACTATTGGCAGTCACTGAAGGACATTTCGACGTTGTAAGGCTCCTGCTCGACCACAAAGCGGATATCCATGCTGCTACCAAGAGCGGTCGCACAGCGTTGATGCTTGCAGCTCAACACGGTTGGGTCGACGTTGCCAGAGAGTTAATCTCTTTTGGAGCAAATATCGAGGGGTTTGATACCAATGGTGCATCTGCCATCTTGCTCGCTGCTGAAGCGGGATACGTGGGTTTGTTGCAGCTTTTACGGAAACAAGGTGCTAATATTGACGAAAGGGATTGTCACGGGAGAACGGCGTTGATTCAATGTGTACTACGCCACCAATTGGACACTGCTCGGACGCTTCTTGATCACGGGGCCGGGTTGAATGTGAACGATGAGACTGGAAGGACTGCATTGCTGCACGCTTGTTCGCTCGGGCTGTTCGATGTGGTTTCGTTGCTTATTGACCGCGGTGCAGACGTGGATGCTGCTGATCACAACGGCGTGACTCCATTGATTGAATGTGCTGTCCAGGGAAATGATTCGATCGCGCTTTTACTGCTAAGTCATAACGCAAGTATCCACAAGAAGGACAAGAACGGACGAACAGCGTTGATTGTTGCCTTGGAAGGGAAACACGTCGCTCTTATCAAAACGTTACTGGATGCAGCTGCAGGGCCGAAAGATGCTGCTTTATCAGAGCTCCGGAAGACGTTGGACATGCCTCCAAGTGCCAACGTACAACCGGTGACGGGAAATGGCCGCCAAACGATGGTGCAGATGCCGAAAACCGTGGATAAAAAGGGTCCTTCGTTACTTGAAGTGGCTGCGAAGGGTAGTGTGAATGATGTCAAAATGGCAGTTGCACGAGTGAAAGACATTAACTTACGAGGGCATGAAGACTGTACTGCATTGATGGTGGCAGCCAAATTCAACAGTAACGTGGAAGTTCTTCGCTGTATCCTGGAGAGGAATGCTGATGTGAACTCTCACGATGTCTTTGGAGAGACAGCTCTGACTTACGCGGTGTCTTCAGATCGATTGGATGCTTCTTCCTTGCTGTTAGAGTATGACGCTGAGATCGATTTGGTGATTGGAGAAGGTCGGACGCCACTAACGTGTGCTGTTTCAAGAGGCTGTGAGGAACTAGTTCGCCTTCTTCTTGATCACAATGCGAATGTTGCAGCAGTCGATGGAGCTGGATGGGCTCCAATTCACCGAGCAGCTTTTCTTGGGAGCTGCGCAATAGCTTCTCTTCTCTTGGATCATGGAGCGGAGATTGAAGTTCTGAATCGAATCAACGAAGAAACTCCTCTAGCGCATGCTGCTGGCAACGGGAAAGAAGGTTTAGTTCGTCTTCTACTGGATCGTGGGGCCAACATCAACGCACAGAACAAATGGGGGGAGACGCCGCTCCGTCTTGCAGTGAATGAAGATCACTTTAGCGTTGCTGCCCTGCTTCTTCAACGTGGTGCAGCTGTGGACTTGGCAGATGATTACCGTTGTACACCACTCATCCAAGCGACTTTAATGGGGACGGAAGATATGATGCGTCTCCTGTTAAAGTGCATGGCAGACGTCAACGCCAAGGATGATACAGGGAAAACCGCGTTGATTGCTGCAGCCGAGTACGATTTATGCGGAGGGATTGAATTACTGCTTTTGAATGGAGCAGATATTAATTTAAGTGACGATGTGGGGAAAACAGCTCTCATGGCTGCTGTGTGTGAAGGTCACATTAACGCAGTGCATCTTCTTCTGGATCGGAATGCAGATATCAATCGAACATGCAGTGCTGGGTTGACCGCATTAGAGTACGCGACCCAACACAACCAGATCAGTATCGTTGAAATTCTACAAGACCATCAAAACCGCCGATTACCAACAAGAACTGTACAGCTTGCAAGTAGTGCGAATTGGGCCAAGTTACTATTGTCCGGGAATGTCTTGAAGCGTTTTCAATTGAAGCAGAATTCGATTGATGGAGATTTTTGATAAGCAAATTGTAAAAAAAAAAATCGTACTATTACAATGCATATCATTGGCTAAAATTCCTCAACCGCTAGTCTCCAGTAAAACGTTTAGGCACATTCCAACCGTCATGATTAGCAGTGAGTCCAGCGACGAGGAGCTCACCACGCTGCACCAAGCGGCCGTCACTGCCGCTAAACCTGTGCGAAAGATTAAGAAGGCCAAGAAACCTACAACCGAAGCTTCACCGGCCTCCACCGATGATGTTACCGGGCAAAAACGACCTGCGGAAGACTCGCCCGATGTCGAAGTGGACCCGGAAGAGGCTCAAAGACTGAAACGCGAAGCCCGAAAGAAGCGCAAAGCAGAGGAGAAAGCGGTTCGCGAAGCAGCAAAGAAACAGCAGCAGCAGGAGCAATTGGCCACTGAAAGGGCCACTAAGGGACGCGCCTATACTTTGAGTATGGCCATCCCCGGTTCCATCCTGGATAATGCCCAAACGAAGGAATTGAAGACCTATTTGGCTGGTCAAGTGGCTCGAGCTGCAGTGATCTTCCAAGTGGATGAGATCGTGGTGTTTGATGACCAATTGGGCAACAATGTGAGCACTGGTGCGCCTAAAAAGCGAGCACACGACTGTCACGTCTTCATGGCTCGGATTCTGCAGTATTTAGAGACGCCGCAGTATTTGCGACGTGCTCTGTTCCCCATGCACCAGGATCTGAGTTGTGCTGGTCTGTTGAATCCTTTGGATTGCCCGCACCACCTGCGTGCGCAGGAGTGGAGTGTGTACCGTGAAGGTGTGGTGACGGACAGACCGTTGAAGGAGAAGGAAGGCTCGCATGTGTATGTTGGTCTTCAAAGAGAAGTGGTCGTGGATAAAAGGATCCAACCGGGTATCCGAGTGACTGTGAAGATTGACGAAGCGTCCAAAGACTTCAAGAAGAAAAGTACGTACTGCTGCTATCATTTTTGTGTCTTGTTTCCAAGCTAAGAGTTTTTTTTGTAGTGGTGGGTAAATTAGTTTCTTCAGCAGAACCTCGTGAGCAGCTTGGAGTGTATTGGGGCTACACGACTCGCTTTGCACCTTCACTGAGTAATGTGTGGACCGATTCTCCATTCCCTGGCGGCTATGACCTCAAGGTGGGCACGTCTGAGCGTGGTAACGTGTCTGTGGACGACCAAGATTTCTCTCTGCCTAAATTCCGCCATGCACTGATTGTTTTTGGTGGAGTCGCTGGTATTGAGGAGTGCGTGGATGCTGATGAGAAGGTTCCCGTGAGTGGTGAAGACTCGAACACGCTCTTTGACATGTGGGTTAACACTTGTCCTGAGCAAGGCAGTCGTACCATTCGTTCAGAGGAGGCACTGCTTATCTCGCTTGCCGCTCTTCGGCCGCATGTGACACGTAGTGGACGAGCGTAATAGAAGGCAAATGTGGGAGCTCCCCATGGTTGATTAAATACAAGCACACTGCAGATCTACTTCTCTGTTTATCCGGACGCAGGCCGCTTGGTCGACGGACACTTCTTGTAGCAGTGGAACTTGCGTGTACAATTCGTCGTTCGGTTCTTACCGCAGCAACACAACTCCTTGCACACTGGACATCCATTCTCAAAGATTCGCTCGCCATGCTCGTCAATCATCTTCTCGGCACATTTGGCGCAGAAAATATGAGGACACACGGGACAGCGAATGTTCTTCTTTCGCAAATTGCCACATCGATGGCATGACGCTCGGTGCCGCATCAACATGTCCACGTAGTTCCCATTGCTGTCAAGACGTGGCTGCTGGAAGCCTGTAGCTTCTACGGAGGGCGTCATGGAACTATTAAGTGGATGCGATGCTACTCCACCTAGCGTTCCGAGTCCTTCCAAACCAAGATTATGTTGGTTTGAAGTCGCCATGAAGCCTTCGCTCATACCTCCGGACAAGTATCCGTACTCTGCGCCATATTCTGGTAAATTCTGGTTGGGTGAATGCTGTTGGAAACTTGGATCACTGTTGGGGTAAGGCTGGTTCTGCGTCGAGATGACGAGATGATCAGGTTGATGCTGCTGATGCTGCTGCATTGGGTCATAATTCGACCACATTGGCGTTGACGAGCTGAAGTTGTTGGTGCTGGTGCTGTCGAAGCCAGTACTAGTCGATCCCCATGGAGAACTCACCCCGTCGGGGACTGATGCAGCCGAGTAAATGTATGTGGCCTCGTTCGGCGAGATTGGAGGTAATTTGCTGTCATTTCCCAAGCCTGAAGTCGGCTGCAAGTCATCCAAGTTGTGGGTCGGAAGGCATGTGGCAGCAATAGCCTGCTCCAGACGACCCACAATTGCTTGGGCTTCCCTCTGGGAACTCGGAGTCCACGTGATACCATTCACTGACTTGAGCGACGCCGGGAGAGCACTCCACTCCCTTAAACGAGGAAATGCTCGTTGCAACGCACGCCGATCCAAGTCGCTCACTTGAGCGGTCATACCATTATTGCCCATGAGAAGCTGACGGACGTAGTAGCAAACTGCTGTCCAGAGCTGCACATTTGCATCCACTGTAAGCCATCCAGACGACGTCTCTCTCCAGTACTCTGCAAGTGCATCATGCTGCATCTCAAGTAGCACCACTCCCAGTTGACCTTCAATTGCCGATGTACACGCGAAGAAGCCGTGAAAGAGCGAGCAACTCTGTGCACCTCCAGCGTAGCGTGCGAACGTCCAACCAGCAGGTACCAGCAACGTACTACCAGCACTCACGACACACTTGATGCACTTTTCCACACGTTCTGCCAAAAATGCAGTGGCAAAGTCTGGATCACATTTCCAAGCTCGATAAGCATCAAAAGCAGCCGATGTCGGAGGGATCAGATACACCCAGAGTTCACCCCCTGACACTGATAACCACGTGCACTGTCCACCAGGTGCTAATGTGAAATCCAGGAAAGCGTTTGCTTCGAGAAATGTGCCAAAGACATTGCCGTTCGCTGTGTTTCTCAAGTTCTCTTCGCCATTGTTCGACTCCATCAAACAGTTCCAATTTACTTGTGAGACAGCTATTGGCGCAGCAACTTTCAACTGCATCGGCGTCTGTTGCAACTGGAACTCAGCATTCGCCAACAGTGTAGTGTCCTCCTTGTTTTGCTTGTTAGAATTGGTCGTTTTAGCTAGCCAAGCTGAAGCTGTCAATTGATCTCTCGTCTGTGTGGTAACGTCAATGGTTCGCACCTCACGGTCTCCGGTCAATAACTCGGCGACAGTGGCAGCGTCTAGCACCGGAAAAGCTTCTTCAAGACCTGCAGCTCTGTGACTGTTACCTGCTATAAGCACGGGCTCCTCGAGTGCATGGCGTTGCAGAAAAGAAGGCTGAACGTCATGAAACGGGACTAAATGCACTCCCGACCGAGCGTACACGGCAGCACCCAATAGTCGTCGGAAACCTGATGAACTTTTCTTGTGCCGAAGCTGCACTGGAGTTGAAGAAGTTGCATATCCACCTAAATGTACGGGTAGAGGCGAGAAGTTCATGGCGTTGGCAACGAATGTGGTGTTATTAGGCTCTGAAAACAAGGCATTTGCAATAAACACAAGTTAGTTGACATTAATAAAAAAAAATGAACAAAGTATTACCGTTTAGACACTTTAGACACTGTGCGTGTCTAAAAGTGTCTAAACTTTCTTCTTGAGTTGGAGACGTACCGTATTTGACACCTTCGTGGCCGTGCTGTTGGCAATCGACACAAGCAAATTTTGCAACAAGCAGTGCGTCCTGTTCGTTGATTTGGGCACAATTGCCATGCAGCCAGCGGCCGCAAAAGTGGCACTCGATGAGGAAGGCGGGCGCGCGTGGGTCTGCGTCGAGGCCGCACACGATGCAGCTCATGGCACCAGGCTGCGCGGACGGAGGCGGAAGCATAGGTGGACTTGCGCGCGAGGCGGCAGATTGCAAACTAACTGGGTGACTGTAGCTTAACCCAGAGTGGAGCTCTGCAGAGAGGGAGGGCGCGAGAGACGATAGGTGTGTTACAGGCGTCGATAACGACCGCGCAGATGGCTCGCTATGATGGCGCCGCGGCTACAGGTGGCGGTGTGTCTCGTTGCCGTGGCCCGCTCCTGTTTTACCAGAGCCATTTGCGCCCGGTTGACACCGGCGGATGTGTGTATTTAGGTGCTGGTGATGGCAAGATGTTAGAGGCGCGGCGAGGAGTTCTCGCTGCAGCTTTGCCACAGCTTCTCGGGGCTTGCAAATGGGGGCGATACGAAATGGGGTAGAAAGGGGCGCAACGAAGTTGGGCTAGGGGATAAGTGGGTCCTCTACACTTTGGCAGCCCCGTGACGACGGAACAAAGCGACTGCAAGTTGCTGCAGCTTGTGCGCATGCGTAGAGAGATTTTACGAGTCTCTTCGTGCTCTCGCTGGTAAGTATGAATGGGGTTTATGAGTGCAAAGGCGTCGGCAAACATTAGCCACGGTGGCAGGCAATCTATCGCTGGAGACTGTTTCTTTCGCGAGCCAGCGGCTGGGACACTTGTCATAGGGTTTCGCTGATCGACCGACTCATCACGGATTGCCTTCACCGAGAGATCGCCACGGTGGACGTGGTTTCAGCAACCAGTCATCAGTCAGTTTGATTGCCGCCGGCATCCGTGCTACTGCTTTGAACCTAACTCGCCATGGCGACTGCACCCAAACTCGTGATGGCTTGGCTTGCTTTAGCGACAGATCGGACATCGTACGCAATCAGCATCCGCCGCACCCGCCACTACTTGTCAAGCAGAGGAGCGTCAATAAGGCTGTCACTATCGGCGAAGGAGGCAGCAACCATTCTTGACGACGACTCCCTCGACAATATGCAGGCGGCACTTCCCTGTTGTGGTAGTCACAATCAATGCATTGCGGTGCAGTGTGGATCGTAGCGATATGCATGTGCCCGCACTGCGGTATCGGATACCACCATTCGTTACCAGTAGCACTTCGCCTAAAAATTGTGGCTGATTCTCAGCGCTCGTGGCAGGCAGCACGACTCGTGCTGCCTGCTATGAACTTGTCACCGCACCTTGCAACTGGAGCCAAAGGCGCCGCAACGTGTTGGTCCTGATGCATCGATCGACGCGAAACACGCAGAGCTGACTGGAAGTGAAGACCATGGTCCCACCTTGGTGTCTGCAAGCAGATGGAACCCATCTGTAAGGAGGGCGGACCGAAAACCTTCGGTAGTCGACTCCAGATGACCAGGATCCCAAGTCGATCCCGAATTTCGCCTAGTGAAAACTTTCGCTCATCTATTTCCAACCGAGCTAATCCTGGCACCTCGTAGTGGAAGCGAAACGACTACCGGTAAGCTGCGCTATCGTTAGTTTCTGCTCACTCGTCAACCGCATAAATAAAGAAACAAAACTTCCTCCGACAAGGTATAGTAGCTCCATAATGATCGGTGGCGCTGGTAGCGGTCATCACCGCGTGTCCCCCGAAGTGACATTGAAAAACCCGAATCCGGACTCGACTTTAACGCCCAAAATCCCGACAAATGTTGGAATCAGTAAGAAAGTGCCTTCGACCAACTCGATGAACAGCTCGAATGCCCAAGTGCGCCGCTTTCCGTTTCTTTTATGGCAAAGGCAACTGACACCACAAGAAGCAGCACTACAGGAAGCCCGCAAACGCGCGGTGTTGGGGTTGTTGGACTCGAAATGGTTCACCGTCATGATGCTCATCGTGACTGTGTACGCTTTGTTCGGAGATGACATCCGCCTGTCACTGTTCTCCCTTTCGGCAGACAACGGCTTCTACACTTTAGCTACCATTTGCCTCGTGCTCTTCTCGTTCGAGTTCATTGCTTCGTGCTACGCGAAGCCAGGATACATCTTGAGCTTCTACTTCTTACTGGATCTCATTGCCACGTTCTCCGTTCTACCAGATATCGGATGGATCTGGAGTCAGATCATTGGTACGAACACGAGCTCGTCCGCTATCAAAGCCAGTAAAGCGACCAGGGCCGGTAGTAAAGCTGGACGTATTGTACGTGTAGTACGAGCTGTTCGACTCTTTCGAGTGGTCAAGATTCTGAAGTGGAAGAACAGCACCAAGGAACCCGTAGAGGAACTGAAGGAGAGTAAAGTCGGCAGTAAGATGGGTGAGGTTACAGTGCAACGAGTTGTTATCCTCGTACTTTTCCTCATCATGTTGCTACCGGTATTCGATGGTGGATACGTGCAAGTGGATTATCGCTACCAAGACTACGGGTTACGCGTTATCCACATGCTCGTGAGCTCGGGTATGACGATAGGTAGTGCGTCCACCTCTACCGAGTTCTCCCGACTCCTATTCGGCTACGTACGCGATGCAGGGCTTCTGATCTATATCCAAATGACCAACGTCTCCAATGACGCCCTTACAGCAGATATCAGTGCTCTTCGGTTCCAAACTTCCCCCGGTTCCGAGCACAACTTGACCGTAAACCCGTCCAACTCGTGGTCGGCGTCAAACTTGTTGCCGTCTTACTCTGCTGTGACCGATAAGTATCGAGACGTGGAGGTCAATATCGTCAAGACGTACGGGTGTTTCAGTAAGGACTTCATCGCGATCGACTCTGCTGATAGTTCCAGTGGCTGTGTGAGTATCGCCATCTTCGATACGTCGTCGTCGAGCTCTTCGTCTGCCTCTTACAACATCCTCAAGACGTTCTTCATTATCATCGTACTAGTCGCTGCGTCCTCGTCGTTCATCCGTACTGCACGGGTCCTAGTGCTCGACCCAATCGAACGGATGATGGACGTTGTCAAGAAACTGGCCGATAACCCTTTAGCCAGCGTGCAGACGTCGGGTGATGATGCACAGATCCGTAAAAATGCAAAGGAGCAAGGCTTCGAGACGGCTCTACTAGAGCTTACACTGTCGAAAGTCGGTCGACTCATGCAAGTTGGTTTCGGAGCTGCAGGAGCGGACATCATTGGCAAGAATATGGGCTCTGGAGACCTCGATCCGATGCTTCCAGGCAAGAAAATCACAGCTATCTACGGCTTCTGTGATATCCGTCAGTTCACAGATACGACCGAGTGCTTGCAAGAAGAAGTCATGGTGTACGTGAACAAGTTGGGGGATATCATGCACACTGGCACGCATCACTACTACGGGATGGCCAACAAGAACGTTGGAGATGCTTTCCTCTTGTCTTGGAAAATCTGTGACGGTGAATTAGCTTGTTTCTCCCGGTTCACAGATTCCCCCACGGAAGAAGATCGCGTCCAAGTGAACCAGTCCATCACTTGTCCACCCAATGCTGGTGCCGGCACAAAACTACGTCGTATCACACCCACAGAGATGGCTGACAGCGCACTTACAGCTTTTATCAAATGTATGATCGATTTGGATAACGCCAACACGGATGGACCCCTCACGGAATATCTGACCAAAGACGCCGTCGTCAAGCGGTTCGGCCCTGCCTTCCGTATCAAAATGGGCTTCGGAATGCATGTGGGCTGGGCTGTTGAAGGTGCCATCGGTTCCCGGTTCAAAATCGACGCTACGTATATTTCCCCGCACGTTGAGATGGCCGATCGGCTCGAAGCCGGCTCCAAGATTTTCATGACTCCTATCAATATCTCCCACTGGCTCGCAGCATTGATTTCACCCGGAGCGCGACGATTCTTGCGTAAAATGGATCGGATGAGTATTCGAGGGGTTGATACACCGCTCACAGTCTATACCTTTGACGTCACAGTCATGAAAGTTGGCTTTGGTACTCCGAAAATCGATGCAGCTACGGGGTTGCAAACGCCAGTCGATTTCGAGAATGACCCAGAATATCTCGAAATCCGCGAAGGACTGGAACCAGCTTTTCTTGAGGCTGCAGGCAGTGCTGTCGAAGCGTACCTTAGTGGAGACTGGCCAAAGGCAAGACACTACCTTACTCATGCTCAACAGATTCGACCACAAGACGGACCTTGCAAGTATCTCATGGGAGTACTTAAGTCCAATAACTTTGAGACGCCACGAGACTGGAAGGGATACCGCTATGTTGCTGGGTATTAAAACGATCGTTCCGGTACAGTCAGTATGTATTGGATGGATTTAGGAGATAATGAGGAAATAGTAGTAAAACAACAGTAAAGCTCGATTGTTTGTTAGCGTCTGCCACTTCTATCTACAGAAGCGTCTCTGTAAAACTGCTAACAAGCTCAAGTGCACATCCAGTAGAGTCCAGCAATCGGCTTCTATCCTTGCCACCAGGATTCGGCAGATTGTTGGCTCGAAACATCCAATTACATTCTTCAAGCAAAAGTGGCCTCCTCGTCGCGGTTAACGAGAAGACCTTGACGATCGACAACTTAGTCGAACGAGTTATGCTGTGTTCACCCCCAACAACAGTAGGCCAAGTAGGCTAATTGTCGTAATCGTTGTTGTCATCGTCGTTATCATCGTCAGACTTAGTATAGTCATCCTTGGCATTGCCATAGCTGCTTCCGCGCAGAGACTTCGACGGGTACTTGTCCTTGCTGCTGCTGTTGTCCTGATACTGATTGTGGTGGTAGTTTCCATCCGAAGACTTGTCCGACGAGTACGTGGTGTCCACCGAGTAGCTGCCACTGTTGTGTTCGTAACCAGGCTTGCTGTGGTCGTCGTACTTGTTCGAACCGCCGTAGCTCGGTTTACTGTTGTGCTCGTACTCGTTCGATTCGCGGTGGTAGTCGCCATCCTTTGACGATGAGCACGGAGTGTCCACCAAATCACTGGTGTAACCGGGTTTGCTTCCGTGGTAGTCGCCGTGGTGGTAGTCGCCGTGGTGGTAGTCGTCGCCGTTCTTCGAGCCGTATTCAGGCTTGTACTCGTCACCTTTCTTTGAGCCGTATTCAGGCTTGTACTTGTCGCCGTGGTGGTAGTCGTCACCTTTCTTTGAGCCGTATTCAGGCTTGTACTTGTCGCCGTGGTGGTAGTCGTCACCTTTCTTCGAGCCGTATTCAGGCTTGTACTCGTCACCTTTCTTTAAGCCGTATTCAGGCTTGTACTTGTCGCCGTGGTGGTAGTCGTCGCCGTTCTTCGAGCCGTATTCAGGCTTGTACTCGTCACCTTTCTTTGAGCCGTATTCAGGCTTGTACTTGTCGCCGTGGTGGTAGTCGTCGCCGTTCTTCGAGCCGTATTCAGGCTTGTACTCGTCACCTTTCTTTGAGCCGTATTCAGGCTTGTACTTGTCGCCGTGGTGGTAGTCGTCGCCGTTCTTCGAGCCGTATTCAGGCTTGTACTCGTCACCTTTCTTTGAGCCGTATTCAGGCTTGTACTCGTCACCTTTCTTTGAGCCGTATTCAGGCTTGTACTTGTCGCCGTGGTGGTAGTCGTCGCCGTTCTTCGAGCCGTATTCAGGCTTGTACTCGTCACCTTTCTTTAAGCCGTATTCAGGCTTGTACTTGTCGCCGTGGTGGTAGTCGTCGCCATTCTTCGAGCCGTATTCAGGCTTGTACTCGTCACCTTTCTTTAAGCCGTATTCAGGCTTGTACTTGTCGCCGTGGTGGTAGTCGTCGCCGTTCTTCGAGCCGTATTCAGGCTTGTACTCGTCACCTTTCTTTGAGCCGTATTCAGGCTTGTACTTGTCGCCGTGGTGGTAGTCGTCGCCGTTCTTCGAGCCGTATTCAGGCTTGTACTCGTCACCTTTCTTTGAGCCGTATTCAGGCTTGTACTCGTCACCTTTCTTTGAGCCGTATTCAGGCTTGTACTTGTCGCCGTGGTGGTAGTCGTCGCCGTTCTTCGAGCCGTATTCAGGCTTGTACTCGTCACCTTTCTTTAAGCCGTATTCAGGCTTGTACTTGTCGCCGTGGTGGTAGTCGTCGCCATTCTTCGAGCCGTATTCAGGCTTGTACTCGTCACCTTTCTTTAAGCCGTATTCAGGCTTGTACTTGTCGCCGTGGTGGTAGTCGTCGCCGTTCTTCGAGCCGTATTCAGGCTTGTACTCGTCACCTTTCTTTGAGCCGTATTCAGGCTTGTACTTGTCGCCGTGGTGGTAGTCGTCGCCGTTCTTCGAGCCGTATTCAGGCTTGTACTCGTCACCTTTCTTTAAGCCGTATTCAGGCTTGTACTTGTCGCCGTGGTGGTAGTCGTCGCCGTTCTTCGAGCCGTATTCAGGCTTGTACTCGTCACCTTTCTTTGAGCCGTATTCAGGCTTGTACTCGTCACCTTTCTTTGAGCCGTATTCAGGCTTGTACTTGTCGCCGTGGTGGTAGTCGTCGCCGTTCTTCGAGCCGTATTCAGGCTTGTACTCGTCACCTTTCTTTAAGCCGTATTCAGGCTTGTACTTGTCGCCGTGGTGGTAGTCGTCGCCATTCTTCGAGCCGTATTCAGGCTTGTACTCGTCACCTTTCTTTGAGCCGTATTCAGGCTTGTACTTGTCGCCGTGGTGGTAGTCGTCGCCGTTCTTCGAGCCGTATTCAGGCTTGTACTCGTCACCTTTCTTTGAGCCGTATTCAGGCTTGTACTTGTCGCCGTGGTGGTAGTCGTCGCCGTTCTTCGAGCCGTATTCAGGCTTGTACTCGTCACCTTTCTTTAAGCCGTATTCAGGCTTGTACTTGTCGCCGTGGTGGTAGTCGTCGCCGTTCTTCGAGCCGTATTCAGGCTTGTACTCGTCACCTTTCTTTAAGCCGTATTCAGGCTTGTACTTGTCGCCGTGGTGGTAGTCGTCGCCGTTCTTCGAGCCGTATTCAGGCTTGTACTCGTCACCTTTCTTTGAGCCGTATTCAGGCTTGTACTTGTCGCCGTGGTGGTAGTCGTCGCCGTTCTTCGAGCCGTATTCAGGCTTGTACTCGTCACCTTTCTTTGAGCCGTATTCAGGCTTGTACTCGTCACCTTTCTTTGAGCCATATTCAAGCTTGTACTTGTCGCCGTGGTGGTAGTCGTCGCCGTTCTTCGAGCCGTATTCAGGCTTGTACTTGTCGCCGTGGTGGTAGTCGTCAGCATTGTCACCATAGTAGGCGTCGCCCTTGCTTTCGTAAGGGAACGTAACCTCATCCTCCACTGGGTACGTCTCATGGTGGTCCGGGTACGTCACTTCAGCGTCACCGTATCCAGAAGCAGAAGACTCGTAGCTGGGTTTCTCAGTAGGGTACGGTGTCTCTACATACGTGGATGCGCTTTGATCCTCAGTCGGGTACGATGGGATCGTGTAGGTGGCGTCACCAGCAACAGACACGCACGAGTCGGCGGCTGCAAGACCGAGCGAAAGCACGGCCGCGAGGACCGCACTGAAAGGTTGGAGAACGCGAACCATCGGTGGAGCCTTGAACTGGAGGCGAAAGACTGCTGGTACTCAAGATCTTCAGTCGAGGTGTCAAAAACGAGAATGAGATTTGGAGGAATCGACTGGAGGCGGCAGTCACTGTCTTCAAGAGGGTAGACTGATGGTTGGTTCCTTAGAGCAGAAATCATGTTCGGCGTCAGGAATATAGCAACAACAACACAAGATTGCCCCTGTGACCCCTCATGATATATACGGTCCTCAACGCTCGAGTGACAAACGCGATATATTGGCCCACGTTGCTCTCGTTAGCGTTTCAGAATCAGAGCGTTCGAGATGACGATCTGCCCGTTCTTGCCAGACCAAGATCCGAGACAACAACTGAACTTGAGATCCTACTGTTGTGAAACGCTGTAACTGTGACCCAAGTACGATAAATGCTTTCTGCGGAAACCATATTCGTATCTGTTGAAAATCACTAACCAAAAGTAGCAGTTGTGATAATAATTATCTGAATCAGGCATTGTTTTTTATACATATTATATGACCATAACAAACTTCTGATTCGCTGTGTTCAATTTCTGTGAGTGAAGCAGGCGAACCCGAGATGGAGTTTCACTGTGAAGAAGGTGAAACCGAGATGGGGTTTCACTTTTTGGTATCTGATACATGAACCCCCTATTCAGTCGTGCGACCTAAATTGTCGTGCACCTTCAATCGTTCTCGCCTTTATCTAGGATTACCTTTGGGCCTTTTCTCTCCGTCCTAGCTTGCTGTTTGCCGACGCGGAAAGATGATTAAGCTTATATGCACATGCATCCCCACGTACACCGTACATTAATATCTCTCTCGCTTAATAATCGTTCAACGAGGTTTGATAAAATTTATCTCATCTCTCTTTGGAACGGAGCGTGGTAACGAGCAATAGTTTGTTTAAAACAGGAAATGTTTTGCTGAGTAGTGATATCGATATTAGTCGTACGCTAAGCCGTTCTTAGCCGTTCTTAGTCGTGGCACGGCTAAATAGGGCGAAAGGCGTAACGTTCATCGATCTGAGCGACTCGCTCAGCGAGAGTGTGACTCTTGACTGACGAAAATTGAGGCGGAATACTACCCATGTCCTTCGAGGGGGCCCTGGTGGGCAACTACTCAATGTACGACAAAGCTTCGCACTTGGCAGTGTCAAGTGCGTAGCTTTGTTGGCAGGCGTTCAAGTCCCTCCGGGGACTTGCTTTCCAATCTAGATGATAAGAATATCTAAATTGATCATACATTTGATAAAGGCTGTAAGTGCACTGTCGACCATCTTTGTGGATGTCATTTCTGGAAGGATCTCAAGCTGCCGAGCCGTCACAGTGTGCCCCGTATCAGGGCGCAGCTCGTTGTTTTAGTGAAACATCACGCAACCTACGATAGGCTGTTGAACCACGGATGACATGGGTAGGAAATTGAAGTTGATTAACTGGTTCTTTCCTAGTTGTTACTACTTGGCTCGCATGCTGAATTCTGAAGGTTTGATTGCGAGCGATCTTAAGCTGGAATGGAGACAGAGGCATAAGACTCTCCTCGTTCTTTGGCGAGTTCATACTGCAATTGTTTTTCACGCAACGTGGAGACTCCGAAATGATATACACTTTCGTGAAACGCGAGTTGAGAGACCAAGCACACAAGCGGTGCTAGGTTCCTTCCGCAGACATTGCCAATTCATCTACTCTCATGCAGAAAAGATTGTTGTTGATGAGGCCGTAGTCGTCGAAGTCCTTCGACAACTTGGTTTCGAACCCCCGACTGCTAAAGTTTTACCTCCTCCTGAACATCGAATTTGGATTCCTCGTACGTAATGGTCAAGTGATTTCCAGTTTTGACATCTTAAGTCTTAGTTAGCAAAACAAGAAGTCCGATAACTGTTAATCAACTAATTTCTTCTTCCGAAGGTTTGATTGCTTTGGTACTCCGAAAATCGATGCAGCTACGGGGTTGCAAACGCCAGTCGATTTCGAGAATGACCCAGAATATCTCGAAATCCGCGAAGGACTGGAACCAGCTTTTCTTGAGGCTGCAGGCAGTGCTGTCGAAGCGTACCTTAGTGGAGACTGGCCAAAGGCAAGACACTACCTTACTCATGCTCAACAGATTCGACCACAAGACGGACCTTGCAAGTATCTCATGGGAGTACTTAAGTCCAATAACTTTGAGACGCCACGAGACTGGAAGGGATACCGCTATGTTGCTGGGTATTAAAACGATCGTTCCGGTACAGTCAGTATGTATTGGATGGATTTAGGAGATAATGAGGAAATAGTAGTAAAACAACAGTAAAGCTCGATTGTTTGTTAGCGTCTGCCACTTCTATCTACAGAAGCGTCTCTGTAAAACTGCTAACAAGCTCAAGTGCACATCCAGTAGAGTCCAGCAATCGGCTTCTATCCTTGCCACCAGGATTCGGCAGATTGTTGGCTCGAAACATCCAATTACATTCTTCAAGCAAAAGTGGCCTCCTCGTCGCGGTTAACGAGAAGATCTTGACGATCGACAACTTAGTCGAACGAGTTATGCTGTGTTCACCCCCAACAACAGTAGGCCAAGTAGGCTAATTGTCGTAATCGTTGTTGTCATCGTCGTTATCATCGTCAGACTTAGTATAGTCATCCTTGGCATTGCCATAGCTGCTTCCGCGCAGAGACTTCGACGGGTACTTGTCCTTGCTGCTGCTGTTGTCCTGATACTGATTGTGGTGGTAGTTTCCATCCGAAGACTTGTCCGACGAGTACGTGGTGTCCACCGAGTAGCTGCCACTGTTGTGTTCGTAACCAGGCTTGCTGTGGTCGTCGTACTTGTTCGAACCGCCGTAGCTCGGTTTACTGTTGTGCTCGTACTCGTTCGATTCGCGGTGGTAGTCGCCATCCTTTGACGATGAGCACGGAGTGTCCACCAAATCACTGGTGTAACCGGGTTTGCTTCCGTGGTAGTCGCCGTGGTGGTAGTCGTCGCCATTCTTCGAGCCGTATTCAGGCTTGTACTCGTCACCTTTCTTTGAGCCGTATTCAGGCTTGTACTTGTCGCCGTGGTGGTAGTCGTCGCCGTTCTTCGAGCCGTATTCAGGCTTGTACTCGTCACCTTTCTTTGAGCCGTATTCAGGCTTGTACTTGTCGCCGTGGTGGTAGTCGTCGCCGTTCTTCGAGCCGTATTCAGGCTTGTACTCGTCACCTTTCTTTGAGCCATATTCAAGCTTGTACTTGTCGCCGTGGTGGTAGTCGTCACCTTTCTTCGAGCCGTATTCAGGCTTGTACTCGTCACCTTTCTTTAAGCCGTATTCAGGCTTGTACTTGTCGCCGTGGTGGTAGTCGTCGCCGTTCTTCGAGCCGTATTCAGGCTTGTACTCGTCACCTTTCTTTGAGCCGTATTCAGGCTTGTACTTGTCGCCGTGGTGGTAGTCGTCGCCGTTCTTCGAGCCGTATTCAGGCTTGTACTCGTCACCTTTCTTTGAGCCGTATTCAGGCTTGTACTTGTCGCCGTGGTGGTAGTCGTCGCCGTTCTTCGAGCCGTATTCAGGCTTGTACTCGTCACCTTTCTTTGAGCCATATTCAAGCTTGTACTTGTCGCCGTGGTGGTAGTCGTCGCCATTCTTCGAGCCGTATTCAGGCTTGTACTCGTCACCTTTCTTTAAGCCGTATTCAGGCTTGTACTTGTCGCCGTGGTGGTAGTCGTCGCCGTTCTTCGAGCCGTATTCAGGCTTGTACTCGTCACCTTTCTTTGAGCCGTATTCAGGCTTGTACTTGTCGCCGTGGTGGTAGTCGTCGCCGTTCTTCGAGCCGTATTCAGGCTTGTACTCGTCACCTTTCTTTGAGCCGTATTCAGGCTTGTACTTGTCGCCGTGGTGGTAGTCGTCGCCATTCTTCGAGCCGTATTCAGGCTTGTACTCGTCACCTTTCTTTAAGCCGTATTCAGGCTTGTACTTGTCGCCGTGGTGGTAGTCGTCGCCGTTCTTCGAGCCGTATTCAGGCTTGTACTCGTCACCTTTCTTTAAGCCGTATTCAGGCTTGTACTTGTCGCCGTGGTGGTAGTCGTCGCCATTCTTCGAGCCGTATTCAGGCTTGTACTCGTCACCTTTCTTTAAGCCGTATTCAGGCTTGTACTTGTCGCCGTGGTGGTAGTCGTCGCCGTTCTTCGAGCCGTATTCAGGCTTGTACTCGTCACCTTTCTTTGAGCCGTATTCAGGCTTGTACTTGTCGCCGTGGTGGTAGTCGTCGCCGTTCTTCGAGCCGTATTCAGGCTTGTACTCGTCACCTTTCTTTAAGCCGTATTCAGGCTTGTACTTGTCGCCGTGGTGGTAGTCGTCGCCGTTCTTCGAGCCGTATTCAGGCTTGTACTCGTCACCTTTCTTTGAGCCGTATTCAGGCTTGTACTCGTCACCTTTCTTTGAGCCGTATTCAGGCTTGTACTTGTCGCCGTGGTGGTAGTCGTCGCCGTTCTTCGAGCCGTATTCAGGCTTGTACTCGTCACCTTTCTTTGAGCCGTATTCAGGCTTGTACTTGTCGCCGTGGTGGTAGTCGTCGCCGTTCTTCGAGCCGTATTCAGGCTTGTACTCGTCACCTTTCTTTAAGCCGTATTCAGGCTTGTACTTGTCGCCGTGGTGGTAGTCGTCGCCGTTCTTCGAGCCGTATTCAGGCTTGTACTCGTCACCTTTCTTTGAGCCGTATTCAGGCTTGTACTTGTCGCCGTGGTGGTAGTCGTCGCCGTTCTTCGAGCCGTATTCAGGCTTGTACTCGTCACCTTTCTTTGAGCCGTATTCAGGCTTGTACTTGTCGCCGTGGTGGTAGTCGTCGCCGTTCTTCGAGCCGTATTCAGGCTTGTACTCGTCACCTTTCTTTGAGCCGTATTCAGGCTTGTACTTGTCGCCGTGGTGGTAGTCGTCGCCGTTCTTCGAGCCGTATTCAGGCTTGTACTCGTCACCTTTCTTTGAGCCGTATTCAGGCTTGTACTCGTCACCTTTCTTTGAGCCATATTCAAGCTTGTACTTGTCGCCGTGGTGGTAGTCGTCAGCATTGTCACCATAGTAGGCGTCGCCCTTGCTTTCGTAAGGGAACGTAACCTCATCCTCCACTGGGTACGTCTCATGGTGGTCCGGGTACGTCACTTCAGCGTCACCGTATCCAGAAGCAGAAGACTCGTAGCTGGGTTTCTCAGTAGGGTACGGTGTCTCTACATACGTGGATGCGCTTTGATCCTCAGTCGGGTACGATGGGATCGTGTAGGTGGCGTCACCAGCAACAGACACGCACGAGTCGGCGGCTGCAAGACCGAGCGAAAGCACGGCCGCGAGGACCGCACTGAAAGGTTGGAGAACGCGAACCATCGGTGGAGCCTTGAACTGGAGGCGAAAGACTGCTGGTACTCAAGATCTTCAGTCGAGGTGTCAAAAACGAGAATGAGATTTGGAGGAATCGACTCGAGGCGGCAGTCACTGTCTTCAAGAGGGTAGACTGATGGTTGGTTCCTTAGAGCAGAAATCATGTTCGGCGTCAGGAATATAGCAACAACAACACAAGATTGCCCCTGTGACCCCTCATGATATACACGGTCCTCAACGCTCGAGTGACAAACGCGATATATTGGCCCACGTTGCTCTCGTTAGCGTTTCAGAATCAGAGCGTTCGAGATGACGATCTGCCCGTTCTTGCCAGACCAAGATCCGAGACAACAACTGAACTTGAGATCCTACTGTTGTGAAACGCTGTAACTGTGACCCAAGTACGATAAATGCTTTCTGCGGAAACCATATTCGTATCTGTTGAAAATCACTAACCAAAAGTAGCAGTTGTGATAATAATTATCTGAATCAGGCATTGTTTTTTATACATATTATATGACCATAACAAACTTCTGATTCGCTGTGTTCAATTTCTGTGAGTGAAGCAGGCGAACCCGAGATGGAGTTTCACTGTGAAGAAGGTGAAACCGAGATGGGGTTTCACTTTTTGGTATCTGATACATGAACCCCCTATTCAGTCGTGCGACCTAAATTGTCGTGCACCTTCAATCGTTCTCGCCTTTATCTAGGATTACCTTTGGGCCTTTTCTCTCCGTCCTAGCTTGCTGTTTGCCGACGCGGAAAGATGATTAAGCTTATATGCACATGCATCCCCACGTACACCGTACATTAATATCTCTCTCGCTTAATAATCGTTCAACGAGGTTTGATAAAATTTATCTCATCTCTCTTTGGAACGGAGCGTGGTAACGAGCAATAGTTTGTTTAAAACAGGAAATGTTTTGCTGAGTAGTGATATCGATATTAGTCGTACGCTAAGCCGTTCTTAGCCGTTATTAGTCGTGGCACGGCTAAATAGGGCGAAAGGCGTAACGTTCATCGATCTGAGCGACTCGCTCAGCGAGAGTGTGACTCTTGACTGACGAAAATTGAGGCGGAATACTACCCATGTCCTTCGAGGGGGCCCTGGTGGGCAACTACTCAATGTACGACAAAGCTTCGCACTTGGCAGTGTCAAGTGCGTAGCTTTGTTGGCAGGCGTTCAAGTCCCTCCGGGGACTTGCTTTCCAATCTAGATGATAAGAATATCTAAATTGATCATACATTTGATAAAGGCTGTAAGTGCACTGTCGACCATCTTTGTGGATGTCATTTCTGGAAGGATCTCAAGCTGCCGAGCCGTCACAGTGTGCCCCGTATCAGGGCGCAGCTCGTTGTTTTAGTGAAACATCACGCAACCTACGATAGGCTGTTGAACCACGGATGACATGGGTAGGAAATTGAAGTTGATTAACTGGTTCTTTCCTAGTTGTTACTACTTGGCTCGCATGCTGAATTCTGAAGGTTTGATTGCGAGCGATCTTAAGCTGGAATGGAGACAGAGGCATAAGACTCTCCTCGTTCTTTGGCGAGTTCATACTGCAATTGTTTTTCACGCAACGTGGAGACTCCGAAATGATATACACTTTCGTGAAACGCGAGTTGAGAGACCAAGCACACAAGCGGTGCTAGGTTCCTTCCGCAGACATTGCCAATTCATCTACTCTCATGCAGAAAAGATTGTTGTTGATGAGGCCGTAGTCGTCGAAGTCCTTCGACAACTTGGTTTCGAACCCCCGACTGCTAAAGTTTTACCTCCTCCTGAACATCGAATTTGGATTCCTCGTACGTAATGGTCAAGTGATTTCCAGTTTTGACATCTTAAGTCTTAGTTAGCAAAACAAGAAGTCCGATAACTGTTAATCAACTAATTTCTTCTTCCGAAGGTTTGATTGCTTTGGTACTCCGAAAATCGATGCAGCTACGGGGTTGCAAACGCCAGTCGATTTCGAGAATGACCCAGAATATCTCGAAATCCGCGAAGGACTGGAACCAGCTTTTCTTGAGGCTGCAGGCAGTGCTGTCGAAGCGTACCTTAGTGGAGACTGGCCAAAGGCAAGACACTACCTTACTCATGCTCAACAGATTCGACCACAAGACGGACCTTGCAAGTATCTCATGGGAGTACTTAAGTCCAATAACTTTGAGACGCCACGAGACTGGAAGGGATACCGCTATGTTGCTGGGTATTAAAACGATCGTTCCGGTACAGTCAGTATGTATTGGATGGATTTAGGAGATAATGAGGAAATAGTAGTAAAACAACAGTAAAGCTCGATTGTTTGTTAGCGTCTGCCACTTCTATCTACAGAAGCGTCTCTGTAAAACTGCTAACAAGCTCAAGTGCACATCCAGTAGAGTCCAGCAATCGGCTTCTATCCTTGCCACCAGGATTCGGCAGATTGTTGGCTCGAAACATCCAATTACATTCTTCAAGCAAAAGTGGCCTCCTCGTCGCGGTTAACGAGAAGACCTTGACGATCGACAACTTAGTCGAACGAGTTATGCTGTGTTCACCCCCAACAACAGTAAACCAAGTAGGCTAATTGTCGTAATCGTTGTTGTCATCGTCGTTATCATCGTCATTATCATCGTCATTGTCATTGTCGTCGTCATTGTCATTGTCGTCGTCATTGTCGTCGTCATTGTCATTGTCGTCGTCATTGTCATTATCATCATCATCAGGCTGCGTGGTGTAGTCAACGGGAGGCTGGGTAGTGTAGTCCACAGGCGGCTTGGTAGTGTAGTCAACTGGAGGCTGCGTGGTGTAGTCAACGGGAGGCTGGGTAGTGTAGTCCACAGGCGGCTCGGTAGTGTAGTCAACTGGAGGCTGCGTGGTGTAGTCTACCGGGGGCTCCGTGGTGTAGTCAACGGGAGGCTGGGTAGTGTAGTCCACAGGCGGCTCGGTAGTGTAGTCAACTGGAGGCTGCGTGGTGTAGTCTACCGGGGGCTCCGTGGTGTAGTCAACGGGAGGCTGGGTAGTGTAGTCCACAGGCGGCTCGGTAGTGTAGTCAACTGGAGGCTGCGTGGTGTAGTCTACCGGGGGCTCCGTGGTGTAGTCAACGGGAGGCTGGGTAGTGTAGTCCACAGGCGGCTCGGTAGTGTAGTCAACTGGAGGCTGCGTGGTGTAGTCTACCGGGGGCTCCGTGGTGTAGTCAACGGGAGGCTGGGTAGTGTAGTCCACAGGCGGCTCGGTAGTGTAGTCAACTGGAGGCTGCGTGGTGTAGTCTACCGGGGGCTCCGTGGTGTAGTCAACGGGAGGCTGGGTAGTGTAGTCCACAGGCGGCTCGGTAGTGTAGTCAACTGGAGGCTGCGTGGTGTAGTCTACCGGGGGCTCCGTGGTGTAGTCAACGGGAGGCTGGGTAGTGTAGTCCACAGGCGGCTCGGTAGTGTAGTCAACTGGAGGCTGCGTGGTGTAGTCTACCGGGGGCTCCGTGGTGTAGTCAACGGGAGGCTGGGTAGTGTAGTCCACAGGCGGCTCGGTAGTGTAGTCAACTGGAGGCTGCGTGGTGTAGTCTACCGGGGGCTCCGTGGTGTAGTCAACGGGAGGCTGGGTAGTGTAGTCCACAGGCGGCTCGGTAGTGTAGTCAACTGGAGGCTGCGTGGTGTAGTCTACCGGGGGCTCCGTGGTGTAGTCAACGGGAGGCTGGGTAGTGTAGTCCACAGGCGGCTCGGTAGTGTAGTCAACTGGAGGCTGCGTGGTGTAGTCTACCGGGGGCTCCGTGGTGTAGTCAACGGGAGGCTGGGTAGTGTAGTCCACAGGCGGCTCGGTAGTGTAGTCAACTGGAGGCTGCGTGGTGTAGTCTACCGGGGGCTCCGTGGTGTAGTCAACGGGAGGCTGGGTAGTGTAGTCCACAGGCGGCTCGGTAGTGTAGTCAACTGGAGGCTGCGTGGTGTAGTCTACCGGGGGCTCCGTGGTGTAGTCAACGGGAGGCTGGGTAGTGTAGTCCACAGGCGGCTCGGTAGTGTAGTCAACTGGAGGCTGCGTGGTGTAGTCTACCGGGGGCTCCGTGGTGTAGTCAACGGGAGGCTGGGTAGTGTAGTCCACAGGCGGCTCGGTAGTGTAGTCAACTGGAGGCTGCGTGGTGTAGTCTACCGGGGGCTCCGTGGTGTAGTCAACGGGAGGCTGGGTAGTGTAGTCCACAGGCGGCTCGGTAGTGTAGTCAACTGGAGGCTGCGTGGTGTAGTCTACCGGGGGCTCCGTGGTGTAGTCAACGGGAGGCTGGGTAGTGTAGTCCACAGGCGGCTCGGTAGTGTAGTCAACTGGAGGCTGCGTGGTGTAGTCTACCGGGGGCTCCGTGGTGTAGTCAACGGGAGGCTGGGTAGTGTAGTCCACAGGCGGCTCGGTAGTGTAGTCAACTGGAGGCTGCGTGGTGTAGTCTACCGGGGGCTCCGTGGTGTAGTCAACGGGAGGCTGGGTAGTGTAGTCCACAGGCGGCTCGGTAGTGTAGTCAACTGGAGGCTGCGTGGTGTAGTCTACCGGGGGCTCCGTGGTGTAGTCAACGGGAGGCTGGGTAGTGTAGTCCACAGGCGGCTCGGTAGTGTAGTCAACTGGAGGCTGCGTGGTGTAGTCTACCGGGGGCTCCGTGGTGTAGTCAACGGGAGGCTGGGTAGTGTAGTCCACAGGCGGCTCGGTAGTGTAGTCAACTGGAGGCTGCGTGGTGTAGTCTACCGGGGGCTCCGTGGTGTAGTCAACGGGAGGCTGGGTAGTGTAGTCCACAGGCGGCTCGGTAGTGTAGTCAACTGGAGGCTGCGTGGTGTAGTCTACCGGGGGCTCCGTGGTGTAGTCAACGGGAGGCTGGGTAGTGTAGTCCACAGGCGGCTCGGTAGTGTAGTCAACTGGAGGCTGCGTGGTGTAGTCTACCGGGGGCTCCGTGGTGTAGTCAACGGGAGGCTGGGTAGTGTAGTCCACAGGCGGCTCGGTAGTGTAGTCAACTGGAGGCTGCGTGGTGTAGTCTACCGGGGGCTCCGTGGTGTAGTCAACGGGAGGCTGGGTAGTGTAGTCCACAGGCGGCTCGGTAGTGTAGTCAACTGGAGGCTGCGTGGTGTAGTCTACCGGGGGCTCCGTGGTGTAGTCAACGGGAGGCTGGGTAGTGTAGTCCACAGGCGGCTCGGTAGTGTAGTCAACTGGAGGCTGCGTGGTGTAGTCTACCGGGGGCTCCGTGGTGTAGTCAACGGGAGGCTGGGTAGTGTAGTCCACAGGCGGCTCGGTAGTGTAGTCAACTGGAGGCTGCGTGGTGTAGTCTACCGGGGGCTCCGTGGTGTAGTCAACGGGAGGCTGGGTAGTGTAGTCCACAGGCGGCTCGGTAGTGTAGTCAACTGGAGGCTGCGTGGTGTAGTCTACCGGGGGCTCCGTGGTGTAGTCAACGGGAGGCTGGGTAGTGTAGTCCACAGGCGGCTCGGTAGTGTAGTCAACTGGAGGCTGCGTGGTGTAGTCTACCGGGGGCTCCGTGGTGTAGTCAACGGGAGGCTGGGTAGTGTAGTCCACAGGCGGCTCGGTAGTGTAGTCAACTGGAGGCTGCGTGGTGTAGTCTACCGGGGGCTCCGTGGTGTAGTCAACGGGAGGCTGGGTAGTGTAGTCCACAGGCGGCTCGGTAGTGTAGTCAACTGGAGGCTGCGTGGTGTAGTCTACCGGGGGCTCCGTGGTGTAGTCAACGGGAGGCTGGGTAGTGTAGTCCACAGGCGGCTCGGTAGTGTAGTCAACTGGAGGCTGCGTGGTGTAGTCTACCGGGGGCTCCGTGGTGTAGTCAACGGGAGGCTGGGTAGTGTAGTCCACAGGCGGCTCGGTAGTGTAGTCAACTGGAGGCTCCGTGGTGTAGTCTACCGGGGGCTCCGTGGTGTAGTCAACGGGAGGCTGGGTAGTGTAGTCCACAGGCGGCTCGGTAGTGTAGTCAACTGGAGGCTGCGTGGTGTAGTCTACCGGGGGCTCCGTGGTGTAGTCAACGGGAGGCTGGGTAGTGTAGTCCACAGGCGGCTCGGTAGTGTAGTCAACTGGAGGCTGCGTGGTGTAGTCTACCGGGGGCTCCGTGGTGTAGTCAACGGGAGGCTGGGTAGTGTAGTCCACAGGCGGCTCGGTAGTGTAGTCAACTGGAGGCTGCGTGGTGTAGTCTACCGGGGGCTCCGTGGTGTAGTCAACGGGAGGCTGGGTAGTGTAGTCCACAGGCGGCTCGGTAGTGTAGTCAACTGGAGGCTGCGTGGTGTAGTCTACCGGGGGCTCCGTGGTGTAGTCAACGGGAGGCTGGGTAGTGTAGTCCACAGGCGGCTCGGTAGTGTAGTCAACTGGAGGCTGCGTGGTGTAGTCTACCGGGGGCTCCGTGGTGTAGTCAACGGGAGGCTGGGTAGTGTAGTCCACAGGCGGCTCGGTAGTGTAGTCAACTGGAGGCTGCGTGGTGTAGTCTACCGGGGGCTCCGTGGTGTAGTCAACGGGAGGCTGGGTAGTGTAGTCCACAGGCGGCTCGGTAGTGTAGTCAACTGGAGGCTGCGTGGTGTAGTCTACCGGGGGCTCCGTGGTGTAGTCAACGGGAGGCTGGGTAGTGTAGTCCACAGGCGGCTCGGTAGTGTAGTCAACTGGAGGCTGCGTGGTGTAGTCTACCGGGGGCTCCGTGGTGTAGTCAACGGGAGGCTGGGTAGTGTAGTCCACAGGCGGCTCGGTAGTGTAGTCAACTGGAGGCTGCGTGGTGTAGTCTACCGGGGGCTCCGTGGTGTAGTCAACGGGAGGCTGGGTAGTGTAGTCCACAGGCGGCTCGGTAGTGTAGTCAACTGGAGGCTGCGTGGTGTAGTCTACCGGGGGCTCCGTGGTGTAGTCAACGGGAGGCTGGGTAGTGTAGTCCACAGGCGGCTCGGTAGTGTAGTCAACTGGAGGCTGCGTGGTGTAGTCTACCGGGGGCTCCGTGGTGTAGTCAACGGGAGGCTGGGTAGTGTAGTCCACAGGCGGCTCGGTAGTGTAGTCAACTGGAGGCTGCGTGGTGTAGTCTACCGGGGGCTCCGTGGTGTAGTCAACGGGAGGCTGGGTAGTGTAGTCCACAGGCGGCTCGGTAGTGTAGTCAACTGGAGGCTGCGTGGTGTAGTCTACCGGGGGCTCCGTGGTGTAGTCAACGGGAGGCTGGGTAGTGTAGTCCACAGGCGGCTCGGTAGTGTAGTCAACTGGAGGCTGCGTGGTGTAGTCTACCGGGGGCTCCGTGGTGTAGTCAACGGGAGGCTGGGTAGTGTAGTCCACAGGCGGCTCGGTAGTGTAGTCAACTGGAGGCTGCGTGGTGTAGTCTACCGGGGGCTCCGTGGTGTAGTCAACGGGAGGCTGGGTAGTGTAGTCCACAGGCGGCTCGGTAGTGTAGTCAACTGGAGGCTGCGTGGTGTAGTCTACCGGGGGCTCCGTGGTGTAGTCAACGGGAGGCTGGGTAGTGTAGTCCACAGGCGGCTCGGTAGTGTAGTCAACTGGAGGCTGCGTGGTGTAGTCTACCGGGGGCTCCGTGGTGTAGTCAACGGGAGGCTGGGTAGTGTAGTCCACAGGCGGCTCGGTAGTGTAGTCAACTGGAGGCTGCGTGGTGTAGTCTACCGGGGGCTCCGTGGTGTAGTCAACGGGAGGCTGGGTAGTGTAGTCCACAGGCGGCTCGGTAGTGTAGTCAACTGGAGGCTGCGTGGTGTAGTCTACCGGGGGCTCCGTGGTGTAGTCAACGGGAGGCTGGGTAGTGTAGTCCACAGGCGGCTCGGTAGTGTAGTCAACTGGAGGCTCCGTGGTGTAGTCTACCGGGGGCTCCGTGGTGTAGTCAACGGGAGGCTGGGTAGTGTAGTCCACAGGCGGCTCGGTAGTGTAGTCAACTGGAGGCTCCGTGGTGTAGTCTACCGGGGGCTCCGTGGTGTAGTCAACGGGAGGCTGGGTAGTGTAGTCCACAGGCGGCTCGGTAGTGTAGTCAACTGGAGGCTGCGTGGTGTAGTCTACCGGGGGCTCCGTGGTGTAGTCAACGGGAGGCTGGGTAGTGTAGTCCACAGGTGGCTCGGTAGTGTAGTCAACTGGAGGCTGCGTGGTGTAGTCTCCGTCGTGGTCGGGGCTATTGGTTTCAGGGGCAGACGTGTATGAAGCGGGGGTACTGGTGTACTCCGGAGCAGAGGTAGTGTGGCCGTACTCTTCCTCGTGCTCGTGGGTCTCGGCACTACCCTGGTACTTGTCGTCGTGGCTGTTCACAACTGATCCACTCTTGTCGTAATCATCAGTCGACCCAGCGGTGCTGTCGACTACGGAACCCTTATACGAGTCCTTAGTAGAGTACTCAGCCTTGCTGTTGGAAGAATACTCGACCGTGTACTCGTCAGACTTAGTATAGTCATCCTTGGCATTGCCATAGCTGCTTCCGCGCAGAGACTTCGACGGGTACTTGTCCTTGCTGCTGCTGTTGTCCTGATACTGATTGTGGTGGTGGTTTCCATCCGAAGACTTGTCCGACGAGTACGTGGTGTCCACCGAGTAGCTGCCACTGTTGTGTTCGTAACCAGGCTTGCTGTGGTCGTCGTACTTGTTCGAACCGCCGTAGCTCGGTTTACTGTTGTGCTCGTACTCATTCGATTCGTGGTGGTAGTCGCCATCCTTTGACGATGAGCACGGAGTGTCCACCAAATCACTGGTGTAACCGGGTTTGCTTCCGTGGTAGTCGCCGTGGTGGTAGTCGCCGTGGTGGTAGTCGCCGTGGTGGTAGTCGCCGTGGTGGTAGTCGTCGCCGTTCTTCGAGCCGTATTCAGGCTTGTACTCGTCACCTTTCTTTGAGCCGTACTCAGGCTTGTACTCGTCAACTTTCTTTGAGCCGTATTCAGGCTTGTACTTGTCGCCGTGGTGGTAGTCGTCGCCGTTCTTCGAGCCGTATTCAGGCTTGTACTCGTCACCTTTCTTTGAGCCGTATTCAGGCTTGTACTCGTCACCTTTCTTTGAGCCGTATTCAGGCTTGTACTTGTCACCGTGGTGGTAGTCGTCGCCGTTCTTCGAGCCGTATTCAGGCTTGTACTCGTCACCTTTCTTTGAGCCGTATTCAGGCTTGTACTTGTCGCCGTGGTGGTAGTCGTCGCCGTTCTTCGAGCCGTATTCAGGCTTGTACTCGTCACCTTTCTTTGAGCCGTATTCAGGCTTGTACTTGTCGCCGTGGTGGTAGTCGTCGCCGTTCTTCGAGCCGTATTCAGGCTTGTACTTGTCGCCGTGGTGGTAGTCGTCGCCGTTCTTCGAGCCGTATTCAGGCTTGTACTCGTCACCTTTCTTTGAGCCGTATTCAGGCTTGTACTTGTCGCCGTGGTGGTAGTCGTCGCCGTTCTTCGAGCCGTATTCAGGCTTGTACTTGTCGCCGTGGTGGTAGTCGTCGCCGTTCTTCGAGCCGTATTCAGGCTTGTACTCGTCACCTTTCTTTAAGCCGTATTCAGGCTTGTACTTGTCGCCGTGGTGGTAGTCGTCAGCATTGTCACCATGGTAGGCGTCGCCCTTGCTTTCGTAAGGGAACGTAACCTCATCCTCCACTGGGTACGTCTCATGGTGGTCCGGGTACGTCACTTCAGCGTCACCGTATCCAGAAGCAGAAGACTCGTAGCTGGATTTCTCAGTAGGGTACGGTGTCTCTACATACGTGGATGCGCTTTGATCCTCAGTCGGGTACGACGTCTTGCCATAGCCAGAAGCACTCGACTCGGCGCCTTGGTAACTGGTCTCAACGCCATCTTCTGGGTAGGCACAGCCCCACGTAGATCCCGAGATAATGACGCACTGTGCGTCCTTGGGGGCAACGCACTTTCCGTCCTTGTAGGAAGGAATCCCGTCGTGGCAGTTGTCGGTGGCAACATCTCCCTTGAGAGGACAACCCGTTCCAGTTGGGGCAGCACCGTCACCAATGCAGATTCCATTGTACGATGGGATCGTGTAGGTGGCGTCACCAACAACAGACACGCACGAGTCGGCGGCTGCAAGACCGAGCGAAAGCACGGCCGCGAGGACCGCACTGAAAGGTTGGAGAACGCGAACCATCGGTGGAGCCTTGAACTGGAGGCGAAAGACTGCTGGTACTCAAGATCTTCAGTCGAGGTGTCAAAAACGAGAATGAGATTTGGAGGAATCGACTGGAGGCGGCAGTCACTGTCTTCAAGAGGGTAGACTGATGGTTGGTTCCTTAGAGCAGAAATCATGTTCGGCGTCAGGAATATAGCAACAACAACACAAGATTGCCCCTGTGATCCCTCATGATATACACGGATGCTGCCTGTCCTCAACGCTCGAGTGACAAACGCGATATATTGGCCCACGTTGCTCTCGTTAGCGTTTCAGAATCAGAGCGTTCGAGATGACGATCTGCCCGTTCTTGCCAGACCAAGATCCGAGACAACAACTGAACTTGAGATCCTACTGTTGTGAAACGCTGTAACTGTGACCCAAGTACGATAAATGCTTTCTGCGGAAACCATATTCGTATCTGTTGAAAATCACTAACCAAAAGTAGCAGTTGTGATAATAATTATCTGAATCAGGCATTGTTTTTAATACATATTATATGACCATAACAAACTTCTGATTCGCTGTGTTCAATTTCTGTGAGTGAAGCAGGCGAACCCGAGATGGAATTTCACTGTGAAGAAGGTGAAACCGAGATGGGGTTTCACTTTTTGGTATCTGATACATGAACCCCCTATTCAGTCGTGCGACCTAAATTGTCGTGCACCTTCAATCGTTCTCGCCTTTATCTAGGATTACCTTTGGGCCTTTTCTCTCCGTCCTAGCTTGCTGTTTGCCGACGCGGAAAGATGATTAAGCTTATATGCACATGCATCCCCACGTACACCGTACATTAATATCTCTCTCGCTTAATAATCGTTCAACGAGGTTTGATAAAATTTATCTCATCTCTCTTTGGAACGGAGCGTGGTAACGAGCAATAGTTTGTTTAAAACAGGAAATGTTTTGCTGAGTAGTGATATCGATATTAGTCGTACGCTAAGCCGTTCTTAGCCGTTATTAGTCGTGGCACGGCTAAATAGGGCGAAAGGCGTAACGTTCATCGATCTGAGCGACTCGCTCAGCGAGAGTGTGACTCTTGACTGACGAAAATTGAGGCGGAATACTACCCATGTCCTTCGAGGGGGCCCTGGTGGGCAACTACTCAATGTACGACAAAGCTTCGCACTTGGCAGTGTCAAGTGCGTAGCTTTGTTGGCAGGCGTTCAAGTCCCTCCGGGGACTTGCTTTCCAATCTAGATGATAAGAATATCTAAATTGATCATACATTTGATAAAGGCTGTAAGTGCACTGTCGACCATCTTTGTGGATGTCATTTCTGGAAGGATCTCAAGCTGCCGAGCCGTCACAGTGTGCCCCGTATCAGGGCGCAGCTCGTTGTTTTAGTGAAACATCACGCAACCTACGATAGGCTGTTGAACCACGGATGACATGGGTAGGAAATTGAAGTTGATTAACTGGTTCTTTCCTAGTTGTTACTACTTGGCTCGCATGCTGAATTCTGAAGGTTTGATTGCGAGCGATCTTAAGCTGGAATGGAGACAGAGGCATAAGACTCTCCTCGTTCTTTGGCGAGTTCATACTGCAATTGTTTTTCACGCAACGTGGAGACTCCGAAATGATATACACTTTCGTGAAACGCGAGTTGAGAGACCAAGCACACAAGCGGTGCTAGGTTCCTTCCGCAGACATTGCCAATTCATCTACTCTCATGCAGAAAAGATTGTTGTTGATGAGGCCGTAGTCGTCGAAGTCCTTCGACAACTTGGTTTCGAACCCCCGACTGCTAAAGTTTTACCTCCTCCTGAACATCGAATTTGGATTCCTCGTACGTAATGGTCAAGTGATTTCCAGTTTTGACATCTTAAGTCTTAGTTAGCAAAACAAGAAGTCCGATAACTGTTAATCAACTAATTTCTTCTTCCGAAGGTTTGATTGCTTTGGTACTCCGAAAATCGATGCAGCTACGGGGTTGCAAACGCCAGTCGATTTCGAGAATGACCCAGAATATCTCGAAATCCGCGAAGGACTGGAACCAGCTTTTCTTGAGGCTGCAGGCAGTGCTGTCGAAGCGTACCTTAGTGGAGACTGGCCAAAGGCAAGACACTACCTTACTCATGCTCAACAGATTCGACCACAAGACGGACCTTGCAAGTATCTCATGGGAGTACTTAAGTCCAATAACTTTGAGACGCCACGAGACTGGAAGGGATACCGCTATGTTGCTGGGTATTAAAACGATCGTTCCGGTACAGTCAGTATGTATTGGATGGATTTAGGAGATAATGAGGAAATAGTAGTAAAACAACAGTAAAGCTCGATTGTTTGTTAGCGTCTGCCACTTCTATCTACAAAAGCGTCTCTGTAAAACTGCTAACAAGCTCAAGTGCACATCCAGTAGAGTCCAGCAATCGGCTTCTATCCTTGCCACCAGGATTCGGCAGATTGTTGGCTCGAAACATCCAATTACATTCTTCAAGCAAAAGTGGCCTCCTCGTCGCGGTTAACGAGAAGACCTTGACGATCGACAACTTAGTCGAACGAGTTATGCTGTGTTCACCCCCAACAACAGTAGGCCAAGTAGGCTAATTGTCGTAATCGTTGTTGTCATCGTCGTTATCATCGTCATTATCATCGTCATTGTCATTGTCGTCGTCATTGTCATTGTCATTGTCATTGTCGTCGTCATTGTCGTCGTCATTGTCATTGTCGTCGTCATTGTCATTATCATCATCATCAGGCTGCGTGGTGTAGTCAACGGGAGGCTGGGTAGTGTAGTCCACAGGCGGCTCGGTAGTGTAGTCAACTGGAGGCTGCGTGGTGTAGTCTACCGGGGGCTCCGTGGTGTAGTCAACGGGAGGCTGGGTAGTGTAGTCCACAGGCGGCTCGGTAGTGTAGTCAACTGGAGGCTGCGTGGTGTAGTCTACCGGGGGCTCCGTGGTGTAGTCAACGGGAGGCTGGGTAGTGTAGTCCACAGGCGGCTCGGTAGTGTAGTCAACTGGAGGCTGCGTGGTGTAGTCTACCGGGGGCTCCGTGGTGTAGTCAACGGGAGGCTGGGTAGTGTAGTCCACAGGCGGCTCGGTAGTGTAGTCAACTGGAGGCTGCGTGGTGTAGTCTACCGGGGGCTCCGTGGTGTAGTCAACGGGAGGCTGGGTAGTGTAGTCCACAGGCGGCTCGGTAGTGTAGTCAACTGGAGGCTGCGTGGTGTAGTCTACCGGGGGCTCCGTGGTGTAGTCAACGGGAGGCTGGGTAGTGTAGTCCACAGGCGGCTCGGTAGTGTAGTCAACTGGAGGCTGCGTGGTGTAGTCTACCGGGGGCTCCGTGGTGTAGTCAACGGGAGGCTGGGTAGTGTAGTCCACAGGCGGCTCGGTAGTGTAGTCAACTGGAGGCTGCGTGGTGTAGTCTACCGGGGGCTCCGTGGTGTAGTCAACGGGAGGCTGGGTAGTGTAGTCCACAGGCGGCTCGGTAGTGTAGTCAACTGGAGGCTGCGTGGTGTAGTCTACCGGGGGCTCCGTGGTGTAGTCAACGGGAGGCTGGGTAGTGTAGTCCACAGGCGGCTCGGTAGTGTAGTCAACTGGAGGCTGCGTGGTGTAGTCTACCGGGGGCTCCGTGGTGTAGTCAACGGGAGGCTGGGTAGTGTAGTCCACAGGCGGCTCGGTAGTGTAGTCAACTGGAGGCTGCGTGGTGTAGTCTACCGGGGGCTCCGTGGTGTAGTCAACGGGAGGCTGGGTAGTGTAGTCCACAGGCGGCTCGGTAGTGTAGTCAACTGGAGGCTGCGTGGTGTAGTCTACCGGGGGCTCCGTGGTGTAGTCAACGGGAGGCTGGGTAGTGTAGTCCACAGGCGGCTCGGTAGTGTAGTCAACTGGAGGCTGCGTGGTGTAGTCTACCGGGGGCTCCGTGGTGTAGTCAACGGGAGGCTGGGTAGTGTAGTCCACAGGCGGCTCGGTAGTGTAGTCAACTGGAGGCTGCGTGGTGTAGTCTACCGGGGGCTCCGTGGTGTAGTCAACGGGAGGCTGGGTAGTGTAGTCCACAGGCGGCTCGGTAGTGTAGTCAACTGGAGGCTGCGTGGTGTAGTCTACCGGGGGCTCCGTGGTGTAGTCAACGGGAGGCTGGGTAGTGTAGTCCACAGGCGGCTCGGTAGTGTAGTCAACTGGAGGCTGCGTGGTGTAGTCTACCGGGGGCTCCGTGGTGTAGTCAACGGGAGGCTGGGTAGTGTAGTCCACAGGCGGCTCGGTAGTGTAGTCAACTGGAGGCTGCGTGGTGTAGTCTCCGTCGTGGTCGGGGCTATTGGTTTCAGGGGCAGACGTGTATGAAGCGGGGGTACTGGTGTACTCCGGAGCAGAGGTAGTGTGGCCGTACTCTTTCTCGTGCTCGTGGGTCTCGGCACTACCCTGGTACTTGTCGTCGTGGCTGTTCACAACTGATCCACTCTTGTCGCAATCATCAGTCGACCCAGCGGTGCTGTCGACTACGGAACCCTTATACGAGTCCTTAGTAGAGTACTCAGCCTTGCTGTTGGAAGAATACTCGACCGTGTACTCGTCAGACTTAGTATAGTCATCCTTGGCATTGCCATAGCTGCTTCCGCGCAGAGACTTCGACGGGTACTTGTCCTTGCTGCTGCTGTTGTCCTGATACTGATTGTGGTGGTAGTTTCCATCCGAAGACTTGTCCGACGAGTACGTGGTGTCCACCGAGTAGCTGCCACTGTTGTGTTCGTAACCAGGCTTGCTGTGGTCGTCGTACTTGTTCGAACCGCCGTAGCTCGGTTTACTGTTGTGCTCGTACTCGTTCGATTCGTGGTGGTAGTCGCCATCCTTTGACGATGAGCACGGAGTATCCACCGAATCACTGGTGTAACCGGGTTTGCTTCCGTGGTAGTCGCCGTGGTGGTAGTCGTCGCCGTTCTTCGAGCCGTATTGAGGCTGGTACTTGTCGCCGTTCTTCGAGCCGTATTGAGGCTGGTACTTGTCGCCGTGGTGGTAGTCGTCGCCATTCTTCGAGCCGTATTCAGGCTTGTACTCGTCACCTTTCTTTGAGCCGTATTCAGGCTGGTACTTGTCACCGTGGTGGTAGTCGTCGCCATTCTTCGAGCCGTATTCAGGCTTGTACTCGTCACCTTTCTTTAAGCCGTATTCAGGCTTGTACTTGTCGCCGTGGTGGTAGTCGTCGCCGTTCTTCGAGCCGTATTCAGGCTTGTACTCGTCACCTTTCTTTGAGCCGTATTCAAGCTTGTACTTGTCGCCGTGGTGGTAGTCGTCGCCGTTCTTCGAGCCGTATTCAGGCTTGTACTTGTCGCCGTGGTGGTAGTCGTCGCCGTTCTTCGAGCCGTATTCAGGCTTGTACTCGTCACCTTTCTTTGAGCCGTATTCAGGCTTGTACTTGTCGCCGTGGTGGTAGTCGTCGCCGTTCTTCGAGCCGTATTCAGGCTTGTACTCGTCACCTTTCTTTGAGCCGTACTCAGGCTTGTACTTGTCAACTTTCTTTGAGCCGTATTCAGGCTTGTACTTGTCGCCGTGGTGGTAGTCGTCGCCGTTCTTCGAGCCGTATTCAGGCTTGTACTCGTCACCTTTCTTTGAGCCGTACTCAGGCTTGTACTCGTCAACTTTCTTTGAGCCGTATTCAGGCTTGTACTTGTCGCCGTGGTGGTAGTCGTCGCCATTCTTCGAGCCGTATTCAGGCTTGTACTCGTCACCTTTCTTTGAGCCGTATTCAGGCTTGTACTTGTCGCCGTGGTGGTAGTCGTCGCCATTCTTCGAGCCGTATTCAGGCTTGTACTCGTCACCTTTCTTTGAGCCGTATTCAGGCTTGTACTTGTCGCCGTGGTGGTAGTCGTCGCCGTTCTTCGAGCCGTATTCAGGCTTGTACTTGTCGCCGTGGTGGTAGTCGTCGCCGTTCTTCGAGCCGTATTCAGGCTTGTACTCGTCACCTTTCTTTGAGCCGTATTCAGGCTTGTACTTGTCGCCGTGGTGGTAGTCGTCGCCGTTCTTCGAGCCGTATTCAGGCTTGTACTTGTCGCCGTGGTGGTAGTCGTCGCCGTTCTTCGAGCCGTATTCAGGCTTGTACTCGTCACCTTTCTTTAAGCCGTATTCAGGCTTGTACTTGTCGCCGTGGTGGTAGTCGTCAGCATTGTCACCATGGTAGGCGTCGCCCTTGCTTTCGTAAGGGAACGTAACCTCATCCTCCACTGGGTACGTCTCATGGTGGTCCGGGTACGTCACTTCAGCGTCACCGTATCCAGAAGCAGAAGACTCGTAGCTGGATTTCTCAGTAGGGTACGGTGTCTCTACATACGTGGATGCGCTTTGATCCTCAGTCGGGTACGACGTCTTGCCATAGCCAGAAGCACTCGACTCGGCGCCTTGGTAACTGGTCTCAACGCCATCTTCTGGGTAGGCACAGCCCCACGTAGATCCCGAGATAATGACGCACTGTGCGTCCTTGGGGGCAACGCACTTTCCGTCCTTGTAGGAAGGAATCCCGTCGTGGCAGTTGTCGGTGGCAACATCTCCCTTGAGAGGACAACCCGTTCCAGTTGGGGCAGCACCGTCACCAATGCAGATTCCATTGTACGATGGGATCGTGTAGGTGGCGTCACCAACAACAGACACGCACGAGTCGGCGGCTGCAAGACCGAGCGAAAGCACGGCCGCGAGGACCGCACTGAAAGGTTGGAGAACGCGAACCATCGGTGGAGCCTTGAACTGGAGGCGAAAGACTGCTGGTACTCAAGATCTTCAGTCGAGGTGTCAAAAACGAGAATGAGATTTGGAGGAATCGACTGGAGGCGGCAGTCACTGTCTTCAAGAGGGTAGACTGATGGTTGGTTCCTTAGAGCAGAAATCATGTTCGGCGTCAGGAATATAGCAACAACAACACAAGATTGCCCCTGTGATCCCTCATGATATACACGGATGCTGCCTGTCCTCAACGCTCGAGTGACAAACGCGATATATTGGCCCACGTTGCTCTCGTTAGCGTTTCAGAATCAGAGCGTTCGAGATGACGATCTGCCCGTTCTTGCCAGACCAAGATCCGAGACAACAACTGAACTTGAGATCCTACTGTTGTGAAACGCTGTAACTGTGACCCAAGTACGATAAATGCTTTCTGCGGAAACCATATTCGTATCTGTTGAAAATCACTAACCAAAAGTAGCAGTTGTGATAATAATTATCTGAATCAGGCATTGTTTTTAATACATATTATATGACCATAACAAACTTCTGATTCGCTGTGTTCAATTTCTGTGAGTGAAGCAGGCGAACCCGAGATGGAATTTCACTGTGAAGAAGGTGAAACCGAGATGGGGTTTCACTTTTTGGTATCTGATACATGAACCCCCTATTCAGTCGTGCGACCTAAATTGTCGTGCACCTTCAATCGTTCTCGCCTTTATCTAGGATTACCTTTGGGCCTTTTCTCTCCGTCCTAGCTTGCTGTTTGCCGACGCGGAAAGATGATTAAGCTTATATGCACATGCATCCCCACGTACACCGTACATTAATATCTCTCTCGCTTAATAATCGTTCAACGAGGTTTGATAAAATTTATCTCATCTCTCTTTGGAACGGAGCGTGGTAACGAGCAATAGTTTGTTTAAAACAGGAAATGTTTTGCTGAGTAGTGATATCGATATTAGTCGTACGCTAAGCCGTTCTTAGCCGTTATTAGTCGTGGCACGGCTAAATAGGGCGAAAGGCGTAACGTTCATCGATCTGAGCGACTCGCTCAGCGAGAGTGTGACTCTTGACTGACGAAAATTGAGGCGGAATACTACCCATGTCCTTCGAGGGGGCCCTGGTGGGCAACTACTCAATGTACGACAAAGCTTCGCACTTGGCAGTGTCAAGTGCGTAGCTTTGTTGGCAGGCGTTCAAGTCCCTCCGGGGACTTGCTTTCCAATCTAGATGATAAGAATATCTAAATTGATCATACATTTGATAAAGGCTGTAAGTGCACTGTCGACCATCTTTGTGGATGTCATTTCTGGAAGGATCTCAAGCTGCCGAGCCGTCACAGTGTGCCCCGTATCAGGGCGCAGCTCGTTGTTTTAGTGAAACATCACGCAACCTACGATAGGCTGTTGAACCACGGATGACATGGGTAGGAAATTGAAGTTGATTAACTGGTTCTTTCCTAGTTGTTACTACTTGGCTCGCATGCTGAATTCTGAAGGTTTGATTGCGAGCGATCTTAAGCTGGAATGGAGACAGAGGCATAAGACTCTCCTCGTTCTTTGGCGAGTTCATACTGCAATTGTTTTTCACGCAACGTGGAGACTCCGAAATGATATACACTTTCGTGAAACGCGAGTTGAGAGACCAAGCACACAAGCGGTGCTAGGTTCCTTCCGCAGACATTGCCAATTCATCTACTCTCATGCAGAAAAGATTGTTGTTGATGAGGCCGTAGTCGTCGAAGTCCTTCGACAACTTGGTTTCGAACCCCCGACTGCTAAAGTTTTACCTCCTCCTGAACATCGAATTTGGATTCCTCGTACGTAATGGTCAAGTGATTTCCAGTTTTGACATCTTAAGTCTTAGTTAGCAAAACAAGAAGTCCGATAACTGTTAATCAACTAATTTCTTCTTCCGAAGGTTTGATTGCTTTGGTACTCCGAAAATCGATGCAGCTACGGGGTTGCAAACGCCAGTCGATTTCGAGAATGACCCAGAATATCTCGAAATCCGCGAAGGACTGGAACCAGCTTTTCTTGAGGCTGCAGGCAGTGCTGTCGAAGCGTACCTTAGTGGAGACTGGCCAAAGGCAAGACACTACCTTACTCATGCTCAACAGATTCGACCACAAGACGGACCTTGCAAGTATCTCATGGGAGTACTTAAGTCCAATAACTTTGAGACGCCACGAGACTGGAAGGGATACCGCTATGTTGCTGGGTATTAAAACGATCGTTCCGGTACAGTCAGTATGTATTGGATGGATTTAGGAGATAATGAGGAAATAGTAGTAAAACAACAGTAAAGCTCGATTGTTTGTTAGCGTCTGCCACTTCTATCTACAAAAGCGTCTCTGTAAAACTGCTAACAAGCTCAAGTGCACATCCAGTAGAGTCCAGCAATCGGCTTCTATCCTTGCCACCAGGATTCGGCAGATTGTTGGCTCGAAACATCCAATTACATTCTTCAAGCAAAAGTGGCCTCCTCGTCGCGGTTAACGAGAAGACCTTGACGATCGACAACTTAGTCGAACGAGTTATGCTGTGTTCACCCCCAACAACAGTAGGCCAAGTAGGCTAATTGTCGTAATCGTTGTTGTCATCGTCGTTATCATCGTCATTATCATCGTCATTGTCATTGTCGTCGTCATTGTCATTGTCATTGTCATTGTCGTCGTCATTGTCGTCGTCATTGTCATTGTCGTCGTCATTGTCATTATCATCATCATCAGGCTGCGTGGTGTAGTCAACGGGAGGCTGGGTAGTGTAGTCCACAGGCGGCTCGGTAGTGTAGTCAACTGGAGGCTGCGTGGTGTAGTCTACCGGGGGCTCCGTGGTGTAGTCAACGGGAGGCTGGGTAGTGTAGTCCACAGGCGGCTCGGTAGTGTAGTCAACTGGAGGCTGCGTGGTGTAGTCTACCGGGGGCTCCGTGGTGTAGTCAACGGGAGGCTGGGTAGTGTAGTCCACAGGCGGCTCGGTAGTGTAGTCAACTGGAGGCTGCGTGGTGTAGTCTACCGGGGGCTCCGTGGTGTAGTCAACGGGAGGCTGGGTAGTGTAGTCCACAGGCGGCTCGGTAGTGTAGTCAACTGGAGGCTGCGTGGTGTAGTCTACCGGGGGCTCCGTGGTGTAGTCAACGGGAGGCTGGGTAGTGTAGTCCACAGGCGGCTCGGTAGTGTAGTCAACTGGAGGCTGCGTGGTGTAGTCTACCGGGGGCTCCGTGGTGTAGTCAACGGGAGGCTGGGTAGTGTAGTCCACAGGCGGCTCGGTAGTGTAGTCAACTGGAGGCTGCGTGGTGTAGTCTACCGGGGGCTCCGTGGTGTAGTCAACGGGAGGCTGGGTAGTGTAGTCCACAGGCGGCTCGGTAGTGTAGTCAACTGGAGGCTGCGTGGTGTAGTCTACCGGGGGCTCCGTGGTGTAGTCAACGGGAGGCTGGGTAGTGTAGTCCACAGGCGGCTCGGTAGTGTAGTCAACTGGAGGCTGCGTGGTGTAGTCTACCGGGGGCTCCGTGGTGTAGTCAACGGGAGGCTGGGTAGTGTAGTCCACAGGCGGCTCGGTAGTGTAGTCAACTGGAGGCTGCGTGGTGTAGTCTACCGGGGGCTCCGTGGTGTAGTCAACGGGAGGCTGGGTAGTGTAGTCCACAGGCGGCTCGGTAGTGTAGTCAACTGGAGGCTGCGTGGTGTAGTCTACCGGGGGCTCCGTGGTGTAGTCAACGGGAGGCTGGGTAGTGTAGTCCACAGGCGGCTCGGTAGTGTAGTCAACTGGAGGCTGCGTGGTGTAGTCTACCGGGGGCTCCGTGGTGTAGTCAACGGGAGGCTGGGTAGTGTAGTCCACAGGCGGCTCGGTAGTGTAGTCAACTGGAGGCTGCGTGGTGTAGTCTACCGGGGGCTCCGTGGTGTAGTCAACGGGAGGCTGGGTAGTGTAGTCCACAGGCGGCTCGGTAGTGTAGTCAACTGGAGGCTGCGTGGTGTAGTCTACCGGGGGCTCCGTGGTGTAGTCAACGGGAGGCTGGGTAGTGTAGTCCACAGGCGGCTCGGTAGTGTAGTCAACTGGAGGCTGCGTGGTGTAGTCTACCGGGGGCTCCGTGGTGTAGTCAACGGGAGGCTGGGTAGTGTAGTCCACAGGCGGCTCGGTAGTGTAGTCAACTGGAGGCTGCGTGGTGTAGTCTACCGGGGGCTCCGTGGTGTAGTCAACGGGAGGCTGGGTAGTGTAGTCCACAGGCGGCTCGGTAGTGTAGTCAACTGGAGGCTGCGTGGTGTAGTCTACCGGGGGCTCCGTGGTGTAGTCAACGGGAGGCTGGGTAGTGTAGTCCACAGGCGGCTCGGTAGTGTAGTCAACTGGAGGCTGCGTGGTGTAGTCTACCGGGGGCTCCGTGGTGTAGTCAACGGGAGGCTGGGTAGTGTAGTCCACAGGCGGCTCGGTAGTGTAGTCAACTGGAGGCTGCGTGGTGTAGTCTACCGGGGGCTCCGTGGTGTAGTCAACGGGAGGCTGGGTAGTGTAGTCCACAGGCGGCTCGGTAGTGTAGTCAACTGGAGGCTGCGTGGTGTAGTCTCCGTCGTGGTCGGGGCTATTGGTTTCAGGGGCAGACGTGTATGAAGCGGGGGTACTGGTGTACTCCGGAGCAGAGGTAGTGTGGCCGTACTCTTCCTCGTGCTCGTGGGTCTCGGCACTACCCTGGTACTTGTCGTCGTGGCTGTTCACAACTGATCCACTCTTGTCGCAATCATCAGTCGACCCAGCGGTGCTGTCGACTACGGAACCCTTATACGAGTCCTTAGTAGAGTACTCAGCCTTGCTGTTGGAAGAATACTCGACCGTGTACTCGTCAGACTTAGTATAGTCATCCTTGGCATTGCCATAGCTGCTTCCGCGCAGAGACTTCGACGGGTACTTGTCCTTGCTGCTGCTGTTGTCCTGATACTGATTGTGGTGGTAGTTTCCATCCGAAGACTTGTCCGACGAGTACGTGGTGTCCACCGAGTAGCTGCCACTGTTGTGTTCGTAACCAGGCTTGCTGTGGTCGTCGTACTTGTTCGAACCGCCGTAGCTCGGTTTACTGTTGTGCTCGTACTCGTTCGATTCGTGGTGGTAGTCGCCATCCTTTGACGATGAGCACGGAGTATCCACCGAATCACTGGTGTAACCGGGTTTGCTTCCGTGGTAGTCGCCGTGGTGGTAGTCGTCGCCGTTCTTCGAGCCGTATTGAGGCTGGTACTTGTCGCCGTTCTTCGAGCCGTATTGAGGCTGGTACTTGTCGCCGTGGTGGTAGTCGTCGCCATTCTTCGAGCCGTATTCAGGCTTGTACTCGTCACCTTTCTTTGAGCCGTATTCAGGCTGGTACTTGTCACCGTGGTGGTAGTCGTCGCCATTCTTCGAGCCGTATTCAGGCTTGTACTCGTCACCTTTCTTTAAGCCGTATTCAGGCTTGTACTTGTCGCCGTGGTGGTAGTCGTCGCCGTTCTTCGAGCCGTATTCAGGCTTGTACTCGTCACCTTTCTTTGAGCCGTATTCAAGCTTGTACTTGTCGCCGTGGTGGTAGTCGTCGCCGTTCTTCGAGCCGTATTCAGGCTTGTACTTGTCGCCGTGGTGGTAGTCGTCGCCGTTCTTCGAGCCGTATTCAGGCTTGTACTCGTCACCTTTCTTTGAGCCGTATTCAGGCTTGTACTTGTCGCCGTGGTGGTAGTCGTCGCCATTCTTCGAGCCGTATTCAGGCTTGTACTCGTCACCTTTCTTTAAGCCGTATTCAGGCTTGTACTTGTCGCCGTGGTGGTAGTCGTCGCCGTTCTTCGAGCCGTATTCAGGCTTGTACTCGTCACCTTTCTTTGAGCCGTATTCAAGCTTGTACTTGTCGCCGTGGTGGTAGTCGTCGCCGTTCTTCGAGCCGTATTCAGGCTTGTACTTGTCGCCGTGGTGGTAGTCGTCGCCGTTCTTCGAGCCGTATTCAGGCTTGTACTCGTCACCTTTCTTTGAGCCGTATTCAGGCTTGTACTTGTCGCCGTGGTGGTAGTCGTCGCCGTTCTTCGAGCCGTATTCAGGCTTGTACTCGTCACCTTTCTTTGAGCCGTACTCAGGCTTGTACTTGTCAACTTTCTTTGAGCCGTATTCAGGCTTGTACTTGTCGCCGTGGTGGTAGTCGTCGCCGTTCTTCGAGCCGTATTCAGGCTTGTACTCGTCACCTTTCTTTGAGCCGTACTCAGGCTTGTACTCGTCAACTTTCTTTGAGCCGTATTCAGGCTTGTACTTGTCGCCGTGGTGGTAGTCGTCGCCATTCTTCGAGCCGTATTCAGGCTTGTACTCGTCACCTTTCTTTGAGCCGTACTCAGGCTTGTACTCGTCAACTTTCTTTGAGCCGTATTCAGGCTTGTACTTGTCGCCGTGGTGGTAGTCGTCGCCATTATTCGAGCCGTATTCAGGCTTGTACTCGTCACCTTTCTTTGAGCCATATTCAAGCTTGTACTTGTCGCCGTGGTGGTAGTCGTCGCCGTTCTTCGAGCCGTATTCAGGCTTGTACTCGTCACCTTTCTTTAAGCCGTATTCAGGCTTGTACTTGTCGCCGTGGTGGTAGTCGTCAGCATTGTCACCATGGTAGGCGTCGCCCTTGCTTTCGTAAGGGAACGTAACCTCATCCTCCACTGGGTACGTCTCATGGTGGTCCGGGTACGTCACTTCAGCGTCACCGTATCCAGAAGCAGAAGACTCGTAGCTGGATTTCTCAGTAGGGTACGGTGTCTCTACATACGTGGATGCGCTTTGATCCTCAGTCGGGTACGACGTCTTGCCATAGCCAGAAGCACTCGACTCGGCGCCTTGGTAACTGGTCTCAACGCCATCTTCTGGGTAGGCACAGCCCCACGTAGATCCCGAGATAATGACGCACTGTGCGTCCTTGGGGGCAACGCACTTTCCGTCCTTGTAGGAAGGAATCCCGTCGTGGCAGTTGTCGGTGGCAACATCTCCCTTGAGAGGACAACCCGTTCCAGTTGGGGCAGCACCGTCACCAATGCAGATTCCATTGTACGATGGGATCGTGTAGGTGGCGTCACCAACAACAGACACGCACGAGTCGGCGGCTGCAAGACCGAGCGAAAGCACGGCCGCGAGGACCGCACTGAAAGGTTGGAGAACGCGAACCATCGGTGGAGCCTTGAACTGGAGGCGAAAGACTGCTGGTACTCAAGATCTTCAGTCGAGGTGTCAAAAACGAGAATGAGATTTGGAGGAATCGACTGGAGGCGGCAGTCACTGTCTTCAAGAGGGTAGACTGATGGTTGGTTCCTTAGAGCAGAAATCATGTTCGGCGTCAGGAATATAGCAACAACAACACAAGATTGCCCCTGTGATCCCTCATGATATACACGGATGCTGCCTGTCCTCAACGCTCGAGTGACAAACGCGATATATTGGCCCACGTTGCTCTCGTTAGCGTTTCAGAATCAGAGCGTTCGAGATGACGATCTGCCCGTTCTTGCCAGACCAAGATCCGAGACAACAACTGAACTTGAGATCCTACTGTTGTGAAACGCTGTAACTGTGACCCAAGTACGATAAATGCTTTCTGCGGAAACCATATTCGTATCTGTTGAAAATCACTAACCAAAGTAGCAGTTGTGATAATAATTATCTGAATCAGGCATTGTTTTTTATACATATTATATGACCATAACAAACTTGTGATTCACTATTCGCCATTGTGCTGTCAGCAATGCAACAATCGTTCGTTCTTCAATTAACCTAGGCAGTCAATGTGGAATATACCAAGATCGGATGGTCGACACTCAAGCGGTCTCGGGTTTTGAAGAGAGTGGGGGTGGGGTCAGGGGGAGGGGGTCACTATGGGTAGTATTCCGCCTCAATTTTCGTCAGTCAAGAGTCACACTCTCGCTGAGCGAGTCGCTCAGATCGATGAACGTTACGCCTTTCGCCCTATTTAGCCGTGCCACGACTAATAACGGCTAAGAACGGCTTAGCGTACGACTAATATCGATATCACTACTCAGCAAAACATTTCCTGTTTTAAACAAACTATTGCTCGTTACCACGCTCCGTTCCAAAGAGAGATGAGATAAATTTTATCAAACCTCGTTGAACGATTATTAAGCGAGAGAGATATTAATGTACGGTGTACGTGGGGATGCATGTGCATATAAGCTTAATCATCTTTCCGCGTCGGCAAACAGCAAGCTAGGACGGAGAGAAAAGGCCCAAAGGTAATCCTAGATAAAGGCGAGAACGATTGAAGGTGCACGACAATTTAGGCCGCACGACTGAATAGGGAGTTCATGTATCAGATACCAAAAAGTGAAACCCCATCTCGGTTTCACCTTCTTCACAGTGAAACTCCATCTCGGTTTCACCTGCTTCACTCACAGAAATTGAGCACAGCAGCTCGTTCGTTTTAGTTAAACATCACGTCTCCGACGACAGGCTGCCGGTGAAAGCAACGCACGCTGTGACCACTCGAGCTGAGTCTCGACAGCTTGAGATCCTTCCAGATATCACACCCACAGAGATGGCTGACAGTGCACTTACAGCTTTTATCAAATGTAGGGTCGATTTGGATATGTTAATTTCACCCGGAGCCCAACGATTCTTGCGTAAAATGGATCGGATGAGGGGTTGATACACCGCTCACAGTCTATACATTTGATATCACGGTCATAGAAATTGGTTTTGGTACTCGGATACAAACTCCAGTCGATTTGGAGATTATCTCGAAATCCGTGAAGGTTAAGATCGCTTTAGAAGTACGAACCGGATTAATTTAATGAAGCGAAAAAAGTATTCAAAAAGTAAGCTCGATTGCTTGTTAGCGTCTACCTCTTTTATCTACAATAGAGTCTAAACTGCCAACAAGGCTCAAGCGCACATCCAGTAGAGTCCACCAATCGGCTTCTATCCTTTCCACCAGGATTTCGGCAGATCGTTGGCCTCTAACATTCCATTTAATTCTGCAAGCAAAAGTGGTCTCTTCGTCGGGTTTACGAGAACATTTGAGGTCAGGAACTTACAAAAACGGGTTTCCCCCGTCATTCACAATGTTGAGATCAGCGAAGGGGAGCGCAGTTCCATCATCGATAGGGGTCTGGGTAGTTTCATCACCTCTAACAACTGGAGGCGGGGTAGTGTAGTCACCTCCAACAACTGGTGGCTGCGAAGTGTTGTCTGCCGGAGTCTCGGTAGTCTCCTCCTCATCGTCAACAACAGGGGGTTGCGAAGTGTAGTCTGCCGGAGTCTCGGTAGTCTCCTCCTCATCCTCGACAACAGGGGGTTGCGAAGTGTAGTCTGCCGGAGTCTCGGTAGTCTCCTCCTCATCCTCGACAACAGGGGGTTGCGAAGTGTAGTCTGCCGGAGTCTCGGTAGTCTCCTCCTCATCCTCAACAACAGGGGGTTGCGAAGTGTAGTCTGCCGGAGTCTCGGTAGTCTCCTCCTCATCGTCAACAACAGGGGGTTGCGAAGTGTAGTCTGCCGGAGTCTCGGTAGTCTCCTCCTCATCCTCGACAACAGGGGGTTGCGAAGTGTAGTCTGCCGGAGTCTCGGTAGTCTCCTCCTCATCCTCGACAACAGGGGGTTGCGAAGTGTAGTCTGCCGGAGTCTCGGTAGTCTCCTCCTCATCCTCGACAACAGGGGGTTGCGAAGTGTAGTCTGCCGGAGTCTCGGTAGTCTCCTCCTCATCCTCAACAACAGGGGGTTGCGAAGTGTAGTCTGCCGGAGTCTCGGTAGTCTCCTCCTCATCCTCAACAACAGGGGGTTGCGAAGTGTAGTCTGCCGGAGTCTCGGTAGTCTCCTCCTCATCCTCAACAACAGGGGGTTGCGAAGTGTAGTCTGCCGGAGTCTCGGTAGTCTCCTCCTCATCGTCAACAACAGGGGGTTGCGAAGTGTAGTCTGCCGGAGTCTCGGTAGTCTCCTCGTCATCCTCGACAACAGGGGGTTGCGAAGTGTAGTCTGCCGGAGTCTCGGTAGTCTCCTCCTCATCCTCAACAACAGGGGGTTGCGAAGTGTAGTCTGCCGGAGTCTCGGTAGTCTCCTCCTCATCGTCAACAACAGGGGGTTGCGAAGTGTAGTCTGCCGGAGTCTCGGTAGTCTCCTCCTCATCCTCGACAACAGGGGGTTGCGAAGTGTAGTCTGCCGGAGTCTCGGTAGTCTCCTCCTCATCCTCAACAACAGGGGGTTGCGAAGTGTAGTCTGCCGGAGTCTCGGTAGTCTCCTCCTCATCGTCAACAACAGGGGGTTGCGAAGTGTAGTCTGCCGGAGTCTCGGTAGTCTCCTCCTCATCCTCGACAACAGGGGGTTGCGAAGTGTAGTCTGCCGGAGTCTCGGTAGTCTCCTCCTCATCCTCGACAACAGGGGGTTGCGAAGTGTAGTCTGCCGGAGTCTCGGTAGTCTCCTCCTCATCCTCAACAACAGGGGGTTGCGAAGTGTAGTCTGCCGGAGTCTCGGTAGTCTCCTCCTCATCGTCAACAACAGGGGGTTGCGAAGTGTAGTCTGCCGGAGTCTCGGTAGTCTCCTCCTCATCCTCGACAACAGGGGGTTGCGAAGTGTAGTCTGCCGGAGTCTCGGTAGTCTCCTCCTCATCCTCGACAACAGGGGGTTGCGAAGTGTAGTCTGCCGGAGTCTCGGTAGTCTCCTCCTCATCCTCAACAACAGGGGGTTGCGAAGTGTAGTCTGCCGGAGTCTCGGTAGTCTCCTCCTCATCCTCAACAACAGGGGGTTGCGAAGTGTAGTCTGCCGGAGTCTCGGTAGTCTCCTCGTCATCCTCGACAACAGGGGGTTGCGAAGTGTAGTCTGCCGGAGTCTCGGTAGTCTCCTCCTCATCCTCGACAACAGGGGGTTGCGAAGTGTAGTCTGCCGGAGTCTCGGTAGTCTCCTCCTCATCCTCAACAACAGGGGGTTGCGAAGTGTAGTCTGCCGGAGTCTCGGTAGTCTCCTCCTCATCGTCAACAACAGGGGGTTGCGAAGTGTAGTCTGCCGGAGTCTCGGTAGTCTCCTCCTCATCCTCGACAACAGGGGGTTGCGAAGTGTAGTCTGCCGGAGTCTCGGTAGTCTCCTCCTCATCCTCGACAACAGGGGGTTGCGAAGTGTAGTCTGCCGGAGTCTCGGTAGTCTCCTCCTCATCCTCAACAACAGGGGGTTGCGAAGTGTAGTCTGCCGGAGTCTCGGTAGTCTCCTCCTCATCCTCAACAACAGGGGGTTGCGAAGTGTAGTCTGCCGGAGTCTCGGTAGTCTCCTCGTCATCCTCGACAACAGGGGGTTGCGAAGTGTAGTCTGCCGGAGTCTCGGTAGTCTCCTCCTCATCCTCGACAACAGGGGGTTGCGAAGTGTAGTCTGCCGGAGTCTCGGTAGTCTCCTCCTCATCCTCAACAACAGGGGGTTGCGAAGTGTAGTCTGCCGGAGTCTCGGTAGTCTCCTCCTCATCCTCGACAACAGGGGGTTGCGAAGTGTAGTCTGCCGGAGTCTCGGTAGTCTCCTCCTCATCCTCAACAACAGGGGGTTGCGAAGTGTAGTCTGCCGGAGTCTCGGTAGTCTCCTCCTCATCGTCAACAACAGGGGGCTGCGAAGTGTAGTCAACTGGAGGCTGCGTGGTGTAGTCAACGGGAGGCTGGGTAGTGTAGTCCACAGGCGGCTCGGTAGTGTAGTCAACTGGAGGCTGCGTGGTGTAGTCTACCGGGGGCTCCGTGGTGTAGTCAACGGGAGGCTGGGTAGTGTAGTCCACAGGTGGCTCGGTAGTGTAGTCAACTGGAGGCTGCGTGGTGTAGTCTCCGTCGTGGTCGGGGCTATTGGTTTCAGGGGCAGACGTGTATGGAGCGGGGGTACTGGTGTACTCCGGAGCAGAGGTAGTGTGGCCGTACTCTTCCTCGTGCTCGTGGGTCTCGGTACTACCCTGGTACTTGTCGTCGTGGCTGTTCACAACTGATCCACTCTTGTCGCAATCATCAGTCGACCCAGCGGTGCTGTCGACTACGGAACCCTTATACGAGTCCTTCGTAGAGTACTCAGTCTTGCTGTTGGAAGAATACTTGACCGTGTACTCGTCAGACTTAGTATAGTCATCCTTGGCATTGCCATAGCTGCTTCCGCGCAGAGACTTCGACGGGTACTTGTCCTTGCTGCTGCTGTTGTCCTGATACTGATTGTGGTGGTAGTTTCCATCCGAAGACTTGTCCGACGAGTACGTGGTGTCCACCGAGTAGCTGCCACTGTTGTGTTCGTAACCAGGCTTGCTGTGGTCGTCGTACTTGTTCGAACCGCCGTAGCTCGGTTTGCTGTTGTGCTCATACTCATTCGATTCGTGGTGGTAGTCGCCATCCTTTGACGATGAGCACGGAGTGTCCACCAAATCACTGGTGTAACCGGGTTTGCTTCCGTGGTTGGCTTCGTAGCCTGGGTTACCACCGTGGTGGTAGTCGCCGTGGTGGTACTTGTCGCCGTTCTTCGAGCTGTATTGAGGCTGGTATTCTCCGCCGTGGTGGTACTCCCCACCGTTCTTCGAGCCGTACTGAGGCTGGTACTCTCCGCCGTGGTGGTAGTCGTCGCCGTTCTTCGAGTCGTGCTGAGGCTGGTACTCGTCACCGTTTTTCGAACCGTATTGAGGCTGGTATTCATCGTGGTGGTAGTCGTCACCATTCTTCGAACCGTATTGAGGCTGGTATTGTTCGCCGTTCTTCGAGCCGTACTGAGGTTGGTACTCCCCACCGTTCTTCGAGCTGTACTGAGGCTGGTATCCTCCATGGTTGTAGTCGCCGTTGCTGTTATGCTGATAAGTGTACGGCATAGTTGGGCACGGGGTCTCCTTAGCGGAGTAGTCACCGTTTCCAGTGTCGTGGTGGTAAGAGGTGTCCGCCTTGTAGTCCCCAGTAGGGTACGCTGGTGCCTCCGTGTAGACATTTTCAACAGGGTAGTCGTTCTTGATAGGGTATGATGTGGATTCCGGATAAGCATTGTCACCATGGTACTTACCACCCTCAGTAGGGCACGGGGTCGTTGCAGAAGGGTACGTGTCGCCCTTGCTTTCGTAAGGGAACGTAACCTCATCCTCCACTGGGTACGTATCATGGTGGTCCGGGTACGTCACTTCAGCGTCACCGTATCCAGAAGCAGAAGACTCGTAGCTGGATTTCTCAGTAGGGTACGGTGTCTCTACATACGTGGATGCGCTTTGATCCTCAGTCGGGTACGACGTCTTGCCATAGCCAGAAGCACTCGACTCGGCGCCTTGGTAACTGGTCTCAACGCCATCTTCTGGGTAGGCACAGCCCCACGTAGATCCCGAGATAATGACGCACTGTGCATCCTTGGGGGCAACGCACTTTCCGTCCTTGTAGGAAGGAATCCCGTCGTGGCAGTTGTCGGTGGCAACATCTCCCTTGAGAGGACAACCCGTTCCAGTTGGGGCAGCACCGTCACCAATGCAGATTCCATTGTACGATGGGATCGTGTAGGTGGCGTCACCAACAACAGACACGCACGAGTCGGCGGCTGCAAGACCGAGCGAAAGCACGGCCGCGAGGACCGCACTGAAAGGTTGGAGAACGCGAACCATGGTTGAGATCTTGAGCTGGAGGCGAAAGACTGCTGGTACTCAAGAACTTGAGTCGAGGTGGCAAAAGTGAGAATGAGTCTTGGTGGAATCGACCCGAGGTGGCATCGGCTCCCATAGCAAAGAGGATAGACTGGTGATTCCCCTAAATCTTCGATGTCTATTACAACAACAACAACAACAACAACAACAACAACAACAACAACAACAATACAAGCTCGTCCTTGTGACCCCTCATGATATCCATGGATGCCGCCTGTCCTCAAGTCTCCATGTGACAAACGGATCACTACCCCACCGCAAGCCGCGTTGCCGTCGTTAGCGTCGGGTTCACATTTCAGAGCGTTCGGAGATGACGATCTGCCCGCAATATCTCGCCAGATCAAAGATATCCGAGACAAGAGCAAAGCACTGAACTTCAGATCCTTTTGTACTTTAGTTCGTTACGAAGTTCGTGTCGGTGGGAAACACTTTTTGGACAGAGAACCGAAGCAGTCGTGTAATGAACAGCACAAAATGGCTCGCTGTCCGAGTAGTATCGTACCCTTGACAGTCAAGTTGGCTGAGTCCGCCCTCGTATTTTGATCCGACGTATTTAGGGCGGAATACTACTTGTGCCCTTTGTGGTTTAGCTTTGCACATTTGCAATGGTCCGTCTTCTTCTTCGCCGCATGGTTGTGCTGTTCGTGAAGCTATTCCAGGCGTCGCCGACGACAACACACACACTGTGACCACTCGACAGCTGGAGATCATTCAGGACGAGGCTTTCTCAGAGAGTATCTTGCACTCACGCATATAACGCTAACGCCGGATAGTGCCAGCTCCATAACGTTGAGTCACCACCGCGTATGCACTTCACCTCTCGCCGGGTTAAAAGCCATAGTCGTTAACTACGACTCGTTTAAAATGTTAAATACGTGTGCCACATTAGTTATGTACAAAACACCAGCTATCGTTTTTCAGAACCCTTGTCATTCGTGCTGGCAATGGAGGAGGAGACACTTTGTCTGCAGTTTGGCACGGCCTCCACGACCATCGGCACACAGTGGTTAGCATTGCAACAGGCCAATGGAGGCGCCAGGACCCCACATGTGTTAGCGTTTGAAGCAAAGGGCCGCGTCAGAAGAGAAATCCAAGCCACTACCAGACAACAACAAGACCCCACGACATGGTACTGACAATTGCACCATTTGAATGAGTTCTCCGTAAAACCCCTTAAAGATGTGTTTAACTTGCGTTTTGCAACGCTATTGTTCCGTTGCAGGGGAGGAGGTGTGCAAGTGTATGACCAATCGGGGACTGAACCCGTGACCGGGTCAGGTAACGACGGACTGTGGAGTTGGCGCAGACTGAAGGAGCAAAATCTTGTGGAAGTGGACGAGTTCCGTCCACACATGCCGTTGCACAATTTTTACGAAGGTCAATCCGTTTCCAATGGAGGAAATATTGGTAACAAAACGTTGGAAGATGCAGAAGACAGAGTACGCACACTATTGGAGACTTGTGACCAGTTGAGGCTAGTTCAGGGCCTTGTTGACATGGACTCGTCCTGGGGAGGCCTGGCACATGAAATGCTGACGTATGTAACTGAGGAGTGCCCCGGTGCAGTGACCATGGTGGTGGGTAACGATTGGACGTATCCCTTGGCTACCGACGATGAAGACGCTGTGTTCCGTGTCCAGGAAAACGTACGGGACCGCACGAAGATTGAGGCAAGGAAGCGGGTCAACTTGGCGTCATCCATGGTGTTACTCTCGGAGGTGACGAACCTTCTGATACCTGTAGCAATGTCTCCAAGTTCACTTCCAAGCTCGCGGTTCGCACACCTTGGGTTCGACCGGTCAAACTGTGCTGATGTTAGTACTGTGGTTGCAACGGCATTGGAACTCGCCATTTCGACCCACCGAGGCCAAACAGCGTATGGGATTTTGGAGGGACTTCAACCGAGCATGAAGATTGTGGAGCTGGCTGCTTCATTTCCACACACGGAGGATGCAGCGACCCTGTTGCAGTCAATCAACGAAAGTGTTGCCAATGAAGTTGGCCGTATCAGTGAAGCAGAAAACCCATTCGAGAACTCTTCCCTCCTCCCAGCACTCCAATCAGTTGCCGATGAAAAGCACCCCTACAAAGTGTTTTATCGGCGTCTTCACTTCCGTGGATTTAGTACCAACTCAAAGTTGCGCTCCGTGATCGACCGTTTTCCGATATCACCCCGTAATGTTGCGCTCCACTGGACTGACGCGAATTCTCTCAATCTACCCGAGACGTACCGTCTTCAGATGCTGCAAAATTCGTCTGTGGATGGTATTTCTCAATTTGCATTGTCCAGTCAAATCGGCGAGTACCTGTCAGCCACCGCGCAGCGTGTGGCAAAGAGCGATAAACGCACAGTTTACGAGTTTACACGTGCTGGAATGAGTCCCGATGCACCGGAAGAGTTAGCATCAACTCTATCTGCTATGAGTGACGCATATTTCACTCAATAAAAAAAATGAATGAAAGCGATCATTTTTCTTGCAGCATCAGCTGATAAAAAGTTCAGAGTAGACAGAGTCGTACTTAGTACGATTGACCTTATCAGAAAAATCAACCAACCCATGAGAGGAAAAGGAAACCGCCGCACGTTGGTAAAGAAAAGAGTGTCTAAAGTGTCTAAAGCGACAGGGCCATAGCTAGCTTTGCAACAGGATGGATCGGATGTCTAGTGGGGCCGTGCGTACAGACTCAATGCGGCGTGATGGCGCTTTACCCTTCAGTAGTCGCCGCAGTGTCGAAGAAGATTCGTGGACAGAAGTGGAGCGACAGGAGCTTGACCATGCCGTAAGTTGGGAATTTGGTGGTAATAATTTATTCATGCTAAATATTTATTTTTGTCATGTCACTTCTTTAGACATCGTTCGTATCGGACAGTATGTACTTGGTGATGGAAAACCCAGCAGGGGCTCTCTATATGGGCGAGAATGTGTATTTCAAAGTGCATGCACAGTGTGATCAGTCAACACTAGGGGGGGTGGCGGGAGTAACTGGCACGAAGAAAACGGCAAAAGACGATGACGAGGTGATGCACGGAACGTTGTTCCTTACCAACTATCGACTGCTCTTTCGATCTTTTCATGTGAGTATTTTTATTATTATGTTATGTTTCTTACAGTGCTAAAAAATGTTTTTATTTACGGGTAT